>OZ025301.1:47027888-48227888 GCA_964019185.1 Maratus speculifer
AAATCCCCAGTCGCTGGAAAATCATTCGGTTCAGAGCCAGCATATCATTCATGGCAAATTCTGCTCGCATTGTCCAGATTAGCGGACAACAAAGGCCACTTGACCTAATGGCGACCACTCTTTATACACCAATTATCAAACGGGAGTTAAGGCAAGGGGAAGGGGGGGGGTATTTATTCTATTTAGGTCTGGGAATAATGGCGGACACAGGACAAAGACAAAAGGAAGGGGCATTTCGGACACACGCACAGAGCAAGGATGAAAGATTTAAAGTTGGTTGAATTAAGGGGACTTTATATTCTTTGTCGTTCCCCTCTTTTGTTAGTCCAAAGACGTGAAAGTGGCGATAGCCGGCGCAGACAATGGCCCCGTTTGTCCACAATCATAATGAGTTAAAGAATTTTCGGGAAAAGGTTGACAAAAGGCGATGATAATATTTTGGAAGCTGGGAGTTCAGAAGAGGAGGGGGAGAGAGAAGTGCATCTTTGCCAGTCCATGGACAGTTGAAGATGACACCCACCCACGCGGCAGCGAGAAAGGGACGTCTAATAATTAAGGAATTGTGTAAAAATATTTTAGGCGGCTGATAATGTTTCAGTGGACAAAAGATGCTGAGAGTAAAATTAATTTTTCTCTCTTGTAATAATTTTAAATATTTCAATAAAATTTTATTTAGAGAAACAATTATATTCTTTCACTAAAGTACTTCTTAAAATCCTACTAATCCTGGAGTAAATACTTAAGCTTGTTGTAGCACAACTCTTTTAATACAGTATTTTCCATTAGGGGTATTCTACATATTACTGCTTTTTAGGCGTGTTCATAATTGTATAAATACATAACATGTATAGTCGTCATCCGGCCGTCTGTCTGCTCATACGTCGCATAACACAAAGACTATCCAGCCGAATGGTTTGAAATTTAAAATCTATAATTTTTGCATAAATTTGCCCAGTCATTTCAAATTTCATGAAAACTGGATATATAGTTTAATTACACGTGCAATAAAAATTTTCCATTACATTACAGCCAATGGGAAAATATTTTTTCAAGTGTATTTTACTGGTGTTACATTCTTTCGAACATAATGAATCTGATATGCATCTATGAAGCATACGAAAATATACATTCTTACAATATGTGATGCAAAGAATATTTGTTATTTATTTACAGGGCCACACAAAAGTATTCCATTACGTAATAGTATACAGCAAAACATTGTTCGGGGTGCATTTCAATAATATTCAACTATTTCATATTTAATGAGATTTATTTACGTTGCTGATATTTACTACAGTAATATAATATAGCAGTGTATAGTAGCAGATAGCATTTACAGTGGCATACAAATGAGTTCGTATACTGTACTGTATCCGTAGTTACAGAATACCATTACAGCAATATCTGAATATTTTTAAAACTTCGTTAAGGGTGTTCTTAATTGATCTGCTCAACAAGCGAAAAACGTTTTGAAACATTCACAAATTCATTTTTTAACAGAAAGTTATAAAATTTTAATGCCAGACTATGAAAGCGATTTCGAATTGAACTTATTTTTCCATTTTATGATAATTAAATTACTTATCGAGTTATAAGCTATTTCGATGACGTAATCACCCGTTTTTCTCCTCCTGTTCGACCGGTTTTTCTGCTTTCGTCGGGAAATAGGATCAAAAGTGTCAAATTTGAAGGCTTGTTATGAAAAATCTATTGTGTTTTTTAAAAAACAAAAGAATGAGTGCAATGAGACAGTTTCTGAATAACAACACCTGCTATTTTCATGCATTTCCGAACAAAAATAATTTAATGCATGTGTCACAAAGTTGCCTTTTTTGATTTAAGAACATCCTTAAGTATGAACGCACCTCGTTTGCTATACATTTTACGGGCAATTCCCGACTTGTTTAACGATGCTATATCTCCAAAACAAAACAACTAGACTAATATAAAAATATAAGTTTTTTTCAGTATTTTCAATGGATAGTTTATTTTTTTACAATGTATAAATCAATAGGTATATGTATTTATGTAAATGTCACGGCTAGAAATTTTATCCATTTTTCATGGAACATTCTTATATCAGATGTATTCATATTACATATGATATATGAACATTTAGTAAGATACGAGTATCTCCATATAAATGATTATTGACATCTGCGATTTAAATTTAGTGTAGTGTAATCTAAAGAGATTCGAGCTGTTTACTCTCTTATTTTGAAGATGTTTACTTGTAATTAAATAGTATATTGTTTTGAAATAATAGAGAAAATCGATAAGTTTACATGCATATTTTATGAACTGTTAAATATAAGCATTGGGCAGTGAAAAAAGGGTTAATAGTTAAAAAATTCAGTAAAAATATTCTAGCCGTTGATAATGTGTCAATGGGCAAAAGTTGTTAGAATAAATCTAATTTTTCCATGCTGTAATTTTTAAAATATATATATTAAATATTACGGAGAAACTAATCGCATTCTCTGTTTAAAATGCATGTTTAAACCTAATCAATTCCTTATTAATATTGCTGTTAAACTACAGATAACGCTGGTTGTAACATCATTCGCTTAAGGGTGTATTCGAAAAAACGCTTTTCCACCTTCAACAGCTCGAAATTTTCCGATACAATTTCAGGCACATTTTTAAAAGTAGAAACATGAAACTTGCTGAGAGGATTCATGAAGGGACGTATGAGGTGCCGTGTGATGTCTTTTTACGCTCAATTCATTAGAATTTGAGTTATAAACAATTACGTAATTAGTATGACCCTTTTTTTCGTTCTGAGATTTCCGCTTGTAAAAAATCGATTCGAAATGCCGTTTTTAATTCCCTTTTTTGCAATATTTTTTGCATTTATGAAAGAATCGACAGTCAAGGCACCTTGTGTATTTTCCAATAAGAGATTTTGAAAGTTTCGTGTATTTGAGAGCAAAAGTGAATTCAAAAATAAATCGGAAAATAAGCAGTTTGAATCGAAATACACCCTTAAATGAATATTTTTATACAGTGTTACACCAGATGTACTGACACGTGTAATTTCTTGTGGTTCAAGATAATTACAATGTACTTTGAAGATGTTTTCTTAAACTTAAGTAGTCCATTATTTTGAGATAAATAGAGAATCTATCAGTGTATAGCAACAAGCAAGTCTTAGATGATGTTTCTTTGATACAAAAATTTAATGCATAGTTATATTAATCTGAAAACCTGAAATTAGTGTTTAAAAATCTACTTTGATATTATTTAACTCAGGTTATATTTTTAAACCTGATTTATGCTAGCAGAAGGTTTAAATCATAGTATAAATATTTATTTATACAAAAATATTGAATTTTTCAGAATAAGAGAATTTTATATATTAAATGCCATGTGACATTTTAAATATATAAATTTAACACCAGAAAAATGAATAAATAAAAAAATGAATACCAAATCTTAAGTCTGTGTAAAATAACACTCTGACTTCGTTCTTCTTTCTTTAATTGCCCCCGCAAAAGACAGAATAATAATTTAAAAAAGAAAAAAATTCTTTCACCGTTACTTCTCCCCCCCCCCTTTCAAATGGGGAAGGGGAAAGGAATAAAAAAAAGTTTAAATCGATTCTATAATGAATGTCGTATTCGATAACTCCAAGGTTAAAACATTCAATCTCCAGACCTAGAACCATGATCTTCGCTATCTTTTTTGAGGTCTTTTAATTTCACTCTGGGGTAAGGAAAGTAAACATTGCAGAAGTGGGAGCAAATAATCGAGCATATTTTTTTCCCCTTTTTTTCTCCGTTCCTTTCCCCACGAAGAGGGATTTTTTTTTTCTCATAACCCCTGAAGCTGATTTTATTTGTTGATCAGAAACAAAAGGGATGGAGCGAAAATAATGTTAGAGAAATGTTAAATGAAAGAAAGTGTTTCGTTTAGTCAATTATTTCAATACTGCCCTGAACATATTTGGTGTAAATGTGATATGCGTAAATGCCTGTTTTTAAGTTTCTAAAGGGATTTTAATTAAGAAATTGATACACATATTCTTATGGAAAACTAGAAATGTATTTTTAAGAAATTTAATGAAAAAAAAATAAACAAAAATGCGAAATAATCTTAAAAAATCTTTCGAAATGCTTATTGCATTTGTTGTAAAAAGAAAGAAATGGGCAAAAATAATATCAGAGAAATGTTGAATGAAAGTGTTTCGGTTAGGCAATCAGTTGAGTACATTGCGCTAAACTTAATTGGTGTAAATGTGTTTATACGTAAAATTTCAGTTTTAAAATTTGATGGGGGATTTTAAGTTTCGTGGGTAATTAAAAAAAAATTATAGATGTATTTTTAGGAAATCTTATGAAAAAATATTAAAAATTGTTTAAAAAATTAATCAGTATGCTCATTTTGTTTTTTGATCCGAAACAAAAATGGACAGAGCGAAAATACTGTTAGAGAAATGTTAAGTGAAAGAAAGTGTTTTCGTTCAGGCAATTAGTGTAACATTGTACTAAACATATATTGAGTGTGTTAGTTTCATAAGCGAATTAAATATATATATATGTATTTTTCTGGAAAAAAAAAAAAAGAAATTTTAGGAAATTTTATCAAAAAATATTAAATATTATTTAAAATATATTTCAGCATTCTTATTCCTTTTGTTGATTAGGAACAAAACGGATAGAGCGAAAATAATGTTAGAGAAATGTTGAAAGAAAATGTTTCGTTCAGGCAAATAACTGAACGTTGTAACTGAACATATTTGGGTAAATGCGTTTATAAAAAATACCAATTTTTAAGTTTCATGGCTGATTTTAAGTTCTGTGAAAATTATTTAAAAATTGCTACGTGTATTCTTCTGGAAAATCAGAAATGTAATTTCAGTTAATGAAAAAGTATAATGAAATATTGCTTTAAGAAACAATTTTATAGTGTGTTGATTTCAAATTATTTATGTATTATTATTATTATTATTTATGTGAATAAATATTTTTGATTTCATTATTTTTATTAAAAATTGATTATTATTATTCACGTTCTTTAATAAGAGCACTTGCTAACTTTACGTTTGTGAATAAAAATTAAATTTAACATTTGCAAGTCAGTTTGAATTGGAGAATAGCTTTAAACCATATAATCTATACTAATAAAATCCGTGCGCCTCTGTCTGTCTGTCTGCTTGAAGCCGATTACAGTTCGCAACGCGGGCGAGTTGGAAGTCGCGAGAGGTGTCTTTCGATTGGAAAAATTCCGGGGAAGTCATTTCGGGCATTTTCGAGACCGTGGGACCAAAATTAAAAAAGTTATGAATTAAAAACCCCTTGAGAATAGGAACGAAAAATGTCTCAAATCCCAAACGGCGCTCAAACGGAGCTCTGAGGCAGAACACTGCGCCACCTTGCGGTGAAGGAAAAGAAGTTTTCCCCTTTGGCTAAAAGAAGAAGCAGTCGAAAACCTCTTTTTTTCCCTTTTTTGCGCGTTTTTTCTTAAACCATCATGCAGACAGTTTTTAAAGTAGAAAAAACTGATTACATATTCAGAATCTGCGTAAAAGTCTGCTTCTGATGAACCAAAAAATACGAGAAAATGTCTTATGGGCGCGCAGAGCCAACCGTAAAAAACCAAATATTTTTAATGGGACGATGGCGACCATGGAGCGTAGAGCCCACTGTGCGAAATCACATATTTTTAAAGGGATAATAGGCGCATAACAACCATAGCTCTTTACTTTTTTTTGTGCTTGAGGATTCGAACACCAAGACTTGCTTATTAAATGAATTTTTTTGTTTATTATATATTGCTTGATATCGAGGTTCGTTTGGAAAAAGTGGCCCAGCTAGCGGGCGTAGCTCGCTAGTATTAAATAAACGCTGTGAAGTACGTATTTCATCCTGATGATTCGTATTTATAATGTTGATTTACTTCTTATTTCACATTTACGCTCATATATCATTATTTATTTATTTTTTTAAATATTTTTGATAAAGTTAAAATAACATGTTTTCTTAATAACACATACTCCCCGGCACACACATTAAAATAAAATGCACACCAACGCATTTTTATAGCATATTTTATATATCCAATTATATTTATTATTTTATAATAAAATTTGTTGCTGTGCCTAAATGCAATTAAAAATTTTAAACAAAATAATTAATTCCATAATGTAATACTGAAATGTATATAATGAAATAAATATTTTTAAAAAAGGCAAAAAAATAAAATCAGTTTAATTAAAATACATTACTTGAAACAGCAATCAACTGAAATGTTTGCTATTAATGACAATGCTGAAAATTGTATATAAATTTTATATCTTTTTAAAATTGTTTTATAAGTAACGTTAATTTATTTATTTCTTTTTTTTTTTCAACTCAACATTTTGCAATGCCTACACTGTAAAAAATAATCTTGTAAAACAACAGAAAATATCTGGCAACTTTTGCTGCCAGAATTTTTCCGTATGCACAGATATTCCTTGTCAACAGAAATCCTCTGGCAACTTTTGCTGCCAGAATTTTACCGTATGCACAGATATTCCTTGTCAACAGAAATTCTCTGGCAACTTTTGCTGCCAGAATCTTTCTGTACATACAAATATTCCTTGTACATACAAAATTTTTCTGGCAACTTTTGCTGCCAGAAATATTCTGTATGTACAAGAAAAGTGTGTGGTCAGATATTTCTTGTACATACAAAATTTTTCTGGCAACTTTTGCTGTCTTTTTTTTTTTTTTTTCACAAGAAACATCTGCGAGCAACCACTATATATTATACAGATTTTTTAGCCTATATTTAATGTTCTATGTATCCTAAAATAGACTGACTGATTTTAAAATTTAATCACTTGCAAATGGTAGTAGCCTTTTTTTTAATAGCTGTCACCATTTGCAAATTATTGAATATTAAAATCAGAAAATCCATTTGAAAACACACAGTATCTTACTTCTAACCTCAATGCTTTTAAATAAAATTCTTAGAACTAGAAATATTTTCTAGTTAAATATGTATTAATTTTTTAGGGTAGTCATTTGAAATCCATTTGATTACATTTATTTAATTCTCAAATTTGAAGAAATTGGCTATATGGCAGCACATTGAATAAGTTCCCTCATATCAGAAACTGATGCTGCCAAATTCCACATATTTAATAAATTTTGTACTTTGCTTTCTTTGCTGAAAATAGCCTGAATTTAGTTATTTTTCACAAATGCTTGTATATCCAGTTATATATTGCACACTAAACATGAATGGTGATGGCAATAATGATGTCAAATGCAGAGGAGAGTAAAAACTGGGAAGAAATGAATAATTTTGTAACAAAAGACCAAATCACTTATTCACACTCAAATTGTTTACTATTACAGTGAGTTTATTTTGGTTTCAAATTATAATTTCAAATAAAATACTAAGTACCACAAAATACATTGATGAGCAAAACTACGCACTCACTGTGTAACAAATTAAAATACATAGTCAATTTCATAACATTAAAGAAAATTTTTAGCAATATGCCCAGAAATAATAAAAATATATATCATGCATATTTTCCAAGTTTAAATATTATAAAATAAAATTGGAATACTCTGTACCCCCCCCCCCCCCACAAAAAAAATGCTTTAAAAGACTGCAAAAATATGGTGTGTATAGAAATTAAAAACAAAACACCCTTGATTTTTTCCTTGAGTAAATTTATCAGACTTCTTTGATTTTCATTATTAACAATATACATACCATATATTTAAATATATGTTGGATTTCTCATATAATACACTTATTCTAAAACTATGGCATTACATTTCATGAAGGATCAGCCCTTCCCTATTTACTAGATACTGGGTCAGATACAGCCTGACCCGCAAATTCCATTTTAAATCAACCCACAACCTGACCAGAACCCGCAAAAATAAATTTCTGCAACCCACAACCCGACCCGAAGTATTTCAACCTGTAACCCTACCCCAACCTGCAATGAAATGAAAGTAAATCGTGTTTTAAAGCTATTATGAAGAATAAACCTATCTATATTTAAATATAGTAAAACCTCTGAGTAGGGTTAGCTTAAATATGTTTTTTCGGCTCAGAATGAATCTAATTTTTTTTTTCTGCAGATTGAGTTTACAAGAGAAAAAATTCGCAGGTCATGTATAGGTTTTTTGCAACTCAGATTGTTGATTATACAAAATTTAAACTATGTTTCCAATGAAAATAAATACACATTTGAAAATGTGTAAATATACATTCCATTTAATTTATGAGAGATAAAATGAAAATGTGAAAAGAAATGCAATCACAGATTATGCTTTCTTTAAGAACAATTTCATTTTTGATATACACGAAAATACATGCATTGTATTTTTGATACTTTATATACACATATATACATTACATGTGTGTAGATTGAGAGGTGCCCACTATTCAGAGATTTAAGTGCTCACATATATATATTTGAAGAAGTGAAAAAGGGTACCCTTAATAGAGGCATTCACCTTTCGAGAGAAAAGCCATTTTGGAAGTCTTTTCATAAATGTATTTTGAACTTAAAAATATTTTGAATATGGATTTGTTACAACAACACAAACTGTGTTGAAGAATTAACAGAAGTGTAAAAAAGTTGGGCATTAGCAGTTAAGCTGACCATCTGGTCAAAGGTTATGCAAGTATGTAATTTAAAATTTTCAAAAATTGGTAAATTGTCTTTAATATATGAGCTATCCAGAGAAGATGAGAACATGCGATCATTTTGTGTTTATTAATAATTTATACCATGTGCAATTATTATTCAAATATTGAGAGCAACTGTAGAAAAAATACAGGTGGTTATCAAAATAATTGAAACACCCTAGATTTTGAAGGAATTCTTTATTAATATGGCGTAGGACCGCCTTTGGCATGTAATACAGCTTGGATTCGCCTGGGAATCGAATCGTACAAATTCTGAATAGTGGTCAGAGGAATATTGTACCATTCTTCATGGAGTTATTGTGAAAGTTCCGTGAGAGATGCCGGTGGAGGATATCGATTCCGGATTGAAAGCTCTAAAATAGACCACAACAGTTCGATTATGTTGAGGTCTGGGGCTGTGCGGGTGAAGGTAGATGTTCCACCTCATCCTCATGTTCATCAAACCATGATCGGACAACTCTGGCTGCATGAATAGGGGCATTATCATCCTGGAAAATTCCATCTCCTGCAGGAAACAAAATTTGCATCATGGGATGGACCTGGTCAGCTAAAACTTCTCTATACTTCTCCCCAGTGATCCTTCTTTTCAGGGTTACGATTGGACCAGCAGAAAACCATGACACGGCTGTCCATACCATGACCGATCCACCTCCATGCTTGACAGTTGGACGGAAGCAATCAGAATCATACGCTTGTGCAGGTGTTCTCCAGACATGTACCCGTCCTGTTGTGGGGGAAAATGTGAAAGATGATTTGTCTGACCATATAACAGTCTTCCACTTATCAATAGACCAGGTTTTGTGGTTGTGGCACCACTCTACACGACGTTTGGCATTAGCATCTGTGACAAGTGGCTTGGGAATTGCTGTTCTGCCGTAAATGTTCTCTTTATGAAGGTATCTCCGAACTGTAATTGTTGACACTGGAGAATACAGATGCTGATTGAGCTCTGCGGTCACTTTGGCTGCAGTTGTTTTCTTTTTAGACATTACAATCCGTTTCAATAACCGTCGGTCTCTTTCATTCAGCTTCTCCTTCCGTCCACTATTTTGCTTTGCTGAGCTTGTCTTTCCATGCTGTGTGTATGCTGTCATGACTTTAGACACCGTACCTCTAGAAACGCCTATAAGCTGGGATGTTTCGGTCACTGTTGCTCCAGCTAGTCGGGCTCCTACAATTTGGCCTCTTCAAATCAAAACGTAGACTACTCTTCTAGAGCTCTCTCATACTACCTAATACATGTACTTTTTATATTAAAAAAAAATCTGTTAGCTAAGATTATATTTTAATGCTTACGAAGGGAATTCTTAAATGTCCCTTTCATTCACAAGTGTTTCCATTATCTTGATAACCACCTATATGATACATTAAAAAAAAAAAAAAAAAAAAAAAAAAAAAAAAAACCTGACCTGTTTGGCAAGAAAACAAATATTTTTACATGCAGACATATTTCTCTGATTTTAGAATATTTTTACAAAAATCCTTTACTTTTGACAGACAAACCTTACTGATTTTCCATAATTCCCCTGATTTCCAAATTAGTTAGGCACTTTGTGAAACTTATATTAAACCTTAACCTGATGAGCTTTATTCATTGTCTATAAATTGAAACCACATACAACTATAAACAAACATGAATTTCAATAAAAATCTCAAAAATCGCAGCAAGACATAGAAAATAGTTTTATTCTTAATTCTTCAACTAATAATTAATTTAAATCACTCTGTCCACATGTTTTTACAGTTTGCCAAATCTTTCACAAGTTTCACACTATTGTTCATCTCTCACTTGCTACTTGAAGAATCTGGAAGAATTTCCATCAAACCCTATAAGAAACAAAAAAGATAACATTTAAATTGAGTTCTATCTTTTCAATTTTGTGGAATATAGTATCAAAAAATCCGAGAGCAGGATAATGACAACCTTTTTGTCATGGTAGACCAAATTTCAAAAGCAAAGTTTTTTAAAATATAAAATATAAATTTTAAAAAACCAGTTTTTTTTCTTGTTTTGTGTGTGTTTGTGAATAAAAAGAGTTATTTCATGCAAATATGCATAAAAATTACTTTGTGTCGTTAATTAGGGATTGACCAAAGTAAGAATTTTCTATACCAAACACTTTTTAATGCATTAGCTTTAATAAACTTTGGTTAAAATTAGATTATTAATAATTTAATTAAGTTACATTTTTATTCTTAAATCAAATTACACAAAAACATTAATGGAAGACTTACTAACATTAATTTTTATGATTACTAATTTAAATATTAATGACCACTTACAAATTTATTTACACTTATTTTTATTATTTTACCATTAGTCAGTATCCAAAATAACTTATGAAAGCAGTGAGCTATACAGACTACAATTAAGAATAAAAATTGCAAAAACTCAAAAATTCATTCATTCATTCATTTAAAAAAAAAAAATCTTTAAATTGATTTATAAATTGTCTAAGTCCAATTGTAAACATATTGAATATAAATGCTTGCAAATACAAAAGGTAATTCAATTAGTATTTTTAACTGTTTTCTGTCAAATTATTGATATTTATGTTTTGATTAAGTGTTGATTAAGTTGTCTTTGTGTCGAAGATAAAAAATGTGAGTGATTTAAGTAAATGTCTCAGATTTGTGCAAATTTTGCAAAAAATATAAAAAGTGTCAAATTATTACACAATAGGACATTAATGATTGATTTGATATGAAAGAAAAATAATGAATAAAAATTTTAATGTTATTTAGATTTATAATTACAGGGCTCCCAAATGGTCCGCCAACTGAACATCAGAATTTTCTTAGAAAAATTTTCTTTTTAGGTTTTTCTTGCAAATTGCCGGGAAACCACCTTTGGAGGTTACTTTTTGCGCAAATTCTGTTGAAACCTATGAAGAAATTTTCTGTTAAAAAATATTGATGTTCAGTTCGCGGACCATTTGGGAGCCCTGTAATTAGTACAAAAAAAAAAAAAAAAAAAAAAAAAATGTAGTTGTCACTTTATTGTAAAGATTGAAATAACAGTTTTTTTTTTAATTCTCACTTCGACGAGTTTTACTATGCAAATTTCTCCATATAACTTTTTCAGCATGTCTGTTTTAATCTAACTCCAAGTAATTAAGTAATGCCTCAATGTGTACTAATGCATCATTGTAGTTAACTTTTGATAAGTTATAAGGTTTTTTTTCATTATTTTAAAGAAATACTTTGAAATTCCTTTTTTTAAAACTCTGAATCACAAGTGACACACATCATGTATCATCATCATTTAAAACTTCGTAGTATTCTAATTTCGAATGTTCATTAATCCATTGTTGCATTGCTTCGTTATGCTCAATTTCGAAACAGTTTCAAATGTTCTAAGATTTCACTCTGCATATCAGTACCATCGCTATCTTCTGTTGGAATTTCAGTTTCTTCATCTGATAAAAATCTCCATGATTTCTTAATCGTGATGTTTTTTACTAGTTTCTATGCAGCATCAACGTAATAAACTGTATTAAAAACTGAGATTTTTACTCTCCCGGTTAATCTGCAACCTGAATAATTTGATCCCAATTAATCAAGAATCTACTGCATTAAAAAAAAAACCTTTTAAATAAATCCAAACAACTAATGAGATTTTTTTAAAAACGAGATGAAAAAAATGAGCTGATTAGGAAAATGTTTTGATTTTAGATAAATCTGAGTTTTGAAATTCTGGATTTGAATTTGATACCCTGAACAGCACCGTCAAACCAAAATTTACCATAGGGAAATAACTGAAAACACAACTTTTTGAGAATTGGGCTTACCTCAGAATAAATTCCATTTTTACTTGGTATTCTTCTGAATAAACAAGACTGAAGACAAAGTACGTGGCAAACCAATCTTTAAATCATCATCTGCCATTACATACTGACTGAAGCTTTTTCTTGGAATAAAAAGTACAGCCGATTTGGTTCCTATTAATATGCAAAAAATTCTAAGTACATTTTACAAACATAAAGGTTTACATAAATGAATAAAAAATTTTCACCAAACATTGGAGTACATAGAGTAATTTATTCCATTTTTCAATATTGGGTGAAAAAAGCCCGTGCCAGGATTCGAATCGGGATGTATTGGCTGAAGCCGCCAATGCTCTACCAACTGAGCTATCCCGGACACGAACACTGGAGGACTATTTCATCCAATTAACCTCAACGCTTACTACATTGAGGTTAATTGGGAGAGTCTACGTTGGGGTTAATTAATCGTGTTTAAAAATTAATCTATTGGAGTACATAGCTATGGGGCTTGTCACCCCCCTTCTCAACACTAAAGATCAGTTTATTTGATGGGCTTTAAAAAATTTACAGAAGACTAATTTAAATAATAATAATAATAATAATAAAAAACAGTGGTAATCAATTTATAAATGGCTATTCATTCTTTTCCATTTTACAGAATGGGATGTAAAGGCTAGTGACTTGCTGTTAAGGGCTGATTTCACATTTTATTAAGTAAGATTATTTAAATATTACAAATTCAGCTAATATAAAAGTAACTTAGTCAACGCAGTCTTAGCTTCCAGGTATAAAAATATATCAACTAAACAACCAATTGCTACAAGATAATGGTTTTTTAAAATGAGATTTTAAATGTAACGTTTTAAATCCAATATAATTTTAACTATTTTTTTTTCTTTTTTTAATATTCACTAAAGTGTGGCCTGCAAGTTTCGTGAATTCATAACCGGAAAGAATTGCAATTTTTGTGTATAAGTTGCAGGAAAATATCGTAAATTTCATCAATTTACCTCGGGAAAACATAAAATTTCATCACTTAAGAAAAGTAAATTTCATTGATCGGCATGGAAAAAATCATGAACTTCATTGATCAAGTGCAGAAAAAAGCATATCTTGCTAATGGGGCTAGGAAAAAATAGAAAATTTCCCCGATTGGGCACGGAAAAATAGAGACTATTGTCGATCAAGCATAGAAAAATTACACATCATTTTGTGGGTCGGACGCAAAAAATCGCACATTTTGTTGATTGGGCAAGAAAAAAATTGTCATTTGTTGATGATGCTCGTAAAAATGGCACATTAAATTCATCAGTTTAAAAAAAACAGCATGTTTTCTCGGTTTATCGTGTGAAAAAAACGCAAAATTTGTTGATCAGGCAAGAAAAAATTGCAAATTTTGTCGATCAGGGACGAAAAAAATCGCTAATTTCATTGATAAGACACGGAAAAATCACAAATTTTACAATGCGCAGATAAATTGAAAATTTCGTTGATCAGCAGCAAAACAATCATGAATTTTGTCAGTTAATCAGGTGAAAAAAGTGCGAGTTTCATCTTGTTGTGTAAAAAAATGCAGATTTCATCAGTTAATACAGAAATCATAAATTTCGTTAGTCGGGCACAGCAACATTCGTATTTCTTCAATTAAGGATGGAAAAACTGCACATTTTGTCATTCGAACACCAAAAAATCGCTAGTTTTATTGATCAGATTTCTAAAAATTTGAAATTTCGTTGGTCTGAGAGAGAAAAATTGCGAGTATTTTGTCGATCAGTTTTATAATAATTACGAATTTTGTGAAAAGCTTTGTAAAAATCATGATGAATCGGCTTTTTAAAAATCGCTAAGTTCGTCGATCGGCTTTTTAAAAATCGCGAATCTTGTCGATCGGCTTCGTAAAAGACACAAATTTTGTTGAACAGACACAAAAAAAATGAATTTTATTGATTATGTGCAAAAATCGTCGATGAGCTTCGTAAAAATTTCAAAAACGTGTAAATTTTCTTGATCAGGCTTGACAAATCACGAATTTCGTCGATCAAGTGCGGAAAGTGGCGAAATTTGTCGATCACAAGAAGAAAAATCCTGAATTATGTTATCAGTTTTGTAAAAATCGCAAATTATGTTGATGAGGTGCCGAAAATGATGAATTTCATCGATTGGCTTCATAAAAATTTTGCCAATCGTGAGCAAAATAATCATTGATCAGTCTTGGAAAAAACTCAATTCTGTCGATCGGCTTTGTAAAAATTGCAAATTTCGCCTATCAATTTCATAAAAATCGCGAATTTTATTGATCAGTCACGGAAAGACAGTGAATTTTCTCAATTAGTTTTATAAAAATCGTGAATTTTGATCATGCAAAAGAAAGAATCAAAAAATCGCAAATTTCGTCGATTATGTGAAGATAATAGTGAATTTCATCTATCAGCTTTCTAAAAATTACACATTTCACTGAGCGACTTCATAAAAATATCTAATTTCATCGATCGGCTTCATAAAAATTGCAAATTCTGTCAATTAGGTTCAGAAAAATTCACTTCGTATAAAGTAGCAAAATTTATTGATCAGACGCGGAAAAAATCATGAATTTTCTCGATTGCTTTCATAAGAATTGCGAATTTTGTTGATCAGGCGAGGTTATATCACAAATTTTCTCAACTGGCTTCGTAAAAATTGCGAATTTTGTCAATTGGTTTTGCAAAATGTACAAATTTGACTGATCAGGCATGGAAGAATTACAAGTTTCTTTAATCAGAAACAGAAAACTGGGAATTTCATTGATCAAATTCAGGAAAATCTTGTTGATCGGTTTTTTTTCCCTCTCTAATTTGTTCATAAAGTTCACATTTTTTTCAGCACCAGCCATTTATGCCTGTCTTTTAGCATCTTTAATAATACAAAACTTACGCTCTTGAATAAAATCAAGGAATATTTTTACTTTTGAAAATAATTCTTGCTATATCTGTTATATGTAAAAACATGAAAACTGCTGATACAGAGATTTAAAAAAAAAAAAAGCCACAATAAAAAAAAAAAATTAACAGAAACTGTCAACATAAATTTCATTATTGAAAAATAACATGCCTGGAGGAGAATCGAAGCATGGGATATTTTGTAATAAGCAAATAGTAAATACATAGAAAATCTGGAGATCTTTTTTTTTTTTTTTAACAATGCAGTAAAGGAAAAAATAAACTTTTAAAAACACAAATTGCAAAATTACAGTCATAAAGGATCAATGGATACTGAGATTAGAAAATCAAAATAATGAGAACATTTGATTTTAAATATATAAATTGTTAATTATTTCAAAAACAAGACTTGACTTTTACTCCAATACATAAAAATACTAAAAATAAAATATAGAAAATATCAAAATAAAAACATTTTAAAAGAAAATTAAGTTAGTTTCAAAAATAGGATGCACAATTAACAATAAGCATACAATTTTTACAAAATAATTTAACTTTTTCTTTAAGGAAACACAAAAATTTTAAAAAGAAAATATTGAAAATATCAAAATATTGCAAAATTTTACACTTTAAAAGACAAACTGTTAAATTATTTTCAAAAATAGGGTTTTAAAAACAATATATATATATATATATATATATATATGCTTCCATGTACTTATGCAATAATTTGAAATTCGTAAACAGACAAAATAAATAAATAAAAACACAAAATAAATAAAATAAAAAATAAATCAACACTTCAAAAGTCGTTTTTATGCATCCAACCAAAAATCGACATTCAAATGAACATAAATTTTCATTATTTTGATTTAATTTGCTTTATTTTAATATTTTCAACATTGTTTATAAATTGTATGCTTTTACAACTGCATTTTTAAAAATAATTTAACAATTTATCTTTTAAAATATTATTTGAAATTTTCAGTATACTATACTTAGTATTTTTATGTACTGGAGAAAACACAAACCTTATTTCTGAAATAACTTACAATTTATATTTTTAAAACTTTTTTCATTATTTTGATTTTGTAATTTAAATATGTTTATACATTTATGGCATTTTTTTAATTTATGGCTGTAATTTTGCAATTTATATTTTTTTAATATATTTTTGCTTTTCTTTACTATTTAATTTTTTTTTTTTTTTATCGCAATTTATTTATGTATTTACCATTTACTCATTACAAACCCCTCAGCACACTCCATTTTGTATATTTTTTTACAAATAACAGTAAAAATGCCCATTTCTGTTATTATTATTATTTTTTTAATGCGATGATTAAATTTCATTTCAAATAATTTTAAGCCCAACGCTGCTATAAATGACCATTGGACAAAAGCAAGTTTTTTTTGCTGCATGAAAAAACTGGCTTTCAGCAAGTGGTCATTTATAGCAATGTTATGCTTAAAATTTCTTGAAAATTCAGAGGTTAAACATTAAAATACAATCCAAATAAAAAAATTAGGATACAAATAATAAATAAATACTTTAAATTTTTATGCATTCAACAGAAATTAGCATAATATTTTATTATTTTGATTTAATATGCTATATTTTAATGTTTTCAACATAGTTTTTATGCATTCAAAAGAAATCGGCATTCAAAATGCTCATAAATTTTTATTATTTTGGTTTAACTTGATTTATTTTAATATTTTCAATAAATTGTATGCTATTTAAACTGCATTTTTGAAAATAATTTGACAATTTATCTTTTAAAATGTGATTTGAAAATTTCAATGCACTATACTTAGTATCAATGGCAAATATAGGGGGGGACGATTGCCCCCCCCCCTAAGCCCAATAAAGGATCTGCAGAGTGACGTTAGATGCCCGCACAGAAAAGTTGTTGGTCCGAAACTCAAGATCGGTGCGACCCGACCTGGATCCCGCCAACTTTAATATATTATACTGGGACTGGGTCAGGTATGCACACTTTCAGAACCGGGTCGGATCTGATTTTTTCCAGCAGAGCTGGATCTCGACACACTGTTTTTTCCAGGTCGGGTCTGGGGTAGACTTCCTTCTTACTCATGGGTGCAAGTTTGAAATTCTGCGAAGACTGAAAATATTTTGACACCCCCCCCCCCCCCCCACTAACTGAGAACATAAGCACGTAACTCATGTTTTTTTCCCCGATCTTTTGATAAAATTTGCGAGTTTTCTATGATATTTTGCCGAAATTTGTGATTTTTCTACGGTTTTTAGCCGAAATTTGCAATTTTTCTACAGTTTCCAGCAGAAATCTGTCATTTTTCGATGAAATCCAAGTATTTTATATGATCTTTTGACAAAATTCGCGTCTTTTTCACGATCTTTTGACAAAAATCACGTCTTTTTCGCGATTCTTGGACAGAAATCTCATTTTTTTCCCAATCCTTTGACAAAAATCGTGTTTTCCCTGCTATCATTTGATGAAAATTGTGGGGTTTTTTTTCGATCATTTCACGGAAATCGCGGTTTTTTTTCTTGATTTTTTGGTAAAATTCGCGTCTTTTCCACGATCCTTCGATTATATTCACATCTTTATTGCGATCCTTTGACAAAAATTGTACCTATTTTGTATTCTTTGACCGGAAATAGCGTCTTTTTCGCGATTATTCGACGGAAATAGTCTTTTCCGCAATCCTTTAACAGAAATCGCATCTTTGCACGATGCTTTGCCAAAATTCGCACATTTTTCACGATCCTTTGACAAAAATCGCATTTTTTCTGCAATCTTTTGATGAAAATCGTGGAATTTTTTGCAATCCTTTGACGGAAATCACGTCTTTTTCTTGATCCTTTGGCAAAATTCGCATCTTTTCCACGATCCTTTGACAAAATTCACGTCTTTCCCACGATCTTTTGATTAAATTCACGTCTTTTTTGCGATCCTTTGACAAACATTGCATCTTTTTCATAATTCTTCGACCGGAAATAGCACCTTTTTCGCAATTCTTCGACCGGAAATAGCGTCTTTTTCGCGATTATTCGACGGAAATAGTCTTTTCCCGCAATCCTTTAACAGAAATTGCATCTTTTCACGATGCTTTGCCAAAATCCACATATTTTTCACGATCCTTTAACAAAAATCGCGTTTTTCCTGCAATCTTTTGATGAAAATCGTGGAATTTTTTGCGATCCTTTGACGGAAATCGCGTCTTTCTCGATCCTTCGGCAAGATTCGCATCTTTTCCACGATCCTTTGACAAAATTCACGTCTTTTCCATGATCTTTTGATTAAATTCACGTCTTTTTTGCGATCCTTTGACAAACATTGCATCTTTTTCACAATTCTTCGACCGGAAATAGCATCTTTTTCGCGATTCTTTGACCGGAAATAGCATCTTTTTCGCGATTCCTCGACTGGAAATAGCATCTTTTCCGCAATTCTTTGACTGGAAATAGCATCTTTTTTGCGATTCTTCGACTGGAAATAGCTTTTTTTGCGATTCTTCGACAGGAATAGTGTTTTTACTGCAACCTTTTGACAGAAAACACATCTTTTTTGTGATCCTTTGACAGAGACTGCATCTATTTTGCATTCTCTGACCAAGATGACGTCTTTTCCGCAATCTTTTAACAGGAATCACGTTTTCTTCACAAGCTTTTGACAAAAATCGCGCCTTTTTCCGCAATTCTTTGATGATATTGGTGTTTTTGACGATCTTTCGACAAAAATAGCGTGTTTTTATGATCCTTCGACAGGAATCGCATTTTTTTCTACAAGCTTTTGACGACAAACGTGTCTTTTTTTGCAATCCTTTGACAGAAATAGCACTTTTTCCCCCCACGATCACTTCACGAAAATCATGTTTTTTTCCAGCGATCTTTTGCCGAAAAGCGTGTGTTTTTCCGCGATCCGCTTCCGTCTCGTTTCTGTCCTCGAAAATTTTTAAAAGACGGAATTCCGTCTCAGGACGGAAGAACTTGCACCCATGTTCTTACTAGAGGTATACATGGGCCAACATTTTCAAGCCCAAACTCCATTCGGTATAAAAGCTAAACGCTCGATCTGGTATCGACACAGCCCCTATGCTGTGGCGGTCCTACGAGGCGGAGGGAACGATGAAGTCCCCTTCCCCCTTGGACTAATAAAGGGTTTACAAAGTGACATTATGCATCCTCATGAGAAATAACTTGGGGGAGGGGGGTGAAGCTCGAGCCCGTCATGGCCTGGCATGGGTCGCGCCAGTGTAAGTCCACGAGACTTGGACTGGGTAAGGTTTTCTCTCATTTTGAATCAGGTCGTGTCCTGATTTTGCTTTTTTTGGAGATTCTAGATAGTGTGATAAACATTATTAGCCCAACTGCTACCTGTGCAGCTAAACGTTCGGTATGTCTCTGATCTGAATTTCTTCGAAGGATCGCAATCAAAACTGGTTCAACCATTCTCGCAAGAGTAAAAATCGAATCTGTAACTGACTCAAATCCGAAATGTATGACAATCTAACCCGATGCGCTAAGCGCAGCTAAAAAGTAAAAGTCAACCCGACCAACAACAAAATGTAGTAGTTGACTGAACCCAAAAGTGAAAAATCAGAAATTAATTTGAACCACAGCAAACAGTAGAAGTAAACCAGACTCAAACACGACCCAAGTACAAATTAACCCGACCAGGATCAAAAAAGTGGAAGCAGACCGGACCCAAACCCGACCCACAGCAAAAAAGTGGACGAAACACGACCCGCATTTAAAAAAAAATGAGATCCGAGCCGTGCTGGAGTTTCTAAATTTCTAAAATCACCCTCCCCCCCTTGAGGACTTTCCAGATCCACCCTTGCTTAGTTGCACAAACCTTGCTTTTGAAATAAGTTAAAATTTGAATTTTTAAAACTTTTTTTTTATTCTTTTGATATTTGAGTATCTTTGTACATTGATGGTAAATTTTTTAATTTACCAATTTTTTAATTTCACAATGTATATTTTTTAAAATGTATTTTTGCTTTCCTTTACTATTTTATTTATTTTTTCTTTATCTCAGTTTATTTATATATTTACCATTTACTTATTACAAATCCTCCACCCTAACTCAATGTGTATATTTTTAAAAAAATAACTTTAGAATGCCAATTTCTGTTGAAAAATTTATTTATTATTATTATTATTATTTTGAAATATTTAAACTTAATTAAAAAAATTAATCCCAACGCTTCTATAAATGACCATTTGACAAAGACAATTTTTTTTTTGTTGCACGGGGAAAAAAAAAAAAAAAAAACTTGTTCTTAGCAAGTGGTTATTTATAACAATGTTATGCTTAAAAATTTTTGAAAATTCAGAGATTAAATATTAAAATATAATCCAAATAATGAAATTTTTAACAAAAATCGGTATTCCAAATATCATTTGTAAAAAAAGAAAAAAAAAAAAGAGAGAAAGAAAGAGAAATGGGGGGGGGGGGAGAAAAGAAGATAATTTGTAATAAGCATATTGTCAATACAAAAATTAAATAAACGGAGATAAAAAATTTTGAAATGTCAAAGTAAAACAGATATTCATTTTTAAACATACACACTGCAAAATTACAATCATATGGGATAATTATCAGTCAGTATCTTTTTTTATGTAAATATTGTAGTAGTATAGTTTAATATTTTTAAGACCGAATATTAAAGTAAGCAAGGGCTGATCCAGCCCTCCTTTTAGAAAAGGATCATGGCTCCTTTTTTTGGTGAGGTGGGGGTCATGTCTCTTAATAGGTAAGCAATTTTTATATTGAAGATTGTCGCCACGTCCAAAATAGCTAAATTTCTGTTACTTTTGGGAAGTTAATTTCATTCATAACAATAAAGTTCTATAAATATTCGTAAAAATATAAATACATAAATTTTTTCAGATGCCAAGAAATTGAAAATTTTTCCGCTTTCATATAAAAATCAAACAATCATTCAAGAAATTATGTATTTTATACACATTTTTAAGGTTTGACAGTTACAAAAAGCCGTCTTGAGGGAGCAATTGACAGTCATGGCCTAAATTCAGTTTAAAATTCTACAATTTATGGAGATTTCATGAAACTATCTTTGCCTTTATTGAAAAATGGAAAACGTTAATCAATCGCATTTTCTCTGAATAAATGTATCTTGCATCTAAAATTAAAATATACTTCATGGACACGTCAGAAATTACCTACTTTGGGTTTAAGTTCAGCTTTAACAAAATCAATATATATTTTATTTTTTAAATTTCCTTAAACACTTTCTTTGTTCAGATGGAGTTTATGACACCCCCCCCCCCCCTGAATTCACCACTCAAAGTAAGTGCAATAAATCTTGTAAAAGTTTTGTTCCTCTCATAATTCTGGAATAATAAAGCAAAGACTTAGTTTTGGGTATACATACAAAGTTATTTGATGTGCAAAAGGCTTTTGTACATTTTACAAAACATTATTTAGCCAAAGAATCTTTAAGCATTTTTACAGCATTTATAAGCAGTATGTATTACTTCTTTATCCACAGTGAATGGATTAATTAATACCTAACAAATTTACTGGTCCATAAAATGTAAAACAAATTGTCGTTTTTTTCGATTTTATATGGCTTAGACCAACTGAAGTTTTCTGCTCCTTTTTGGTGAAATTATACACAAACCTCAATGCAGATCTTTATTATAATATACAGTGTAATAAGGCTATTATAATGCATTATGCATATTTTAATGCACAATTTTGGCATTTTGATATCGGATATTATTTATATCTAATTGTTCTGCCATAATGTGTCTTATTCTCAGAGCATTTACATTCAAGGATGCAAGTTATATTAACTAGAATACATAGTATAAACATCTGGAAAAATTACATCATTAAGCACTGACCTCCTGGTTATTTTTTAATACCTCACAAAATTAATCGTCAAACTAAGCCTATAGGCTTAGTTTGACTCATATATAAATGTTTGATATATTAGAAGAAAGTTTCATAATCAAGCATAAAACTACATTATTAAATAAAAATGAATAGTACTTACATTATCTTTACTTGCTGCTTTATTATTATTACACAAATCAACGTGGTTAGGAATGCGCCGAGCTTCCGCTGTTTACAAACTAAAAACATGGCTGACACGGACACATCTTCGCTTCACTTCCCCTACAGAGAAATTTCGTAAGTACTGTTGCCGCGTTCGCGCGATGAAGTTCTCGTAAGCAGATTATTGCTGTCATAAAGCAGTCAAACTGGAGAATAACAGCGGTGCGTTCTTTAATAGTTTGATGCTGTTAATAAACACATATTGTTGAAAAGTGGGCTGTTTTATTACAATTATTTTTTTACAGTGCAGATTTTTGCTGTCATAAAACAGCTAAACTGGAGAGAAACAGTGATGCGTTTTTTAATAGTTTGATGCTGTTAATAAACACATTTGGTGGAAAAGCGGGCTGTTTTATTACAATTATTTTTTACAGTGTATAATCAGATACCTTTTTCTGGCTTGATTCAGAATAATTTAAGTCAAAATACATATTTTTATTAGATATTTTGAGATTTAATCAAATTAAACATACAGTATTAATCAACAATCATAAAAAAATAACAAACATGTTTTAATGATATTTTTTTTTTCTTGGATTTTTTTGAAAGATATATTGATGCAAAATAAATATTTTCGATTTAAAAAGGAATACAGCTTTAACATTTAAATTTAGCATTACTTAAACTTAGAAAAATTTAATTATAATTAATAAGTCTCTTTGACATGCGTGGGTGTACTAGTCAATTAAAACCTTACGCGGGTCAGTTTATACAAAATATTTTTTGTTGACCCGAAATCCAATATTCTTCAACTCGAATCCGAAAAAAAAATCAATCCATAGTTTACTATAATTATGGAAAATCAATCTACATTAATATCAACTCTATCTTTTGTAGAAAAATAAATATACTATTTAATCAATGTTGAAGTACAATCTTTTATCAACTGAAAAATATTCAGGAGTTTCTTTGGATCAACATGAATCGGACATGCGATAATTCAAACACTACCCGATACGACCTGATTTCGAAACAACTAAAATCAACACAACTAGAAAACAAACGGAATAAATTAGCATTAACCCGACCTGAACAAGAAGGTGGGTCGCAGTAAAATCGAATCGAATCAGGGCTACAATTGTTGGTCAATTAAGAAATAAAAAAATAAAAAATAAAAATACTTAGAAAAATAATCACTAATTTCATAAACAGAAATAATATTATTTGAAGATGCCTGTTAAATTTTACACAAGGTTAATAAGTAAAAGAGAAGAAAAAATGACGATAGAATGTAAAAAACGCAGATATTCAACTTTGTAGAATTTTATCAGAAAGAAAAATATTTAAAAAAAATGTATATATATTTTTTAAATATTTGACAACCGGATGCCCTTAATCAAAGAGCTCTTGAAGGCTTAGAAAAAGATTTTATATATTATTAAATTATTCTTCATCTTTTAATAAATAATTACCCCCAAATTTATGCATAAATTCTTTTCGAAAGTCTGAAAAAGTGACGGATATTCTGTTTATTCTTAGCACGCATGTGTATCGACTCGATTAATACTAAAATTAAAATTTATTTTCTAAATGAAAAACCACCGTAAATTAAAAATTCTAATTTACTTAAAAATCAACAAAAATTAAATTTGAAAAATAAATAATTTTATCACTCCTTTAAAAGTAAAGATATATAACATATTTATTTCAAACTGTGCGCTATTGAAAAACTGCACACAAACAGATAAGGTTCTCAGTTTATAAAAGAAAGTTACTTGATTCGACTCCAAGATCAGCGCCCATTTTTTTGTTCCAATTTCTTCAGTTTACATTTAATCTCCTCTATTAGAAAAAAATTAAATGAGGATTCTTCAAATAATGGAAATATCCCGGCTGCGCTTCTGCCAGTACAATTTCCATAAATCGGAGAAAAGATTTTTAAGAATGTGTCTATCAAATTTAATTAAAAAAGAATGTTACAGACTAATGTTTTATAATCCAAGATAGTATTAAACATCCATGTAGAATAGACGCAACACCAATCCTGTTTTACAAATTGTCTCTTTTAAAAACTCCAGTTTATTCTTTCTTATAACTCTGCATGAAAAAAAAAAACAATTGCCTGGAAACATTAGACTAAACGATTTTTTTTTAAAGATTTAACAGACTTTGTCACACATTTAACCCAAATATCCATCATCTCCTATGAAAAACCAACTTTAGGATTCAATTAATTTTTTTTTTTTTTTTTTTATCTCCATCTTAAGTATTTATGATCATTTTTTTCTGTTCCGAAAAAAATAATAATCGTTCTTCCCTTTTCCACCCCCCAAAAAGAGAAGAAAAAAAAAATCCCTTTAAAAAAATGGCGATTTTTATCAGTAGTAAAGACTAATGGCTCGGCTAATGAGTACTGCTTTTAAAAGAGGGCGGGGAAAGTATTTTACAAGTTATCTTTTGGAGCTCTTTTTGGAGCTTTTAATTTTGCATCAGGGTAATTCTAGGGGAAAAGGAGGGGTAGTTTTCCAATGTATCTTGTAGGGAGATAAAACTTTTGTATCGTTTTAACTCTTAATAGATCGCATTCAAGCCATTTTCTTGTTATTTTTTCTCTCCTTGGCCGAAGGTAAATTATCATGAGTTCCTGTTAAAAATTATGGAGTTCATTATAGTTTTTTGAACAATTTAGAAACAAAATGGTGGCAGCGGAGACTTAATTTTGATAGGGCGATATTTAGGAGGGAGGGGATTGTTGCAAATTTTTATTAATAAGAATATTTTTATCAGAATAAATTTGCGAAAATACAGTTAAAGCATGTGTGTTGAGGCGATACGTGTACGCGTTCGTAAAGGTCACCGTGTGGTTGTAACAATGATCTTGGTGCTTTAAGCTCACTAAATTTATTTGATATATAAATTTATTTTACTTTTAAATAGCTTTTTTATTTATTTTATTTCTGGTATTCGATTAACAAGATCTTAACTAACTATATACGAGAGGTAATAAACCAATTATCAATTTCATACGGTCGTGCTTAAATCTAGACTCGAGTTTTTATTTATTTATTTACTTATTTATTAAGTCGCTTTTATTCGAAAGGCATAAAATCAAACACGCTGTGATAGTTTGATTCTAAACTGTGGGCTTGGCAAGGGCTTATCCTTTTAGAGTCGATAAAATAAATATTGAGAGGGTACACAAAAATCTTCAAATTTTCTATAAAAAAAGGCATTTGTTTCTATTTAAAATGATGTTTAAATCATGTTTCTAACTTAACTGGTACAGGAAATGTTAATTTTTTAGTTGTGGCTTATCTTCAAAATTTAGCTCTCAAACAATGGTTGTCATGAAAATGACTTCGTGTAAAAATGCGTTTTTCTTCATGATGAGTTTAAATATAAAAATACTGAATCAAAATTAAAGCTTATATATTTCTGTTTATTTAAATGAAAAAAAAAATTCTAGAAATAATATTTCGAGATATAACAATTTTAAACCACCTCACTTTTTAAACAAATTTTAAATTATTATTTTTTAAATATGATAATTTTAATCATGTGACTGTTTACAAATGATATGGTTAATCATCACAACAAAATTCAAGATTTTAACTGAATAAATAAAAATTAGCTTAAAATGTGTCTCGGACCTCATTAAACTCGTTCGAGTACTGTACGCAGATGGTCTCGTTGACCACTTGATAGAGACATACGCTGTATAGAACTTGAAGGCCCATAGTTGAACAAACAGTTCTAGGCATGATACGCTGTTTAGTTTGATTTTGAAAGATCACATAAAAAAAAAATCAAATCATAAAAAAATCATACTTTAAAAAGTTGAATTAAAAATTAGATTAAAACAATTGAAAAATACATGTTACAATATTAAACCATTTATCTTTAACGACTCTTAATTAATAACAATTTAAATAAGAGAAATGTTGAAAATAACCCATCATGAAAAAAAAAAGTATTATAACAATAAATCGTTTCTATAACAATCGATGGTTGAAAAGTAAATTTTGAAAACAAGCCAAAATGAAACAAATAATATTTCCTGTTGTAATTAAGATAGAACCATGATTTAAACATCATTTTAGGCAGAAAAAACTAGAAATTTTTTATGCTATAAAATATTTTTGGAAAATTGAAGATCTTTGTGTCTTGGATCCCCTTAAAAACAACTCCAGAGGCGCCATCTGTCATTCAAACTATATAAAAAAAAAGGAAGTTTGCAGAACAAATACCGAAACATCGTAGTCTTTTTAAGAAGGAACGTACAAGCTTTTACAAAGTGGAATCCTTAATTGTTATGATTTTATACCTTTTCCGAAAAATGCAAAAATTGTTCGATTATGAAGTTTCTGAAAAAAGAGCACCTATCCATTTCACGCACTAGCAAACAAAACAATTAAAAAAATTGTGCCACAAAGTAGCCGGTTGGGATTTGAAAGAAAGGCTTAAGGCTCCTGTCCCTGCGAGCGGAGACACTCACGAGCTAATGCATTTCCTATGAGAAGGATATTTTCTAATAAATTCGTTTGCATTTTGATATTTTTAAATAATTTTCTTTGTATTGGATAGGCGAGGTTCCCTCTCCACATCGCTCCTTTTCTACTTTTGCGATTTTGGCGGAAGATATTTTTTCAAAGACACTTTCATTTCGGTACCGGTTTTGAAAATGAAACTAACTTTCTAAAAAATATCTGAAACCAAAATAAAAAAAAGTAAAAAAAAGGAGCTATGGCAAGAGGGAGCTCAGCTGTCCAATGCAAAAATTTAAAAATAAATAAATAAATAAATAAAAATGTCAAAATGCAAACGAATAATTAGAAAAATAACCTTCCCATAGGAATAGCATTAGTTGGCGAGTATCTTCACTAGCGGGGACAGGAGCTTCAACGCACATGTATAATGTCAAACAAAACATAAGGTTCCTTGTTTTCACTCCACATATCAAACTTGCTAATGACACAGATAAAAATCTTGAGACATAAATGAATAGAAATGGCTCGAGGGGAAAATAGTGTATTTTTTTCCCTTTTCATCACTCTCTCCTACCCCAGGGGAAAATATCATTAAGGGTTGAAAAAAAAAAATCTTCATCAGATGGGTTTTTGTTGCTCATTCAAAATCAACGGGCCGGCTAATGAGCAAGAGACTGACAGTATCTCACCATCGCGCTGTCTTAACAGCTTTTAATTCTGTACTCTGGGTAGGGAAAATGGGGGGGGGGGAGGGATAAAGGGATAAGACACTTGTTTGTTTTTCCATGCCTAACATTTTCCCTATTTTTACTTTCCGAAAATATAGAATAAAACAATTCTAATCATGATTTATACGTGCGTGCGCGTGTGTGTGCATGTGTGTGAATAAATAGTGTAACCACCAAACAGTACTTCCTATTGAGTTTACACTTGGGAAACCTAAAAAACGTTGCCACCACAGAGATAAATATTATACTTATATTTCGTTAAAGATACATACAGGATGTCCCCCCAAAATTGTATAAACTGTTTAACTTTTTAACATTTTTTAGGGTTTAATTCATAGGCCGCACATATATACATTTCTAAAATAAAAATACACACTGTACTCCTACCACGACTTATCGCTCTCCTCCAACTTTCAACTGATTTTCTTCCCTTCTTACTCTGCCTTCTTTGTTCAAAATTATGGAGTCTCCTCTCTACTTTCACGGGAAACTCTCGTGTCGTTGACGATAGCTCATATAGGGACAGGTCATCACAGAAGATTATCTTTTGTTCATCAATTCTCCCATTCTCCGCTAAATATCTTACTGTTGTATACACACATTCTACTAAACAATTTTTTTTTTTATTTATTTCCTTTCATACTTTTCATTCGTTTTAATCTTATAAATAAAAAAAATGTATCCGCAAATTAAGTACATAGATAATAGTACACAGATAAATATAATAAATAAAAAAAGAACAATAATTTACATTAAATATATGTCACAGTACTGACAGGGAATATATTATATACCACTGATTCAAAACCTGTATAGATTTTTGTACAAATCGGCTCACGGTATTTAATCCATTTCCAACCATTTTGCAACCGATTATGAAAAATCAGCAAAGAAACGTTGCCGAGATAATTTAGTATAGCGATATAAACAGGAATTAGTGCTGCAGAGATAACGTCTACAGTTTCAAAAAAGGAGGTTTCGCATGCAACTTTTACATACAATTTTCAAACTCCACGATGCAAGGGAAAAAAATAAAAAGAATATTGCCCAGTCAAACTGATGGCATTGAGCTCACAGGCTACGCATACTAATTGTACATTACAGCCTTATAATTTTAAATGTTAATTCCGTTCAAAAAAAAAAAAAAAAAAATTAAGAAGGGGAAACAGCTCTCCCCTTTCCTCTTTTTTTATACTTAATCATTGAACCTCCTAAACTATCAAAGACATGCTTTATCATATAAAAAATCTATATCCAAAATTCAGAGCAAATCAGACATTTCTTAATAAAAAACCCATTTATCATTTATATAATTTAAGAGGAGTTATTCCCCTCTTTTCTACTTAACCATTAAACTTCCAAAACTATTCAGAGATTTGAACGAAATCTGACAATTCTGCTTGAAAAACCCATTTATATAAAATAAGGGGAGGAGCATTAGAACCCCCGTTCCCCCTGTTTATACTTATTCAATGAACACCTAATAACAGTCACGGAATCGCCTCATCAGAATGATCCTATATCTAAATTTTGAATGAAAACTTAATTTTGCATGAAAAACCCATTTATATCAATTAAGGGGAGGGGCATGAGCCCCCCGTTTCCCCTCTTATACATATCGAATGAGCTCCAAAGACTAATCAGGGAAGCGCCTTGTCAAGATATACTTATGTACAAAATTTCAAGTGGATCGGATATTTTTATCATGAGTTACCGCGTTACGCACGTACGAACGTACATACAGAACGCGCGGGCACATAAGCTCTCAGGCTATGATAGCCTGTGAGCTAAAAAACTGCAACTACGAGACAGCAATTTTCATAACTATAAATTCAACCATTTATAGTAAAAGGAAAAAAAATGATTACAAGTCATTTCAATAATTATGGCAGCAAGTATAATGTTTCTATGTTTAAAATCAATTAGAAAATGTGTTAGAAAATGTTTCGCCACGTTGAGTGGTGAAAACTATTTGAGAACCAACCGCCTTAACGCCTTAGGGACGAGCGACACGAATACATGCCGCCAAAAGGTTTAAGAATTCTTATTTATCCACACCAGTAAAATTTTACTGTAAGATTTGCCTTATGTAATCGAAACATTTTCTCGATTTAATAAAGCACAAATTTTTGTTTTCAAAAACGGGTGACAAAACATTAAAAATTTTGTAAAAGGCTCCCGTCGCGAAAGGGGCTAAAAGACACCACCCACTACGAAAACACCCACTCGTTAATGTTATAGTTCTATCGATTTTTTTTTCTTTGCATCTGTATCCAAAGTGACAGCCTCCTCCTAAAAATAAATAAATAAATAAAATAAAGGCGGGAGAGGGATAGAGATTGACCTCAGCTATCCAATGTTAAAAATATTAAAAGAAAAAAAAATGGAAATGCAAATGAGATTTTTAAAAAAATTCTCCTATAGCATCAATATTAATGAGCGGGTGATTTTACGCGAGTGAAGTTGCTGAAATGACTGAATTACACTGGAATTTACCTGCAAATTTACTAGAAATTAAGGAAATCATTTTTTTTTTTTTCAATATATAATAAGCGGTAAATATTTATAGCAGACTTGAGTCAATGTAGCATTTCAGAATCAAGTTGGATATTTCATGTAATAGAACTTTGAACCATGAAAGGTTAATATGACAGTGATAAAGCTCCAAATTTCGAGTTTAATTAATTTACGTTTTTGGCGCTAATAAGGCTTTGCATTTATTTCAGAAAAAAATAAATAAATAAATAAAAATAAAAATGGTCATTTATTTCAATACAATTGCAGCTTTTTTTTTTTTTTTTTTTTTTTTTTTCCGAAATCAAACTAAATAAGACATTATTTCTAAACAAACATCTATATTAATAAAAGAATAAACAATGAATGGAGTTTGGTCCTTGCTACAAAACTGAAAAACAACTCTCCGATTTCTTGGCGACACTATTATCGGCACTTGTCAAAGAGACATCAAGATAACTCTGAAACAAAAGGGTTTTAAGACGTCTTGAGTCAAATATTTTTCACAGATATACACCCCCTTCATATTTCTTAAATGGCTTTTGTTTTTCCATTTTGCTGTTAAGCTGTGAAATAATTTGATTAGGCGAGTGATACGAAACTATTGTTGTCTTTCTCTGGAAAACGTGAAACAGATTTAAAAAAAAAAAAAGAAAAAAAACATAATTTTTTTACAATAACAAAAAAACATCTGAAACAATAACCTATGTGTTTAAGAAATGAAATGCTTATTAATGAAAAGCGACAAGTTTCGAAAGCAAAATTTTTTTATAAATCTTTTGATCATGTGAAATGGGAGTGATCATTACAAAGTGATCATTACATCATCATGATTCTGATCATTACATTTATTATTATGCCACTCTACAGTTTACTGAAACCTAATTGCACGTCTAGAGTATTGTTAAATTAGATTACTGTTGGATTCTTTTTAAGTTTGAAGCATTGTTATTGGAGTAAAGATTTTTTCTTAAATGTTCATTTTTTTAAATGCTAGGTTCGAACCCAATAGCGGCTGTCGGCCTAACCGTTCGGAGTTTTCCGTGGTTTTCTTCGAACCTTGCGTAAATACGGGTTAGGTTCCCTTAGAAAGACCCCCACGGAGGGCGCTCCCCCCGGTCCTATATCCCTAGCGTAGATAATCGGACGACAAAAATCAACCAACCAACCAACCATTTTTTTAAACGTTATTTTATGAGGAAATTTAATTAAAAATATGCTTTTTAGAATAAGATAAATAGAAAGTCTCTATATCTCATTCTAAAGTGTATTTCTATTAATCAATGTATTAATTTTATTACATGTATTTTTAAAAATACTTTAGAGTACTGCTGGGACATAAAGGGTTTAATAAAGTACGCAGAAAAAAGAAGCTAAAATATTAATTTTATTAGGAGATATTTTAAATATACGAACGTATTATACGCTAACAGGTTTTAACATTAGCGAAAGAAATTGGGAAATTGATTGTCCAACAACCTTAGAGTACCGTAGGGTTATAAAGGTTTAAATAAAGTATACAAAATAAAGAAGTTCAAAATATCAATTTCTTAGAAGCTATCTTAAATAAATGAATGTTTTATATGCCATTACATTTTACTTCAGCGAGGGGAATTGGGGAATTGACCGACCAACAACCTTAAGTGGCCTTCACTCTATAAATAACCCCAGGAAATTAATTTCTATTCCCTCTCTTCAAAGATACACTGCAATATGCAAAGGCGGCGAGAAGATAAGATTTACCTTTCAGCGAAAATTACCCAGACTATATATAAGGGATACTTTACTCAACTGACCATCTACATATATCCAATAAGCATCATCTGCGTCCGAACTCTTTCGCCTCTCGCTAAACTTAATTTGCAAAATCCACGCCTGCGCATTCTGGATCGAGCCTCAGCCAGATCCTTTATGTCAACCGATCTTAGCCGTTAATAATAAGACAGTTTCCAAATGCCCTCTCTCTTTCCTTTTTGTTTTGCCACTCCACCTACGTATAAAGCACCCAAGAGATTCTACTGCAACTAAAGCCATTCATTAGAATTTGAAATCGGGGGAGGGGAGTTATAGGGGGGAAAGAGTAGAGACCTAATGCAATCATTGGATTGTTACCGGACCCTGTTTACCTCCCTAAGACAATAACCTCTTAGATGCCGGACAATGGACGAAAAGCCGGACATTCCGCGAACAATAGGAACTCATCGGAAACCTACTTAACGGATTAAAATCCAGAACTCTTATTGACTCAGATGTTTAAGCCGGTCTAGTTGCTGCAGCCTCTTTTAGAGTCCGGCTTATTTGCTGGACTATAATTAATGTCTTGGCCGGACGCGGCTAATCTGGGGGTAGGGAGGTGAGGGGGGGGGCGTGTAGTGTCGATGCAAGATTCTATCGGGGCTAGATCATTTATTGTCTGGGGCTTTAGAACTGGCCCCGGCTTTGTTTTCCCCCTTTCGCGTCTGTCTGAAGCTCCTTCAGTTTTCCCGGATCCGGGGGTTAGACGGAGAAAATCATGTGCCCGGAGCTCCAGTGGATGAATTTGGAATGGAGCAAGTCACCTAAAAAGCGAACGACGAATTGAAATTGGAGAAATTGCGTGGCAATTATTGCCGGACGGAAGTGAGAGAAGATTTCATTCTTTCAAAAATTTGTTTAAAATATTAATATTGTATTATCGATAAAATTACCGATGTAAATGTACTTATTAGAAATGGAAATCTTTTCCGCCTTAGGCAGAGCGAGCACAATCTAATGGTTTCTGCATGTGATTTTAAATTTTCTCAATGAACCTTTTTTGTGGTATTTATCTCCGAATGGAAGTATGAGAAGATTTCATTCTTGGAAAAATTTGCTTAAATTGTTGTTGTTGAATTATCGATTAAACTACTATTGAAAATATACTTATTGGAAATGGTCAATTGTGCCGGCTTTAGCAGAATTGCTACAATCCAGCGGTTCCAGTCTGTGGTTTTTATCTTTTCAGTAAACTTTTGGGAGGAAGGTAATTGTGTCATCTTAGACAGAGTAGGCACAATCGATAGTAGTAAGTCAGTTAATTGCATAGATAACATTTTTAAACTTATGATCCAAAACACTCAAAATTTTCGGAAAATATGCTCCTACAGAAACAGTGTTCGATCGCATTATATACATTAGAGATATCGACTAGTGAGATTAGTTTGCTGAAGTGATACTACTGTATTATTCAAAACTGCACTATTCAAAATATTCATAGAATTTGAAAATTACAATAGATCAACAGCAAACTTTCCTAAAAACCCAATGTATGGTAGTGAAAAATAAATTCATAAATATACAAATATCTCCAAGGCTAACTCTGTAACAGATTATTGTAGAAAAAAATTACTGGTACAAACAATTAGAAATTAAGCCTACTTTTAAATGGTGCCTATAAGACTTGCATGAGGAGTCATCTGCAAATAAAATTAAGGATTTTTTTTCTCAACAGCAACGCCTAATTTCGACAATATATTTTAAATCTTCAGTTCCAACTATGCCTAGAAACGAAATATTAAGTCATTTGGATAACAAGTTTTTGAATTATAAACATTCAAAGTTTATAGCTTCCAATGTTTCATTTTCACATTTTTATTAACTTCTGAATTATAATCCTAATCTGATAACTTTTTGTGCGATTATAATACTAAAAATTAAAATCACACGAAGCAAATTCTTTACGTGATTAATACTATGTCCTGCTTTATGCGAATTTTTCATTTCAAATTTTTGTTCTTTGTAATATTCAAATTATAATTAAAAAACATCAAAATAGTGGTTTAAGGGAATGTCTATGATGTGGGAAAAAAAAAGCATAATTAAAAAAAAAAACCAATTTATTTCTTTTATTGAAACATTTGCGCTGGCAATATATAAACATATTACGCGAGTGACATGGTCCTTTTGGCAAGACATAATACATTAAAAAGAGCGGCGTAGTCATTCTGTGACAATTCAACAATATAGCAATCCAAACTTCATTTTGGATTTAAACTCTTAAAATAGGCTCATTTGAAAATAATTTCTCTAAAAATAACCTTGCGGATTTCCGGAAAATTTATTCTAAGGCTAACTGAAAGGTACAGAATTTATTTATGATGTGAAACTTGGATATTGCCATTGAAAAAAAACAAAGTTTGGGTTTGTATTGACATATAGATGGGCTTCTAAGCAAATTTTATGTACATAATTTAAAAGTAGACTTTAATATCAATCGTTTGGTACTAGCAATTTTCTTAATTTGTTGCGGAATTAAGGGATTTTTACTCCTTTTCCAATGTTTGCACGTAAATAAATAATGTATTATCATATCGTTTCATGTTGTTTATCTGTTTACCAATAACAGGTTTATCAATAGCATATATTAATAGGGAAACCACTTAAAAAAAATTAAATAAGGACAGTTTTGGAATTCAAAATGAAATATAGATATGTGCGTGTGTTCGCGCATTTGGTGAAGCTTTGCTAGTTTCTAAAGAACTAAAACACTTTCATTCTTAAATATATCTAAAGTAAAATTACTAAAACTCAGACAAAAATTTCCCAAACAAGCTGAGAAACGGTCAGTTCATCTGAATGTAACACAACCCCTTGAGCCCTCTTTGGAAGTTAATCTCCCCCAATTCTATCACCCCTTTAATTTGTACTCATGAATCTGATGTAGCAGAATTCGATGTCCATTTCTTGAAATATGCGAGAGGAGAAGGGTCCAGGAATGTCCAGTTCTATGTAACCGAGGCGACTTGACCAATCGAATTAGTGCTTAATCATCGCAAATGCACAGGCACAGCGGCCAGCTGATGAGCAAGCAGCTCCCTTTCTGCCAGAAACACAGTAATTAAGGACGGGGAGGGGGATGCAATTGAGGGGGGCTTTCCTCCCTCCCCCCAACACGCTAAGAAATCTACCCTTATATGCTTTGGTCATTTTAGATGGTGATTAACAGATTGAAGCTTGGATGAAAACATGCCTTAGTGATCTATACGTCAGATAGTTATTGGAATATGTATCTATCAATTTCAGATGTATTTACTGTATCGGGGTTTATGCCGTACATATCATCTCAGGCAGACCGCTTTGATGCCTGAGGGAAGCAAAGCTAGCCCTGGATGGATGGATTCCTATGGCATACTCTTTAAAACCAAGTTAGTGATTCATTGTTAAGACCACTGTAGTATACTAATACATTCTTGCCGCCTAGGGTGTTTTAGCTATGCACTGACTTATAGAAATTCACCAGAGAAAAAATATACTGTATAATTCGTGTATAAGTCGATACCTCTCCCGCTTCCTCTCAATTCTTAAGGGTGTATTTCGAGCCAAACTGCTTGTTTTCCGATTTATTTTTGAATTCACTTTTGCTCTCAAACACATGAAACTCGGAGATTCTCTTATTTAGAAAGTGCACAAGGTGCCGTAAAGGTCAATTCTTTGATAAGTGTACAAAATATTGCAAAAAAAGCAATCAAAAACGGCAATTTGAACCGATTTTTCCGAAGTGGGAGATAAGGGAACGAAAAAAAGGGCCTTCCAGAGAAGTTAATTGCTTATAAATCAAATTCTAATGAATTGAGCGTAAAAAGACTTTACTCGGCACCTCATACGTCCCTTCAAGAATCCCCTCAGCAAGTTTCACGATTCTACTTTTAAAAATGTGTCTGAAATTGTATCGGAAAATTTCGAGCTGTTGAAGGTGGAAAAGCGTTTTTTCGAATACACCCTTAAGCAAAATTTTGAAAAAAAAAGAAAAAAAAATGAATTTTCATGTATAAATTGAACCGCATTTTTGGTTGTATGTTGAAAAATTATTTGTAATTCGGGATAAAAGAAAAGAATATAAATAATAAATTTTCTTTGAATTAGTAAAAAATTCCTATGTTTTTAACCAGAACTTTTTCCCTTTTTTTTAAAAAAAAAAAAATCAACGTTTTAAAACTGTATAATTATGTAAAACCGAGGAACTTAAATTATTTTGAAATCTATTCACATCATTTTAATGATACTTAAAATGAAAAAAAATCTTTCAGGAATCTATTTTCGCGCCTTATTTAAAAGAGTAAACAGCTTCTTAGACTACTAAAATATAGTGTACTTCTTTGGAGAACTTTCAGAAGAGATATTCAGAAGTATTCTCAAATTGAACTCTTTTTAATAAAGGGATTAAAATGTTAAAAGGATTTTCTCCTGCATTAAAGGGATTTCCATTCCAAAAAGAACAAGTTGGAAATTGCACGTGAAGCGTAGCAAATGAGGTGCGTTCGTACGATAACGAAGTTTTAAAAATATTACTTTCATTTATCACTCTCATAAAATTGTAAATAGTGAATTACAATTAAAACGCTCATCAAACAATGCTCTTCCTATACCATTATGTAATGGAATACTTTTGTGTGGCCTTGTCAATCAATAACAAATGTTCTTTGCACCACAAATTATGTAAGATGTATATTATAATATGTACTTTATAGTTGCATATAAATTTTATAAAGTTCGCATGTGTGTAACACGATTAAAATGCATTTGAAACATTTTTCCCATTGACCGTAATGTAACGGAATACTTTTTATTGTCCCTGTAATTGATCTATGCATCCGATTTTCATAAAATTTGAAATAACTAGACACAATTATGTAATAATTATGTATTTTAAATTTCAAACGTATAGAATATATTTGAAACTTTTTCCCCATTGACCATAATGTAATGGAATACTTTTGATTGCCCCTGTAATTGATCTATGCACACGATTATCAAAAAAATATGAAATAACTCGACATAATTGGGTAATAATTGCGTATTTTAAATTTCAAACGATTAAAATGCATTTGAAACTTTTTTCCCCATTGACCGTAATGTAATGGAATACTTTTGATTGCCCCTGTAATTGATCTATGCACACGATTATCAAAACATTTGAAATGACTCGACAAAATTATGTAATAATTATGTATTTTAAATTTCAAACGATTCGGTTGGGTAGTTTTTGCGTTGTTATATGCGGACAGACGGACGGACGGACTGAACGACCACTATAGGTGCTACGTATTATATAATTACGAACGCACCTAAAAAGATTTAGAACAATTACAGAGACATTATTTTGAGCTTCTTTGGTTAAACATAGGGAAATGACCATTGTCCACTTTTATCTCTTTGTCCAACCCAGAACCATATGTGATTATTTTAAAGACTGGCCCATTCACCAATTACCTGAGAAACATTATTTATCATTATTTACTTATTTATTTTTTTTTTATTTTACACGTGTTTAAGTCACCCCACCTCCAATTTCCATTTCTCAAATTTCATCTAAAATTCTTCGAGTGCTAAAAATTCTTTAAAAATAAGATAAATTCATTAAATTGTTCTTTAACCCTTACAAGGCTGTATCAGATGGTTTTTAACATTAGAAAAGCCGTAAATTTTAGTCATATTTTATAAAAATATTTCACACCAGAATTCGGATATAGAAAAGTTTAACTTTTTTATTTAATATCTTCTTTGTATCATTCATATTTATTTTATAATGTAATTTCTGGTTTGAACCGAAATACATTAATATGGAAGCGGTCAAAATGATTACTCATTCCAAAACTGACAAATTGCAACAAGAATATTTTAATAAAATTTTGGTTTTATAATGAAAGTGTAAAAAAAGGCAAGTTTTTATTTTCTAAGAAACCCGTTTGTAAATTATTCTGATGTCAGTCAATTATTTCATTATTTTACGAACAGAAATATTAGGTTAATATATGGTTACAAACTACCATATATTAACAAAAAGGTAAATGTATGGTAGACTGTAAAATGAATAAAATACATTTTTCTTACACCTAAATTACCCTCCCCTCCGCACATGCACACTCAGCCCAGACAAGAAATTCTCTTACATGTTTGCGCATTATAAGATTGAACCTTGGTTGAAACATGACTTAGTGATGTATGCCAGAATTGGAATAGGTATCTATCAATTTCAGATGCATATTTACTATATTGGACAAAGTGGTGCATCAGAGACAGTATCTCAGATACACCACTTTGATACCTGAGGCGGTACCACGGTTTGCAAAGACAGCTTTGAACACACATCATACACTTGTCCTGACACATAAACATTTAAAACAAAGTTAGTGAATCATGCAAAAGATCGCTACAATAAATAAAGATTGTCTTGTTAGGCAGGATCATTCATTCAGGCTGCCACAGATGACAATTTTTTAACTCTTACTGGCACAACTTCATTAAAAAATATATCTATGAGGGCATTTTTAAATCAAACAAGTTGGAAATTGCACGTGAAGCGTAGCAAATGAGGTGCGTTCGTACGATAACGAAGTTTTAAAAATATCACTCTCATATATCAATCTCATAAAATTGTAAATAATTACAATTAAAATGCGCACCAAACAATGTTCTCATCCCTATACCATTATGCAATGGAATACTTTTGTGTGGCCTTGTAAATCAATAACAAATATTCTTTGCACCACAGATTATGCAAATTGTATTTTTAATATGTACTTTATAGATGCATATCAATTTTATTACGTTCGAATGAGTGTAACACCATTAAAATGCATTTGAAACTTTTTTTCCATTAACCGTAATGCAACGGAACACTTTTGATTGTCCCTGTAGTTGAACTGTGCTTCCGATTTTGATAAAATTTGAAATAACTCGGCATAATCATGTAATAATTATGTATTTAAAATTTCAAACGATTAAAATGCATTTCAAACTTTTTTCCCCATTGACCGTAATGTAACGGAATCCTTTTGATTGTCCCTGTAATTGATCTATGCATCCGATTTTCATAAAATTTGAAATGACTCGACAAAATTATGTAATAATTATGTATTTTAAATTTCAAACGATTCAGTTGGGTAGTTTTTGCTTTGTTATATGCGGACAGACAGACGGACAGACTGAACGACAACAATAGGTGCTACGTATTTACATAATTACGAACGCACCTAAAAAGGCAACTTTATCACATAATTTTTAATTTATTTTTATTCGGAAATGCATGAAACAATAGAATAGCAAGTTCTATTGTTTAGAAACTGTCTAATCACACTCATTTTTCTGTTTTTTTTTTTTTTTTTTTTTTTTTTTTTTTTTTTTTTTTTATCAAACGCAATAGTATTTTAGAACAAGTTGTCAAAAATGATGTTTTGAATCGCATTTTCCCACGAAAGCAGAAAAACAGTCAATGAAAGGGAAAAAAATGTGTGTTCAAATAATCAAAATAGCTTATAACTCGGTAGGTAATTAAATTATTATAAAATGGAAAATTGAGTTCGATTTGAAAGCGCTTTTTTCATAGTAGGGCCTTCCAAGTTTATATCTTCCTCGTTAAAAAATGAATTTGTAAATGTGTCATAATATTTTGCGCTTGTTGAAAAAATTGTAGAGAATAGCCTTAATAAACAATTTGACAACCATTTGCAAGAAAAATATACTTGAAAATTTATGTTAGAAAAATACTGTGGTTCGAACAGATTATAAAAATAGTCGCCTGTGGCAGCCCTGTTTATTGGAAAATTGACAAGAGTATTATATTTTTGAAGATGAAGCACTACTTTATGTTGCAATTTAAAAGCTGTTCTTAAATTGAAAAGGGCAACTTAATGACATAAGTTTTAATTTATTTCTGATCGGAAGTGTATGAAACTAACAAGTAGTGTTGTTCAGAAATTATCCAATCATATTCATTTTTCCGTTTTTTCTTTGCAAATGCAATAGATGTTTCAGAAGATAGTGTAATAGTGAGCCTTTTTAACCGAATTTCCGAGCGAAAGAAGAATAACCACTCAAACTGGGATGAAAAACGTTTTTGTCACGAGATCGAAATCACTTGTAACTCAATAGCTAATTTATTGATCAAAATATGGAAAACACAGATCGGTTTTAAATGGCTTCCATAGTCAGACTTTCCAATTTTATATCTTTCTATTAAAAAATGACTTTATAAATGTATCAAAACATTTTATGCTTGTTGAGCAGAGCAGTTGAGAACTGCCTTAATAAAAAGTATTTATTTACCTCTCTAGTTCACATCTTATACCATAAAAAGGTAATGCTACAAAAAAGTGAACAATTTTCTTTACCCAAGTGTTTTGCTTGTAGTGTCTCGCTCGTAATGAGCATAAATGAAATACATTATAGCCCACTAGATTATATTATGTATGCTGAAAAATAAAACTTTAAATTAAATTTTATTTTTATAACTTTGGTTGAAAAAAAGAAAAAAAATCCTTTTCTTTGTTCTAAAATAAAATTTTTCGGAAATTCTGGTGTGAATTCATCATTACAGAAACACATTTACTCACCCCTGAAAGGACTAAATTAATGTCAGAGATGATAAATCTTTGAGAAATAAGAATAAAAACGGGTTTTTAAATGATTTACAATTGCATTTTCCCTATCAGAAATATAGACTCGTAGAAGGTTAAAACAATTGCTAACAATTTGTAAATAATAATTGTAAAAATATATATATATAGTGCAACCACTATGTACGATATAGTATACACATAAAACTATTTATCGTTTGGTTTTCTATAAATTTCAAAATATTGAAAACAAGTATATAATCCAGCATAATAAATATTCCATATATATTATCGACATTGTTTAACGATTATATCTTCCGATAACTTTATTAACTCTTTTGAAAACTTACTTTTTTCAAACGAATACTGTAAAAAAATTTAACATCGCACGACATAATTTAAAACCGCGATATCATCAAAAAACGGGAATGCGTATATAATCTTCATTTAGAGCACGGGATTTCCTGGAGTGTAAAGTCCAGTTTCTGCTAATCACAGAAAACTGAAATTCGAACTAAAGATGGCAACAGATTTCTAAAAGCGAGGGAACAGCAGTACTCGAATTATCAATTTTACGTACCATTCGATCGGTCATTCGGAGTGGTCAGCAAAATGCACATCACACCTATTTCCTTCAACACTTGAAAGGAAACGAATCTCCTACTTAATTAAGGGGTTTCCAAACGAGAAGGGGGGTTGCAGACGGCAAATAGGAGGGGGGTGGCGGCGTCATATGTCCACTCATCAGAGGTGCGGTGCATTACCCGTGATTAAGGCCTAATTCGATTGGTCAAGTCGCCTCGGTTTCGGGAATAGGGCAATTCAAATAGTGTTGCGGTGCTTCAGCTGGACACTACTCGATGAGAGTGACCATCTCTCGTCAGCTCTTTTTCTTTTAGGGTCATCAGAAGTTACAAGGCAGAACATGTTACGATTCGCCAGCAAAGAATCAATTCTGGAATCGAAATTATTAGAGATAATATCATTCTATTTCAGAAGTAAAAGCATAAGAACTGGGAAATAACTATTTCTTACGGTTTTTATATAAGGTATTTATTAGAGATCACTGAAATAAATAAACATATTCTAAAAACACATAATAGAAAGCAATGTTAAAATGAAATGAAATACAAAAATTGATTCTCATATTTTTTTTATCTGCGAGATTAATACCCTCATAGTATGCATGGTCACAATGACGTCACTGTGGTCACACCACATCTGTGACCAAAATGACACCACTCAGTGACGTCACATTGTGACTGAGATGAGACTTTCTTAAAAAACTTTAGAAAATTACAAAAATTCTTCAAAACATCTTATTTACTTTAAAAAAACACTTTTGTCACTACGTCGCTTTTGTCACAGCGTCGCTTTTTTCACAGTTTCGCCACGATGTTAATGTCAAAGTAGTCACAAATGACACATTTTTCACAAATTTGTCATACCGTGACTTCACAAACGAGCTCTAAAACGGCCATAACGACTTCACATTTTAGTCACTGTGACTTCACATCAACAATCGATGGTCACAAAGTCACAGTGTGACTTCACGAGGAAAGCCAATTTTTGATATTTCATTAAATATATCTATTTGTTTATTTCTGAGTAGTTTTCTTGAAGAAACTAATATGACTGTAAAACTAGTTTTCCAAAAACGGTATTGTTCATGCAGGAAAGCCAATTTTTGATATTTTATTAATTATATCTATTTGTTTATTTCTGAGTAGTTTTCTTGAAGAAACTAATATGACTGTAAAACTAGTTTTCCAAAAACGGTATTGTTCATGCAGGAAAGCCAATTTTTGATATTTCATTAAATATATCTAATTGTTTATTTCTGAGTAGTTTTCTTGAATAAGCCAATATGACTGTAAAACTAGTTTTTCATCAACAGTATTGTTCATGCAGGAAAGCCAATTTTTGGCATTTCATTAAATGTATCTATTTGTTTATTTCTGAATAGTTTTCTTGAAGAAACTAATATGACTGTAAAACTAGTTTTCCAAAAACGGTATTGTTAATGCAGGAAAGCCAATTTTTGATATTTCATTAAATATATCTAATTGTTTATTTCTGAGTAGTTTTCTTGAATAAGCCAATATGACTGTAAAACTAGTTTTTCAACAACAGTATTGTTCATGCAGGAAAGCCAATTTTCGGCATTTCATTAAATGTATCTATTTGTTTATTTCCGAATAGTTTTCTTGAAGAAACTAATATGACTGTAAAACTAGTTTTCCAAAAACGGTATTGTTCATGCAGGAAAAGCCAATTTTTGATATTTCATTAAATATATCTGTTTGTTTATTTCTGAGTACTTTTCTTGAATAAACCAATATGACTGTAAAACTAGTTTTCCAAAAACGGTATTGTTCATGCAAGAAAGATAAATTTTGATATTTCATAAAATATATCTATTTGTTTATTTCTGAGTAGTTTTCTTGAATAAACTAATATGACTGTAAAACTAGTTTTCAAAAACAGTATTGTTCATGCAGGAAAGCCAATTTTTGATATTTCATTAAATATATCTATTTGTTTATTTCTGAGTAGTTTTCTTGAAGAAACCAATATGAATGTAAAACTAGTTTTCCAAAAACGGTATTGTTCATGCAGGAAAGCCATTTTTTTGGCATTTCATTAAATGTATCTATTTGTTTATTTCTGAATAGTTTTCTTGAAGAAACTAATATGACTGTAAAACTAGTTTTCCAAAAACGGTATTGTTCATGCAGGAAAGCCAATTTTTGATATTTCATTAAATATATCTATTTGTTTATTTCTGAGTAGTTTTCTTGAAGAAACTAATATGACTGTAAAACTAGTTTTCCAAAAACGGCATTGTTCATGCAGGAAAGCCAATTTTTGATATTTCATTAAATATATCTAATTGTTTATTTCTGAGTAGTTTTCTTGAATAAGCCAATATGACTGTAAAACTAGTTTTTCAACAACAGTATTGTTCATGCAGGAAAGCCAATTTTTGGCATTTCATTAAATGTATCTATTTGTTTATTTCTGAATAGTTTTCTTGAAGAAACTAATATGACTGTAAAACTAGTTTTCCAAAAACGGTATTGTTCATGCAGGAAAAGCCAATATTTGATATTTCATTAATTATATCTGTTTGTTTATTTCTGAGTACTTTTCTTGAATAAACCAATATGACTGTAAAGCTAGTTTTCCAAAAACGGTATTGTTCATGCAAGAAAGATAATTTTTGATATTTCATAAAATATATCTATTTGTTTATTTCTGAGTAGTTTTCTTGAATAAACTAATATGACTGTAAAACTAGTTTTCCAAAAACGGTATTGTTCATGCAGGAAAGCCAATTTTTGATATTTCATTAAATATACCTATTTGTTTATTTCTGAGTAGTTTTCTTGAATAAACTAATATGACTGTAAAACTAGTTTTCCAAAAACGGTATTGTTCATGCAGGAAAGCCAATTTTTGATATTTCATTAAATATATATATTTGTTTATTTCTGAGTAGTTTTCTTGAAGAAACCAATATGAATGTAAAACTAGTTTTCCAACAACAATATTGTTCATGCAGGAAAGCCAATTTTTGGCATTTCATTAAATGTATCTATTTGTTTATTTCTGAGTAGTTTTCTTCAAGAAACCAATATGACTGTAAAACTAGTTTTTCAACAACAGTATTGTTCATGCAGGAAAGCCAATTTTTGATATTTCATTAAATATATCGATTTGTTTATTTCTGAGTAGTTTTCTTGAAGAAACTAATATGACTGTAAAACTAGTTTTCCAAAAACAGTAATGTTCATGCAGGAAAGCCAATTTTTGATATTTCATTAAATATATCGATTTGTTTATTTCTGAGTAGTTTTCTTGAAGAAACTAATATGACTGTAAAACTAGTTTTCCAAAAACGGTATTGTTCATGCAGGAAAGCCAATTTTTGATATTTCATTAAATATATCTATTTGTTTATTTCTGAGTAGTTTTCTTGAAGAAACCAATATGACTGTAAAACTAGTTTTTCAACAACAGTATTGTTCATGCAGGAAGGCCAATTTTTGGCATTTCATTAAATGTATCTATTTGTTTATTTCTGAGTAGTTTTCTTGAAGAAACTAATGTGACTGTAAAACTAGTTTTCCAAAATCGGTTTTGTTCATGCAGGAAAGCCAATTTTTGACATTTCATTAAAAGTACCTATTTGTTTATTTCCGAGTAGTTTTCTTGAAGAAACTAATATGACTGTAAAACTAGTTTTACAACAACAGTATTGTTCATGCAGGAAAGCCAATTTTTGGCATTTCATTAAATATATCTATTTGTTTATTTCTGCGTAGTTTTCGCGAAGAAACCAATATGATTGTAAAACTAGTTTTCCAATACTGATATTATTCATGCAGGAAATCTAACTTTTGTAGTTTCACAAATGTATCTATTTGTTTCGTTTTGAATAATTTTCTTGAAGAAACTGAAGTTACTGCAAAACCAGTTTCCCAACAACGGTATTGTTCATGCAGGAAACCAAATTTTGACAAATCATTAACCCCTTGGAGACGAGCGATACGTATACGTGCCGCAAAAAGGTTTAAGAATTTTTGTTTATTCCTAAGAGAAAATTTTACTGTAAAATTACCCTTTTTTAATCAAATCATTTTCTCGTTTAAATAAGGCACATTTTTTTTTTTTAAACATTAAAAATTTCGCAAAAGGCTCCTGCTACAAGAGGGTATATATATGTATTTTTTTTCTGTGTAGTTTTCTTGAAGAAATTGAAATGACTGTAAAACTAGTTTTCAACAGCGACATTATTCATGCAAGAAAACCAATTTTTGACATTTCATAAATGTACCTGTTTTTCTTGAAGAAACTCAAAACCAGTTTTACTACAAGGATATTATTTATGCAGGAAAACTATTTTTTTTTTTTTTTTTTTTTTTTTTTTTTTTTTTTTTTTTTTTACACTTTATAATTGTATCTATTTGATTTTTTTTCCTGTGAGCATTTTTTTTTATGAAGAAACGACGCAATAAACAGTAAAATTAGTTTTCCAACAACGATATTATTCATGCAGGAAAGCCAATATTTGACATTTCATTAAATGTATCTTATTTGTTTTTCTCTCAGTTGCTTTCTTGAAGAAAATCAAGTGACTGTAAAACTAGTTTTCCAACAACGACATCAATCATGCTCGAAAACCAATTTTTGACATTTCATAAATGTATCTCTCTTTCTTGAAGAAACTCAAAACCAGTTTTACAACAAGGATATCATTTATGCAGGAAAATTATTTTTTTACACTTTATAATTGTATCAATTTGGTTTTTTTTTTCTTTTGAGTAGTTTTATTATGAAGAAACGACGCAATCAACAGTAAAATTAGTTTTCCAACAACGATATTATTCATGCAGGAAAGCCAATATTTGACATTTCATTAAATGTATCTTATTTGTTTATCTCTTTTTTGCTTTCTTGAAGAAACTCAAGTGACTGTAAAACTAGTTTTCCAACAACGACATCATTCATGCAAGAAAACCAATTTTTGACATTTCATAAATGTATCTGTTTTTCTTGGAGAAACTCAAAACCAGTTTTACAACAAGGATATTATTAATGCAGGAAAACTATTTTTTTACACTTTATAATTGTATCTATTTGATTTTTTGTGTGAGTAGTTTTTTATGAAGAAACGACGCAATCAACAGTAAAATTAGTTTTCCAACAACGATATTATTCATGCAGGAAAGCCAATATTTAACATTTCATTAAATGTATCTTATTTGTTTTCTCTTAGTTGCTTTCTTGAAGAAACTCAAGTGACTGTAAAACTAGTTTTCCAACAACGACATCATTCATGCAAGAAAACCAATTTTTGACATTTCATAAATGTATCTGTTTTTCTTGGAGAAACTCAAAACCAGTTTTACAACAAGGATATTATTAATGCAGGAAAACTATTTTTTTACACTTTATAATTGTATCTATTTGATTTTTTTTGTGAGTAGTTTTTTTATGAAGAAACGACGCAATCAACAGTAAAATTAGTTTTCCAACAACGATATTATTCATGCAGGAAAGCCAATATTTGACATTTCATTAAATGTATCTTATTTGTTTATCTCTTAGTTGCTTTCTTGAAGAAACTCAAGTGACTGTAAAACTAGTTTTTCAACAACGACATCATTCATGCAAGAAAACCAATTTTTGACATTTCATAAATGTATCTGTTTTTCTTTGAGAAACTCAAAACCAGTTTTACAACAAGGATATTATTAACGCAGGAAAACTATTTTTTTACACTTTATAATTGTATCTATTTCATTTTTTTTGTGAGTAGTTTTTTATGAAGAAACGACGCAATCAACAGTAAAATTAGTTTTCCAACAACGATATTATTCATGCAGGAAAGCCAATATTTGACATTTCATTAAATGTATCTTATTTGTTTATCTCTCAGTTGCTTTCTTGAAGAAACTCAAGTGACTGTAAAACTAGTTTTTCAACAACGATATCATTCATGCAAGAAAACCAATTTTTGACATTTCATAAATGTATCTGTTTTTCTTGGAGAAACTCAAAACCAGTTTTACAACAAGGATATTATTAATGCAGGAAAACTATTTTTTTACACGTTATAATTGTATCTATTTGATTTTTTTTGTGAGTAGTTTTTTATGAAGAAACGACGCAATCAACAGTAAAATTAGTTTTCCAACAACGATATTATTCATGCAGGAAAGCCAATATTTGACATTTCATTAAATGTATCTTATTTGTTTATCTCTTTTTTGCTTTCTTGAAGAAACTCAAGTGACTGTAAAACTAGTTCTCCAACAACGACATCATTCATGCAAGAAAACCAATTTTTGACATTTCATAAATGTATCTGTTTTTCTTGGAGAAACTCAAAACCAGTTTTACAACAAGGATATTATTAATGCAGGAAAACTATTTTTTTACACTTTATAATTGTATCTATTTGATTTTTTTTTGTGAGTAGTTTTTTATGAAGAAACGACGCAATCAACAGTAAAATTAGTTTTCCAACAACGATATTATTCATGCAGGAAAGCCAATATTTGACATTTCATAAATGTATCTGTTTTTCTTGGAGAAACTCAAAACCAGTTTTACAACAAGGATATTATTAATGCAGGAAAACTATTTTTTTACACGTTATAATTGTATCTATTTGATTTTTTTTGTGAGTAGTTTTTTATGAAGAAACGACGCAATCAACAGTAAAATTAGTTTTCCAACAACGATATTATTCATGCAGGAAAGCCAATATTTGACATTTCATTAAATGTATCTTATTTGTTTATCTCTTAGTTGCTTTTCTTGAAGAAACTCAAGTGACTGTAAAACTAGTTTTTCAACAACGACATCATTCATGCAAGAAAACCAATTTTTGACATTTCATAAATGTATCTGTTTTTCTTGGAGAAACTCAAAACCAGTTTTACAAAAAGGATATTATTAATGCAGGAAAACTATTTTTTTACACTTTATAATTGTATCTATTAGATTTTTTTTTTTTTTTTTTGTGAGTAGTTTTTTATGAAGAAACGACTCAATCAACAGTAAAATTAGTTTTCCAACAACGATAATATTCATGCAGGAAAGCCAATATTTGACATTTCATTAAATGTATCATATTTGTTTATCTTTTAGTTGCTTTCTTGAAGAAACTCAAGTGACTGTAAAACTAGTTTTCCAACAACGACATCATTCATGCAAGAAAACCAATTTTTGACATTTCATAAATGCATCTGTTTTTCTTGGAGAAACTCAAAACCAGTTTTACAGCAAGGATATTATTAATGCAGGAAAACTATTTTTTTACACTTTATAATTGTATCTATTTGATTTTTTTTGTGAGTAGTTTTTTATGAAGAAACGACGCAATCAACAGTAAAATTAGTTTTCCAACAACGATATTATTCATGCAGGAAAGCCAATATTTGACATTTCATAAATGTATCTGTTTTTCTTGGAGAAACTCAAAACCAGTTTTACAACAAGGATATTATTAATGCAGGAAAACTATTTTTTTACACGTTATAATTGTATCTATTTGATTTTTTTGTGAGTAGTTTTTTATGAAGAAACGACGCAATCAACAGTAAAATTAGTTTTCCAACAACGATATTATTCATGCAGGAAAGCCAATATTTGACATTTCATTAAATGTATCTTATTTGTTTATCTCTTAGTTGCTTTTCTTGAAGAAACTCAAGTGACTGTAAAACTAGTTTTTCAACAACGACATCATTCATGCAAGAAAACCAATTTTTGACATTTCATAAATGTATCTGTTTTTCTTGGAGAAACTCAAAACCAGTTTTACAAAAAGGATATTATTAATGCAGGAAAACTATTTTTTTACACTTTATAATTGTATCTATTAGATTTTTTTTTTTTTTTTTTTTTTGTGAGTAGTTTTTTATGAAGAAACGACGCAATCAACAGTAAAATTAGTTTTCCAACAACGATAATATTCATGCAGGAAAGCCAATATTTGACATTTCATTAAATGTATCTTATTTGTTTATCTCTCAGTTGCTTTCTTGAAGAAACTCAAGTGACTGTAAAACTAGTTTTCCAACAACGACATCATTCATTCAAGAAAACCAATTTTTGACATTTCATAAAGGTATCTGTTTTTCTTGGAGAAACTCAAAATTAGTTTTACAACAAGGATATTATTTATGCAAGAAAATTATTTTTTTACACTTTATAATTGTACCTATTTGATTTTTTTAAATGAAAAAACGACGCAATTAACAGTAAAATTAGTTTTCGAACAACGATATTATTCGTGCAGGAAAGCCAATTTTTGATATTTCATTAAATGTATCTTATTTGTTTATTTCTCAGTTGCTTTCTTGAAGAAAATCAAGTGACTGTAAAACTAGTTTTCCAACAACGACATCATTCATGCTCGAAAACCAATTTTTGACACTTCATAAATGCTTCTGTTTCTCTTGAGTAGTTTTCTTGAAGAAACTCGAGTAACTATAAAACTAGTCTTACAACAACGACATTATTTATACAGGAAACTAATTTTTTACAATTCATTATTTATTTATTTATTTATTTATTTTTTCTGAAGAAGAAGAAGAAACGCAAGGGATAGTAAAATTAGTTTTCCAACAACGGTATTACTCATGGAGGAAACTAATTTTGGACATTTCTCAACTGTGTTTTTTGCTTATTTTTGAGTAGTTTTCTTGAAGAAACTCAAGTGACTGTATAACTAATTTCCCAATAACGATATTACTCATGCAGGAAAACCCATTTTTGAAGTTTCGTAAGAGCAGCTATGTGTTACTTTTTTAAGTAGTTTTCTTGAAGAAATTCAATTGACTGTAAAACAATTTTTTCAACAAAGGTTTCATTCATGTTGGGAAACCAATTTTTTACATTTCATTTAAATGTACTTATTTGTCTCTTTTTGAATATTTTTCTTGAAGAAACTCGTAGGTGTAAAACTAACTTTTAAACAATGGTACTATTTATTCAGGAAAAAAAAAATGACATTTCATAAATGCGCTTATTTATTTCCAGGGGAAAGTGTATAAAACTCGAAAAAACTTGGCTACTCTTTAGTATAATCAACCAATGTGACGTTACAGTAATATCACAAGTATCACAATCACAAACATGACTGAAGTGTAGCAGTTTTTGTTATGCTAATTGTGATTTTCAAATGACCATTTCAGGATTCGTAATGCTTGCCCTTTATTTTCTAAGTGAATTATCGTTATTTTTATTTTATTTTACTTTTTTTTTTTACAATTTAAAGAGGTTTTCAGTTATAGAACATATTGGTAACGAAAAATGTCTTATTCTGAAATCGAATATATATCAAAATTTTCAACTTTTTTGAAAAGTTGTCAAAGAAATTCAATTGTAAGGGCGAAAATTCTGATATAAGGAGAATAAATTTTGCATAGTCAAAAAAATTTTCTAACTTTCTACTGTTTTTAGAAAAAAGTAACATTTTTTATATATTTCACAATTTTACTAAAATTACAAAAAGTATATGTAGAAGCAGTTCCTTTTTCGACACTCATTTGTCTTAATTTCCATTTTAACTTTTTTTACATATATTAAGTTATAAAAATTTCTTTATTTTTTGGCATTAATTTACTTGAAGATATAATGTAATTGCATAAGCATAACTACATAGACAAAAATGCAGTATTGATTTGAGAATGTGGCGCTCTCGCTCACTACACGCAGGCCGGTTATTAATATCTTAAATGAAGAGGAAAAAGTTAATAATAAATTTCAGCAAAATATTTCAAAGTCTTTCTTTTATTAAAATTTAAGAATTATGTAATTAATATTGCACAATACTGATAAAACACACTTCATATTTCGTTCGAGTATCACACATGTCCTCGTTTTTTTTTTTTAACAACCTCGATGAAATCTGTACCTTAGTTCTTGAGATAAAGCAATTGTGGAAATCGAGAATAAAGCATCATATAGCAGTATCACTTATTGGGCGGTTTGCACCAGAAAATACTCATCACCAATTTATATCAACAGGGTTGCCACTCTAATCTTGAAAAAAAAAATTTCCTGTGTTTTCCCTGTACTGCAACGCATTTATTCTATGTTGAGTGCGCAAAAATATATGCGTGTATGTATGCCAATTAGGCATATTATAATTTAACATTACCCAATTTATTGAACAAATATAATACATTATATGATTATGAACAAATTAAAAACCCTTTAAAGTTGTTACACTTATTATTAAATCCCACGTTTTACATTATTAATAATAAAAAACAGTAAAACAATACTCAAACATTCTGCTAAAAAATACTTTGAAATATTTGTAAATGAATGTTAAAATATCTAAAAACTTTGTATCTAATAATTTAAAGAACATAAAATTTTAAAGAATCTTGCCAAAAAATCAATTATCTTGAACATAATATCACAAAAATTGCAGAAATAAAGAAGAACAGAAAAGAGGAAAAGCTACTTACTTCATGCATTCAAATTATTATTTATATTAAAATATAGAACACATAAAATGTAGGATAACTTTGATACACAGTTCTGGTTTATTTTTTATCTTTAAAAATATCATAAGATAATATACAGCTTTTATTTTGAAAACTGAAAAAAAAAAAAAAAAATGCTTGGATATAGTTGGGAAAAAATTCCCTGTGTTTTCCAGATTTTTTAGGATTTTTTCAAAACTCCCTGGATTTTCCCTGTTTTGGGAGGGGATTTTAAAATTCCCTGTGTTTTCCCGGTTTTCCAGGTTCTCCAGGTGGCGTGGTAACCCTGCAAGCATTAAATAAATTTATAGCTTTATGAAAATGCGTGAATTAGTTCTTAAGATGGAGCTATTGCGGAAATCATGAAAAATAATGCACCATAGAAGGGCATTTTGTTGAGCAATTTACACAAAAAGAAAAAAAAAAATCAACAGAAATTTACATCAAGGCATAACAGAATTTACAGTTTAATTACATTCAATGCATTAATTTTTGAAGTAAAGCGCCCACAAAATTGGTGTCACATACATACAGACTCGCGGAGACATTTCATAAATACAGGTTTTTCGCGATCTCCGAGCACTAAAAACTTTTAAATATGTTGTAAATTGGAATTCAGAAATTTTCACGAATCCAGTACTTTCTTGTAAAGATAGGGAAAAATAAAAAACTAACTAAACTCTCAAAATGAAAGTCCATTAAAAATTTAGCTGCAAGATATACCTTACCTAAAACGTTAAACAAAACTTATTTTTTTTTTTCAAAAACCGGACAAATAAAGAAAATACTAATTGCGTTCTTATCGTTGTATATCGATTGCTTCCTTCAAAATTTCGCCACAACAGCGATAAAAAATTAACTATATAATCGCAAAACTCTTAACTTTAAAAGAATACTTTAAAAACATTTTCTGAAAATTAGTGACACATACAAATGCAAGCGTTTCCCCCTTTTCCCCCCACCCCTCAACCTCAACGCACTACGTTGAACGAGGGAGAAAATTTATCCAAAATGTTATAACGACACAATAATGGCGGAAAATTGCTCGAGAAAATGAAATATTAAATTTGAGCCATCTGTCTAAAAATTTAAAAAGAAAAAAAAATAATAAAATAAAAGTTACTCAAGTAACTAAGACTTCAATAAAAACTCCATTTTGAAAATATTTTTACAAAATCAAATTTAAGTTATCAAAAAGAATGAAAAAAAAAGTGGGGGAGGAGGAGGAGATATAAAAATATAACTTAAAAAGAAAAATTCAATTCTCGCATAACTTAATACAACGAGTGATAAAAACGAAAAAGTCAGAAAACAAGCCACAAATTGAACGGGGGAATGGGAGTACAAGCTCTGGAACAATGTTCTTTTAAAACCGCGATAATATGACTTATCATACAAACAAAAAAATTACAAAAAGAACAGCAAAAAGAAAGAGGGAGGGAGAGAAGGGTAGGCGACCATTTTTGCGCTAACAAATTAGAAGGGTGAGCTCTCTCGCCGTTCAGTCCATTAATCGCCATTTCATTTACGGGATGCAATTCGTGCATCAGTTTTGCATCCCCCCCCCCTTGTATCTCCTCTACTCAACTTCACTCGTTCCTGTTTATTCCGAAAGCGCCATCTGTTGATCAAAAACGGAGTTTGTATGCTAATAAAGAAAATAATAGGTTTTGTGTCTGTTTTCATTTTTATATTTCATCTTTCAGTATCAGCTAAAAAAAAAGTTTAATATTTGACGCAAATTTACAAGATGAATTAATGCATATTGTTATAATTTTCAACTGCTTGTTAGGGTTTGTATGCATGAAAAATTATTAAATAGATTCAAAATAAAATAGAATTAACTTTTGAAAACACTTAAGCTGTTCGATTTGCCAAATAGGCCGAAATCACTGCGTTAAAACGTTGAAAATATATACTTTTTTTTTTTCATTACATTAAACATATTAAAACAGACAGCAACTTGATTAAGATTCATGTTTTATTCAAATAAATAAAAAAAAATTATTGCTTATTAATTAAATAAAAAAAGAACTCCACAAGTTTATTCAATTATTTTTTAGAGCTTAAACATTAACTAAGGAGATGCATATTGTATATCATATGCAAATTTTAAAACAAGCGTTTAAAAGTTAAAATTTCATTAGTAAAAACTGTTGTGTAACATTTGAAGTTTGTTTTATACCTATTTCGATAAATAAGTATAAAATTCAAAACAACAACAACGGTAACAAAATGTTTGTTTTATTTATAATAAAATACAATTTATCAACAACATATTCAAAAGTTCATTTTAACTGACGTAATACTTTTTATGTTAATATATATATATATATATATATATATATATATATATTCTTTATTTTATTTTTCTTTCTTTCTTTATTTTATTTTATTTTATTTTTCATGTTTAAAAAATTCAATTATGGAAAAAGATTTCAATGAGTGAAAAAACATGGTTATCTGCATTTTGAATAGATATTTATGTATTTATTCATTTTTTTAATCATCGGTGGAAAGGAAGATTTTTAACAAATGAAAGTCACTATTATCTATATTAATGTATTTTTTTTATTTAAAAGAATATGTTGGTGAAAATAATTTAAATATGAAAGTCACATTTATGATTGTTTCCAAGATTTTTTATTTTGAAAATTTTATTGATGAAAAAGTAAATTTATATGACTATTAAAATTTAGAATAGTGTATTATATATGGGGAAAAAAGAAAGAAAAAAGTAGTATTAGTAAATTAACTATTTCAAGGGGTCTCGAAAAATTGAAAGTACCTTGGGCACAGAAACTTCCCAGTCGGATCTTGGTGACACTTTTATATGCAACAATATAGTCATAAACAATAATAATTAACAGTAAGTAGTATTGGCGTCCCAATTACCATAACAATTTCCGTAAAATCGCCGGGGGGAGCAGGAGGGCAGTTAAAATATTTTGTTAAAATATAAACAAGAAATTAAAATTAACCAAAACCAAATTAGCATAGTTGTTTTAGTTTGTGGGTACAATAGCATTGTTAAAGCAGCAATAATTTGTAAAAAAGCTATTCCACGCGTGATATAGAACACTGCAAAAAAGACGATTTTACGAAAATTGTACTGGTAATTGGGACGCCAGTACAATTTACTGTTTCTTTAATGGAAAAATTTCCGCAAATTCCAGAAAAATTTCAGATTTTTTTTTCTGGAATTTACGGAAATTTTTCCGAAAAAATAAATTGTATTAGCGTCCCAATTACCAGTACAATTTTTACACTGTTTAAGGGTGTATTCCGATTAAAACTGCTTATTTTCCGATTCATTTTTAAATTCATTTTTGCTCTCAAATGCATCAAACTGGCAAATTTTCTTATTTAGAAAGTACACAAAATGCCGTGATTGTCAATTCTTCGATAAATACAGAAAATATTGCAAAAAAGCAATCAAAAACGGCATTTTGGACCGATTTTTCGAAAGCGGGAGATTTGGGAATGGAAAAAAAGGGTCATATTGAGAAGATAATTGTTTATAAATGAAATTCTAATGAATTGAGCGTAAAATGACATCACACGGCACCTTTATAAGTCTCTGCAAAAATCCCCCAATAAGTTTCATGTTTCTACTTTTTAAAATGTGTTTGAAATTGTATCAGAAAATTTCGAGCTGTTGAAAGTGGAAAAGCGTTTTTTTCGAATACACCCTTAACAGTGGATGATTCTTTAATAGATTTAGAGGTCTCCACTTATTAAACTCCAGTCTTTAGTAAGCTGCCCCTTTTAAATAATAAAAATAATAGCCAATAAAAATCTCCAGATTTTAAATCATAGAACTGTAATCTGCCCGTTTCAAGGCCATTTCTTAAAAAGTAACAAAATGTGCTGCCTGCAATATTTATATAAACTTCTATATCTGTTGTTTTATAAGTTGTTAAAAAATAAAGTATACATTAAAAATTACAAAAATTTTAAATGTGCAATTTTTTTTTCTTTGAAAATATTATAATATTGTTTAAATATCAGAAATATGCGGAAAATTTGTCTCATACGTGGCATGAAATGACACTTACATAGTAAATATGGATTATCTTTTATTTTCATTATTTTTTGAGTTTATTGGTATGTTGTTCGGAGATAAATATTGTTATTTTTAAGTCTAATCCCGAGAATATTTGAAAAAAAAAATAAGTTTCTTTACAGTGAATTAATTTTGCGTAGGTCTTTTGACGAATTCATGAGCTATTCACAGATTTTTTTTATATTTGCATTTCTTATTTACTGTGTTTACCTTTGAATAATCTCTCACAGTTTTTAATATTTGTGATTTTATTTTTATTGTTTAATTAAAATATTCTGTTATCTTTTACTTTGCAATTGTGAATGTCCAAATAAATAATTAAAGATTTGTTCTTAAAAAAAAAAAAAAAAAAAAAAAAGATTCCAAAAAATATTATTTTATTAAGCGAGATAAGGAATGTACTAAGACAAGAATAACACGGTACATCATTAAAATATTGTAAAAAAAAAAAAAAAAAAAAAAAGGAAATGTTTGTTGAATGGATGTCAAATCATCAAGCCCAAACTATCCCAAGTTCTACAAATGACATACAGTCGAACCTCGATTTAACGTACTTTGATTTAACGAATTCTCCGATTTAACGAATGTTTTTTCTGTCCCGACAAAAAAGGATGTTAAAATGCTCTGATTTAACGAATTTTAGCTTTGATTTAACGAACAACAATCGCCGAAAAAAAAAAAATCCGCATTTGCAGATAAAATTAAAACTTTGAATTATTTGCACATAAAACTTTAAATCTTTGATATCCTAATCCAAGTGTTAAACTTTTTTTTCTCATTTTTGATGGATTCAAAAGACAGTCTTTTCCCCTTTTCAACTAGAAACATGATAAAGTTATAGACAAATATGTAGAGCTAAGTACCTGCGATATTGAACAGAAAGGGAATGAAAATTATGAAAATATTCAAGATGATGAAGAAACGGAAATTCAAAAAGGTGACATTCCAAGAATCAATTTGCAGCTTGAACACTTAAAAAAAAAATATTTTTTGTCTCACGAGGTTAATGGTGTTGTTCTTACGGAATTAGAAAATATCGACAAAGAACTTTGGAATATCAAAACAAAGCACTATCGAGGATTTCTTTCAAAAGTGCCAATAAGTATGTAATGGCACTTTAGAAAGCAACTTCAAAAGCAAATAATATTAAAAAATTTAGATAATTTAAAAGTTGATCTCCTAACTTATAATTTTTAAGTTCGTAGTAAACAATAATCATTCTTTTTTTTTTTTTTTTTAATCTCTATATCTAAGGATATTTTGTATTGATATTTTTATACCATACTCTTTGCAAAAATTAATATTCGATTTAACGAATTGCTTTGATTTAACGAACGAATTTGTGGGTCCCAATCAATTCGTTAAATCGAGGCTCGACTGTATATGAATTCATCCTTGTATTAGCCGTAAAAATTTTGGGGGGGGGGGGTATGCAAAATCTGGGCTAGTAAATCCGGTAAAAAAGAAGCCAAAAATAACAAGCGATAAAAAAAATAAATTACAATGGATTAAATAAAGCATTTATCGCTTTGAAGAATGAACAAAGTTGTAATGACACAAACAAATTTAAAAAATGCTAAGGAAATGATTTGCATATTTTGCCAGAAACAAAGTATAAAACTACTTACACATCCACGGAACTGTATTACATACTACCAAATAATAATAATAATAGTAATAAACAACGATTTCAACAATTTTGTTAATTTTTCGTTAAAGTTTTCTCATGTTCATAATTTGGTAAACTTAATTTCAAATTTAGCCAATGTTACTCTTGTACATGTTTTATTTTTATAAAATAGATTCGTTAATGGATTTACATGGGCGAATTTCACAGTTATTATACTTCATGTTTTATTTTTCCTTTACATAAATTGATTGATTAATAGGAAAATTTAGTATACATATATTTTCTTAATTTGTGAATGGAAAGGGAAATTTTCATGATTAAAGATCATACTTATCTTAATCATATTTTTCTTTTCTAAAAATTCGTGGATGCAAAAGAATATTTCCATGAGTAAAAGTCACACACATCAATATTAAGACATAGGGTTGGCTTTAAAGCCCGCGAAGACACTCACGAGCTAATGCTATTCCTATGGGGAGGCATTTTTCTAATTACTCTTTCGCATTTTGACATTTTTAAATGTATATATATATATATAAACTTTTTTTTTTTTTTTTTTTTTTTGCATTGGATAATTGAGGTCCCTCTCGACATCGCGCTCCTTGACTACTTTTTCGATTTTGGTCGCAGATATTTTTTATAAAGTTAGTTTCACTTTCAAAACCGGTTCAGAAAGTGAAACTAACTTTATAAAAAATATCTGAGACCAAAATTGAAAAAGTAGTCAAGGAGCGATCTTGAGGGAATCTTATCGATCTTAAAAAAAATTATTTAAAAATGTCAAAATACGAATGAGTAATTAGAAAAATGCCTCCCCATAGGAATAGCATTAGCTCGCGAGTGTTTTCGCAGGCAGGGACTGGGGCTTTAAACCTAATTTTCGGGTTCGAGTCGGGTACAATCAGACTCACACAAATACTCTGAATCTTGCCATGTAAATAAATTAAATTCGCCATGGTTATTCAAAAAAGAGATAAAAGAAAGAAAATACGTAAAATTTAAGCACGATGTAGAAGTCCCCAAAGACAATGAAAAAACATATACCCTCCTTTCCCCTTCTCCTCCTCCTCCACCAAACAGTAAGTCTCATAAACCATCTGCCACATTTTTTTTCACCCTCTCTTTTAAAAACCAAATGAACAAAAATTTTAATCTGTAACCAGGTATCCTTTGGCAGACGTAAAAACTTGCAGGCACACTCAAGAATAATAATAATAAAAAAAATGTACAGAATTACAAAATAAAGTAAAAGAATAGTACGAAAGAGCACCCTCTCCCCCCCTTAACGGTAATTCTAACCTCACCCCATCTGCTACCCGAACGAAGAGAGGTCACCCCCCCCCCTAGCTATTATCTTCCGCGATAACAGAAGAGGTTAGATCACTTCTAGAAGAGGAGAGGTGAGGAGGGGGAGAGAGGAGATATAAAATGTTCTTTTCTTTTCGCCTCTTGTTCTTTTTAGAACAGATGGTTGGGCACGCGAACAGCACGCGACTCCACCTGCCTTTCAGTTCCCTCATTCTTACGTCACCAAAGAGAACAGAGGGGGAAGGGGGGTTGAATAAAAAGGGTTTTTTCTTAAGGATTTCGGATGATTAAACGTTAAGTTGAAGGCCATGTAAGTAGATAAATAGGAAATAACAAATGTCGCTTTTTTTTTTCAATTTTATTTTATTTATTTTTTTCCCCCTACTTCGTGATTTGAGTTTAAGATATCCGATTAATTTTGAAACGCGTTTAAAATTTGTTTACTTAATATTCAAAAAGTTGCCATCTTAAGGTTGTAGAATAGAGCTAAAACTTTTTAAAAATATAAAACAGCTGTGCATTGCTAAATATTTATTTGTTTTTGTTATTATTGTTTTATTTATTTATTATTTGTGTTATTATTTGCTTAAAACGTACACTAAAACAATAATAATAATACTTACGCAAAACATCAAAAAACAAATATCTTTATCTTCCGTTAAATTTTATTATTAAGATTGAAATCTCTTTCAAGAAATGAATCTCACTTATAACTATCTTATTTAAAAAACGTATGCAAGTTTTACAAACATAAAAATTTTTAAATTTAAAACAATTTATAATCTGTAAAAGAAAAATAACACAATTATAATCAGAGCAGAAGCGGATTAGAGCATAGCACCAGAAAGAGCATGGGCGTGTGGGGGAAGGGGGGATTCCCGATAATTAAGTATTAAGTTGAAGACCATATAAATGTGTAATTTAATTAATTTAACTAATTTTTCTTCTCTTCCATGATTTAAAAAATATATATATTGTTCTTGAAACGATTTAAAATAATTAAATAATATATAAAAGGTGAGAGAATCAGCTAACTAACCTAAACATCACGTCCAAAACAATTGTTAGTTATGGTCTATGATAAAAAAAAAAAAAACTTTGACGAAAAATCGTTGGAAGCTTATTTCTTAATTTTAAATGTGTCTTATTTTTACACTTCTATTTTTATTTATTTATTTTTTAATGCTGATAACTGTATGGCAGAAAAAAAAATATCCGAAAACAATTTTGTAAAAACAATTCAGGGGTAACTAAATTTTTCTGTAATGCGAAATTTATACCACAATTTTTGATAAATTTCATTTGAAAACTAAGAAATGCAATTTTACAGCTTTTATTTACAAACATTATAGAATTAAAATTTTGTTCCAAAATTCTGGCAATTTTTTTTTAAATTTAGTGATATAAAATATATAGCACCGCTCGTTAAGGGGGTTAAAAATAAGTAGACTTCATTCGATTGCCAAAAATTTCGTCTTTTTTAAACAATTTAATTCACACAGCTTGAGAATCACTGATGCATATGAAAAAAAAATAAGAAACTCTTGTAAAAAAAAAAGCGAGACAGTAAGTTAATGAAATAGCAATAAAAGATAAAAAGAAACATGATCGTCTCTCTGTGTGTGGGGGAGGAAAAAGAGAAAAAATAAAGCAATGCACAGATAGAATTCTGTTTAAAAAAAAAAAATAAACAGCCCCAAAAAATAAACAGCTCTTTTCCCAAATGTTCACACGCTTTGTACAATTATCGTACCCTTCTTTAATTCACACAGCCTGAGAATCGATAGTGTCGATAAAAAAAAAGAAACAAGCTTATAACAAAGAGTGAGTTAATAAGTAAACGAAACAGCAATAAAAGAGGCAAAGAAATATAACCGTCTCAGTGTATGTGTTGGAGAGGGGGGGGGGGGATTAAAATAATTCGCACATACATATTTCTACTTCTTTTAAAAAGGAGTAGTCCCCAAATCTTTTGGTTGTGAGTGTTTGGGGGGGGGGGGGGAGGATAATTCACACACATATATTTACCTCTTTTAAAAAGGAGTAGACCCCAAATCTTTTGGCCCTCTTTTCGTAAATGTTTCGCAAATCCTCAATTGGACAACGATCGCGCTCTTCTTTAATCCACAAAGCTTGAGAACCACCAATGTAGACGAAAGAAAAGAAACAAGCTTGTGTTAACAAGAGTGAGTCAGTAAGTAGATGAAATAACAATAAAAAGATGAAAAGAAACACAACTGTCTCTGCTTGTGTGTGTGTGTTGGGGGGGGGGGGGTAAAATAATTCACACGTATATTTCACATATTTCTTCCTCGTTTAAAAAGGAGTACACCCCTAATCTTTTGGTTCTCTTTTCAGAAATGTTCACCTCGATTGGACAACGATCGCGCCCTTCTTTAATCCACACAGCTTGAGAACCACCGATGTAGATGAAAGAAAAGAAACAAGCTTGTGTTAACAAGAGTGAGTCAGTAAGTAAATGAAATAACAATAAAAAGATGAAAAGAAACACAACTGTCTCTGCTTGTGTGTGTGTGTTGGGGGGGGGGGGGGTAAAATAATTCACACGTATATTTCACATATTTCTTCCTCGTTTAAAAAAGAGTACACCCCTAATCTTTTGGTTCTCTTTTCAGAAATGTTCACCTCGATTGGACAACGATCGCGCCCTTCTTTAATCCACACAGCTTGAGAACCACCGATGTAGATGAAAGAAAAGAAACAAGCTTGTGTTAACAAGAGTGAGTCAGTAAGTAAATGAAATAACAATAAAAAGATGAAAAGAAACACAACTGTCTCTGCTTGTGTGTGTGTGTTGGGGGGGGGGGGTAAAATAATTCACACGTATATTTCACATATTTCTTCCTCGTTTAAAAAGGAGTACACCCCTAATCTTTTGGTTCTCTTTTCAGAAATGTTCACCTCGATTGGACAACGATCGCGCCCTTCTTTAATCCACACAGCTTGAGAACCACCGATGTAGATGAAAGAAAAGAAACAAGCTTGTGTTAACAAGAGTGAGTCAGTAAGTAAATGAAATAACAATAAAAAGATGAAAAGAAACACAACTGTCTCTGCTTGTGTGTGTGTGTTGGGGGGGGGGGGTAAAATAATTCACACGTATATTTCACATATTTCTTCCTCGTTTAAAAAGGAGTACACCCCTAATCTTTTGGTTCTCTTTTCAGAAATGTTCACCTCGATTGGACAACGATCGCGCCCTTCTTTAATCCACACAGCTTGAGAACCACCGATGTAGATGAAAGAAAAGAAACAAGCTTGTGTTAACAACAGTGAGTCAGTAAGTAAATGAAATAGCAATAAAAAGATGAAAAGAAACACAACTGTCTCTGCTTGTGTGTGTGTGTTGGGGGGGGGGGTAAAATAATTCACACGTATATTTCACATATTTCTTCCTCGTTTAAAAAGGAGTACACCCCTAATCTTTTGGTTCTCTTTTCAGAAATGTTCACCTCGATTGGACAACGATCGCGCCCTTCTTTAATCCACACAGCTTGAGAACCACCGATGTAGATGAAAGAAAAGAAACAAGCTTGTGTTAACAAGAGTGAGTCAGTAAGTAAATGAAATAGCAATAAAAAGATGAAAAGAAACACAACTGTCTCTGCTTGTGTGTGTGTGTTGGGGGGGGGGGGGGTAAAATAATTCACACGTATATTTCACATATTTCTTCCTCGTTTAAAAAGGAGTACACCCCTAATCTTTTGGTTCTCTTTTCAGAAATGTTCACCTCGATTGGACAACGATCGCGCCCTTCTTTAATCCACACAGCTTGAGAACCACCGATGTAGATGAAAGAAAAGAAACAAGCTTGTGTTAACAAGAGTGAGTCAGTAAGTAAATGAAATAACAATAAAAAGATGAAAAGAAACACAACTGTCTCTGCTTGTGTGTGTGTGTTGGGGGGGGGGGGGGGGGGGGGGTAAAATAATTCACACGTATATTTCACATATTTCTTCCTCGTTTAAAAAGGAGTACACCCCTAATCTTTTGGTTCTCTTTTCAGAAATGTTCACCTCGATTGGACAACGATCGTGCCCTTCTTTAATCCACACAGCTTGAGAACCACCGATGTAGATGAAAGAAAAGAAACAAGCTTGTGTTAACAAGAGTGAGTCAGTAAGTAAATGAAATAACAATAAAAAGATGAAAAGAAACACAACTGTCTCTGCTTGTGTGTGTGTGTTGGGGGGGGGGGGGGGGTAAAATAATTCACACGTATATTTCACATATTTCTTCCTCGTTTAAAAAGGAGTACACCCCTAATCTTTTGGTTCTCTTTTCAGAAATGTTCACCTCGATTGGACAACGATCGCGCCCTTCTTTAATCCACACAGCTTGAGAACCACCGATGTAGATGAAAGAAAAGAAACAAGCTTGTGTTAACAAGAGTGAGTCAGTAAGTAAATGAAATAACAATAAAAAGATGAAAAGAAACACAACTGTCTCTGCTTGTGTGTGTGTGTGTTGGGGGGGGGGGGGTAAAATAATTCACACGTATATTTCACATATTTCTTCCTCGTTTAAAAAGGAGTACACCCCTAATCTTTTGGTTCTCTTTTCAGAAATGTTCACCTCGATTGGACAACGATCGCGCCCTTCTTTAATCCACACAGCTTGAGAACCACCGATGTAGATGAAAGAAAAGAAACAAGCTTGTGTTAACAAGAGTGAGTCAGTAAGTAAATGAAATAGCAATAAAAAGATGAAAAGAAACGTAACCGTCTGCGTGTGTATATGAGAGGAAAAAAATAAAATAATCCACGCACAGAAATTCTGCAACTGTTTTCTGCTTCTGTTAATAAAAAAGGAGTCGACCCCGATTCTTTTGGTTCTCTTTTCTCTTTTGCCAGAAGGAAGGGTTCTTTTTTTTTTATTTATTCTGCAATTGTTCGTCGCCAGATCCAGAAAACCATCTGCTGGAAGGGAGGAGGAGGAGGAGGGAGGTGAGATGTATACCGTCTAATACGGTCCAAAGCCATAACGGACGAGGCAAGGGTGGTTGGAATAAAATTAAGAATGATTATCAAGGTTGTTCGTCAGGATAAAATTTCATGAGTCTCAGGATAAAATTATAATAGGTTATTCGGTTGCTTATATTTTATGATAATAGATAGGGAAAAAATAATACAAAAGAATTAATAAAGATGGGATGAAATTAAGAATAACTATCAAGATAAAATCAACCAGGATAAAATTACAGCATTGGCAGAATAAAGTTTTAATAGATTTAATAGGTATTTTAATAGGTTATTCAGTTGCTTATATTTTATGATAATAGATGGGAAAAAAATAATAAAAAATAATTAATGGAAGAGGGATGAAATGAAAAATAACTATCAAGATTTAAAAAAACGGGATAAAATTACATTATTAGCAGAATAAGATTTTATTGTAATTCAATATGATAGTAAATGAATATTAAAGAAATTAAATCTTAAGATCCACGATAAAATTACGTTTGTTCCAGGATAAAGTTATATTGGTTCTTTCATTGCTGTTTGTATTTTCTTGCTGTTTCACTTTTATTCATTTACTAACAAAAAAATACGCAAATTAAAAAATAAAATATATAATCAGTCGTTTAATATTTTTCTTGAAGTTTCTTACAATAATTAGATAGAAAAGTAAATTAATTAAAGAATGCTGGATGAAATTAAGAATAACTACCAAGATAAATTAACCAGAATAAAATTACAGCATTGGCAGAATAAAATTTGATAGTAATTCAATATGACACAACAAAAATAGGAAAGGAATTTAATATTAAGGTGCAGGATAAAATTTCGTTTGTTGCAGGATAAAATTATCTTACTTGTTTCATATCTTCAATTTATTTATTTATTTACAAGCAACAAATGCACAAATTAATATATATATATATGTAATATTTTTCTAATATTTTTTCTTTGCAATAGTTTTTCCAATGCAATTAATATATTGATAATTCTATTATTGTCTTATTATTTATCTAATATTTTTTTTTGAATCGAGTTCTCATTTGCGATTGATCGGGCAATATGGTAATCATTTTAGGTCTATCCTGATTTCTATTCAGAAATTAATCGCAATTAATGTGGCTATTTAGCATTGCCCTTGATAACGAGCAAACTACCACATTTTCAATTTTATTCCAAATTTTGACAACGCCTCTGTTTGATATAATTTGGCATTAACAAGTTTTTCCAGAAATTGATGTTGATTTGTAGTATTATCTAATGGTTCTATACATATATATATAACAGATCATTAAATATTTTTCTTATAATTATTTGATATAAAAAAATATATTTTTAAAAAATATTAGAAGATTGATTGAAATTGAAAATAACTATTGAAGTTAGATTAACCAGGATGAAATCGCATTAGTTGCAGAATAAAATTTTAATGAAATTCAACATATTTCAAAATAAATAAAAGAAAACTGCAACTAAAAAAAATAAAAGGAGATGGAAAAAGATTAAATCTTAAGGACGGGATAAAATTGCATTTTCTGCAGGATAAAATAATTTTGGCTTTTTAATATTTATTCAGTAACTGGCAACGAATACATAAATTGAAAAATACAATAAACAGGTCATTTAATATTTTTATTAATTTTTTATAATTAGATAAAAATAAGTAAATGAAAGAGAATTAATGAAAGGTAGAATGAAATTTAAATATCTATCAAGATAAAATGAACCAGGATAAAATTACGTTAGTCTCCTAATAAAATTTGTTTTTATTGAAAATATTTTGAAATAAACTAAAAAAATATGTGGAAAAAAATTAAATCTTAAGGTTAGAATAAAAATATTTTTTCACAGGATAAAATGAACTTGGTTATTTAATATTTTCCTTACTTTTATTTATTTAATTACAAGCAACAAAAATACATAAATTGCAAATAAATAAATAAATAAAATACATAATTAGACATATTTTTTTCTTTTTATTATATTTCATTATTTATAATAATTTGATAAAAAAAAAAATAAAAGGAAATTCATAATCATTAAAATAAATTTTAAAATAACTAATGGCTTAAAAAATAAACATTCACCAAAAACATCAATATTTAAAAAGTTAAAGATTTTTTAAAAGGCAACTTTTTAAAAATTTTAAATCAAATATGCCCCCCTCCCCCGAAAAAAAATTCACTTTTAGTTGAAAATTGATATGTAACGAGCTAACCATTTGAACCTTTTTTTTTTTTTAAATAAATAAAATTATTAAAAACTGTCTTCTTAATAATAATAATAACACTAAGTTTTATATGGAGAACTTCTACAAATGATTGAATTTATCGCACTTACATTACGGACGTTTTTTGTCATATCACCATTTGAAAATTGGCTATATATTTTTTGATACACTCTGTATGTAGGTCATCAACTTTGATATAATAAAAAGAATTTCAAAATCTCCCTCCTCCATGCAAAGTAAACACATAACAGGGAGAAGAAAAAAAAATGACCCAATTTTCAAATAACCACCCCTCAAAAGCCCCTCAATTTAATCTGCAAGACGTACTTGACCTTATTTTGCCTCTATTAACTTTTAGCTCACCGGGTTCTTTATATCACGACTGGTGGGGGTGGTCGACATCTTTCGTGTGGGTGTGCTAAGTCAAGAGGAAAGCACCTGCGTAAACGGACTCCAGAGGCACCTGCACCTACAAGAAAACGGTAGCAAGGAAATCACGACTCAGGCCTTCCCCCAACATCTTTGTTTTATCAGGGAGCTAATTATGCCTGGCAATTTATATTTTCCGTCCTGTCTCAAGCGATATTCTTGGTCTCTACAAAATGGTTAGCATAAGTCATTACTGAATTAGAAAATTTATTATTGTTGCAGATACAGTCGAACCTCGATTTAACGTACATTGTTTTAACGAATTCTCCGATTTAACGAAAATTTTTTCTGTTTCGACAAAAAGGATGCTAAAATGCTCTGATTTAACAAATTTTTAGCTTTGATTTAACGAACAACAATCGCTGAAAAAAATTTGCATTTGCAGATAAAACTAAAACTTTGACTTTTTTTTGCGCATAAAATTTTGAATCTTTCACATTCTAATCCAAATATTACATTTTCTTTCTCATTTCTGGTGGATTCAAAAGTCTTTTCCCCTTTTCAACTAGAAACATATGATGAAGTTGAATATAAAGTTGTAGAGCTAAGTACTTGCGATAGTGAACAGAAACAGAATGAAGATTCTGAAAGCAGTTAATAAGACGAAGAAACGGAAATTCAAATAAAAAATGTGACATTCCAAGAATCAATTTGCAACTTGAACACTTTAAAAAATTACTTTTTGTCTCACGAGGTAGATGATGTTGCTCTTACGGCGTTAGAAAATATCGACAAAGAACTTTGGAAAGTCAAAACAATGAACCTAAAACAAAACACTATCAAGGATTTCTTTCCAAATTGCCAATAAGTATGCATGTGTTATGTATTAAGTTTTAAGAGCAAATAATATTAAAGAATTTAGATAATTTAAACGTTGATATCCTAACATATAATTTTTAAGTTCGTGGTAAACAATAATAATTTTTTTTTTTTTTTTTTTTTTTTAATCTGTATATTTAAAGGTATTTTGTATTGATATTTTTTATACCATACTCTTCACAAAAATTTATATTCGATTTAACGATTTGCTTTGATTTAACGAACGGATTTGTTGGTCCCAATCAATTCGTTAAATCGAGGTTCGACTGTATATATATTTTTTAATAATAAATTTATTGCATAATAATAAATAAAATTATAATAAAATTATGCATAGATTTTAGAAATATTTTGACAACAAAGAAAAAAAGAGTAATCTTCTAAGAAGAGAACACTGAAAAAAAGTTTAAAATATTAATTTCCGAGTAGATATTTTGAGTATAAAAATACATCAATCGTCAAAACACTTAACATTACAGAGAGGAATTTGGAAGTTTAGTGACCAGAACCCTTATTTGTGCATATTGTTTTAATCTTTTATAGCTTGGTGGTACTTTTAAGTAACATCTAAATGAATCTAATTTCTTATAAGTAAAAATATCTGAATCAAATGCTTGTAAGCAAACAATCTAAGTGAATCAATTTCTTGTAAATATTTAGCAAAAAAAACTCTAACAATCAATTTATTAAATCAGTTTGAATTTTAAAAAAAATGTCTAAAAAACCAAAATATTATTGTACATGGTTGTTCTGGATATCTTTAGTCAATAAATATTCAGGAGAAGAGTTTTTTAATTCAAAATTCAGAATGTAGGATGTTTAAAAGAATGCGAGGAACTCAAAAAATGTTTAAGGGTGTATTTCGATTCAAACTGTGTATTTTCCGATTTATTTTTGAATTCATTTTTGCTCTCATATACATCAAACTGGCAAATTGTCTTATTTAGAAAGTACACAAAGTGCCGTGATTGTCGATTCTTTGATAAATGCAGAAAATATTGCAAAAAAAAAAAAAAAAAAAAAAAGCAATCAAAAATGGCATTTTGAGCCGATTTTTCCGAAGCGGAAGTTCTGGAAACGAAAAAAAGGGTCCTACTGAGAAGGCAATTGTTTATAAATCAAATTCTAATGAATTGAGAGTAAAATGACATTACACGGCACCTAATACGTTTCTTCAAATATCCCATTAGCAAGTTTCATGTTTCTACTTTTAAAAATGTGTCTGAAATTGTATCAGAAAATTTTAAGCTGTTGAAGGTGGAAAAACTTTTTTTTTTTCGAATACACCCTTAACCATGAGCATTTTTGACGTGGAGAGTGTTGCAATATGATTTCAACGGAATCTATTTCCAATAGCCCACGCTCTCGAAATTCGATCCTATCTGCATAGTTGAAATCAAATGCTATTGTAGCAAATGTAACTTTGCAAAGGTTTCATTTTAGACTTATGTTGTAATAAATATTTCCGGGGATTTGAATGATGTGATAGAAATGTTCAACATGTTTACAAAATCAGCTTTTAAGAGTGGTACGTAAAAAGCTGAAAAAATAATTCATACATAATTTAATTAAAATGATTAAATTGGCCATTTTAAATTTATTATTTTAAAATAATATATGTACAATTTAAAAGTGTTTACAGTACACACAAAAAAGATCTTAACCTTTAATAACTAGTTTCGCACGCTTCTAACAGTGATATTATTAAGGTCTGCAAATAATAAATTAATAAATAATTTATTATTTTATAAATTCTATATTAATATTACATGACTCAAAATTAATTTAGGGCGGTAATTGGGAGAGAAGAGTTGTAACTTTGAATTCACACACTTAAAGGTTTTAGAAATCGACTTTTTGCTAAAATATTTATAGGTTACAATATTTTTTCTTTTCCCTCGAATATTGATCTCATTATTTATACCCTTAAATTTACATTTCTATCAAGATTTTTACATTTCAATTTTTAAAATATCTTACAAAACCCTTATTAATTTATCAATCGTGTAGAATATACTATTACAAATCGAAAAACGCCTCGAATTAAATCATTCAAATCAATTCGGACTATTGACGCATTTCAATCGAAAAAGGAGAGGCTATAACTGTAATTCTCTATCTAAAAATCTGCTAAATTAAGACATTTTCTGATTAAATTGATGACGCATTCCAATTTAAAAGTGAGGCAGCACAATTAAAAATCGAAGGGAGGAAAAAATCCTCAGGGCGACCCCAATTCCACCTTTTGAGACGAAAAGCCCTACCGTGGCTGCGGGGCATGCCTTCTTGAATGGAACGCTCGCGTGCCAGCCCCGCTGCCAAAAATGCCATCCTTTTTGCTCCCTGCGTTCGAAAAGGATGCAGAGAGAAAAGATGCAAACATACACAACTCCTTTTTGCGGTTAGAATTCGGCGGGTTTTATGTTCGCAGGCAGCGCGTTTTATGTATAATGACTTTTTCATTTCAAGGAAAGAAAACTTCAACCCAACTGCAGGACAGATATTTTTTCCTTAAGTAAGGTTAATATTAGTTATCTCCTGAATCATTATAATCGCCCAGTTTTTTTTTTTTTTTGTCAATAAAGCACAGAAGAGAGAAGAAATGATTTCCTCGAATTCAGTTGAACTTGAGCAAAATACAAGTGTGATCGGAGCTAAAGAGAGCCAAAGCGTATAATGAGGATATGACACGAGGCGAGTATAGGGGGATGTTGGGAGCAAGCATCACGCCCGATTGACTAGGTTGCCGTTTACCAGTCGCAGATGTTTTCTCCTCTTTACAGGGGCACGCTTTCGAATCCTGGCTGGACGCTTGATGCGATGCAAGATCAAAAACGTATTTGTTAAGACGAAGAGTTAAGGGCGAATTCATGAGGGTAGGGAAAGTAGGGGGGGGGATCATGATCTCTTCGAAACAAACAAAATCGTTATGAAACAATAAATATATTTTTTCATAAATATGTGTTAAAAGCGATTTCATTCCACCCCTACACACATACTTTGATATTATAATCATTGGAGTTATTTATATACAGAAATGCATAAAAATTGAATACATTACTTTTAAGCATTAAATAATAGAAAAAGGTTTTTCCTTCTCTTATAAATGCCAATGTTTTCAATTGTGGTTAATTGCAACTCCCCTCCCCCCCCCCATCTATTCTAAGGTGACATATTTATGGCCGTTAAGTTCGAAAATTGGTTTAAAATGTGACTCTTCTGAAGTTTTTCAGCAAGAAGTTATAAGAAAATGGAGAAATTTGCGATTTTATTCATTAATCCCCTTCCCCACTCCCCTTCACTTAAAAATTCTAATTTATTTTTAAATACAAATGCACCAAAATTCCACACATTATTGCTTGAGCTTTAAGGGTGTATTTCGATTCAAACTGCTTATTTTCCGATTTATTTTTGAATTCATGTTTGTTCTCAAATGCAACAAACTTACAAAATCTCTTATTTGGAAAGTACACAAGGTGCCGCGATTGTCGATTCTTGGATAAATGCAGAAAATATTGTAAAAAAAGCAATCAAAAACGGCATTTCGAACCGATTTTCCCGAAGCAAGAGATCTGGGAACGAAAAAAAGGGTCATACTAATAAGGTAATTGTTTATAAATCAAATTCTAATGAATTGAGCGTAAAATGACCTCACACGGCACCTCATACGTCCCTTCAAGAATACCCTCAGCAAATTTCATGTTTCTATTTTTATAAATGTGTCTGAAATTGTATCGGATAATTTCGAGCTGTTGAAGGTGGAAAAGCGTTTTTTCGAATACACCCTTAAAGGATCGCACAATGTTTTTCATACCGAATTTTTCTCGTTCACTCATATATACATACAGGGTGTCCATAGAATAAGACCCTGATTTCAAAATTAAATCTCTCAAAAAGAAAGATTGATAGAATTATATGGTAAATTGTTTAACTAGGAAAAATGTAAAAATGTTACATAGAAGTTTTGAAATGTGAATCTTTTGAAAAGATTGCATTTTGATTGCAAAGAATGCCTGACTTGACTTTTTCTTGTTTTAGATTGCTTGCAGGGAAGAAATTTCTGATTAACAATCTTTGGAAATAAATTTTTAAAATTTCCAAATTATATAATATATATATAAATCGTTAAAATACCGCATTGTACGCCAAAAAAGTCCTCCTCTGTAAGCAAAACAAGAAAAAAGTCAAGTCAGGCATTCTTTGCAATCAAAACACAATTTTTTCAAGTAATTCCCCGATCGAAGCTTCTGTGTATCATTTTTACAGCTTGCCCAGGCCTCGATCATGACTAATTGGGGTCCTGGGCAAAAATAAATAATGGGGTCCCCCATTCGGACCGTTGCACCATTATTCAAATAGAACTGATGGTAAATTATATGTGTAATGCATTAAAAGATGCTTTCATATCTTGGATTTTAAAGGTCTGTTAATTGTAAATTAAATTCCTTAATTAATAAAAATACTCTTTTTTTTCTTCTAAATACAGAACAAGACTCTTTTATGTAACTTTAGCAATTTGTTATGTTAAGATGAACTTAATAACTTCAAGAGTGTTAAATACTCTAGGGTCAATCCATTTCAAGTGGTCCAGAAAATATTTTTTTGGTCGCTCGACCATTTTTAAAAAATCTGAAATTTTTTGTACAACAACCCTAACATGACGGAGGTTCAAAATGACTGTTCTTTTAATTTTACTATTTTTTGTTTGTGCATGGCGGCCATCTTTGTTTCATCGTGTGCAGCGATTTTCTCAGATACTAGGATACACAAAATTGTAAATATCTCGTCTTCTATTTTCCCAATTGAAATGGGGTTTGCAGCATTTTGTTCAGAATAAAATAGGCTAAATATACAGTGATAGAAAATTTTTGAAAAATAAATTTTTACAGGTGAAATTTTAGCACAAAATGTACGATTTTTTCCAAAATCTATCCGTTTGCAAGAGGAAAATTTTCATGCAAGGGAAACTGTCAACCTTACACAATTTTTTCTACAAATAGGTCAAAAGTATGTGTACTCATACACCAAGTCCTAGATCTGGGAGTTAATTTCTCTTTGCGAAAAAAATTCCGAAATTCGTTAAAAATTTCAAAAATCGCACTTTTTAGGCTTTGATATCTCTGATGGGGCACGAGATAAAAATCTGAAATTTTGGCCTATGATAGTATTGTGTAGTAGCATTATGTACAAAAAATTTCGAGAAGGAGATTTGACTACAAGCTGAGATATGACATGGAAAATATGTGAAAACAATACTGTCAAACTATTGTAAACCTACTATGTAATTGTTCAACAAGACTGTCAACCTTGCACAATTTTTTCTACAAATAGTTCAGAAGTGCGTGTACTCATACACCAAGTCCCATATCTGGGAAATGATTTCTCTTTCCGAAAAAAATTCCGAAATTTGTCGAAAATTTCAAAAATCGCACTTTTTAGGTTTTGATATCTCTGGAGGAGCACGAGATAAAAATCTGAAATTCTGGCCTTTGATAGTATTGTGTAGTAGTGTTATGTACAAAAAATTTCAAGAAGGAGATTTGACTACAAGTTGATATACGGTGATTTAAAAAAATGTTAAGAAATGCTATTACGAGTACATTAGGAGAAATGATATTAGTCTCTTTTATTACAATATTTACACGGAAAATATCGTTTGTTGAAAACAGTTAAATAATAAACATTTAATTTACAAAATACTATGTATGCTCAACAAAGAGCTTAACAATATTTACGTGAGATGTTATGAGTTCGACCAGTTACTGTTATCAGTCCATCAGGCTGTTCGTTTTAAAAATTTTATTTGAAGCCCCCCAAGTCCTGTCATCCCTTGTTAACTTGAATAAAATTCTTTAGGTTTAATAATTGAAGCCATGTCAACTCGATCAGTTGCAATCCATTGTCTGTAATTTACTTTTCCTGAAATGTGTTCCGAGTAAAATTGTTGCAATAGCATTTCTAGTAGATTTGTTCATCTGGACAAATAGTGTATTGGCTTAGCATACATTCTGAATTGTTTAAATCACACAGAAGCATTTGAAAAGATATTAGTAATTAACATTTAACTTTGTACCATAAATAATTAATTTAAAATTTTGGAGGTATGAACAATTACATAGTAGATTACAATAGTTTTGCAGTATTGTTTTCACATATTGTCCATGTTATATCTCAGCTTGTAGTCAAATCTCCTTCTTGAAATTTTTTGTGCATAACACTACTACACAATACTATCAAAGGCCAGAATTTTAGATTTTTATCTCGTGCTCCATCAGAGATATCAAAGCCTAAAAAGTGCGATTTTTGAAATTTTCGACGAATTTCGGAATTTTTTTTCGCAAAGAGAAATCATTTCCCAGATCTGGGATTTGGTGTATGAGTACACGCACTTTTGACCTATTTGTAGAAAAAATTGTGCAAGGTTGACAGTCTTGTTGAACAATTACATAGTAGGTTTACAATAGTTTGGCAGTATTGTTTTCGCATATTTTCCATGTCATATCTCAGCTTGTAGTCAAATCTCCTTCTTGAAATTTTTTGTACAAAACGCTACTACATGATACAATCATAGGTCAAAATTTCAGATTTTTATCTCGTGTCCCACCAGAGATATCAAAGCCTAAAAAGTGCGATTTTTGAAAATTTTGACGAATTTCGGAATTTTTTTCGCAAAGAGAAATCAACTCCCAGATCTGGGACTTGGTGTATGAGTACACGCACTTTTGACTTATTTGTAGAAAAAATTGTGTAAGGTTGACAGTTTCCCTTGCATGAAAATTTTCCTCTTGCAAACGGATAGATTTTGGAAAAAATCGTAAACTTAGTGCTAAAATTTAACCTGTAAAAATTTATTTTTTAAAATTTTTCTTACACTGTATATTTAGCCTATTTTATTCTGAACAAAATGCTGCAAACCTCATTTCAATTGGGAAAATAGAAGACGAGATATTTACAATTTTGTGTATCCTAGTATCTGAGAAAATCGTTGCACACGATGAAACAAAGATGGCCGCCATGCACAAACAAAAAATAGTAGAATTAAAATAACGGTCATTTTGAACTTCCATCATGTTAGGGTTGTTGTACAAAAAATTTCAGATTTTTTAAAAATAGTCGAGCGACCAGTGCTGGACCACTTGAAATGGATTGACCCTCTAACATATGTGAGTTAATAATGTTACTTTCATTTACATTACATCTTTTTTAATTCTACTACAAATACTGATTATTTTCAATCACTAAAATTTAGATATGATTTAAGTTCATTGCCAATACAATCAATCAAAATCAAATATATTTCTTATTTAATAGTGGTTAAGATTAGTTTTGAAAAAGCATTGAGCTGCGTGAGTTCAAAATGAAATTTGTTTTTCAGAAAATTAAGTAAAATCTTTTAAAAATAATATTTGTAAAATTTCCAGATTAGAATTGGGGGGAAAAATAAATATTTTGTAAATTAAGATATGGTTTTGGAGGCCCCTTGAAGTCAGGGGCTCATGGGAAAAGTCCCGATTTGTCCATGCAATATAAAAAAGGGCCTGAGCTTTCCTCATAAAAAACAATTTAAAGTCTATCGATCTTTGTTTTTGCGAAAATTAATTTTGTAATACACTCTGTGCAAATCACGAAGTTTACTTACATATCCCCATTATTGACAATATACCCCCACTATCCCCAAACAGATGCAGGAGTGACAAATGTTCTATAATTGCGATATTAAATGGGCTGTAAACTTGAAATTCGGCATGGTATAACTTATAAGATATAAGACGGTTTTTAAAAAAATTCGAAATTTAGAAGGTTGAAATGAATAAAAAGTGTTCTAAATCAGGATTTGTATGGAAATGTTGAAAAGAAAAATTAGAAATTTAACATAATTGGGATTTGCAAGGCGGAAATGCAAACACAAAACAACTTTTTGAGGAAAATGCCCACTAAAAATGTTTTTTTTTTTTTTTTTAATCGAAATTTTTGAAGGATGAAACAAGCGGAAAGCGTTCTAAATTTTTATTTCAATGAAACTTTGCAAAACATTTGTTAACTGATTCACAATCATTTCAAAAATACACAAATACCCTTTGGCATACCTTGGCATTCAGAACTGCAGATTTTGGTAGTAATTAAATAAAAAAAACGAAAGGATTTCTTAATTGTCATTCCTTCGTCGGCGACAACGGTCTCTGACTATCATAATAATCATTCAAGATATCAAAAGATAGTTAGAAAAAGAAAGCAAAAAAGAAAACCATCTGCCTCCGTCAGTGTCGCGGGTCATCTGGTTTCGAGACTAGATTCCCCGTCTTCCAAGGATATCTCCCCCTGGGGGCATTTTGGGATTTTTCAACCCTTCTGCACTTCCGATGCATCTGCCTCTTCCAATACGTGGTACTTCCCGTTTCCTTTTGAATGGGCGGAAAGGGGTGAAAGCTCGACAAATGGAAGTAGGCTTCTGCGCATGCTCTGCAAAACTATCATTTTTGAATCGGAGAGTGAAAATGGAGTCAGGTGCTATTATTTAACACTTTCGAAAAACGTTGTAAAAAATTGTTAACGACTCTGGTTTTTGTTGTCTGCCGGTCGTGTCCCGTATAAGTTAACATCCGTAAATATTACGTTGAAAGTCATGTAACTTTTTGAAAGCTTAATTCTATAGTTCTTATTTTTTAATTTCATTCTCTATTATCTCATTTTGTGAAATGTCTCAGTGGCAAAAAAATTTTTTTATCTTATTTCATGATAAAAATAAATAAAAAATAAAAATTGTCGTATTATCAAACGTTATTTATACTCTCCAAATTTTTTAATTTTTTTTTTTTAAATTTTAAAATTGTTTAAACTTTTAATATTCATACTTAGCATATTATATTCAAACACACACACTTATACAAAAATCAGCCAGAAAATTAGTAAAAACATTGTTTTTTTTTTTTGTTGTTTTTTTTTTTTTTTTACGAAAATAATATGTATTTATTAAGAAATTACAGACAACGATAATAAAAAGGACAGAAGGTTATTTCATAAATAATTTTTTTCAGATTTTACTGGCATTCTAGATAACAGCTTTTTCCTAGTAAAACAATTTATTTTATTTTATTTTATTGTACTGCACTTTTTTTGTTGTTGTTTTATCGTATTTTGTATATTTTTATAGACCTATATAATACTTTTTTGCCATTTACAGTTCAAATGCGGCCAATCAATTTCCAGTTCAACATATTTTTCTTTTTCAACATATGAAAGTAATAATGAATCATAAAGAATTCTCTAAGATAAAATATGTCAACGACAACTTAACTAAAGATAAAACTTAATAAAATACCCAACATTAACTAAAATCAGCATTACATAAAATTTCAACGTTAAATAGAATTACATGCAAAAATATTCAAAAATTCATCATAAGAAAGCCCGAATCTGACTCGTTGATGTGGATTTTGACATAAAAATACGCAGTCAGCGTGACACGTTATCGTGCGGTTTCAAATTAAATGCCTAGTACTTAAGTATTGTAAACATGATTATCGAATAAACTTGTAATATTTAAACTGTTCCAATTTTCTTTTTTGATACATAATTACAACTTGAGTTATTAGTAATTACAGACTCGGGATGACAAGTTTTTTCCTTTCTTATTTTCGCGTCCGGAAAATCGTTCCTTGATGCCCTTTTAATACAGTAAAACCTCCAAATAACGGACACCTTGGGAACGCAGGAATTGTCCGCTATTCGGAGGTGTCCGCTATTGGGAAAATCTCAGAGATAGAAAAATTGCTAATGAATGCTTAATGTTTCATTAGTCGATTTTAAAATGTTCTAAAACCTCTATTATATGATTAATCAGAAATTAAAATAATTTTTAAAACAATAACACTGAAAAAAATTGTGCATACCTTTATCCTTTGTTTATTACATTCTTACAGGAAAAAAAAAAAAAAAAAAAAAAAAAAAAAAATTATTTTACTTGCGATTACATGTAATTTGTTTTTCAATGCGAAGTTTTAACTCTGTCAGTAATTTTAATCCTTTTAAATCATTTTTTCCTTAAAAAAAAAAAAAAAAAAACATTTGTATAATTGTTTACTGTATTTTTCTGCTACTTAAAAGCATACAATCTCAAATCATCAGGGGGAGGGATTGTGATCACAGATAGATGTAGGGAGAGAGGGGATTTACTCCAGCTCATCCCCACATTTACCTGTGATCACAAAATTTGTGACACTTTACCCTGATAAATTTAAAGGATTTTTATTTTTTTCCTCGTTAAAAAATAATTTTTCATTGTTTTTTGCCAAAATTACTGTCCGCTATTCGGAATGTCGGTTATTCAGAGGTTAAACATACAAAAATTTAAGTTTTGGGAGTGGGGATTTGAAAACCGTCCGTTAAATAGGTGTCCGCTATTCGGGAGTGTCCGTTATGGAGGTTTTACTGTAGCGTTTTCTTAAGGGACTACTTCAGTCAAATGAATAGACCCTTCGCTAATACTAATCCTATGAAAGAAATTTATAAAGATATCTCGGTTGCATTTCAACATTTTTGAATGATTTTTTTTTTTTTGCATTAGATAGCTGAGATTGATCTGAATGCAGGTCGTTTTATACTTTTTCGATTTTGGTTGCAGATATTTTTTTATGAGGATACTTTCATTTCCGGAACCGGTTTTGAAAAGCGAAAGCTCTTTCATAAAAAATATCTAGAACCAAAATCGAAAAAGTAAAAAAACGGCCTGCATTCAGATCAGTTATCCAATGCAAAAACACATTTCAAAATATTGAAATGCAACCGAGATATCTTTATAAATTTCTTCCATAGGATTAGTATTTGGCGAACGGGTCTTTTCATTTGACTGAAGTAGCCCTTTAAGGGTGTATCCGAAAAAACGCTTTTCCATCTTCAACGACTCGAAATTTTCCGATACAATTTCAGACACATTTTTAAAAGTAGAAACATGAAACTTGCTGAGGGTTTTTTTGAAAAGACGTATCAGGTGCCGTGAGATGTCATTTTTAGCTCAATTCATTAGAATTTGATTTATAGACAATTATCTTCTCAGAATGACCCCTTTTTTCGTCCACAAAGTTCCCGCTAAGGAAAAATCGGTTCAAAACGCCGTTTTTGATTGCTTTTTTTGAGGTATTTTCTGCATTTATCAAAGAATCGACTGTTACGGTACCTTGTGTACTTTCTGAATAAGTCAATTTGCCAGTTTGATGCATTTGAGAGCTAAAACGAATTCAAAAATAAATAGGAAAATAAACAGTTTGAATCGAAATACACCCTTAAGGACCTTCAGCATTTATCAAAACAATGGGAGAAACTGTTGGACTGCATATACAGTAAACTGTATGCAAAATGGGCTCTGTTATATAGACGAAAATCTGTGTAACTCGAAAATATTTTCAATTCCTTGCAAATCCATAGACATAGAATAAAATCTGCCTAAGGCGGAATATTGTCTACTACGGAAATGTTTCTGGGTCTCGATCGATTCTACCTTAGACAGAGTTTACTGTAGTTTCTGATCAAGAGCAGCACCCGCCAATTTCATACATTTCAGAAAAAAAAAAAAAAAAAAAAAAAAATGAATTTAAAAATGTATCAGGAAGTAACCAATTTGGATTTGAAAATAGGAACAGTAGTTATTATTTGAACCATTTAATTTTAACCAAATTTTGTATTAGAATTTTTGAATAAAGTTTTGCATTTAAAATTTTCGAGAAAAATTTCTTCAAAGTGTATTTATTTATAATCAAGGTAAATTGTTTGTTGATTCTGAAAAGTTTTCATCATTACAGCATCAGAATTAATTGCTCTAAAAATGTTTAAGCCTTTGAGCTCTGGGGTGTAAATTTCTTCAAAATTCCAAATGTCACAGTGGCACCAGTATTTCCCAAAGAAAAAAAAAACGGTTAACGATAAACACGAAAAAATGCATTAAACTTTTTTCAAATAAATTTGGTCGAATTTTCTGGTGTCATTGTGACATTTCTCAATTAAAATTATGTGGTAGAAAATTCTACCATCAGAGATCAAGGGGTTAAAACAAGAAATTCTTAAGAATGAATTAGATAAATCTAAATATTTTTTCCCAATAAAAAAAAAATTCTAATTGAAGGCATTCTTTATAAATTTTTATTTTTATATTTGAAGAACTTCAGTTATCTTTAGACATATTTTAATGAAAAATTCAAATCTATATAAATAGGACTTAATAATAAAAAAAAAAGTACATGCCATTTTTTTAAATTCTTTTTGTAATAAATTTCAATACATTACAGAAAAAAAATCAAATGCCATTTTAATAAATATTCCTAAAACTACTCTTTATATTTGTGTAAATGATCTAATTTTCAGTATGAACGGTAATTATTTAGGAAAGTTTAGCCTTTTCACTTTTTCTTCCCCTTTGATAATAATAAATTAAGAGTTCTTAATGTAATAATATTGGTTAAACACGCTGTTTTAAAAAAGCTATTAATGCAACTTTTTACCGAGTTTACCAGAAAAATCTTAGATAAATATGAAAACGATTTCTTCAAGTAATTAAGGACAAAATAAACAAATAGCTTTAATATATATATATATATATATATATATATATATATATATATATATATATATATATATATATTTTTTTTTTTTTTTTTTTAGTGAAAAAGACAGATTGAAATTTGCCGTTATCATCATCAAATTCGACAAAAAAGACCAATTACATCAGAAAGGACAGACAGATTTACTCCAACTACATTTTATTTACGTGAACAAAAAAAAAAAATTAGAAGTTATTCTAAACATGTGACGGCATATTGCTCTGATTTATTATAAGAGCGCGATGCCATTTTTTCAAAGTTCAAAAAAGCATTTTCATAATGTACATTTACCTTTTTAAGTGTAACCGGCTGTTGTTTCTCTCTCCCCCCCCTTTTTTAAGAAGAAAATTTCTACTATTAAGGATGTATCCAATCCAAACTGTTTATTTTCTTATTGATTTTTAATTTTTTTTTTTTTTTTTTTGCTCTCAAACGTATCCAACTGGCAAATTCTCTTATTTAAAAGCTACATAATATGCCGTGATTGTCGATTTTTTGATAAAGGCAAAAAATCCTGTCAACAATGGCGTTTTCAATCGAATTTTCCAAAGCGAATGATCTGGGAATGAAAATAAAAATGGTTATCATGAGAAAGTAATTATATATAAATCAAATTCTAATTAATTGAGCGAAAAATAAAATCACACGGCATCTTATACATCTCTTCAAATCACGTCAGTAAATTTCATGTGTTTACTTTTAAAAGTGGGCCTGAAAATGTCTCAGAAAATTTCGCGCTGTTGTTGGATTTTTTTTCCCCCCAATACACCCTTAATAATAAAATCAAATGTCTAGAATCTTTAAAATTTTCACAACTAATAAAAAAAAATCGCAGAAAGACAAGTATAAGATTAAATCTCTCTTCACCATTTATTTACCACAGCGGCAAACTTTAACGCATACGGTTCACGGCATTCACGTTGCACATAACACTCATCGCAAACTCCGAATCATCGCAAGTAATTTTATAAGCCGGATTACTACCGCCTCTCGACTGCCTGGCATTCCGCGGCAACTTCCCATCGACTTTGCCGCATCCTCTCCGATCGTTCTCCCCCCAAACATCGGAGGCGGCCGTGAACGCACCTTCGATTCGATAAATTTTTTCGCGTTTTCCAAAACACCGCATCTTTGTCGCGCTATTTAAAAGTCCGTTTACACTTGTTTGGCGGGGCAGCTTCGCATTTATGATCAGTGCAATGTTACGCGGTTGTTGTCCTAGAGTATATACCATAAAATGGGGGGGAAGAACGAGGGGGGATGCGCGTGATTAGAGCACCCTCCAACCACCCCCCACCACCCTTTTATCACTCTCTTCCCTCAATCCTGTGTCGCTCCGGAATGCGATTACGCAGTCTCTGTGGTAACATTTTGTTATCGTTGCCTTTGAAAATTATTCTTTTGTAGTACTAGCCACTGTTTCAAACGGACTAAACGTCACAGGCTGCGAACCATCCAGTAATTGTGAAATTTTCTTCGCGATTCTGCGGTTCTTTTAGCAAGCTTTCGCGTGCTTTACAAAAAGCTTGTATTTTTTTTTTTTTTTTTTCCTTTCCTGAAACTGCTTAATATGTAACGGATTCAAAATTAATCTTTAAAATATTTTATTTCTTTTATGTAAAAATTAATCGTTTATATATTAAAGATGCACTGCGATTTAAATGACAATGGCGCACGGCATAAAGGGTGCCGAAAAGACACTGATGAAAATGTTATGCATTTTCCCAAGGTCTATCAACTATTGTTCTATCAGTCTTACAGCATATGAGAAAAATACGTTTTCGACTAAAAAGAACCATTAAACTGTATTACACTGAATAAACAATAAGTACGGTTAATCAATGAATACAGTATTTTTTAAATTTCTAATTCACATACTACGTACAATAATGAAATTCAATTATATTCCAACAGTTTCGGACAATAAAACTTGTCCATCCTTAGGGTAACATTAAAGAGTATTGGTCACCCAGCTTTCGAATTCCTCCTCACTAATGTAAATTCTATGGCCGTTTCATGCATTCTCATATTTAAAATATCTCCTCGGGAAATTAATATATGTTTCAACTTCTATTTTCTGTATATATTTTAAACAGTTATTTCTGTTTTTCATAGTTTTCAAAATTTTTGGAAAGCAAATATTTAATTTTATAAGAAGTGTTAAAATTTTACTTCCTGTTCGTGAACTTTTTTAACATATAAAATATTAAATTAAGCGTAGATTTTAGAAATATTTCGAGAACTAAGAAAAAGAGAGACATCCTTTAACCCCCTTTAGTTCCGAAGTTAAAATAATAATACACATACTTATTATTATTATTTTTTTTCTAACAAAATGACATTGTGACAGAAAAAATATCTTTCCTGACATTTATCCGCTACATTTGGTGCTTAGTAATTTAGATTAAAAATTATGGATCTGATAAAACTGCAAACATCCTTAAGACATCAATTTAATAACCATTAACCTAAATTAACGCAATCACAAATTTAAGAGCTTTAAATAAGTAAATTATCTACAAATCCTCAAAAAAATGTGTTGAAAAAGATTTAAGTTAAATACTTATGAAAATTTCTTACTTTTTTTTCGTCACACTGTCTTTTGGACATTGTTAGGCATTTTGCAAATTTAGATGAAAATAACATTTATTTTATGAGATTTTCAGTTTAGTTGCAGGCATTTATTTGTTTGCTTTTAACGCAAACACCATTGAACTATTAAAAAGTGATCTAAAAATGAAAAAAAAAATATCAAACATTTTAGTTTTTTTAAGTAAAAGAACAGAAGCATACTTGTAATAATAAAATACAATTATATCCCAACAGTTTCGGACAATAAAATTTGTCCATCCTCAAGGAAATATTAAGAAGTAACCAACATGCTACAATATCTACATTGCATAATTTTCAAAAACAAATTTTGAAACTTTGTTTTTGAAAAACAAGTTGTATTGCCCGAAACTGTTAGAATATAATTGTACTTTGTTATTGTAAGTGATATGTGATTTTAATAATGCCTTTTAAAATATATTGTAAACGCTGATTAGCCGTAACTTATTTATTCATATGTTTATTTCTTTTATATCGTCTATTTAAATTAAACATAGATAGAAAGGCTTATAAAAATATACATATATAGTTTAAAATGAAACAATTCTATTAGTAATTACATATTACCAGTAGGCCTACGTGATTAATTTGTTAAAAAACAATATTTTTGTAAGAAAACTGAGTACAATAAATAAGCGATCTTTTAAATGATATTATGCACCATACTCTTTCTAAGACGGAATCGATCATAGAAAAGAGAAAATTTTCAATAGTAGACAACATTCCGGTTTAGACAAATTTTACAATATGTCAATGGATTCACAATGACTTTAAAATCTTTCCATATGAGAGAGATTTCAGTTTTACACGAAGTCCGCCTTACTGAGAGTTTACTATATTTCATATATATCAATAAACTTTTGGAATGTGAACTTAAGAATAAAATGCAAAGAGTGTCCTAATTACATTTTACCCCTCCCCCTACCTCAGAGCATAGCAAAATTTTAAAATATAAAAGGAAGAGCTACAAAATTATAAGTGAATATCAATGATTAAAGAAAATAATTTATTTCAACTAAAATAATAAAATAAATTTTCATTCTGCTATAAAAAATTTAAGGCGTTTTTCCTTAGTAAATTATCATGAACTATATAAAGAAATAAGAATGTGTTAATGTAATATAACTTTTTTAAAAATCCATACTGTATCTATTGTATAAAAAAATTGGATAAAACTTAGAAAAAAATGTTTTTCAAAATAATTCAGAACTACAACTCGAATGCTGATTTTATTAAGTGGAGCAGATAAAATTTACATTAACTTAAACGCAATCGGTATGGTTGGTACTATAAAAATAGGAGCAATTTCTCAAAATTAACGTACTGAATGACAAATCAAATTTTAAAAAATACTCCAGATCATATAAAAGAGTAAGTAATAAAAAAAATTTAATAAAATCTATTAATTTGAAAAATATATTATGGTATTCAGAATAATGATAAAAGAAAACATCAATTTTTACAGACAATAAAAAGACCAGAATAAATCAACTACTTGCACATTTTTAAAAAGTATCGCAGCAATAATAGGTATCGCGTGAATTGATGAGAAAATTAATTTTAAAAGTATTTATTACACTTAAATAAAAGATCTTATATTATTTTATAAAGTATTTTTAAGATTTTACTACATTAATATTTTATTTATATGGGAGGTACAAGGTGTCCAGCGAATAAAACCCCGATTTCAAAATTAAATTTCTCAAAAACAAAGTTCGCTTGAATTTTGCGGTAAACTGTTTATAATATTAGATAAGCTGTAAAAGTGTTATATAGAAGTTTCTAATGGTGAATATTTTGCAAAGATTGTATTCTGATTGCAAAGAATGCTTGATTTGACATTTTTATTGTTTTAGATTGATTGCAAAGAACAAGTTTTTCAGCATACAGTACCATATTTTAACGATTTTTGTAATTTCGAAATTCCAAAAATTCACGGGAATTCAAGCATAGCGAAATTATCTGCAATATTAAAAATGTATGTATTTGTGAATGTCTAACAATAATATAAAATAATTCACGCCTAGTAATAACAATAATACAATAATATAAAATAATGAAACAATAGTATTAAATAATTCACGTCCACAAATTTCTATTTTTATTGTTGCAGTTAAATTCATTATAATTTCATTACAATGTATGCAGTTCATTTCATTTCACTGGTAAATTTAAATGTTTACTAGTTTTCAGTTTAAAATCTTTTGCTAAAACATTTGTATTTTATTTTTTGATGGTGTTGTCTTCGGAGCAATGAAACATGTCGTATCTATGTAAATAAAGATAACTATAGACTTTTAAAAGTATTTTTATCACTTTAAATATACATTATTAATATTACTCTAAGTAGATATCATTTTAAGTATACATTATATATTAAATATAAATATATATTGCTAACGGTTATCCATCTGAATCCGCTATGTCCGCTACTACAAGACCCAATGTTTACTAGACCCTAGGCTCCGAGTGCTATGCAACATGTGACCCGGCCAAGTGGTCAATCCAACACAAGACCATCTCATTTCTTCGATCCCGAAGGATGAAAGGCTGAGCGCACCTTGCTTAGTCGAGAATCGAACTCAGGACTTACAGCGTGGCAGTCATAGGCATGCTGACCGCCAGGCCACTGGGTTACTATTATGTATGGATATGTGTTTATTAAACTTGTATGTGTGTGCGTGTCCCCCCCCCCTTCTTTTTTGCGGCATATTTTTTTTCTGCATTCACAATACATTAACGAACTTTTTTAAGTTGGCGATGGTCAACAGTTTCATCATCTTCTTGTACTCCAAAGAACGACATTTCATTAGATATATATCTGAACATTAATTAGTTGTATACATAAACATTGTCATGACGGTACGTGGAACCAGATAAGTTACATAATCGATATACCATCTGGGAATTGCTTTGATTTAAAGGTGACTGTTTATTATTTTAACTTTGACTATGTTTATACTAGAAATTTCAATGTAGTAGAAGATCGTGTAGTTTAAATAAATTTGAAGACAAGTCCACCTTCATTTGAGTAAAAAAAGATCGGCTGTTGTCCCATTCCTCTGTAAACTCGCCTATATACTGATAATATGTGGATCCCGGTAAAATTGTTATAATTGTCCCATTCATTCCTAATCTCCCCTCTTTCCCAAACTGAATAGCTATGCACAAAGTAAGTCGAATAGTAATCACAATAGTTATGCGACAATTTCTGTTGCAATAATTAAGAATTATTTAATAGTAGATTGCAGAATAACTTTAATATGGGGCAGGGGTAGTTTTTAGTTCATCTAAAAATTACCGTTTGTTGATCTTACCAGAAAGTCCTCCATAGACGAGAAATTTTTCGAAGGACATATATATATACGGTCGAACCTCTATATAACAAAACTCCATACATCGAATTTCTCCATATAACGAATTTTTAGTAAGAACGGTCCCCTTTTCGCATGATTACATTAAAACAGACTCTATATAGCGAAATATCTATCTCCATGTAACGAATTTTTTCATAAATTGATCTTTATTTATTCAGTTTTAAAAAAGCTTCGAAATCATATGGAATCAATTTTCCATCACTTATTTTTGATTTATCGTTCAGTGGAAAGGTTTCTTTTTTTTTAATAAATATTACTTCTCTCCTTATTTTTTAAATCTAACAAGTTCACCCCACCTCCCACACACCTTTCAACATCCTTCTCAAAATACAGTCAATTGAATTGTTACACATATAAGAGAGGAATCAATGAGAGCACATAAGAGAGACCTTCAAATGGAGGAAAATATCAACTACAATTTTTCATTCCTTGCTAAAATTTGAGAATTTTTTTTTGAGAGCGTAACATTTGTAATTTTAAAATCAAAACAACAAAAAATTACAGATTTCTTCCTCTGAAATTTATGTAAGTCTTCCTTATTTGATTTTCATTAAGCTTTCAAATAAATGTCTTTTCTCTTTTTTGAAACTGCTTAAATAAGTGTTATAGTATGTTTATACTGGTTTTTAGGAACAGAATAATATTAAAAATATTAAGTTAAACTCAAGGCTATCCGTGTTTTTAGAAAGTAGGGACTGCTGAAATTTTCTCTTTTTTTTATCATTAAAGGGGATGGTTAAAATTATCGCTTCTTATTTTCCTAGGGGAGGTTGAGGGTTTTGCCGCTTAAGAGGCGGCGCGGAAACAACGCGGAAGAGGAATTCATTTTCAAAGATTTTGCCGATGTGACTTTTGACTTGGGGATCTATAAAGTTGAAGACGGGATATGGTTTTGACGTAAAATATCCCTCGCAGGTGGACGGAGTAAGCAATTATTTTCTTTTAGGTGCCGGCTTTAACTCTCCCGGATTGCGGAGGTTAAAAGGGGTCAGCGTTGTTTTAAAATTCAGGAAAGGCGTTGACCATTTTGGCCAATGAAAGTTTGGGGGTGTTTGAAGGAACCTCCCGTCGGTTAATTAAAAAAAAAAAAATGGAAAGAGGGGGTTGCGATTTTAAAGAGAGTCACTCTCACTCGCTTGCTGACTAACGGCCTTAGCACTTGCACTTCTTTTTTTATCTCGCACCTCCGTGCGAAAGAAAGCTCTGATGTCGGAATTTTTATAATTCTCGTTTGGCTCGGAAGATCTCACGACTCTTACCCTTTTGTTCCGCTATTCCGTACGAATAAGCCTCTTAGGTGTGGGAGGCTATGATGTTTCTTGTCGGAGGTTCCGACGGGAGTTAGATGATTTTGCGGGAAGCCAATGATCCTGTAATTTTATATGGTGCGCACATGAGAGGAGAGCGCATATTTTGAAAGCGGACTGGAGCATCTTCTAATGGCGAGGACAGGTATACGGATGGAATAGATTGTCAACCTATGAGCGGTCACGGGCCAGGGAGGATAGCTCTCTTCGTTTCTTCTAAGGGATGTTCGTTTCGGAGAGATTGGCCGGAGTCGCTTTTCTTGCCGCAATGTTTGGAATCGACCATGAAGGTACCTTATGGAGGATCTGCTCAGTTCTGCGATTCCTGACGGTAATTCTGCTGGAGCTTATATAGACAGAAAAGTGGCTTGGGTATGAGAAACTGGGTAAGTGTGGTTTATTATGTTTCGGGGAATGCCTATATCAATTTGTACTATAAATTCTATCCCAAAGAAATTCATATCATTTGCACGAGTTGGTTTATATTTAATTGTAATTTTAATTTACTCTAAGAAGTCTTGTATTAATATGACTAATTGTGTTTTAATATATATATATCTAAATCAAATAAATACTAATTGTTAAATTTTATAAATAAATCTATTTTGTTAGTAAACTAAGAATTGGTTTCTTTAATTCCAAGAGTCTGGATTATTTTCCTTACTATCTTAATGTAATTGAGAATATTTTTGGAGCATCATTAGACACAACGCAATGAGCATGAATTTGAATTTTGTTTACAAGAAGGAGATTTGCTTTTAAGATTATAGTTAATTATGAGAGTTATGGGATTCAGTTAATTTAGCATAATTTTGAAATTATTTAATGTAACAAATAAACCAATAATAGTAAATAAATAAAAATAAAGAAATCAAAAATAAACGAAACACAACAATAAGTAAGAAATAAAATGTTAGGTTAATATATACTTTTAAACATTTCAAATTCTTAATTAAAAAGATCAAAAATAATATTTGTTCAAAATTTACACATTAAATACTATTTTTAACATCATACTCTATACATCGAATTTCTCTATATAACGAATTTTTTACTGGAACGATGGATTTCGTTATATAGAGGCTCGACTGTATATATCAGAGTAGAGGTGGGTAAGAGAAAGGGTGGTTCAGCAGGTTGTTTCACTTCCCCTGCTGAGGAAGCTGACGAAGACATGGAAGTTCCCCGGAAACTTGGAAGCTTCGAAGAAAGGAACTTCCTGGACGAGGAACATCCCGTCTGGAAGGACCCCTCTCTTCCTTCGAAATATATAGAAGCAAAACTCCTAAAAATATCTTTCAGCGAATTATTAGATGATTATCTGATAAGTTCTGGTGAAAATGAAAGAAAAAAAAAGACATTAAAAAGTGTGGCAATACTTTTTTTCTTGTATCTTATCCATATGTATTTGTCTTGAAGTAATCTTATGTATAAATTGCTGTAAAAAGTTTGGCAACACTATTTCAAACACCTATTTGGTGGCATAATTATATAAGCTGTACATAAAAGACTTGCCTCAGTTATGCATTTTAAAAACATCAACTGTAAGCTTTGTCAAGTGTTGATTCAAGGTCACACAAAAAAAAGTAACCCAAAAAGTTTTAATCAAATTAAAAAAAAAAAGAATAATCGAATGTGCTAATATTGCTTTGATATTGACTCGCTTTGAGTGTCACATAGGCAAAATTTCCGTAAATTCCAGAAACTTTTTCCTTTTTTTCTCTGGATTTTACAGAAATTTTTCAATTAAAAACCAGTAAATTGTACTGGCGTCCCAATTACAAATACAATTTAATTAAAATCGTCCTTTTTTATTTATTTTTTTTTTTTTTACAGCTTATGAATTATCGAAAGTAAGTTATTAGTTTACTGAGTTACTCGCTGTTAATTCCCAAGTAACACCGAATTTACACCACCGTATAAAGAAGTACACCTACGCTAAGACATACAAAATAAATAAATAAAAGTAAAAACGAAAGAAAAAAAATTTAAAGAGGCAAAACTACGCTGAGATACAATTCCCTTTCTTGAAATCCAGTATCATAAATAAAATAATTTAATCTATACAGCAATTTGCAACTGTCTTCTATAGTCAAATTTATTTATTTTATCTAAGATAAACTTAAATGCATGTGCAACCGACATTAATTGTCGAAATCTTACCATATTGTTATTTTATAAATTCATAAACGACGACACATTAAAAAATTGGCGGCGCTCACGTACAACCGACGATCGTAAAACGATGCAACATCTTTCCAAATAAGTTTCTCTAACGTATCCAAGTAACCCCCCCCCCCCACACCCCACCTGGAAATATTTAAAGCTTTCTTCATTATTCCAAAGAATTCAAAGCTAGCCAATTTACGGTAAACAAATGCGCTAATTAAAAAGCCGCGTATCTTTTAATGGTGCCAATTTTAAGAGTTTCGTCTTGGAATAAACAGAATTGCCAAGAAAAGACAAACACATAATTGCCGTGTTCTTGGCATTGCCGAGGTAGGAAGCGGGGAGATCAAGTTCCTAGATAAAAACAATGAATCGACACCACGCAATGTGCAAGGCGGCATTATGACAAGAAAATTACCCCAAAGGTAAGGGAGAAACTTAAAGGAAACAGCGATCTTTAGAGAATGAATCGGATATTCTACGAATCTTATTTGCAAAATTTAACGGATAGCAGTTATGAGATCGTTACTGTACATGTTTCGCTTTCGATAGGGATAACGTAGGTGTTATCTGCATTCATTTTCATTAATATATTCGTAATGGTTTGATGACGTGTGCTAGTTCCTGTTAAAATATACAGAAGTTCAGAAGTAATTTCTTCAAATCACTGAAGTTTCCTGTCAGCAGTGCTACCAGGATTTTTTCCCCGTTAATAGACTTTCTTTCTTTCTTTTCTTTTCTTTTTTTTTTTTTTTTTTTCGCATACTTTTTTTTTTTTTGACTACTTGAAATAAAATAATTTGACTACTTGAAATAAAAGTCTTTTTAATCTATATTTAACATTCGTTACAGGAGGTAATAATGGACGTTGATTGAAGAAAATAGGCATAAAATAAAAGTTGCTGATCTTAAGATCAAACTAACTATACGAGATCGAGTGTTACGAGACCAGTACTGTAAACACTCGGCTACGGTTCCAAATAGTGATATAATTTGATGTAAACATGTTTGCCTACGATGAATATGGCTTGATTGATTTCTTTAAAAACTTTGAATTTTAAATTTAATTTCGGGATAATTTCGTCTTTAATGAAACTGTGTACGTGGTTTTTTTTATACTTTAGTATTAAAATAGAAAAAAACTATGATTTATAAATATTTCTATGTTGATTGTAGATGTAAAAATATTTAAAGTATAATGATTACATTTTTATGTGATTATTTTAAATAAAATCTATTTTTTTCTATTTAATATTTTAATTAAAATATCTATTCTAAAATGTAGTCATTTAAAATATTTTTAAATGCGAATACTTTTTTTTTTTTTTTTTGGTAATAACTCAAATAATAATAATAATAATAATAATAATAATTTGTGTATAAATGAATGAGATAATTAATTGTTATTTATTTTTAATTTTCCCCCGTACATTTTTTTTTCTTTTTATGCTTTTCCATAATCGGAGTGTTATCTTATTGACCTATAATTTATATATATATATATATATATATATATATATATATATATAACAATATTTATTGAACAATACTAAATAACTATCACTAACATCTACAAAATCTCCTTCAGAAATAAATCATATTTACGTTTTATTCCTAAATCCAATAAAATATTTTTATTCTCGTCTAGCAAAAAAGAAAACCACACACTCAACAAAACCCTCTTCAACAAGCAAGGCAACCTGTGGACAAGAAAATTATCTTGAAGGTTTCGGAGTGAAACGAAGTGGAAGGAAAAAGGGGGGAAAGAGAATTTCCGATTCCCCTCCCGGGTGGGGAGAGGAGGGGGGGTTGCCGTTATCCTATTCCATCTGTCGTCGCGTGCTGATTGTGGGGTCGCGTGCGGCAGCCGATCTGCGAAGGGCGAGCACGGGAGACACCTCTATAGCTTAGGCGAATGGGGCATTTAAAACGATGCTTCGAGAAAGACAGTCTTAATTTAAACGTGTTATGCATACGGTAATCGCAAGGAGTTGTTCGTTAATAAGAAAATTTGAGGAAAGAACGGACACTGGTTTTAAAAGAGATTTTGCTTTGATAAAGAGAAAAAAAAATGTCCTAATTATTTCAAAGAATTACTGAAAGAGAGTGTAATTAAACGCTTTCCCCTTTCTGAGCTCGTACATAAATAAAGTTAAAATGTAGCGTATATCTTTAAGTTCTTTATTAGAACAATTAAGTTAAGGTATAATAAAAATAAAATTACAATGAATTGTTTTAACACGTTGTAAAAAATATTCCCAGTATACACTCTTGGGGAGTATCTTTTGATATATCATACTCCATATCCAATATTAGGACGTTACACAATACACACATCGCTATCTAAAATCAGTGTCTGACTGTCCGGTTTTCTTCGCTAAAATCATTTTTTCCCTTTAAATTGCAACAGCTAGGGACCTGAAGGGATCAGTTAGGGACCTCTTCCATTGGTCAGTCATAACATCACATTTGCTTTAAAATTGCTCCTCAAACCCAGCAATTTCTCCACGATGTAGACATTGACACTTTCACAGACTCTTGGACATTTCTCAAAAGATAAATGAATTTTGTAATCCTCTCCCTGAATTCCCTTAAGGGTGTATTCGAAAAAAATATTTTGCCAAACTCAACAGCTCGAAATTTTCCGATACATCTTCCGACTCATTTTTAAACGTAGAAACAAGAAACTTGACGAAGTGATTTTTGAAGAGATACTTAATGTGCCGCGCTATTTCATTTCTCGCTCAATTCATTAAAATTTGATTTAAAAACTTTGGTTTGCTCAATATGACCTTTTATCCCGTTCCTAGATCTCCTGCTTCAGAAAATTTGGCTCAAAATGTCCGCTTTCACACTTTTTTTTTTTTTTTTTAAATATTTTTTGCATTTATCAAAAAATTGGCTAGCAAGGCACATTTGGTACTTTCTAAATAAGAGAATTGAGCAGTTTGATGTGTTTGAGAGCAAAAATGAATTTTAAAATAAATCAGAAAATTAGCAGTTCAGATTGGAATACATCCTTAAAAAAAAGGGAGGTTATTGTACTATCGGAAGATATTTGCTAATTTCCACCCGGTTTTTGCGTGTCAAAAACATAATGCCAGAAGAAGTTCTACTTCTTTCTTTTAAATTATTATTATTATTATTATTATTATTATTATTATTTCAGAATATACAGCAGTTCGTTGCTATAAAGCGGTTTCGCGAAATTTTAATTTCTCGCAATAATTTTTGTTTGTTGAACGTAACGTTAGGGTAAAATTTTAAACATTATCCCGAAGCAATGCTTATAATATGTTTTAAATTCCTCTTCATAAATTCCTATAAAAAAAACATATGAATTTCTGTGTGTAGTACATTTACTAAAAGAATTTTAAATTGCACGAATATTTTCAAAATAATGTTCTGTTATTTAAACAAAAAGATGCTAAAACTATTAAAAATCTTGTAATGGACTCTTCGACCTTCTCTAAAATTTTTATTTATTAATATACCATATGCTTGTAGTAAGTGCGTTAGATAACAGCTTATAATTTTCTTTAGTAATTCTTTTCTAATAAGTTTGTTGTTTTTTATTTTGCATTCATTTTATGTAGCATTTATCAAGTTTTCGAAAAAAATATTCTAATTTTCATACATTTTTAACATTTTTGTAAATTCAAAGGGATATAAGTATATTTAATTTTAAAGCTACAGTCAATTCTGTCAAATCTGCCGATGTATAATCCACAATTCTCTATTATCCGCACTATATGTCAGAATGTAAACAATGAAAATTGTCATTAACAGTTTAACCTATAAAGTTTAATTTGATGCTTTTTTTTCTTTCAGTTATCAATTTTTCAGTGAATAAATATTTAAATATAAGTTGGATATAAATATTTAAATTTTGTTAAGCAAAAGTTTTTTATCTTGGAGCAAGAAGTAATGAATGTTCATAGACAACAGAAAAAAATGGACAACAAATCTAAATTGAAACTACCATTGTGTTGAATAAATATTTAAAATAAATAATTAGTAAAATACGTATCATGTGTAATTGAAATCTCCTATAATCTTAGTTAATAAATATATCACACCAGTGTTGCATTATATATTTCTTTTCCATAGTAATTTTGTGTTCTTAATTTATAGAAAAACTTTAAAAAATAAAATGTAAACAAAGGAGTGATCTATAATCCGCTGAAAAACATAATTCTCAAAACTCTCAGTCCCTCAGTGTGCGGATTTCACAGAGTTGAATGTATTAATTTTTATCGAAACTTAATCAAAAAATGTGAATGCAATGTTTCTTTGCAAAGTATTTCAAAAAAGTAAAAAATGTAGATAAAATGGTTCTTTCCAAAATTTTTCAAAAAAGCTTTGAAAATCGAAAAAATAACTAATCAACAAAGCTTGTAAGAACACATTTGCGTGTATTGCTCAGTTGCGCAAAAAAGAAGATTGAGTTACATCACAGAATCAGGGTTGATTCTTGTCTAAAGAGTAGCTCATTCACGTGACCCCTTTTGTATGTATTTTCAAGGCCTCCTCTGAGATTGACCCCCTTTTTATACCTGTCTTTTTTGCATGGCGAGGATGTAGGTCTGGACTGACACCTGCGAGCACAACAAAGCTCATGCATTACGATTGCGTCAAAGGAAAAAAGAGAGAGGGAGAAAGAAGCATTCTGAGTAATTAAGAAAAATCGAGAAGCAAAATTTTGAAGAGTAAAGTCGATTTAATATAATACAGAACTGATAGATGTAACAAATTAATTAGTAGAACAATAATTGTTTTTTCTTGTAAATTAATTAATAACTATAATAATTAAGAGACGTTCCCTATAGCTTAAATAAGAACATAACAAATTTAGAATGATGCTTATGACAAAATAAATAAATGAAAAACAATTCCGATATAAAAAATTAATCAGTAGAACAACAATTATTTTTCTTGTAAATTAAGTAATAATTATAATAATTAAAAGGAGTTCGCTGTAAATTAAATAAGAGCATGGAGACTCTAGAATGACGCTTAATACAAAACAAATAAATAACAAAAACCCCAGTATAATAAATTAGTAGAACAATGATTGTTTTTTCTTGTAAATTAATTAATAACTATAATAATTAAGAGAAGTTCGCTATAGCTTAAATAAGAACATGAGAATTTAGAATGACACTTATGATAAAATAAATAAATAAATAACAAAAACTCTGATATAACAAATTTAATAGTAGTTTTTTTTATCAGTAAATAATAATAATAGTGATGAGAAGTTCGTTATAGCTTAAATAAGTACATGAAAAAGTTATGTCACCTATGGCACCTAATGACACCTATGGCAAATATAAATAACAAAAAACTCCGATATCTATATGTTTCAAATTTAAATGTTGAAAATACAGACTAAAACTATATTTTCTAAAGATAAAAATTACACTTAATGTAGTTTATTATTAGAGTAATAATATCGAAGCTACAACGAATTTTAGATGCATTAAACGCCCCCATCTGATAAATATATTTTAATTTAAAACATATGCTTTGAGATTTTCCGGAAAATGAATGCTGAAGCATTCAGTTTAAAGTTTAAAAAATCAGAAATTTATAAAACAAAATTTTATATACAAAATTATTTTTTTAATTAAAAAAATAACAAAAATGCTATAGTTAGTTTATATGTATGTAACGACTTTAGGTGTGTGATAGTCGTGGCATAAGAAGTGGACTCGGAAACCTCTTGTTGGATCGAACTCGTTTATTTAGCCGCACATCTTACAGATGAAATTCGCGAGTCCGGTCGGAGGTCGCCCGAGCCGTTTACGGGGATTACGAAGGGTTTACATGGCCGTAGGTTCTGCAGGCATCTCAAATCTGCAAAGTCTCTCGTTTTTCGCGCAAGTTCTGGTAATATGTTGGGGATTGTAATATTTTCCAGCAGAGGGCAGAATTGTGAATTTGGAAGGAACATTTAATTTAATTGGTCCATTAGGTTTTGATTGATATGTGGTCAAGGCCCGCACAATTCCCGGGTCTGTGACGTATGAGGCCCTCACCACAAATGGCTGCAAAAAGACCTTAGATCATCAATTTTAATCTTAAGGAGTGTCCAAAAATGATCTCAGAAAGTAATAAATGTTAGGCTGGGAAAGAAAGTTAACAGGGGCAAAATAGCATTCAGCTTCAGAATTAACGTTAAAAAATATTAATTGGAAATTTAAACTTTTGAATTCAATTTTAAATTTTAGTTTAAAAAAAGGGTTAGTTTTTATCCTTTCATATATGTATATATTATATATATAACAATATGAAGCAAATTCTGTTTTCAATTAGTTAATTTTCATTTTGCTCTTAAAAATAAATAAATAAATAAATAAATAATAAGGAAAAATAATTTTAATAACAATGTTTGATTAAGTTTTCATGTTAAGTCCAATATATTTTACTTATAATTTATATTATGCTTGAAAACCTTTAGTATCAATACTGATTTAGCTATTTTGAAAATATCGGATATGCACCAAAATATCAGATTTTTTTATATTTTCGAAAATATCTTGATATTTATGAATCCTGCATTCAATTTCAATACTCATTAATGCTTCCTAACATACAATTTGAACAAAACCTCATCAGCAAAACAACAAAAAATCAATTCAAGTATCCCAAGGAATAAAGTAACAGTGTTGGAATCTGCCCGGATCTTCAAAGAAGAGCCAAAACTGGCTACCAGCATAAATATATGAAACAATTAATTTCATATCACGACGCGACACATTTATCATGCAACGAAACTTCCGTATTACCTTCGTATTACCTTGTACAAAAAGCAGAAATCACATACAACGCCAAGCTAATATAGCTGAAGTTTAACGATATGATTATAGGAACTTTTTTCTTTTTAGATTTGATTAGATTTTTGTAAGTTAGAAAAAAAAAATATTTTTTTAGCCTATTCAGACGTGATATAATTTTATATGATACACATCTTTACATTTTTTTTTTCATGTATATAAATGTTAAAAAAAAGGAGAGAAATTGGTTTAAGTGGATAGATGGCAAAACTAAACAAAATAGCAATTTGTATGCGAGTGCTTTTTTAGCGAGATCCGTGTTTACATAAAAATGGTTCACAGTAGAAACGTACGAAATGTACAAAAACGAAAACGTAAATAACTTTACTGTGCGTTAAGATACTATTTATAGAATCCATTAGTAATAAAAAATTATTAAGTATACCTTTATTTTATATTTTGACGTATTTTTCCCACGCCAAGAAGTAAAATAAAATTTTGAAAAATTATAAGAAATTATGAAAATTTAAAATACTTTTTGAGTTCCCATTTATCATCCATTTTTATGTACAAGAAATGAATGTTATTATTATTTTTTTTTTTTTTTAGCTCTTCAATCTTTCTTAGTTACCAATTTGTTTATGTAAATCCATAACTGAAAATTTTTTAAGTATATAAATAAACCCTGGGCTTTGAAGAAATTAGTCTAATTACTACAAATAAATAAATCCAAAGACAATAAAGAGAATCGTGTACAATTTTGCTTACACCTTACACGATGCGTAAAGGTAAATCTATTATGAATGCGCGTAAAAATAAAAAATATTTAAATAAAAATTTCAAGTACTCACCCTCCAGGCAAGAAATTAACTTCACGGAAGTCTTCTATATATTTCTTTCAGTATACGCCTCCTGCAAAATAAATGAAGTACATGAAAATATAATAATCAATAAGAAAACGTCTGATAAAAGAATAACATCAAAATTAATTATTTTTTTATGCAAATAATATAAGTAAGCGTGAAAAGCTAAATAATATGACGATCTGTTATTTTTGGAATAGATCACCCAAAAACTTATAGACCGGGAGACGGCCGGACAGAGTATCACCTCATCGAGATGACGGCTGAAACTTCAGAATTAGACTTAACTCGATTCGCATATTAAAATGAAACTGGTCTGCCAAGTCATATCTTGGGAGGAAACCACCTGCAGACCCAATTTTAGAGGTTGACTGGGAGCAGGAAAACACAATGCTAGACCTACTAGGCAATTGCCAAACGGGTGCTTATAGGTACTGCCCACCAAGATAGGAGTTGACATACTAGTTGCATTTAAATATGCAAATCGAACTTTAATTAATTCTAAAATATTAGCCCTGAACTCGATGAGGTTATAATTTGTGCTGTTACCTCCAGGTCTACTAACTACGCATATAGATTACGTATCCAGAATGAAGAAAAATATTTTTCTCTTAAGGGTGTATTCGAGAAAATGATTTTCCACCTTCAACAGCCCGAAATTTTCCGATACAATTTCAGGCTCATGTTTAAAAGTAGAAACATGAAACTTGCTGGGGTGATTTTTGAAGTTATGTAGAAGATGCCGTGTGAAGTAATTTTTCGCTGAATTAATTAGAATTTGATTTATAAGCAGTTATTTTCTTAGCGTGACCCTTTTTGTCGGAAAATTTGGTACAAAACGCCGTTTTTGACAGCATTTTTTGCAACATTTTTTGCATTTGTCAAGGAATCGACAATCACGGCACCTTGTATAGTTTCTAAATAAGAGAATTTGAAAGTTTGGTACATTTGACAGCAAAAATGAATCTAAAAATAAATCTGAAAAAAGGCAGTTTGGATCGGAATACACCCTCAGTACGAAAATTTAACAGATATAAAGATAAAAGTATAACTACAGGCGTAATTTTCGAAGTAATTTAGAATCAGTTTTTTTTTTAAATTATTATTACAGATAGATAAATCAGATCTTGAGTTATAAAAAAATGTTTGTCGTAAAACGGCAGATTTTTTATTTCCTTTACCTTAGACTGAAAATTTGGTTCCAAACGCCAACTCTGACAACATTTTCTGAAAATACTTCTGTCTTTATCGAAAAACAGTTATATGCTTTCTGAATAAAAGTCTATACAAATTTGATATATGAGCAAACAAAAACTAATTAAAAATACGTAGAACAGCAATCAATTTTGATTTTAGAACGGCGTTAAATTATTTTAGTTAAAATGCCACGAAAGCTGTAGTTTTAGATCGTATAAATATTTAAAAATAAGCATTTAAATCTACGAAAAAATTATTTTTTCAATTTTTACACAAAAAGACTAATTGATTGGTTACCTTACCTTTTCGCTTAATACGCTAGACTTTCAGCAAAGCTCGATTTTTTAAAAATTAGATGTATAAATAAGCTATGTTCTATTAAATGTTCATTTTTTACCTAAGCAGATATTTGATCATATGAATTCTAAAACTCAAGATGCTGTAATTATTTTATTTTATTTTTTACGTTGTTGCAGTGATGTATAGGAAAAGTCAAGCCTAGTTCCGGGTTTTTACTTTAATGACATAAATTAAGATTAGTAAATATCTTAGTCCGAACATAGAATTACTCATCCACAGCGTTGATAGTGTAGGAATTCTAATACATTGCATTCAGAGCAACACAGAATATAAAGAGTAATGACAGTTCTTTTTATAAATTTTTTTGACAAATATTTAAGACATCCACCTCTTCGCCTGTTGGTATTTTGCTGTTATAATTTTTTTAATGTTCAATAGTGAATAAATATAGATATTTTTAATTCAATTGTAGTACAAAATGATAAAAAATGTAAAATGTTAACAACATCTTTGTAAATTAAAAGAATTTTTTTTTTTGCCTTTTTTTTTTTTTTTTTTTTTTGCCCTTTTTTTTGCCATTTTTTTTAAAGAAAATTTTCATGCTCACGATAGAGATACTGTACACTCAATTCAAACTAAATATAGTTTGTTTTTCTCACAGTAGAAGGGACTTAGAAGAAATTTTATTCAATAATTTTATCTAAATTGGTATTTCTTAATTTTTTTTTTTATTGCCTGTCAAATAATTCTAAAAAAACCAAAAGAATACCACCTCCTAGAAAACCACCTCCTACCAGATAATACACAAAACTTTGTCAGTGAATTAGAAATAAAATTTATTAAAATGTAAAACATTAATCTGTTCAACGATTTTGGAGAGCACAAAAAATTTCGTTGAATGAAAAAAAAAAAGAAAAGAGAAAGAAAGAAAGACCACAAATGTAACACAGAGTGAAAAAAGTTACATTATATAAGGGAAACAACTATTTAAAAACATATTATAAAATAAATACATTATAAAATATTAATTATAAATAAAAATAGACAAAAGATACAAAATTAAAAAATTTAAATTATATGTTTTTTTTTTTTTTTTTTTTATAAATAAACTTTGGTGCACGTTGTTTATGAATTTTACTACCCACATTAAATAAAATTGTTACACGCATTTTATTTGTATTAAAGTGTTTAAAGATCTTAACTCAAAACTTCCAACGATATCACATGCATACTACATCCATATATTATCAGATGGTTATGAGATTTATAAAAGAATAAAATTACAGCATGCTTGGATTTTGAAAACAACGCCTACTATTATTCCTTCGTATTAAAATAATTCCAAGAATAATATTTTTTCTACGATAGTAACTAAACACTCAAGTCCAAAAGAAAGAACTCTCCGTAATTTCTGAATTTTACATCGAATCAACTGGTGCTCAAGCTGATCAAATAAACATGGGCTGAGAAATGAAAACAATTGTTTGCGAAAACCATCTTCGAAATAGAGTGAAAAAGTTAAAAAATAAATACATTATTAAACATTAATTATAAACAAAAATAAACAAAAGAGGCGAAATTAAATTATTGAAATTATATTATTTTTTGTAATTAGTAGCTTTAGTACACTTTGTTCATGAATTTTACTACCCAAATTAAACAAAATTGTTAATTGCATTTTAAGTGATAGAAGATTTTCTCTCTAAACCTTCAATAATGTCACGTGTATATTACATCCACAAATTTTCAGATGTTTACGAGATTTATATGTATAAAAAAAAAAAAAAAAAACTACAACATGCTTGAAATTAGAAAACAATGTCTACTCCTTCTTTGTATAAAATTATTCGAAGAATTACTCCTTTCCTGCAATAGCAACTAAACACTCAAGTCGAATACAAGGAACTCTCTCCGCAATTTCTCAATTTTCCGTCGAATCAACTGGTGCCCAAGCTGATGAAATAAACAAGGGCTGAGAAACGGAAACAGTTTGTCCGCAAAAATCGTCTTCTTGCAGCTCCAAGAAGTTCGGTTTTCCCGCAATAGAAAAGGAGTTAGTTGAAGAAGTTTTACTGCATAATTTTATCTAAATGGATGTTTATTTGTTCATAAATCAAAATAAATAAATAAATAAATAAATAAATAAATAATCTGCTAAAATTATTATGAGAAAATCAACAAAAATCCTTCCTCCAACAAAATGTTTAAAACTATGTCGGAAAATTAAAAAAATATATGTATATATATTCAAATATAAAATATTAATTTGTTGTACAATTTTTGAAATTCACAAAATATTTCATTGAATGAAAGAAAAGAAAAGAAAATCCACAAGTACAAAAAGAATGAAAAATGTACCGAAAGTGCTGTAAAAAAGGTACTGAATTTATGTATTTGTAATTAATAAGTTTGACGCACATTATTTATGAACTTTACTATTCAAATTAAATGAGATTATTACACGAATTTTATTCATACTAAAATAGCAAAGGATTTTAATTCAAAACGTCTAATAACATTACAACCACGGATTTTCAGGTATTTATAAAGACTATAATATGCTTAATCCATAAAATTCTAAAAGCATTAAACCAGCGTCAACTACGCTTTCTTCGTCTAAAGTAATTCCAAGAATAATTTCTTTCCTGCAATACCACATAAACACAATACAAGGAACTCTTCGCAATTTCTCAATTTTCCGTCGAATCAACTGCTGCCCAAGCTGATCAAATAAACAAGGGCTGAGAAACGGCAACAGTTTGTCCGCGAAAACCATCTTCTTGCAGCTAGCTCCAAGAAGTTTGGTTTTCCCGCAATGGAAGAGGGAGTTTAGCAGAAGAGCGGGAGGAGAACGATTGTGTCAACAGCACCTCACTTGAGTGACAAGGTAACGGGCGAAGGTTTTGTTTGATCTGTGTCAGTGTGCTTTGGAAAGCACATCAGGTGAGGAGATGACATGCCTGCTCCTAAATTGGTAAGCGGATGCCCGAGAAAAGATTTATAGTGGTGGAATAGATTGTTATGTGTAATAATACTGATATGACTATTTCATTTTATTACTAAGATTTTTTTTTTCGATGAGGAGGAGAGGGGGAGGGAGCAAATATTAATTCAAAAAAGAAAACAGGATATGAATTATGAACGTGAGTCTCAAAACCAGGGGAAATCCCCTGCCCCTCTAAGGAATTTAAATAGCAGCGGGCATAACAAGTCAGTTCCTCTCCCCACCCCCAATCCAGAAAATATTTTATATTATTTCTTAGAGAATGATTTTATAAAATGTGTTTAGAAAAAGATAACTAAATTGGAAAAAAAAACATTTTTAGGGCAATCAATTTCGTTATGTGTAAAACATACCTTTTTTCAAAGGTATTTGAAAAATTAAAAGCTAAGTATATTAAATAACACAGGAGAGAGGGTTGCATTAACACCATATTTCGTAACTTAAACATTAAAAAAAAAGTGTTCCATATTCTAAAAGGTAAAATCGGAGCTAAACCGCGATGTTAGATGGATGATAAATCGGTTTAAGAAATTTCTGCATCGCTCAGTTCTAATTGCAAGGAATTCGGATATCCCCAAACCACTTTGTATCAATGACCTTACACACTTAAACCATGTTAAAAAAAATGATTCAAAAAAGTAGAACCTTCTTTTAAAAAATTAAAATAGAAAGATTTTTTTTTTTTTTTTTAAGAAATAGTCATTTATTTTATAAAAACTAAATAATGTGTTGCTAAATAATGCGCTTCGCAAATATAAAAAAAAATAATAATCTAAATAAAAAATAATAATAAATTAACAATCAAAGAACGAGGTACAATTAAAATTTTAACATGTTACTTTATATGCATTTTAAAATACTCATTAAAATAAATATTAAATATGTTTTACTGAGACTTTTCTAGAATTAGCAAATGCTGAAACTCATTCAATTAAAATCAAACAAGAATAATTTTTAATCAAAATAACAAATCAGAGTAAAATTTATGTATTGCTTCAGATTTACTTTAAAAGCAGTTTATTTAAATAAACACTAATGTAGTGGGTTTTAATTTAAAAAAAAGAACGAAAAATAAAATATTGCACTAATTTTATCACTTATTTATGGACTCTTAATACATGAAGCAAAATAGCTCGCAAATCATGTAAAAACTAGATTTTTTTCCATTTTTAAAGGGGCGTTATTAAAATTAATGCGCATTTTATAAAAAGCCGTACTGAGATATATAATTAAAGTAAATAACGATGAGCTTTAATTAGATACCCAGTATCATCGATTCAATTTTATTGTGTCATAATTGTGATATTTATTTTAGAAGGATAAAGAAAATGTGTTACAAATTCCTTCTGTTAAATATATTTTGTTGTTAGAATCAATACACAATCAACACATGCACAGAAATTAGAAATTTTTACTTTATTTTATTTATTTATTTTATTTATTTATTTATTTTGGAGGGGAGGGATGTACAGGACTTTTGAGTTTAATGAAAAGATAAAAACCATCAGTTTTGTCAAAGTACCAAAACATAAATAATATGCAATTAAGATTTTGTTTTTCTTTTTCGTTTCAGTCTAAATTATGCATCTTTAATTGCATTATCCAGAATGTTATATAACAAAATTAATATTTAATATTTAAATTTAAAATTTCAAAAATAATCTTAATAACGCATGAATTAATAACACGATGTCATTGTTGTCGTGCATGATATTAGGTTGAGCAAAAAGTACTGGAAAACTTTTAATCTAATAGTTACCAGATTTAGTATCGTATATAGAAGTATTAGTGGTATATCTATAGGATTTCAAGAATTTCAGTTCCAAAATGTCTATTAAATAGTATGATTTGTTTAAGTTGATCCGGCACTATTAGAGAAAAGGTCTAACGATTCTGAAAGAATGAAGTTGAAGATTCATGTCAAGAGTTTTTCGATTCCAAGGAACCGCAATGGTTATTTCCAACAAATCCAGAATCTGGCAGAATGATGTCAGAAAATCCTAGACTACGATAGTCTCTATACTTTAAAGGATAGTCTTTGCTGCTTTTGACATTAATTTGCGCATAGCAACTTAACTTTCACAAAATTTTAGAACATTTTGCTCAACCCAGTAAAACTCTAAATTATGTTTATACAAAACAATCTTTGAACAAAATAGAATCATAATGCACCTACTTCTAAATAAAACCAAAATTATAGTCACAAAACATTTTGTTTAACATTTCATTAAAAAAAAAAATTAAGTGCAAAAAATTAAATAATCAAGTTATGTGAATTTTTTTCGGTTTTAGCATGTAGACTATAAGTTAACGGATATTTCGCTCATATCTTAAAGTTGTAGCTTACAGATATAGTTTGATACCAACAGTGGACACAAACTTCAAATACACTCTGAGAAAATGTGTTTTAAAGTTTCGATACCTATGGATCTTCAATTATATTCACCGTTTATAAGTGATTTTGACTCCTTAAGGGGCAAGCAGTAATGTCACTGTAATATTGAATTCTCACAGGAAAAATCGAAAAATTTTACTTTAAAATCTGAAAAGACAATTACTTACCCATCATACGTAGTATAGGGTAAGTCTTGCAATCGTTTTGAAAATCGAAAAATTTTTTTTTGACGGATTTACACGTTTTAGATAGTGGAGATTCTGAAAAACATTTTTAGAAAAAAAATTTTGCCGTCCGTCTGTCTGTCTGTCTGTAAACGCTCTATCTCCCGAACAAATTGAGATAGAGACTTGAAATTTTGGATGTAGTTAGTATGTAAGAATGGGACGAACTCGATTTAATATCAGCAACCTCGATTATCCGGAACTATTTTTTTCGGACTCTCGAAAAATTCGTTCTGATGAAAGGTACATAAAAATTTTCGAATTTTTTTGTTCTAAGGAATGGACGTAAAAGGCAATAAAATAACACAGATTTTGCATATAGAACTAAGTCGATCGGATTATTAGTTGCCGAGATATTTGTAGTCTTGTTTTCCACATTCTTCGATTTTTCGTGACCCTGTATTTTATTCAAATTTCAATTCAGAAGTATATTTTAATTGGAAATGAGACGCTTAATCCGACGCAGTTAATTGTTAGTTAATAGAATTATTATTTTTGGAGTTATAAGGATGTTTCTTTTACGCAGTTCGGTACTACTTGAGTAGTTTGGCGTTTTATATAATTTGTCGAAATTGATACATCAGCAGTTCTTTAATATAGCATTACTATGTATATCAACAATATTTAAATTTTGTTTATGAATTGCAATGCATTGTATAAATAGTTTCATATGTTTTATTTTCATATACATATCCATGATGGGTAAGTATTACGGTGGCCCCCAACGACTAGTTTTTAAATATTTTGCCGCCAAAGTTAAAAATATAAAATTTCGTAAAAAGTTTTTGGCGAGACTCTCGTTTTAATTAGGTGAGATAAACTATATCCCACCGCCTCTCAAGGGGTTAACTCGAGAAATAATACAGAATTTTGAATGGGATATTTTTCATATTGCTTAAAAAAAATCAGAACAATAATAAAAAAAAAATAAACTGATTTTCGGAAAGTTTAAAAGATCTTGTGCCTCCGTAATAATTTATGACAAGCAGGAGTTTTTAGCACGCGATTTTAATAGGAACCCTGTAACTGGCTTGGGGTATGCCAATAAGACCGACACCATAAGTATTTTTATATTGTAGTTTCAAGTCAAATCTGTAAACTAATGCAGTAATCTATAAACTCTGTATTGTTCAAACTTTGCCACAAATCTGAAATTTTTATTAAAGTTTCAGCACAAACAGACGAATGAACAGAGAAATCTTTTGAATTTTGACAGAAAAATCCTAAAAGTTTATATTTGTACCTTCAATCGGAAAAAGAGATGATTCATGCTAACGCTTTAATTAGGCCAGTCCTCCAAATTTCTTCTACGCGAGATGGTTTTGCCTACATTCAAAAATTAGAAACACCGACGCCATAAGCGGATTGCATAAGTTTTATAGTATTCATATTGTAGTCTCAATTCAAATCTGTAACCTAATACACTAGTTATTTTTAGAGATCATGCTATATTGCATAATAATAGGGCTATTTAAACTTTGCCACAAATCTGAAATTTTTATTAAAGTTTCATTACGACCGGACGGATGAACAGAGAAATCTTTTATATTTTGTTGGAAAATCCTAAAAATTCATGTTTGGACTTCGAAACGTGAAAAACTAAGAACTGGATAATTCAAGCTAAAGTCTCAATTAACTCAATCTCTAATCTTTCAACTTCTTCTACAAGCAGTCATTTTGCCTGTACTCGAAAAATATGAAATATACACCTTGGAATCTCCTTGGATGTATGTGTGTGGGGGTGGGGGGTGGGGGGGGAGTTAAATATAAACAACACCTCAATTTAAGGAACCCTAAAGAATGCGGCAATAATACACACACCATAAGCAAACTGCATGAGTTTTATCATATTCATCTTGTATAGTCCAAATTAAATCTGCAACCTTAATGTGACTATTTCTAGAGATCATGCTTTACTGTATAACAATCACCGGGCTGTTCAAACTTTACCTCAAACCTAGAATTTCTATGAAAGTTGCAGCATGAACGGACGGATGAACTTAGAAACCTTTTGAACTTTGCTAGAAAAGTTATAGCACAACATCCTAAAAGTTAATGTTTACACCTCCAATCCTGAAAAACTAAAAAATTGAATGATTCACGTTAACGCTTCAATTAGACCAGTTCTCCTAATCCAGTAATTTCTTCTACAAGCAGCGGTTCTTCCTGCTCCCGAAAATTGGGAACAGGAATCAGACAAACTGCCTGGGGGCGCACAACACTAAGCATCTCGCAATTTAAGGAACCACAAAGAACGCGCGCCAATAACACCCACCGCGAAAGCCCCAGCACCCGCATGAATATGCAAGGCTGGTTAACTAACTCTCAAACTTTGCAGTGGCTATTGAAATTCCGTTTTCGAAGGAATGTCCATCTCTGACGGCGCGTGATTTTGTTATTCTAATGGACAGATCCCCCTCCCTGCCGCCCTCTCCCACCCTTCCCCCCTCCCTTTCGCCATGCTCTCGACTGCCTAATTGGGGCGCACGAGTTTTCAGAAACTAGCCCCTTCACCACTGACCATTAGACTCTCGAAGCCCCCTCTGTCTCATTAGCGGCGATATGCTAATGACGCTTGCGCACCTGTTGGTAGCGTCTGTATTGGCTTGATTTTGCTTCAAGAAAAGTCCAGCCCTGTGTCCGTCCACTCTCAGCCCTTCTAATGAGCTGTGAACCCTCTCACACCAGCGAGAATTTTACTCATTTTCCTGTCTTTGTTTGGCAACGCTCGAGTGAGTGACCAGGCGGTCTCGTCTCTCCCCCCGTTTTCGTTTGGAAAAGCAGCGAGGTCCACCCCGCGACACAAAGAGAGTTTTGAGCTAATACGTGAGAAATAATTTGTACAAAGTTAAGAGAGTTGGGGATATTTTGTTCCTATCAAAACGAGCGTCTCTACTTTTATAATCTGTCAGCGAGAAGTACTTCTGCGTCCGTAGGAAATATTTGAAAGATGGGATGGGGATCATTCTAATTAAAATTTGCCGCGAGAGAGAAGTCATCTTCTGTTTTGGAAAATATTGTGAGTAAGGGTCACTTTCGTTTGCCGGTAGAGTGAAAGTGGTCAAAGCGATATAAATATTGTTAACAAACACAGAAACTAATCATAAAAGTGGTGGAATTTTCGAGGATCGCGGTGTCCGGCAAATTCCATCCTCCCCCCCCCCCTTGTCAAGTCTGAATCTTTTGTGTTTGTTAGACGAGTTGGAAAAGTTCCTCAGTGGTCAAACTATAATTTTTACCGGCGTTCTTTGTAATTTCGTCAAATTTTAAATAGGATTTAATAAATATTAATTATGATGAATTCTCGTTAGTTTTATAGACATTTTAAAAGTATTGTATTTGTAATGAACCCAGTTGCATAATCATGTACGATTATACTCAAGAGCAAAGAATTAAGCATATTCATGAAATTTTTATTTCTGATTTAATTGTGATATATCAAGTATATACTCAAGAGCAAAGAATTAAACATATTCATGAAATTTTCCTTTCTGATTTAATTGTGATATAATCAAGTAGGTTCTGAAATTTATATTCAAACTTTATGATACAAACGGTTTCATTCATAAATATATATCTCCTAGAAATTCTTAATGAGATACCAATAAATCGAGAAATGTTTTTCATTTACATATAAAAAACAAAGGATTAATGCTTTGAACCGATATTTGGACATGATAAGCGAAAATTATCTTAGGCGATTTTCTCTTAGTTTAGAGCTTAATTATAGTCAAACTTACAAATATTTTGAAGACATATAGAAACTAATGATAAAAGTGGGGGAAATTTTAAGAGTTAAAATGTCCGGCAAATCCGGTCCAATTCTCAGTTTGGAAAATCTAATTTTTTTGAGTTTATTGAGTTAGAAATATTTCTCAAAGATTAAATTACAACTTTTGTTTTATTTTTCATTATTTTGAAAAAAAATGAAAACTTAATAAACGTATTATTTAGTCATAATTAAGTTTAAAGGCAGTATTGATCTCATTTGCTATATTCGTAATCATGTAAAATCGTAATCATAAATAAACAATTATATTTCAACTTGAAAATTGCATGATTTAGTCATATTTTCATCTCTTATTTATTATCCTTATACGAAGAATAATTTTCTTTAGATTCAATAAATATTAATTAGTTATAATTAAGGATACATGCAATATTGATAACAGTTTTTTTCCGGATTTTGGATTTTTGCGATTTCGGAAATAAAAATTAATTTTCTATAGATTTAATAAATATATTAATTAGGTATGATAAAGTGTAAAGACAGTTTTAATCTCACTTGCAATAATCGTAACCGTAAGTAGCATATCATATTCAAAGAAAAAAAGAATATAACCTAAATTTAATCGTATATCAATCTCTTATCCATTATCGTTACCGGAAGATTAATTTTCCATAGATTTATTAAATAATAATTAGTTATAATGGAATGAAAAAATCCGCATTGATTTCATTCATAATAAGCGAAATCGTGTAAAATCACAATAGCCGATGGATAACCAAGGACGAAATAGGCACAATCTAAATTTATTCATAATCCTGAAACTTTTCCGTCTGAATAGCACAGTCAAAATATCATATGAAATTTTTATTTAATTTTCTTCTCCAATCAAAACTATGTAAGTTATTTTCTAATATATTTTCAAAATTATTGTTATTTTGAAATGCGTTTACATACTTTTAGACATTTTTAATCAAATACGAAAAAAATGATAAAAAATATTTTCTTATAAATGCAATAGAATTTAAGTGATCAGAATGATGAACATTGCTAGCAAACACAGAAACCAATCAAAGGTTGGGGGGGGGGGGGGGATTTTTGAACATACCTGTATCGGGCAAAATTTGTCACTTTTTCCTTTACTTATACTGGGAAGATTTTTTTATGGTCAACATATAATTTTTAGTAAAATTCTTCTTAATTTCTGAATTGAAGACTAATTTTTTACAGATTTAATAAATATTAATTAATCATAATAAACAGAAAAATTTATATAGACCTTTTAAACCTGTCAAATGCGCATAATACTTAGTGATATTTGTAATGTAAATAATTGTAATCGATCAATGGAGGTAAAAAAATGTGGAATTTTGGATTTAGTTTAAATAATTTGGTTTGTACAGTTTTAATTTGATCGAAATAGATAACTTCCTTTTATAATTATTTCACAATTAAATTTGTTGGCGCTATCATAAGGGATGCAAGAAAGGGGCTTCAGAAATAGCTGATTTTCACCACTTGATATTAATTGCATTATTTATTTATTTATTTTTGCTGTTTATTAAAATTTTAATAGTCTGTCGTTAAAAAAGGAATAAATACTGTTAAAATTTAGTGCTAAAAATCTGCCATTTTTGGCGCACCGTTTGCATCTCTGTACCATCTATGCGAGAATTTAATATAATTATAACTATATAATTAATAAATAACACTACGAAATAAATCGAAATTGTTAATAATTGGTATTTACTAATTAAATGATAAGTTGTTTTGAAAGAAATATTAAACGAAACCCTCTGTGCCATCTGCGACCACACTTACCCACTTGTCTATATTATTATCTAGTAAACTGTAAAGGAGAAAAAGAAAAAACTAGTTAAATTCCTGTTCTTCGGCCATATTAACAGCTTAACAGTTCTGCCACAAGAATAAATTAAAAATTACTAAATGAATTAATCTTTAAACATCTTCGCTTAATTAACAAACATTCTTTTTGTTAAAAAGAGAAACTAATCTAATCTATGAACAATGAACATCAATTAACATTTTAATTTTAGACCTGGGCTTGTTGATTGATAATTATTTTTTACTCTTACGGGAATACCAAAATTCAATTCTGAAGTCACTAATCATTTGACAGCTAATTTCCTACTATCTTAACGGTATTTTTTATCGCTATATATATAAAGACTCACAATTAAATTTTCAGGCATTTTAATTAAAATGTTCAATATAATGATAAACTCTGAAATTTTGCAATCAAGAACGCCACGTATCTTAGATTATTCTATAACACCTGTGATTTTTAATTTCAATTTTTTTTTAGCCACACTGTAAAAAACGTAGGTACAAGAAAAATCTCCACATACAAAAAATGCAATCAGTTTTTTTTTTTATTGTTGTCTGCCAATTCATTAGTCAAGTTAATTTAATTAATTCTGCATAATTTTTTTGTCTTAGATACGCAAACCAATTAAAATTTCTCCAGGAGTAGCAAGTGCAAAATAAAAACTTATGGCGTCTAGAAATTAAGAAATCTTCCACTCCGTTGGTAACAAATAGCCGAACGCTCGATAAAACCTTTAACTACAATAGCAGAGAAGGGGGCGGTTTGTTTTTGGTTTACCACCGGGGTCAGGTTTTATGATGCTTCAGACATAATTATTCAGCGCCCCTGTTATCGGCAGCCCCTGCGATGCGCCCAGGCGTTAGTAATAGGCCGTTCTGCTTGGAGAAGTTATTGGTTAAATTAGCTTCAGATAATCTGGTTTTGGAATTTTCCGATTAGCAGAAGACTTCTCATCATCTTGTAAGTCTGGAATTGCCGTGATTAGTTTTTCCTACTTTTTAAAAATCTTTTTTGGTTAATTGTTTTGACGACCTGTAATTAATTTGTCGAAGATGTATTGGAGAGTCTTAATTTGTATAGTTTTTTTTCCATTTTTCTTTTGCTTTAGTTAAGTGACATTTTCATTTAAAAAAAGATAGATTTTATTTTCCTTTTTAATTGAAAACTTAATGCATTCAAATGAATGCCATAAAAAAAAAAAAAAAAATAAAAAAAATAAAAATAAAAATAATAAAAAAAAATAAAAATTAATAAAAAATAAAAATTAATTAATAAAAAAAAAAAAATTTAAAATAATAATAATAATAATAATAATAATAATAATAATAATAATAATAATAAGTATTTGTAGACTTTGTAGTAATTCTGCTGTATGTTATAAGAAAGAATATTTTTGTTAGGAGACATACTGTCGCATAATTTTTCTTCATTTAAATTTGAAAAGGAATATTTTAAATTCAAACGTTTTCAAGTGAATAATGAAAGAAGCGTTTGTAGAATTCTTAGTAAAAATTCTATTGTATATTATAAACAATATTTTCGTTAGGAAGAGATATGTTCGTTTATGCTTTCTTCTTTTGGATTTGAAAATAAATATTTTAAAATCAAAACAGATTTTTTAAATAAATAATGAAAGAAATGTTTGTACAATTTTTAGTAAGAATTTCGATATTATAAGAAAAAATATTTTCGTTGACGATTAAACTTTCTTCTTTTGGATTTGAAAATAGATATTTTAAATTCAGAACGCACTTTTTAAATAATAATAATAAAAATGTGGAATGTTTAGTAAGAATTCTGATGTATGTATTGAGAAAGAATATTTTAGCTTATAATTTTTTTCTCTTTAATTTGAAAAGATTAAAAAATTCACGAAAAATGCTATAGAAAATGAAATTTTCATGAGTTTATAGTCTGGGCATAAAGGGTGAAAAAATTTAGCATCGCTCTAAGGGTGTCCTCAAATTCAATAGGGTAAAGTTTAAATTTATTTTATTTATTTCGGAAAATCATTAAAATAGCAGGTGTTGTTCAGAAACTACATAATTAAACTATTTATTTCCCCCAAATGCAATAGATTTTTCAGAAAATAGTGTCAGAGTGGGCATTTCGAACCGTATTTCCGCGCGAAAGAAGAATAACAAAAGTCTTTGCTATGTGCTCAAAACCGCTTATAAGTCAGTAGGTAATTTATTAATTTAAAAAAAGGAAAATGAAGTTCGATTCCAAATCGCTTCCACAGTCAGGCATTGCAATTTTATATGTTTCTGTTAAAAAATGAGTTTGTAAATGTGTCAAAACGTTTTGCGCTTTTTGAGCAGAGCAATTGAGAACAGCCTTAAGAGCCCACAATAGTCACAGAAAAATTACACAAAAAGACCCGGATGACCATGTAAAGTCTATGGGAGCGTTCTTTTCGAATATCTTGCTCCAATTTTAATATTTTTGCATGATTGTTTTGCAAAAGATAGCTGAGGGCGATCCACAACCGGGCTAGTTTTTACTTTTTAAATTTTTGTTTCAGATTTTCTTTAAAAAAATACTTTAACTTTCGAAACCGGTTTAAACCGGCTCTGAAACTGAAACTATCGTAATATAAAAAATATATAACCAAAATCGAAAAAGTAAAAACTAGCCCGGTTGTGGATCGCCCTCAGCTATCTTGTGCAAAAAAATCATGCAAAAATATTAAAATTTGAGCGAGATATTAGAAAAGAACGCTCCCATAGACTTTACATGATCATCCGGGTCTTTTTGCGTACTTTTTCTGTGACTATTGTGGGCTCTTAAGAACGATTAGTTTATATATCTAATACCTTGTTTCTCCGAAAACATGTTCTTTCTTCTCGAAATTGACTGACTGGAAGATAAAGTTAAGTTGGAGAGGAAATGACAAGAGATGCATATCCGTTGTTTCGACGGTGATTTCTCGATAAAAACGTTGAATCACACATAAGACTTTTTTTTTTTCGCTCTCTTGTCCCTGTACTTTGTTGGCAAAAAAGATGATGTAGTATATATTTCGTAGTTCTTCCTGTGCTTGTTCTAATATGAATGTTAAACGAGGCCATTTCGTTTCTTTAGATTGTCACGTAGTTCTGTGAAATTGATTATTGTATCGGCATTATTAAATTAATTAAATTTTAATGGTTGTGCTAAAATACAAGATATTTGTACGAAAAGGACAATCAGGAGACGGAGGTAAAAAATATAGAGAGATTAAATTATAGTGAGTCTCAGCCTGGATCCGTAACTGACTCAGGATTAATATTTATAGTAGTCATCGGGCTCGGGATTAAGGTGCACATTTTATTTATTCACAATTTTGAAAAAAAAAAAAAAAAAAAAAAGAAAGAAAGAAACAAGAAGAAACAAAAATTTACTAAGTATATATATATATAAATTTTTTAAAATAAATAAAATAGAGCAATTTTATGACAGAAGTTTTAATTCATTTTTGTCTAGAAATGCATGAAACAAGAAGTGTTATTTAGAAATCATGCAATCAAAAGTTTTTTCTTTTAATTTTATTTTGAACCGAATTTTCGGTTGAAAGAGAAATGAAACAGTTGGAAATGGAGAAAAACATCTTGTCAAGGGATCAAAATAGCTTATATCTCAATTATATATATCTCTCTCTCTTTATTTATTATTTTTTTTTTTTTCGAGTAAGAACTTTATACGAATAAAGTTATTCTTTTATAGTCAACAGAAGTATATATATATATGTATACATAGAGCAGAATCTCGTTACATCGAATGCCATTTTAACGAATTTTTCAGTTTAATGAATATTATATGAATTGTTTAAAAAATAATATTTCAGTAAAATTTCGTTACAACGAATGCCATTTTATAGATTTTTATTGTTTAACGAATATTATTTGGATTGTTGAAAATACTATACTGTTAAATCACATTAGAACGAATGCCATTTTAACGAATTTTTGAGTTGAACGAATATTATTTGGATAATTAAAAATACTACTATTACTGTAAAATCTGATTACAACGAATGTCATTTTAACGAATATTAATTGGATCGTTAAAAAAATACGAATGCAGTAAACTCTTGTTACAACGAATGTCACTTTAACGAACTAAAGTTTAATAATATGTGGATTGTTAAAAAATACTATTACAGTAAAATCTCGTTACAACGAATCTCTGGGAAGCACTGATTAAATTCGCTATATTGAAAAATTCGTCAAAGTGAATAATTTTTATAATAAAATAAGCTTTTTAACAAGCCAAATAATATTTGTTGAGCTGAAAAAAAAATTGTTAAAGTGATATTAGTTTTAACAAAATTCTGCTGTATCCGATTTCATTATAAAAAATACATATATTTACTTTCACGAATTTTCAATATAGCGAAATATAATCAGCGCACCCCAGAAATTCATTGTAATGATATTTTACAGCATATAATTACAAAAAGTTAAACAAATGTATTTACAAAATCATTAAACAAATTTACTTATATTTTAAAATTACGAAATCATATCTGAATTAAATTATAACGAGAAAACAAATGTTGAGGAAATCCTTCACATACATGGTTATTAGCAATCTTTTGAATGGAAATTAATATATTAGTAAAGATCTTTTAATTCGAAATATTCTTACATGTTAAACTACTGTCATATTCCGTGTACTTACTCATACAAAAATTTATCTTTTTTGTTGTTATGCTATATTACATCCAGAAATCATTATATCATTTTGAGTCGGTGAATGAGCAAAACGGTGAGAAAGAAACGCGCTAATCCGTTCATAATTCCCCAAAAAGAATTATCTGAAATCCAAACGCATCGCACCGTAGACGCAAATGAACCTTATCCGTTCAAAACTCATTTTCCCTAATTCACGCTGTCCACTTCTATGCCGAGTGGTCACTACCTTCTCCCTAGAAGGTCAGTCGGTAATTTTAATAATCCCCGCTCGAGATATACACACGGGTGTGGGCACCCCTTTTCCTAAATTGGACCCTCGCGAAATGACCCCTCATGCTTCGCTGACCCGCGTCCAGTCTTGGTCGTTTTCTGCCGTATAGCTTTCCTCTGCAGGAATAAGTCAGCCTTTGCAGTTATTTAGAGGAGGAGGAGGGCGACACTTCAATTATTTCGCAGTAGCCGGCAGATCTGTTTATTAGAGGATTTCTCAGCGTCATATACGCTACTCATCTGGAGGCAATTATTTAACTCTGTTCAAGATTTCTGTTAGAGTGAGGAAATGTTGAATTTATTCAATTATGCACTGCTGAAGTTTCGCCAAAGTTTCCCAGAAATTTCGGAAGGTTAAAATTGAGAGAGAGAGAGATGATACTAAATGTTGTTTAGCTGAGTAGCTATATGAACAGATTATGTTTACATATTGTACATTCAAAATGTTTTGAAAAAAAAATTTTTTTTGAACGTCGATGAAATTGAGCTTAAACACTTTTTAGACGTTATATTATTTATATGTTCTTTACATATGTATTTTCCATTTTAGCTGTTTCAATTCATTGACAGATTTCTGTTTTTTGAAGGTACAGATGTCCAATTTATTCAATTATGCACTGCTGAACTTTCATAAAGTTTCTCAGCAATTTTCGAGGTTAAAATTGAGATAGAAGATGACTAAATGTTGTTAGCTGAGAAGCCTTGAACAGATTATGTTTATATATTGCACATTCAAAATATTTTGTTCAATTTTTTTTTTTTTTTTTCTTTCGTCGATGAAAATGAGGTTAAATATTTTTTGGATAAATATGTTATTTATATTATATATACTTTTTAGCTATTTCAATTCAATTGGAAGAGTTCAGTTTTTTCAGTGTAGGGGAAGATGGGGATACTTGAGCCATTTTTTGAATTTTAATTTTTTTATATTTTTTTAGAATAAAATAAAATATTGAAAATGAAAATTTGATATTTTTCCTTCCACTAAAAACCACTTTCAATAAATTTTGAACTATTTTTCTATGTATAATAAATGTTTATTTTTTGTTTTACATCATGGCTCAAGTATCCCCATGGCGGGGATACTTGAGCCATAGAGAAGGGATACTTGAGCCACTACGGAAAAATACCTACAAAAATAATTTTTTTCACTTTATTTTTGCACAAACATTTTACAGAATGATAAATTATGAAACGTAAAGTCTTTCAAAATCAATTGAGAAAATAAAGCTAGTAATACCATCATTTTTTGTCGTTAAAACTGGTTGTCGAAGGATAATTTGAACTTCAGTTATAACGATGGTAGAAACATCCTCAGTTCAGAGCCATTTAAATTTGGAATCTGCAATTCTTCGGGCACATTTCATTTTTAAAAATATTAAGCACTTATCCAACAAATATTTTTACAGTTTTCTTTCTGGCATATTTTATTAGTAACCAACCATCAATAGAAGGTTTTCTTTCACATCATCACCATCATTGACAGAATTTTCCTCTAATGATATTGTCTAACTCATGCTTTTAGTTTAGTAGCTGTCGGAATTTAAGCCAGATGTATCATTCTACTATTTCAAACACTTTTTTTATTTCACAGGAAAAGATTTTGTCTTCCTCTTTGGCTCCATGTAGGTAAGTTTGAACTGGGATTTTTGTTGCTTTTCTTGTTTTAGTGCGCTCTTTTTACCAATTTTTCTTCAATTTCCTTAGTTAAAAAAAGTTACAGCAAAAGAGGTTACGATTTCAATATAAAATACTAATCTTAATATGTTATATTAAAAAATAAATATTTTAATATGTTGGACCTAACTAATTAAAGTATTAGAGATTATAGCATGTAAAACCGTTTTAAAAAGTTATTTTCATTTAATGAAAGTTAAATTGAAAACTATGTTTACATTTATCTAGACAGGCTATTTTGTTAGTCAAATCGAAAAATAAAATAGACATTTTCATTTAAAAAATATACATTTTTAAACATTTTTAGGTCGTTATTTTTTTAAGAAAAAAAAAATAAAATGAAAAATTATTCTTCCTTTTCTCCAGAAAAATATCTATTAGTGAATATAAGGATAGCATTTTATTTTTTGTTTGTTTCACCCATGTTTAATTTCTAGTGGGGATGGTTAAGACATGGCTCAAGTATCCCCACTCTCATTGGCTCAAGTATCCCCACTATCACTATTTTTGTTTCCCAGAGTTTTACTAAATAAAGCATGCAGCAATTAGAACTATTTTAGACTCAAAATATAATTGAAATTATGCTTATTGAATGAATGTATATAGTTGCAACTTTAAACAAAACTTTGATTACAAAAAAACAAAAAAACCATGCACCCAAATATTTACTTCAGATAGGGAAAAGACAACTATTAATCACTATACTTTCAAAATGGTACCAAGATGTGTGATTTCTTTTTTACATGTTCATAACTATAAATATGTTATCATATTGTCAGTTTTAGAAAGAAAAAATAACCAACTGTAGAGATAATAGGGGTGGCTCAAGTATCCCCTATGCTCAAGTATCCCCACTCTCCCCTACAGATGTCGAATTTATTCAATTATGCACTGCTGAACTTTTACAAAGTTCCCCAGCAATTTTTGAGGTTAAAATTGAGATAGAAGATGACTAAATGCTGTTAGCTGAATAGCTATGAATAGATTATGTTTACATATTGTACATTCAGAAAATTTTGTTCAAAAATTGTTTTTTTTCGTCGATGAAATTGGGGTTAAACATTTTTTTTTTTTTGATAAATAAGTTATTTATATTACATATACTTTATAGCTATTTCAATTTAATTGGCAGAATTCAATTGTTTGAGTGTATAAATGTCCAATTTGTTTATTTATGCACTGCTGAGCTTTCGTAAAGTTTCTCAGCAATTTTCGAGGCTAAAATTGAGATAGAAGATGATTAAATGTGTAAGCTCAGTAGCTATAAGCAGTTTATGTTTACATATTACAATCTAGAATGGAAAATATTTTGTTGAAAAATTGGCATGTCAATAAAATTGACGTATAAAAACTTTCAATAAATATACAATATTTAGTTACTTAAAATGACTTAATTTAGTTTTTTTTTAATATTTAAAAATGATTTTATTTATTTATTTATTTATTTTAAGCACGATTTTTGTTAGAGTGGAGAATTTATTCAATTATACACTTCTGAACTTTCGCAAAGTTTCCCAGCAATTTTCGAAGCTAAAATTGAGATAGAAGATGACTAAATGATTAAGATGTGGTTATAAGCAGTTTATGTTTACATATTACACTCCGGAATGAAAAATATTTTGTTGAAAAATTGGCATGTCAATAAAATTACATAAAACAATTTTCAACAAATATACACTATTTAGCTACTTCAAATCACTTAATTCAGTTTTTAAAAATAATAATAATAATAATTATTATTATTATTTAAGCATGATTTTTGTTAGAGTGGCGAATTTATTCAATTATGCACTGCAGAATTTTTGCAAAGTTACCCAGAAATTTCGGAGTTTAAAATTAAGATAGGGGATGACTAAATATATTAACTGAGTAGTTATGAACAGATTATGTTTACATATTATAAACTATGGATATTTCGTTCAAAAATTATTTTTAGTTGATGTAATCGACGTAAAAAAATTTTCGAACAAATATTAGGCACTTACGTATCAATTTTGCACTGATATAGTCTCACGCAGTTTCTCAGAAATTTTCTAAGTTAAATTTGAGATAGCAGATGACTAAAATATATAAGCTGAATTGTTAGAAGCAGATTTTGTTCACATATTATGCTCTGAAGTGGAAAATATTCTGTTGAAAAATTGTTAACCGCAGTAAAACAATTATATACTTTTTAGCTACTTCAAACCGCATAATTCAGTTTTTAAAAATTACATTATAGAAAAATGTTATTTATTTGGAGAAATGTCAAATTTATTCAATTTACTTCTTAAGTGTCGCATAGTTTCCCCAGAAATTTCTGGTGTTAAACTTGTAGATGACTAAATGGGTAATCTGGATAGTTATAAGCAGATTATATTTATATTTTATACTTTGTAATGGAAAATATTTTGTTAAGAATATTTTTTCGCCATAATTGACGTAAAACAATTTACAAACGTAAAACAACTGAGTGAAAAAGTCACCATGCCAGGAATAGAACTCCAGAACCCAGTTACATGGAATGATGACCGGTCAACATACGACTGGAAGAACATTGTGTATTTCGATTCAAAGTGCTTGTTTTCCGATTTATTTTTGAATTCACTTTTGCTCTCAAACACATGAAACTCGCAGATTCTCTTATTTAGAAAGTGCACAAGGTGCCGTAAAGGTCAATTCTTTGATAAGTGTACAAAATATTGCAAAAAAAAAGCAATCAAAAACGGCAATTTGAACCGATTTTTCCGAAGTGGGAGATAAGGGAACGAAAAAAAGGGTCGTCCAGTGAAGTTAATTGCTTATAAATCAAATTCTAATGAATTGAGCGTAAAAAGACTTTATTCGGCACCTCATACGTCCCTTCAAGAATCCTCTCAGCCAGTTTGCGTTTTTTCGAATACACCCTTAAGCCAATGATTCTGGGTTCGATTCCTGCGTTGCTATCTTCATTATTATTTAGAGTGCTTGATTACCATCACTTTTTTGAAATGGTAATACTCGTATTATTTAGCTTAAAAAAAAAAAAAAAAAAAAAAAAAAAAAAGGAAAAATATACTATTTAAAAAAAAAGGGGGTGGCAATCGAGCAATAAAATGTAATAGATTGAAAACATTGCCTTTGACATTTTTTCATTTGGTTGGAAAGTTCCAACTTTCAAAAATGCGTAATATTTAGAATACTAGAACCATGAAGTATACACTAGGACACTAGACTATATTAATATAATTAAGTATATTCGATATCTCCCAATGTAAGGCTAAAAAACATTCATACTAGCGAAGTCAAAACAATTTTAAGTTTCTAAAAGTTAAGCGTGTATTTCAATTCAAACTGCTTATTTTCCGATTTATTTTTAAATTCATTTTTGCCCTCAAACGCACAAACTAGCAAATAGTCTTATTTAGAAAGTAACAAGGTGCCGTGATTGTCGATTCTTTCATAAGTTCAGAAAATGTTTCAGAAAAAGCAATCAAAAACGGCATTTTGAACCGATTTTTCCGAAGCGGGAGATCTGGGAACGAAAAAAAGGGTCCGACTGAGAAGTTAATTGTTTATAAATCAAATTCTAATGAAGTGAGATCAAAATGGCATCACACGGCACTTTATCCGTCTCTCCAAATATCCCCTCAGCAAGTTTCATGTTTCTACTCTTAAAAATGTGTCTGAAATTGTATCAGAAAATTTCGAGCTGTTGAAGGTGGAAAAGCGTTTTTTCGAATACACCCTTAATGTTATTAAGTACTGTAGACTGTAGTAAAGCATGGAGAAATTGAGCATAGTTCCGGGTTGGTCCGCTCCAAAAATGAAAGTTGTTCTTAAACGTCTTTAATTGTATAAACGGGATATATAGCTCACACTGTATATACACGGCACTGAATGCATAGCATTCATTGGCCTATACCATATATGATAATAATCCTGGATTTGATAATAGTAAATGTAACATCATAAAAGATTCAAAGAATAAGAAAAAAATCACTAATGATTTCTACACTCTGGTGAACTTTATCACTTATAAATGGGCAATTTTACAAATTATCAAACAGAAAAAAAATTTAAAAAAAAGAAATACACAGACTTTGTAAAACGTGTATTTCCAAAATCACTGGCAAATTATCTCTAAAAATTACAGGGTAGAGGATTCCTAGAAATGTGATATTTTTTTCTGGAAGTACGCCTTTTTACTTTTCCGAAGCGCTTATTATTTTAAGAGAAGTTTTGTCATTAAACAAAGTGCTCTAAAACAACAACAACAAAAAAAAAAAAAAAAAAAAAAAGATTAAAAAAAGAGCGAAGACAATTGTTTGACGAGAAATTCAATAAGCGTTAGGCTAAGCACGAAATGATTTATACCGAGCACTTCCGCAAAAATGTTCGCTTGCTTCGAGTTTTTCTATAAATGACGTCATGATGATTGGAGAGCCAATGGAAACTGAGAAAACGAGGCGTCTCCATGGCAACGAAGATGACCGCCTCTGTTGGTCAGTTGATGTCCACTCGGGCTTGACCAATGCGGTCAGAAAGAGTCAAGGAATGGAGAAAAGCAAATTAATAAAGTATGAGATGCGCCTGCTGAGAGCAAGCAGAGTGGGAAGAATTTCTCAATAGTCAGTTTATAGTACAGGAGTGGGTTTAGTTGTACAGTTTCTACTGGTTTTAGGGAGCTATTTATATCGGAAATACTGGGCAACAGAATGTTCTAAATATAATGGTAGACAAGGGAATTATATCCCTCTGTTTTGAATTTTCTGTGCCTTATTGTTTAGAAAATAAAAAATATATTAAAAAAATTAACTGAGAAACATATTTTTGCTAAGTTTAAAAGAAACTGAATTTAACATTTTAAGGGGAAAAATTATTTCAAAAGATATAAATTGTATTACTCTAATTGCAGAAATAAAATAGAAGATGAAGCTGATCTTTAATGTTTTGTTTAATTAACAATTTTTATATAATTAATTTTAATGTTATTTAATTTGCAGTGTTAAGAAGAAAAAAGTCAAATATCAAATCATTTGCAAAAATTAAACTATTTTATGAATAATGTACTAAATTTTACAAAAATCAGCAAAAAAAAAAATCTAAATATTTTATTTGAATTCTATTTTTTCGTTAAATCTACATATTGATATTATTTTCCTTAAGTGTATGCAAAAAACTTCGTGAAATAATAAATATTTAAGGAACACTAAAAGAAACCATAATTTTCAAATCCATAATAATTATCACTGTAAAACATTTGCTGTAACTTTATACCGTAAAATTGCTGGAACCATGCTGGAACACAAATGTTATGGAGTAATTTAACTGTTACAACAAATGTGATTTCAATTGATATAGCTGGTGTAATATTAAACCATAATGTGAAAAATAATAGAATTCACGTTATTATTGTGTAATCTTCCATAAGATATAAGTTACACCAGTTAAATCTGTTAAATTATTCTATAAAATTGGTGGCAGCATTTAAGGACACTGTTCAATCACTTAAAAATACCTGCTCGCTAATGCTATACCTGTGGGCAGGTTCTTTTCGAATTTATTCCTTAACTTTAAATATTTTTTAAGTTTTTTTTTTTTTTTTTTTTTTTGGGGGGGGGGGGGGGCATAGAATAACTGAGCATCAACTTTAACATGGCTTTATTTTTTTTTTCTCTTTTTCGAATTTGGTTGAAGATTTATTTTTGGAGTCTGTTTTGAAAGTAAAAATACCTTTATTTAAAAAAAAAAAAAAAAAAAAAAAAAAAAAAAAAAAAATCTGCAATTAAAATTGAAAAAGGGCAAAATATAGAAACATTGTTTATATTTCTCCGGACTTTTATGCTCACTTCGGGTATTTGACTCATCTTGTTTATTAAATTTGCCTTAACTCCTTACTCGTCTTCTATTAATCGTGATAATAAATGCTTTCTCTCAGATTTTGAACCCATCTCTACTCTCTTAAAATGTCACCCAAAAAATAACTCAAATTGAGCTGAAATTCGCTCATTTCACGCTTTGAAAGGCAGCTTCTCATAAAGAGTTGAAACAACTCAAGTGAGTGAGTTGTTTTTAAATAATTTAAATCAAGATGAGTTATTTAAATAAGCAATCTAAATCAAGATAATTAAAGCATTTAAAAAACAACTCATTCACGATTCAGTAAATTACAGCTCTTTCCTGAGAAGCCAAATCCACTCTTTCGTTTTAAGAGTGTAAATAGGGAAAATAGCTTTTAATTAGAAACAAATGAAAATTAACGTGTTAATTGATTAAACACAACTTAGATAGGCTCAAAACAAAGTTTTCAAGAATAAATTAACGCTCCTCGTACGAAAAACTGGTTTTGTCGATTTCTGAAAAATTATACAACATCCTTATGTAAGATGCAAACGACGAAAGCCGTGATAATATCTGCTCAGGCGTTCTCCCTATTTCCGGAACCTACCCTTCACAGATGGAGAGACCGCTGTATGCATGCGCGTGCATGGAATAATAGAACATCACACAAAAAAAAAATGAAATTTCGGGGTTGGGGGGGGGGGGAGATTAGAAGGGGTAGGTTTGTTTTGACACTGATTGCGTTTCATTCAATTTGGTTTACATCCTTTCATATTAGAGGTCATATGAAATAAGTTTTTGGCTTTACTGTTCTACTAATACAGAAATATTTTTATATTCGCCTCCATTTTATTTATTTATTTATTTATTTTGTTATTTATTTATTTACGCGACTATGACGTGCGAATAATTAAAACAAAAACAAACAATCATTCACCATGCATAGATTGTGAAACCTGCACACTGATGTAGAAGTTTTACAATATTTTAAAAATTTGCCCGTAGAAAAAGTCGCGTGGGGTATAAAATATCCCATTCGGTTTTTATAATTGTTACCATTGTTTTTCAAAACGTTACCTTCAACTATTAATTTAATTTATTGGTGACAAACTAAAAACCGTCAATAGTTTGTTTATGCGCCACTTACCCTGGTTTAATTGGAACAATTCAAAAAATGTTTAAATTAAAACTACCATTTTTTGAAATATATCTTTCAAATATCTTTCAAATATCTTTTTTTTTTTTTTTTTTTTTTAATTGAATTATCACATAGAGCTTAGATATTAGTTAAAAAAAAAATTATGAGTCATACGAAAAGCATTTGGGAAAATTTTCACTGAAATATCTTTGGAACATTTTATGTAATAAAATTTATCGTTTATAAAAATGATGGATTTTTTTTTTTTTTTTTTTTTTTTTTCGAAAATTAGACATTTAAAGATTTTTTTAAATCTAAATTATGTCTTATCTGTAAAATTAATCTAGAAACGCCAATTAAGATTTATTAGTGTATTTATGTAAAAAACATAAAAAAAAATGATGCATAGAAACATTGTTTACGTTTCCCCTTGCCTTGTTGTTCACTTTCAGTATTTAACTCATTATTTCCTGTTTATTAAATTGGCTATAACTCTTCTATTAATCGTAGATAAAAAACAGATTTGAAGTCGTAAAGCATTGCTCTATCAAATAAAACAAATAAAAGGTTTACAAAATTACATAATAATTAAAAAAAAGGATTTTTTGAGAATTAAATATGACAAGGCGAGTAATATGAATTTTCATATCATAATAAAACCTTGCAGGTAAAAGTAGAGGGGGAAATTACAAAAGTGAACTAAATTGTTTTAATTTCACCATTGACATTTTTTCTTAAGGGTGTATTTCGATTGAAACTGCTTATTTTCCGATTTATTTTCAAATTCATTTTTGCTCTCAAATGCATGAAACTAGCAAATTGTCTTATTTAGAAAGTGCACAAAATGCTGTGATTGTCGATTCTTTAATAAATGCTGAAAATATTGAAAAAAAAAAAAATCAAAAACGGCATTTTACACACCGATTTTTTTAAAGCGGGAGATCTGAGAATAAAAAATAAGGTCATACTGAGAAGATAATTGTTCATAAATCAAATTCTAACGAATTGAGCGTAAAATGACATCACACGGCACCTTATACGTCTCTGTAAAAATCCCCTCAGCAAGTTTCATGTTTCTACTTTTAAAAATGTGTCTGAAATTGGAAAAGCGTTTTTTTCCAACACATCCTTAAAATGCGTGGATGATTACTCCTTTCTATGTCCTTCGAATCTTCTCTTAATCTGATAAGTTATCGAGACCACAGTGAAATCGATAAGAGTTCAATAAATTGCATTTTAATTTCTTCAACTTCAAAAATAAATAAATAAATAAATAAATAAATAAAATTAAAAAAATTAAATATTACAAAGTATCAGCGTTTTGAAAAACTCAATCTTTGTTGTACCAAAAATATGATATCACAGGTCAAACCATTTATGGCTATGCATTTTATTTAAACAAAAGTGGTTCAAAAAACTTATTTCACAATTCACAAAACATAACGCTTTTTCTTTGTATGATTTCACGCCAAAACAAGTAAAATATATATATTTTCCCCTTAAATGTGTAACACTACGCACATTTTACTTTGTGGAATAGCAAAATATTTTGTTGAAAAAAAAAAAGTGGTTGAATTTAATTTAAATTAAGCACTATTATTCTAGTAATGAACGGAAAACACCGTTTACATTATAATAAAAATCAAGTTTGTACGTGTATAATGGTTAAAAGAGGTAAAGAGGTAAAGGTTAAAAGAGGTGTAAAATGGTTAAAATTATGTAAAGTATAATTTTCATAACATTTTAAAATTCAATATAAAAAAAAAACATTAAGAACAGTTGAAATTATCAATAATTATTTTTCATTGTAGATAGACATGTACACTTTTCATCAAATTTAAACTGTCGATTTTCTAACACATTTAAAAATTAGTTTTTGTTTTCAAAATTATCAAATAAGCAGTTGTTCTTATTCAGAAATTTTGTAAGGTAGTGTTTGTCTTTTTTTCTATAAAGATAGAAGATTTTCCCTCTGCGAAAGTAGGCGTTTTGGGACGAATTTCGGGACGTGAAAGGGGAAAAAATGCTATCCAGAAATAACAGTCACTCATAACTCAAGATGCAATTCGTTTATAGAAAAATTAAAACGAAGCCTTTCGATTTACAAACTTCAAAAATAACACCTGCAAATATCATGCTTTTCTCTATAAAAATGTTTTAGAAAATGTGATATAAAGTTTCGCATTGTTAATCGAAGGAAAATATACTTCTTAACAACCGCCTTAAAGGATGTTTTTATTTCATTTTAATAAAATTGTAATTAAAAAGCGATAAAAGAAATTATCCTTACTTGTAAATTTAAAATTTCAATTCCAAAGATTTTTTTTTTTTTTTTTTTTTTTTTTTTTTTCGAAATGCTAAAGTAGATCTTTAAGAAATGATTAAAGATTCAAGAAAACTTTTATAATTATAAACATTTAAGTAGTAAACTCTGTCTAAGCGGAATCGATCGGGACCAAGAAAATTTTCCGCCTTAGGTAAGTTTTACTTTATATCTATATGGATTCGAAGGGACTTGAAAATTTTTTAGAGTTAAAAAGATTTTCGTCTTACACAGAGTCCGCTTTACAAAAAGTTTGCTTTTTTTTTTTTAAATTTGAAATTGCAATTCCTAAGCTATTTATTTATTTTACTTTTTAAATACAAAAGCAAAACTTGTAGAAATGATTAAAAATTTAAGAACTTTGTCATTTCTGGAAGAAAAAAAATAAGTCTACTTTCACCGTGTAATTACATTCTCATGCTCTTAATTTAATGTGGGACATCGCCAGAGACTGTCAAAATTAATTCTTAATGCATACAAAAGCATAATAGGGGCGAAGACAGATTGCTTAACACGAACACACATCAACTCCTGTTTCCCCATCATGTCTCCGTCCATTATTATGCAAGATGGTGGCGCGAAATATATAACGATATCGGATCACAACCAAACACTAACGGAAGGAATTTTCGCTCTCGCAGAATACAGGATTTGATAAGGTGAAAAGATGGATATAAGGCGTCCTGGTCAAGCAGTCTTCCCACCTTCATACATATGTATGCGATAGACATATGCAAATGGAATGACCTATTTATAAAGGTGGTATTATAATAAATCAACAGTAACAGTATGGATCCTGAGTTGGATCTTGTAACTCTATTTTATTTAAAATCGGAGGTACCTAATATATTTCTTTCTTTTTAGGTGCGTTTGTAATTATTTAAAAATGTAGCACCTATAATCGCCCCCTGATCTGTCTGTCCGTCTGTAAATAACTGCGCAAAAATTACATCAACCGAATAGCTTGAAATTTAATATTTAAAATCGTTGAAAATTTTATCAAGTCATTTTAAATTACGAAGGAACACCGAATCAAAACTTAAAAAAGAAGAATACTAGAAACATTTATAATCAAGAATTTGAATTTTCAGGAAATGTTACTCGCTTGTGTTTATTTAATTAATTAATTAACTTGTAAAATACAGAGAGCTTCTATGCGCAGTATTTATAAGTGCCGGTGGATTCTACTAATATTTAAATATTAAAAAGAATGTACCGGAACTGTGTTTCGATAAACCTTGGTACAAATAAAATTAAATTCTTTGCCTAATCGTACTAAAAGTATGTTAAACAAACGTTTACAAATTCAACCTTTTTTTTTATGTTTCAAATGGTAAACTAAAACTATAACTAAAAATAAATTTTGCAAAATAAATAAATAAAATAAAAAACATAAATAAAAATAAAAAACTGCTTATTTAATTAATTTTTTTAAGTTAAAGAATTTTGAATTTTTTAAAATCCCTGCTACTGTTTTGAATATTAATATTGTTACTCTATTATTATTATTATTATTATTATTATTAAGATTTTCAAAATTGTATTATACCAAGATTGCGCATAGATTTTTAGACGTATTTAATACTTGGTATATATATTTTTACTGATATAGTAGTGTATAACGATGAAATTTAACACATCTTGATACATTATGTATAAAAAAAAAAAAAAAAAAACAAGAACAAAAAATAAATAAATAAATTAAAGAAAAAAAGTAAGACCTATTTTATGCGCAGACTCATCACATATAATAAAAAAAACAAGCACAAAAAAAGTTTAGAACTTTTTTTTTTTTTTTTTTTTTTTTTTTTTTAAGAGTTTTTAGTATTTTAAAAATAAGAATAACAAGAAAATATGGCATGTAGAAAAAGTTGTTGAAAACTTTAATTTGTGTGGGGAATTGCGTTGGTTGTTTTACCAAAATTTACAATATTTAGAGGGTATAACCACCATGTGGGTAAAAATGAGGTATCAAAATATTCACAATTAAACACATTTTCGTTTAATATCAAAAAATAAAAAATGATTTTTTGATCAATTTTAAGGTAATTGTTGAGTTTTTTTGTTGTGTACTTTAAACTTTCAAATTAATCCGTAATGTTTCAAATAATTTGCAACACCCACCGCAATGCTTCATGTTTTAATGGATTATCTATGTACAAAAAAAAGCGAGCAATTTATTTAAACGCATCATCTAGCAACAGGTGAAATTTGCCTCCTATTCCTTCGCACTTAATTATCAGTTTTCTTAGCACAAAAGAAATATATCAACAAAGAGATTTCTGGATTCCATTTTCATGTTTACGCATTGCTAACGCAAGCGAACTTTAAGACAATCGTCTGATAAACAATTAGACTAGAGCAAAAAAGGTATAAAAAAAAAGAAAAATTATCGGCAAGATATGAAACTGGCGTCTTTGTTTTATTTGCAAGGAAAGACAACTTATCGGCAATCTAACGACAAAAGAATCTGCGTTTTTAAGACCAAAAACTTATCGCGTTTTTACGAGATATTTTCGATTCTAACCGACAGGTGAAAAAACGTCTTTTTTGTTATTATAAGTACAAATCAGTTAAGATTTAAGATATAGCCGAGTTTCAATAATTCGAAAGGGAAGTAGTGCTAATAACTATTAGATAAGTGTGTACAGCCAGGAATTTTCACATCTGGCCTCGGCATCCGTACCTCTCATTTTCTCCTTGCAAAAATTAATGAAGTCAGACCCGGATCCTGTCCTGTCCACTTTAGTTCCTGGAAAGAATATAGATTTTTTTCCCCTGTCCAACAGTATCATACTGCCAACATTCCGGTTTGCTTAAAGTGAAACATATTTTGAACCAGAAAATTTATCTAATTAAATGCATCTTTTAACCTGGCTCGTCAGAAAAAAAAAAAAAAAAAAAAAAAAAAAAAAAAACAATATTGTGTGCTTTTTTATGAATAAACTGCTAAGTTACAGTATTTTTATATCATATATCAGCAAGCTGTACAATTTAAAATAGTTATACACTGTAAAAAATAAAATAATAAATTGACGAAAAATGTCAATTTCAGCGCCAGTAAAAAATCGTTTAATTTGCAGAAAATACCTGTAATTGTTATTTAAAATAGTTTTTTTTTTTTTTTTTTTTTTTTTTTTTAGAAAATTACAAAATATACATTTTTTTACAGAAAAAAACTTTCTTAAAAAGTAGTTTTTTTGGGAGAAAAGGCTGCAAAAATTCATTTTTTTTTTTTTTTTTGACAATATTTTAACGTTTTTTACTTAGACAATAACGAACATAAAAATTGATTTTTAAATGTATATATAACTTAATTTAGAATGAAAGAATATATGATTAAAGGAAATAATTTTTTTTTTAATCTAAAAAAGATAAATATAAATTAAGATTTTTAGAAATATTTATTTGCAATTTATTAAAGATTCCGTTAAAAAAATATACAATGTCTAAACTATTTGATGAATTTGTTATTCACAATTTTTAACACAGACATGTAAACACACAACTGTCTTGCAGCAAATTAAAAAAGCAAACATTTTATTTTTTTATAGTATAACAGACTCCCTCAAGAAAAAAAAATGTAAATTTTTTTTGTATAGAATACATTCCATTTTAGTAACTATTGCTATCATTAAATTAAATCATTATAAGCCAGAAAGTGCATATAAATAATTTCGAATATGCCTACATCTTGTTTCGATATGTAAAAGATTAAGACAAACAAAAAATAGATTTATCGCACTCTAAAAATACTTCCAACTGACACAGGAAAAACGTTTTTTTTTCTTTTTTCTTTTCTTTTCTTTTTCGTTATTTTAAGTGGGAATCAGTTAGGATTTAAGATATGGCGAAGCTTCAGTAATTTGTGAACTGAAGAAATGCTAACACCTGCATCGGTTTGATTTGATGATTCTGAGATTTCCTTTTTAATCTGATTGCACTTAGACAAACATCTGCTCGCTACTTTCTTTACAACAGCTATTGAGTTAGAACATTCTAATGAGCATTTTTCACGTTAACGGCCGTTTTCCTTATGTTTTTACTTTTCTTATTTTTTTTTAATATTAATTCTGATTCTGTCATATATATAATTTAAGTTCAGTTCTATTCAAGAATTTTTAATTTTTCTTTTGATGTAAAATGAATTCACTCATACTATGGAAGTTTTTTTTTAGGGTTCCGTATTTAAAAAGCAACAAGTTGGAAATTGCACGTGAAGCATAGCAAATGAGGTGCGTTCGTACGATAACGAAATTTTAAAAATATTACTCTCATATATCAATCTTTAAAATTTTAAATAGTGAATAATAATTAAAACGCTCGTCAAACAATGTTCTCCCTATACCATTATGTAATGGAATACTTTTTTGTGGCCTTGTACATCAATAACAAATTTTCTTTGTACCACAAATTATGTAAAATGTATATTATAATATGTTATTTATTGTTGCATATAAATTTTATTAAGTTCGAATGAGTGTAACACCATTAAAATGCATTTGAAACATTTTCCCCATTGACCATAATATAACGGAATACTTTTGATTGTCCCTGTAATTGATCTATGCATCCGATTTTCATAAAATTTGAAATAACTCGACAAAATTATGTAATAATTATGTATTTTAAATTTCAAACGTATGAAATACATTTGAAACTTTTTCCCCATTGACCATAATGTAATTGAATACTTTTGATTGCCCCTGTAATTGATCTATGCACCCGATTATCAAAAAATTTGAAATAACTCGACAAAATTATGTAATAATTATGTATTTTAAATTTCAAACGATTAAAATGCATTTGAAACTTTTTCCCCATTGAACGTAATGTAATGGAATACTTTTGATTGCCCCTGTAATTGATCTATGCATCCGATTTTCATAAAATTTGAAATGACTCGACAAAATTATGTAATAATTATGTATTTTAAATTTCAACCGATTCGGTTGGGTAGTTTTTGCGTTGTTATATGCGGACAGACGGACCGACAGACGGACGGACTGAACGACCACTATATGTGCTACGTATTTACATAATTACGAACGCACCTAAAAACGGAACATTGTAAGATCACTCCTGTGTCTATCAGTCTATCACAGCCGTTTTATATATAAACAATGGCACATGGAAAGTTCAAATTGGATGACGTAATAAAGGCTATTGAACCCCCTATTTACAGATTATTAACCCCTCATAAATATATTTTAGGGAAAATGTAGAGGAGCTAATTAAGTTACTTGGGGGGGGGGGGGGGAATCTTGTATTTGTATATTACGTGAAAACTTTCGTAACGCCGCACTCAAAAATATTTTTCTATCAATTTTATGTATATTTTCAGAGATACCATCGACAATGTAATGCAAAAATATATCTCCTCGGCTCCTCTATTTCCGAATCAATTGAAACCAAAATTATAAAAAAATAAGGAGGTAGTAGAAATTAGATTAAACTTTGCAGGAAATCTATAGTGATTACCCTACATGAAATTGTTTCAGCAAAGAGCATTTTTAACATTCCACACAAATTTCGATTTGCTAGCATTCAGTAAATGTGTTGAGTAGCACTGAAAGTATCTATCGTCGCGGAAGTATAAGAGAATTGTTGATAATGATTTTAGAAAAAAAATCGTCGATAATTAGCCGAGATATTAATCCTTAAAGAGACAGAGTGTTTGGACATACATAAAGACACGGACGACATATGTACCATCGACTTTTAATGCCAGTTACTAATTAATGTATTTATTCTTCGGAACCCTCTGTACGCGAGTAATACTCGCAGTTGACATAACTTTGAATAAATCTTATAAACAAATACGTGCAAGGCCAAAGGTATCTGATTCAAATTCTGCCTAGGACATTTCTCCATTCAGTTAGAATATTATAACTCACATTGTTTAATTAAAAATTATAATAACTGTGCTGAAATTAAGAAGAATAACACTGCAATGAAGTGCACATAAAGAAAGATTTATTATATCCTACAATTAAAGGTCATTAATTTTATTTTTAGTACAATGTCAAATAAAATTTTAATTTTTGCTGTACACTGCAGAAGACAATTCAATCATTCAACCGTTTTTATAGGGAATGGTTACATAGCCGCACTTTAACTTTATTCTGACAATAATACGAGCAATGGTCTGAATAGCGTTAAATTTCGGTTAATGAACCGTTTTCTAATATTTTAAAAAATGTTGAATGATTGGGCAGTTTACGGCAAATTTTTAACAGTGTAACATCAACTCATAAATCAACCAAATGCAACAAAGGCTGGTTTATATCATATAATTAAAATTCATTACATTAATTAATTTTTAAGATAGTAAATTTTAATGCAATAAAGCTGATTTTTATTTTAGTAAAATAATTTTGCTATGCAAGTTTCTTTCGTCTTAACACACAGCAACTTAAAAATCACTCACGTAACGATAGTATTTGCCCTATATTAGACTCACTGATATTAATTAATTTTTAATACAGTTAAAATAACATTAAAAAGATTATTTTAATTTAGTAAAATTTTACACTTACGTTTCTTACAGTCTAAACATTCAGCAACCTCTAAAGTACACCATATAAATAAAAACTTGGTGCACTAATTTTTCTATATACTTTTGCTGCAGTAAAATTCTTTTTCATTTTATTAAAGTGATTCCAATATGCAAGCTTTTTCCCCCCTTAACCCCTTCGTGACGAGCGACAGGTGTACGTGCCGCAAATAGGCTTAAGAATCCTCGTTTATTCTTACTAGTAAAATTATACTGTAAAATTTGCCTTATTTAATTGGAGCATTTTCTCGATTTAAGGGTGTATTCGAAAAAAAAACGCTTTTCCACCTTCAGCAGCTCGAAATTTTCCGATACAATTTCAGACACATTTTTAAAAGTAGAATCATGAAACTTGCTGAGGGGATTCTTGAAGGGACGTATGAGGTGCCGAGTAAAGTCTTTTTACGCTCTATTCATTAGAATTTGATTTATAAGCAATTAACTTCTCTGGAAGACGCTTTTTTTCGTTCCCTTATCTCCCACTTCGGAAAAATCGGTTCAAATTGCCGTTTTTGATTGCTTTTTTTGCAATATTTTGTGCATTTATCAAAGAATTGACCTTTACGGCACCTTGTGCACTTTCTAAATAAGAGAATCTGCGAGTTTCATGTGTTTGAGAGCAAAAGTGAATTCAAAAATAAATCGGAAAACAAGCAGTTTGAATCGAAATACACCCTTAATAAGGCACAAATTTCTGTTTATAAAAACCGGTGCCAAAACATTAAAGATTTCGTAAAAGCTCCCGTCGCGAAGGAGTTAAAAAAAAGCCTTACAATATAAACGCAAAGAAACTTCTAAGTCAACCATGCAAGCAAATTTTTTTTTTCTGATCATACATACGTCATAACTAATCATAATGAATTAACATTCTTTGATTTGTAACATACTGAAAATTCTTAAAGAGAATATTAGCTTTCTTAAAATATCTTAGATAACATTAAAATGTAAACAGAAACCATTTTATAAATAAGCTATGCAAACAACAACAACATCTAAAAAGTTTTGTAATATAAAAAATGAAGCATACTTAAATTCATTTTTATTTTTAATACTTCGGATTTTTCTGATTTTAAGGGAGAAGGTTTTAATTCCTTATTTAAAAGGGCATATTTCTTACTAATAAAAATATTGCCCTGAAAATATAAATAAAAATATAAAACAATTTAAGCCACACTAATTTAAAAATAAGTAATACTCACTAATTTTTAGCTCACAGGCTATCATAGCCTGAGAGCTTATGTGCCCACCCGTTCTGTATGTATGTTCGTTCGTGCGTAACGCGATAACTCATGATAAAAATATCCGATCCACTTGAAATTTTGTACATAGGTATATCCTGACAAGGCACTTCCCTGATTAGTTTTTGGAGTTCATTCGATATGTATAAGAGGGGGAACGGGGGGTTCATGCCCCTCCCCTAAAATGGGTTTTACATGCACAATTAAGTTTTTGTTCAAAATTTAGATGTAGGATCATTCTAATGAGGCGATTCCGTGACTGTTATTAGATGTTCATTGAATAAGTATAAACAGCGGGAACGGGGGTTCTAATGTCCCTCCCCTTAATTTATATAAATGGGTTTTTCAAGCAGAATTGTCAGATTTCGTTCAAATCTCTGAATGGTTTTGGAATTTTAATGGTTAAGTATAAAACAGGGGAATAACTCCTCTTAAATTATATAAATGCTAAATGGGTTTTTATTAAGAATTATCCGATTTGCTCTGAATTTTGGATATAAATTTTTTATATGATAAAGCATGTCTTTGATAGTTTAGGAGGTTCAATGATTAAGTATAAAAAAGAGGAAAGGCGAGAGCTGTTTCCCCTTCTTAATTCTTTTTCTAACGGAATTAACCCTTGAAAATATAAGGCTGTAATGTGCAATTAGTATGCGGAGTCAGTGAGCTCAATGCCATCAGTTTAACTGGGCATTTTTTTAATTCACTGAATCTTTCTACTAGAGCATTAAAAACAATAGATTTTCAATGACTAAAATGATTATACTAAGCATATTAAGCTATTTTATGGCGCTGACATAATTATTTGACACATTTTGAACAAAATTATTTTACATAACCAAATTACTTGTATGATGTGTAAAAATTAATAACATTCATTTGTAAAACATATATTTGTATTAAAAAGGTTAAATGAAGTGTTAGATATAAAAGAATTGAAAATAAAATGTTTTAAGTAAAAAATTATGTTTTATAATGAGCGAGTGTTTCATTTGGGAAATTTAAATATTAAATAAAATATTAAATATTTTAAATATTAAATATTTAATATTTAATATTTAACTATTAAATATTTTAATTAAATATTTAAAAAAATACTCTTTTTTTTTCTTAAATTTAAATCATATTTCCCAAACTAAAGAATCTTCAACAATATAATTGGACAAATCAATAATCCTTTTAACTCTTCCGAGTCCGAATTCTTTTAAGGGGGGGGGGTATAATATTAAAAGTAGTTATACTAATAACAAAAGTTAAGGTTTGTTGAAACCTAACGAAATTTATATGTGTACTATTCATATGAAAATAGGTTAAGAAAATTTTTTGGCAGACATTTGAAAGATGTATTACAACAAAATTAAATAAACACAACTTTACAGAGTATATTATTTATTCATTTATTTATTTATTGAAAAATATTCCTTATCTATATGTTTAACAAATAAGAAAAATCATGCGTTAAGCATCGATTTTGAAACGTTTTTCAACACTTCCTGCAATCATTAACAAAACTTCTTTATTTAGGGAAATAAGATACTTCTGTCCGTAGCCAAATATGTATTCCAATACTTTTGAACAGCCCTGTATTTGGTCTGTAGGTTGATATACATGTTATAATATAGGGTAACACCCCCAGTAATTGGCATGCACCAGTGATTGGCACATTTTACAAACATGTCCTAAAAAAATATTTATATCCAGTCATTTAAAAATTCAAGACCATATATCAGTTATATGCTCATTTACGTTAAAGATTATAACTTTGATTTATTTTATAAGATGACAATAGAGTCTAGGAAAGAGAAACAAATCTGGCTTGTATCAAATTAGCCATTTTGTTGCAAATTCTTGTTCTTTGGCTTAAGGAAGGCATGCTTTTCAATTCATTATTATCTGATTTATAATATATTTTAAATTTTAATTGACAACAGTTTTGTTTAGTTAAAAAGGGTTAGTTTAATTGCGTAAAAGTATTTTCGACACAAATATTTGGATTTCTGAATTAATGGTAGTTGCCAATTAATGGTGCTTCAATTTTGCTAGTTCCGAGTAATTGGCACCTATTCCAATTACAAGGAATTCGCAAGGGATTTGAGATTAAACCATTTATTTTGGAAGTACTTTTAAAATTAGACTAATTTTGTTTATCATTTGTTTTTATTTGAAAATATAAATTTTATCAGTAATTGGAATCTATTAAAGATTCATATGACAATTACTGGGGACAGCATGACAAATACTGGGTATTAATGATAAATATTGTATTGTTTTAAAGTGTTCACATTTCAGATTAATATGTTGATTTCTTACTCTCAAAAAAATGAAATATGGCATCTTCATCTACAGTAAATTAATTTAAAGCGATTAAACCCAATGCAAAATGTAAAGTTTTTTTTTAATTATAAACATATGCCAATTACTGGAACACAAGGTGTCATACATTGGTGCTCTAGATGCCAATTATTGGTGATTTCAGCAACTTTTTATAAATATATTTTTATAAAAATACTTTTTCAATTTTTTTTTTGCTTTTAGTGGACAAAATAGATACACAGATATGCACTCTTTGATTTAAAAATATTTCCAAGTAAATAGCTTATTTCTTTGTAATGAAAATTTAAGTAAGTTTAACGACAAATTCTTAATGTGCCAATTACTGGGGATGTTACCCTATAATAGGAAAATTTAGTCCCCCCCCCCCCCCGCCAAAAAAAAAAGCATAACAGGTTAAAATTTTTCTTTCAGAAATTTATACTTGAAAATACTTGAATGCTTTTGTTTCGCCCTGTAGTTTATCTAGTACCTTTATTACACGCCAGTATTTAGCTAAAATTTAATTCAAACTAAAACATGTAAAATTACTGAAATCACATTAGCGTATCAACGATTAAAATGAAATAGTGTGCCATTCTTGGTATATTTTAAATTTAAATTAATCGATAAGACATGTTACACACATTAAGAAAAGTAGGTGGATATTTTCCATTAAAAAAATTGGAAATATTAACACAAAAAACTGTGGTGCCATTTATTGCATTCTAGTGAAGTTAAATATTTATGTTTGAGGGAAAGAAATTAAGGTCAAAAGTTTCTTCATTGCGAAATTTTTAAGGAAAAAGTAAACAAACTCGATTTTATTATTATTATTGCTGTTATGAAAATTGAATTCTTTGGAACATGTTCTGAAATTATGTAAATGATGAACATGTAAATATATTTAACATGCAACCTGTCTTCACTTCTGTTGTGAAAAAAAAAAAAAAAGTTTTTATTTCTTTTAACTACGGCTTATAAATATTCTGTAAAAATTCCTGATCTTTTAGGGATGTTAAGAACTTTTTTTTCCTATAAAAAATTAAACTCTCTCATGCATAAGTTATTTGTTTTCATTATTCACAAAAGATTTTTTATGATAAATGAGAACCCATTATAAAGTAATTCTAACAGTGTGCTGCATAATGGAGAATTATTTTGTTTTAACAAATATTTTTGTTTTTTACATGTAGTACTGTTAGTATATGTCTATTCATTTACTAAATGACATCATTTATGTTTAGGCATTTAGTAATAATAATTATTATTTGCTTCATTCTCTTTGCGCGTTTGCGATTCTTTTATTTTAAACGTATGTTTTATGCTATAAATATAAAATAAAAATTACTTTCCTGGTAGAATCTTGTGTAATAAAGCATAAAAGGTATTAGAAAGTTGCAACATAAATTAAATCTTATTGCAATACAATATTCTCTAAACATCTCCAAAAATTCTTCCTTAGCCTATTGTCATATGACTATTACTTGATAGTACGCAAAAACAACAACACTCGTTACCTTCCAGATACTGAAATATTCATTAAACACAAATTAATCTACTATTATTTTTAACACAATCAAACTGATTGGTAAAGTTATCATACGAATTGAATATTTCCAGCTGAGCGAAAAATTGCCCAGGCCGGAAATTGAACCCGGATAGGTTATCTGAGCGAAAAATCCCAGCCGACTATCGCCCAGATAGCTTAACAGGTAAAGCATTGGCCTTGTAAGCCAAGTATCCGGGTTCGATTCCCGGCCTGGGCAATTTTTCGCTCAGCTGGAAATATTCAATTCGTACAAATTAATCTATTTAGATAGCTAATGTTAATGTTATTAATGCAAAAATAATTTTTTCTAAAAAAAAAAAAAAAAAAAAAAAAAAAAAATTTGGACCAGAAAGGGTTAATAATGCAATAAGCACCAGTCTTCATGTGAAATCCGTATGCATGAGAGGGTTAAATTTTATCACAGTATATATACTTCCCTTTTTTCAAAGTTATTAACGGGAATCTGAGTTTGGTTGGAAAAAAAATGCATTTTTTACTAAATAAGTAGTTTACAATACCATATTTCATTGCAATCTTCTTTACTCTTAATATCTAAGTAGCATATCCTGATAATAATAATATATCGTGACAACTTACTTTTAAGTAAATTGCTGCAGAAAATTCAATGTAAAATTTATGTAATAAAAGTAGACTGGGTTTTTCATTAAAGTAATTCATTCAATCCTCTATAGAAAGCACAGCAAAACAGCTGAAGGTAAATATTTTTTGGTACGGTTATTCTCTCATCCATTTATCTAGGTGCAGCTTTTATCCTATTAAAAATATTAGAGGAAAAAATTGCAGTTACAAAACACTTCACTGAAATAGTTAGGATAAAATACTTTTATTGGCACTGTTCTCATATGAATTGCGAGCTTATCATAACAGTATTTTTTTTGTTAATCTAATTATTCTTATCAATATTTCGTAAAAAGAGCTCTAATTACCCATTTATTAAATCAGTTTTAGTTTAAAAAAAATATTTAAAAATCAAATTGACATTCCACATGTTGTTCTAGCTGCCTTAGAAATTAATGCAAATAAGTATTCCGGTAAAGCAATTTTTCTATTGAAATTTCAGAATAAAAAGGGTTAAGTTTGCATTATCTGAACATACTGTATATTTTATTTACCAATTTGAAACATTGACAGAAAATGTTTGGAAAATCATACATTAAACATTTAAAATCGTAAACAAAAACTCAACAACACAGTACGCCAAAAAATATATCTTTTTAAATAGCCATAATAAAACACGACCATTTATAATATTCTAACTGTCGGTGTTTATCTATTATACTCCAAGCCATTAGTTGATTCAAAAATTTAAAAAATCAAAACATTAAATATTTAAAATCTTACAAACAAAAACTAAACGACATAGTAAGTTGAATTTTTTTTTTCTCTTTAAATAGCCATAATAAAACACGACCCATTATATTATAACTGTCGGTGTTTATCTATTACACTCCAACCTATCAGTTGATTCAAAAATCAAAACATCAAATATTTGAAATCTTATAAACAAAAACTAAACAACATAGTATGCCAAAAAATATATCTTTTTAAATAGCCCTAATAAAACACGACCCATTATAGTATTCTAACTGTCGGTGTTTATCTATTACACTCCAACCTATCAGTTGATTCAAAAATCAAATCATCAAACATTTAAAATCTTATAAACAAAAACCAAACAACATAGTATGCCAAAGAATATATCTTTTTAAACAGCCCTAATAAAACACGACCCATTATAGTATTCTAACTGTCGGTGTTTATCTATTACACTCCGACCTATTAGTTGCGTAGCCACCTCGCGTGATCGGGAGTTCCGTTCTGCACACCCCAGCAAACGTGACGGAGGGGAATTTCGAGGGTTTGTTCAATCGTACACGCAGGATTTCCGATCCGCTGTTCAATGAGACTCTACCAGTGCCTAATGTAGCCGCTAGACACATAAAGAGGATCCGATATGTTACCTATGCCGCTTAAAACACTTAGAATATTAGGAATCTCACTGTCATAAGGTTCATATTAAAGGCTGAGTTAAACTGAATCTTATCTGTGGGTCTGATTTTGATGCGATAAAGTAACTGTAAAGGCAAAAACAGCATCGCAATTTTCGCTGTATAACTCATCGATTTGTTTCATAAAAGTGATTCGTCTAACAACAATGTTAAATATGTACCGTATATACTCGTGTATCAGTCGAGGAATTTATGACAATTTTCGGCAAGCAAATTTGGGGGGGGGGAGAGAGGGGGTTGACTTATACATGTATCAATTGAAAAAAAAAAAAAAATCTTTGAATACAGCAAAATTCTGCCTTTTCATGTGTACGTGTAAAAACAGATAAATAAATAAAACATACAAATAAAAATTTACCATTATTTTATATTTCAACGATTTGTTTTTGTTTTTTGCTACTTTTTCGCAAAACATGACTAGTGACACCTTTGGCTGGATTTTGTGCAAAAGTGAAGTGAAAGTTAAGGGGGTGTTTTTAATTTTTTGCAGAATTTGTATTCAAAAGTTAAAGGGACGGTTTATGCACGAGTATATACGGTACTTATTTTTTAAATACTGCACTTTTTTTTTTAAGAATTCAGTATTTGGTATTTAACAAAACCCCCCTTTCACTTATGTCTTTAAATAGAATTTCATAAGAACAATATTTAAAATAATTTTAGAATCTTAATGACATATAGTTTCCCCTCCCCATCTTACCGTCACCAAATTGCGTTCTCGTCCTTAACAATCATTATCATAAACTTTCAAATATTTATGTACGAAAAGGCAAATGGAAACTAGGGATATGTTTGGGAAAATTTTAGATCCTTTAAAGGACCCTTCACAAAATTTTTAATCCCCAAACAGGACCTTCACAAAACATTTTATCCGAAAACAGGACCCTTCACAAAATTATTTGTCTCTTAAATAGACCTTTCACAGAGTTTTTTCACCTTCAAATTGAATTTTTCGCAAATTTAATCATTTAATAATAAAATTGTAAATAAGAATTTGAATTGTAAATAAGAAGTTGAACTCACCAAAGAGCATGTTACTTAGATTTTTATATATGAAAAATAAAACCTGAAGACATCGATAATTTAAAATTCATAAAATTTTGACTAGAATTTTCACAAATATAGGAAAAAAATTCGCATAAAAAAATTACAAATTAAAAAATATATGGAATTGATATAAACTAAAAAAGTCAAATTTTGCACCTACATCTGAACTGAATGTTTCATTGTTTACATCCGTAAAATATGTGCGGATTTTAGAGAGTTGCGGATTTTAGGAGTGCGGATTTGAGGGGGTCTACTGTATTTTCAAAAACTGCCTTCATCAGTGTTAAGTGTTTTTAAAGAAATAAATTAAAAAAAAAAAACAAGTAAAATACGGTATGTTAAGTCTCGCAAAAGTAATGCTTTGAAAACTGAATTTTGAAAATTGCATTTGAAAATGAATAATTCTACAATTAAATTTCCTTATAAGTTAACATGGAGTTTTGTGATCTGTAAAATGGAAAACTCTTTCTTTTAAAACATTTCCATAACATTATGTCTATAACCTTCTATTTGTACAGTTTAAACTAAAAGATTTGGAACAAGCTTTTTCAGCAAATAAAATCAAAACAAGCTTTCAACTAACTAAAACAATTACTGATTTGTAAGATAATTTTAAAATTTAGTACCGGTACAATAAATAGTAATAAATTTTTCGCTGATTACAGATTTTAAGCTATTACGCAGCTCCCAAATGCTTGGGAATAAAAAAGATAATTAAATTTCATGCAAATAGATTTAAGTCGAAATGGCAAATAATGTACGAAATATACATTAATGAAATTAACCGAGGAAAACACAAAATCAAATACGGTCTTATGCTTTTTTTTGAAATAAAACGGAAAATTGCCGAAAAAAAAAGAAAATGGTATAAAGATTTTTTTTTCTATGATGATTAAAATACTTAATAATAACAATAATAATAATTACAAACTAATGTATTTCTCCATAAAAGTGGTTAAATAATTTTACACCACAACTAAGAATATATATTCATAAGTAAACATACACACACACAAAAAAAAGATTTATATAAAATTAAATTGGAACCTAGTTTATTTATATATTTTAAGTGATGCGAGTATGTTATTTAACACTATTTATTCTTATTGATGTACAGTAAACTCTCGGGAAGGAAAACTTTGTGAATTTCAAGTCCCTGCAAATCCATTAGACATAGAGCAAAACTTCTCTAATAGGCGGAATATCGTCTATTACAGAAATTTTCATGGATCCCAATAAACTCCGATTTAGACACAGTTTAATATATTTTATGATGTCAACTGTGAAAACTTATTCTATCGTTAACATACATATACAAAATGTATAAAAAAAATGAAACGCTTGTGCATCACGGGTACTATGAACACAATCATAAACGGAAACAGTTAAACCTTTGATTTAAAAATTGGCAACATCTAAACAAATGAATTCTTATCTGCTCAAGGACCTAAATAATAATTGCGGGAAGTGAAGGAGGGAATTATGCTCATAATTTAAATAAAGTTACAACAAAGTTTTCTTTTCGGGATCAACTAGTTTAATTATAAAATGACATGTCCGGCTAAAAATATAGCAATTAGCAACTCTAGAGCACTTTTTCTAAGTTAATTTATTCAGGATTAATGAATAAATAGGCAAAAAATCAGCTCTGTAAATGAAAATTAATAATAATTACTTAAAAAAAAAATACTTTGATACTAGTTGTGATACACATTCTAGCCTACCTTACCATGTTTAACAATTAAGCTGACTTAACTCATTGTTTACAATTAAGTTGGATTAACCAATATTGTTTACGACTAGGCCGACTTAATCTGTTTACAATTAAGCTGGCGTAACCTATTGTTTACAATTAAGCTGATTTAACCTATTGTTTACAATTTAGCTGATTTAACCTATTGTTTACAGTTAAACTGGCTATTGTTTTCATAAGTGATATATCTTAAATAATCTATGATTTACTTTTCTTCACTTCGAAATTTTTATTTTTTATTTTATTTATTTAATTTTTTTTATTCGCCGTATATGCAGGTGTATCACTGGCACAGCGAAGCTTTGATATTTCAATTTTCTATTTCTATATACGTATACATTCCCCGCATAATGAGTACCCTCTACTTTGAAAATATGAGATACAAAGCAAAGGATAAAAAATAGATTATTGTAAAAATAGAATAACTATTACTTTTCTTGTAATTGTATTTATTTATGTTTTATTTATTTATTTATTATAAACAAATATTATTATAAAATATCACAAATATTATTATAAACATATAGTGTATATGCATGTACAGGAAGAAAAAGAAGATTGCGCTGGAATAATTTAAAATTTATAACTACACTTTAATTCTTTAAAAAATAAATTATTTACAAATTAAAAGAAAACATCTTGGCACAGATAACATTCGAATTTCTACAAAATAAAGTGTCGACTATAAACATCGAAGAAGAGTTGTTTTAGTTCGTCACAATTATCATCTGGGGAAAACGATGGAATAAATAAAAACAAGTTGGAAATTGCACGTGAACGTAGCAAATGAGGTGCGTTCGTACGATAACTTAGTTTTATAAATATTCAGATCTTGCTGATACAGTAAAGCGTACTCCGGATACAGTATAGTAGTCGAAATCTTTACGTTTCTGTAAATATGCAGGAAGTAATTTTTATTACACCTCAGCAACGTATATCTTATCATAAAATGTGAAATAGTTTAATATAATTAAAACACGTAACAAACCATGTTTCCCCGTATAGCATTGTATAGTGGAATACTTTTGTGTGGCCCTGTAATTTAATAATAAAAATTCTTTGCATCACAGTTTGTACAGAATGCATATTTTAGTATATATTTCATAGATTCATGTCAATTCTATTATGTTCGAATGAGTGTAACACCATTAAAATGCATTTGAAACTTTTTCCCCATTGACCGTAATGTAGCGGAATCCTTTTGATTGTCCCTGTAATTGATCTATACATCCGATTTTCATAACATTTGAAATGACTCGACAAAATTACGCAATAATTATATGTTTTAAATTTCAAACGATTAAAATGCATTTAAAACTTTTTTCCCTATTGACCGTAATGTAACGGAATCCTTTTGAATGTCCCTGTAATTGATCTATCCATCCGATTTTCATAACATTTGAAATGACTCGACAAAATTATGTTATAATTATGTATTTTAAATTTCAAACGATTCGGTTGGGTAGTTTTTGCGTTGTTATATGCGGACGGATGGACAGACGGACGGACAGACGGACAGACGGACGGACTGAGCGGCAACAATAGGTGCTACGTATTTACATAATTACGAACGCACCTAAAAATTGCCTTTCACTGTGCCACATAAAAGCACACAAATAAATAGCAGATATAGATAAATGTATTTCAATTTTTAATAAATTTTATATGGAAAATAATAATAATATAATAATATTAGATCATGCATTGCGGTCACTTTGAAAAAGAAACTGTTCATAATATTCATAATTACTAATTAATACTGTATAATAAGCAGTATTAATAGAGTAATTTAAACTGTTTCTTTTTTTTCCTCAAAAAATATATTTAAACTTAAAATGATGCGGAAAAAAAACAAGGTTTTCCCACTGAATAGTGATTAAAAAAAAAAGGGGGGGGTGGAGTGTAAAACATGCAAATAATTATAGAACCTTTTGGGGCATTAAAAAGGAATTTTAAGAAACTTAGCAAGTGTATTTTTTTCATAGGAACTCAACAACAAAACATTACAACGCATCACTAATCAACAATGAATAGTAATCAATGTGTGTGTGTGCGTGTGGGGGGGGGATATGCTTGGAACCCACCTGTTGTAATCAATGTATAATGATTAGACACTCGGAACTCTCATAATCAAAAGAACAAATAGTGTGGTCACACTAAACATCCAAAACTCGTAACATAAAAATATGTCTGCTTACAAAGGGTTAACAAAATAAAAAAATTAAGCACATGAGTTTTAGAACCTTCTTACAAAGTAAGAAAATATGTTCGAACCTAACTCTGTAATTAGCTATAGATAATAATTTTTTTTTTTTTTTTAATAGTATCGCAAACAAAAGAAAAAAGTCACACACAACGTTCATCTTTACATTAATTCTCGTTTGTGACATCGTTTTACGTAAACAAATGTTGAATCCTAACTAAAATAAATAGAGTAACAAAAAATAAAAATAAAAATTCATTGATGTAACTACATTGAGTAATGACTAAAAAAAATAATAAATGCTTTAAAAAATTTCCAAGGGCTTAAAAAAATTGTATATACCCGAAACGCCAAATGATTTTACCCACAAAAAAACCACTAAGGTATTTATACGCGCCACTAATCAACAGTGAATCTAAATTAGTGTGTGGGGAAAGAGGGGGGGGGGGAGTTGCACGGAAACCACCTGTTATGTTCCATAGATAATCACTGGTCACTCAGAATCCTCATATTCAACAGTACAAGTGGTATGGCCCGTACCTGACATCCTAAATACGCACCATAAAGTAAAATACCATCTGCTCTAAAACGAAAACAAAAGGGAAGAAACTAAAGCATGCATGCTCAGAATCATCTTCAAAAATACTTTGATTCTGCGACTAACCATAGACAATAATGCATTCAATATTTTTTTCCAAACAAAAGGGAAAAAATAGCGCGAAGAGAAATTTTAAAGCGTATACCCACTGTCATAAATAATAATAAAACTTCAATTTAATGCTTTTAAAAAATGGAATCACAGCTTGGACGGACAAATGAACATCATCAAAAATCTATAGCTACATTGAGTAATAATTAAACAATAAAAAGATAAATAAAAATCTTAAAAATTTTTGAAAGCGCGCAAAATTAAAAATCTGAAAGGTGAAATTATTTTAACTACAAAACGATGCAACTAAAGCATTTAAACGCACCACTAATCAACAATGAACCGAAATCAGTATGTGTGGGAGGACTGGGGGGGGGGGGGGGGGAGAGGAAGCAATGCAAAGAACTCACCTGTTGTGTTCCATGGATAATGACTGGTCACTCAAAGTCCTCATATTCAGTAGAATAGGTGGAGTGGTCCAAACCGGACACCCGAAACACGTAACATAAATAAAAATCGTCTGCTCCGAAACGAAAACAGATGGAGAGAAATTGAAGCACACGAGTTTGAGAAAACTTCTCCCAAAGTAAGAATATGTTCTATCCTAACTCCGCAACCGTTTCTCCCTGACTGTGAGGAGACACATGCGAGCAAAGCAGACGATATCGTGGCGCGTGCTCGGAGGGATGGTGCGCGTGCGCTGACACTAGATTTTCTCTTCCCCCCTCTCTTCTCCGTTTTCTTTTCTTCACGGCAGACGATCAACCGTACGCTTAGCGGCAGTTTTAAAAATTTTGACCCAAATAGAACCCGGTAGACTACGGAATATATATTTTTTTCACAATATTTTTACCTTTAAACATAGAGGGAAGAAGGGGAGGTAAGAAAAAAGAAAAAACTGGAATCAAGAAAATAAGTAAAAAGCACCCAGCTGCAGAAAGGTATGGGTGAAAAATGCCCCCCTCTTTCCATTGTTATATTATATCCATGACGTGTGCCCGATACTTGACGATATAGCGCCCCCTCTTTCCAACCCCCGTCTTTTATCCCTATGCAAAAGAAACCCCCTTCTTCCTCTAAGATTCCCGTTATTCGTAACAACTGTTGCTTCGACATTTTAAAGGGAAGAAAAGATGAATTATCAAGAAAAAAATAAAATATAACAAATAAAAATGCGAAGAAATATATTTAAAAAAAAAATTGTATTTTGAAGCAGCTCATAAGTTTAAGAAAATAATTCTTTGCACCATAAGAGTTAAAGGGAAGAATTAAAGGGTTTGTAACAACTTCATGGTTATAATATAAGCTTAATTTTCAAAGCACTTCAAAGATAAAGAGAAAAGAACAGTCTTATAAAAATGCCAAATATATATGAGATTTTTGTTTTGAATACAATACAGTGTTAAAGCGAACGACTTTCATGATTTTAATTTTAAGTTGATATCACCAAACAAAAATTACTACCTAGGTAAAAATACATTCAAACAAACTGCTTCACACTAATAATATTCCAAACGGGTGAAGTAGTTCTCAGGCCTGTATTTGAACCAAGAATTTTTGGCTGAAGCTGCCAAAGTTCTATCAAATGATATTTTCTGGACAAATCCGGTGGATGCAACATACTCAGATAGCCATTCGATAATGACATCTACTCTATCTGAAATAGCAGAACAGAACATATAGCAGGTAACGTTTCAGATAATAGACCATTGCCAAAAGCTTGTATGAGTAAACTGATTCACCAGATTTGTCTAGGAAATCTCAATTGTTGGAGTGTTGACAGCTCAAGTCAAAGGTCCGTGATTCGAATCCTGTCCTCGACACTTTTTCGCTCAGTTGAAAAATTACAACTCACACATGATTTGTTTCTTAATTAGAGTAATTTTATTAAATTAGTGTAATAAAGCCGTTTACTGATCATCAAGTGATGTTCAAGTTTTTTTTGTGTGAATTCATAATAATTGGAATAAATTAAAATTTATTGCGATTTAATGCTGAAACAAAAACATGTAGTGGGATTCTTAGTTTCTATAATTATTTATCAGTTTACGAAGAGTTATAAACATTTAAATCTATTTTAACTAAATATTACATTATCCATACTTAAGTTCAAATATCCATACCAAAGAAAGATCAAAGTTACACACCAGTATGTGCAATTCATATTAAAAAGTAACTATCATTCAGCAAATTCTGTCAATTTAAAAAAAAAAAAATTGACTGATGAATTATGTTGTCAAATTATTGAAATTGCTATATTGTGAAATTGCAAAATATTAATAAAATAATTTAAATAAAAAAATCTTTTATACTTTTGTAATTTTTTAAAAGGCCCGAAACTTCGAATAAACTTTGCCTAACACATTTAATTAAAATTTTTGGCTGATTAAATAAGTTGTCAAATTACAAAAAATAAATAAATAAATTACAAAATATTAATAACACAATTTAAGTAAATTAAACTAGAAAAAAAAATCTATAAAAAAATCTTTTATACTTTTGTAATTCTTTGATAAACCCGTAACTTCAAATAACTTTAATTAAAAAATTCGATTAAATTAAAAAAATTTGGCTAATGAATGAGATATTCTGCTAAATTAGTAAAAATTGTTAAATTGTCGAATAAAAAATATGAATATAATTTAAATATTTTAAGTAAAAAAATAGTTTATAACTTATGTAAGTTTTTTATAGTAAAGCCCAAAACTTCAAATAACTTTGATCAACACATTGAACCAAATTTTAAAAAATCATCCAATGAAATATGCTGTAAAATTACTATAAATTACTAAATTGTCGAATCACAAAATATTAATAATGTAATTTAAATTTTAAAAAATTGTTTATAACTTTTGTAATTTTTTAAAGTAAAGCCTTAAACTTCAAATAACTCATATTAACATACTCAACCAAATTTTAAAAATTTATTCAATGAAATACCAGTGCAAATTATTAAAAATTACTAAATTGTCAAGTTGTAAAATATAAATAATATAATTTAAATAATTCAAATTTGAAAAATGTTATTTTATACTTTTGTAATTTTCCTTACAGGCCCGAAACAAATTCAATAAAATTTAACAAATTACGCTACTGAAATAAGCAGTCAAAATTACTAGAAAAAAAGTATTGATAAATTATAAAATATTAACACTAAATTAAAAAAATATATTAAGTTATCAAATTACAAAATATTAACAATACCATTTAAATAATTTAAATCCAAAAAATTCTTTTAGCTTTGTAATGCTTTTATACTTAAACCCGAGAATTCAAATGATTTCGACAGACAAACTCGATCAATTTTCAAAAATTTGACTAATGCAAGTAAGCTATCAATTTACCTAAATCTACTAAATTTCCAAATTACAAAATATTAATAATATAATGAAAAAAAAAATTTTTATATTTTTGCAAGGTTCTTTATACTAAAACCGGAATAAAAAAAAAAAAAGACTAATAAATTAAAATTAAAAAAAAAAAAATCAACTAACGAAATAAGGTGTCAAAGTACTAAAAAATACTAAATTGCCAAATTACAAAATATTAATAATATAGTGTAAATTAAAAAATATATATTTTATATATTTGCAAGGTTCTTTATAGTAAAACCGGAAAAAAAATTACTAATAAATTAAATTAAAAAAATTCAACTAATGAAATAAGGTGTCAAATGCAAAAAATTACTACATTGTCAAATATCAAAATATTAATAAAGTAATTTAAAATACGGAAAAAAAAAACTTTTACGCCTTTATAATTTTTTATAGTAAAGTTCAAGACTTTATGCTCAGTAATTAATGTGGTCCTCGGTGAAAAACAAGTCTGTCATTTCAATTCAAAACGACTTTACAATATAGAACGACCCCCCCCCCCTTTAAAAACACCTTATTCCATTCATTCTTTTTAATCCTATGCTAAAGTAACCCCCTTCTCCCTCTATGATTCCCATTATTCCTAACAACTGTTGCTTAGATGTATTTAAAGGGGAAGGAAAAGATGAATTATGTATTTAAAAAATAAAATAAAATAAAATAAAATGCGGCATTTTGGAGCACTTAAGTTCAAGCAAGTACGTTCTGTTATCTTAACCTTTCATCTACTGACGGTACTTATAAGTACCATTAAAGTTACTTATTATAAAATTCTTTTAATACGTCGATTAGTTGTAATACTGTTTAGAATGAGTTATACAGATACATTATTTTATTCAAAAAGCATTATTGGTTATACAAAACAAAAGTGTTTTTAAAAGGATGATTTCTTTTGCCCTTGCATCTTTTCAGCTTTCTTGGCGCTGAAGGAGAGGGATGGCGATTTTTCAATTCGGAAATATTTCTGTTATTTATTGTTATTTATGTCTGTCTGTAATATTATGTTATTTATTGTAAAGCGTGCTTACTGTGTGCACTATAAAAAAAATACAATGCATACATATATACGTTTTACATATACTTATATTTTTATAATTAATCTAGTAATGCTTTATTTTTCAACAAATAACATTATTTTTCAATCAATTTTGTTTCTTATTTATTAATGTATTTGAAAATGCATACAGATTATTTTGTTATGTTCTTTATAATTAAAATATACTATAAAACAACAAAATGATTTATTAAAATATTTAATTAAAAAAATCCAATATTTACAGCACATTTCATTTTTTATTATAAAAAACCAAGATTTATATTTAAATTATTATATTTAAATTATTTTTTAATTATCTGTTTAAAAAAATTATTATTGTAAATTACTTTTTTTTCTTTTATGAGGTAAGGGTATGGAAGAAATAACATATTTTTTAATAACAAAATTAAATCAATAATCATATACTGTTTGAAAAAGTAACATTCTTTTTTGATCAATATTTAACTTATTTCATATATTTGATTACTTAAATAAATATGCAGATTAATTTATTATGTTCTAAACAACTAAAACATCTAACACTAATGCACATATATCGTAATGCAATACAAGAATTTAGTAAAAATTTTAATTAAACCAAATTTTCCTAGAACTATCGTTTATTTTAAAAATGTCATTGTAAGACTTATTATTATTTTAAATCTATTTATAAAAATTGTTATTGTATGTGGCTTTTTCTCTTATTTAATGAAAAAAAAGGGAAAAAGATGAAGATTTGATAGGGAAAAGTAAGGAGAAATTGGACAACTGCAATAATTCTTAAAATAAGCTTTATTTTACTTACCCATCGTACGTAGTATAAGGTCTTGCAATCGTTTGTATAAAAAAAATGACGGATTTACGCGTTTCAAATACTGGGGATTCCGAAAAACATATTTTTAGAAGAAAAAAAAATGCCGCCCATCCGTAATGTGTCTGTATGTCTGTCTGTAAATATTCTATCTCCCGAACAAATTGAGATAGAGACTTAAAATTTTCTATGTACTTAGAATGTAATAATGGGGCGAAGACTATTTAATATCAGTAACCTGAAATATCCAGAACTATTTTTTCTCATTCTCGAAAAATTCATTCTGATGAAAGCTAAATAAAATTTTTCGAAATTTTTCATTTTAAGGAATGAACGTAAAAGGCAACAAAATAAAACAAATTTTTCATAAAGAACAAAGTCGATCGGATTATTAGTTGTCAAGATATTTGTAATCCTGTTTTCCACATTCTTCGATTTTTCATGACCCTACATTTCATTCAAATTTCAATTCAAAGATATATTTTAATTGAAAATGAAACTGAGCTCAGTTTTGCTTTTTCTAGCTCGCTGAGTTTTGTACTGATGAAGAATCTCCATAGTAGATTCGAAACGGCTGTTTGCTACCTTTTCTTACTTTATTTGTGCATTTATAATCGTTGGTTTTTTATCTTTAAACATTTTTGCACAAAGGCTTTATTTGCTATTTTAAAGCAGTGCCTTTAGTTTTTTCAATAAATTACTGCTTTCAATTATACTATATGAAATACGTAATAATTATTGAACTCAAACTGCAAACTTTTATTTTTACATGGCAATACACTATCTGTTGAAAAATGAAAAGAATGTTCATCTTTAATTGCAAATCTACATTCACTGAAAATAATTGGCTGGAAACAAACAAGTCAGGCGCAATCATATTTTTAATTTGATTTGAATTTTACAAAGCATAAGAAAATAAACGTTGTGATTTACCCACATTTCTAAAAATTAATAATGAACTTTCATTTTAAAAATATGTCCCATTTCTCTTGTTTTTTAATTAGTTTATTAATATTTAGTTATTAATTTTAATAACTGATAATAATATTTATTAATTTTATAATATTTTTTAATTAGTTTTTAAATTATTATTACTATAATCAAACTGACAATTTCTAAGTATATTAAAAAGTTTCAAGATGTTATTCTGAAAATTTCCGTTTTGAACTAAACGAAATATAATTTGTAAAAAATATTTTTGTAAAAATTGTGAAATCCCTCACTATTATTCCCTAATATTAAGTTTTATTAATAACAAAACTAAACCAATAAACTTGTACTGTTAAAAAATATTCATCATTATTTCTCATTCAATATCCCCATTATTTCATATTGGTTTATTTATTTTTAAAATACAAACTGATTATTTTATTATTTCCCTAACAACTGAAATAATAACACAAATAATAACACATAATAGTTTGCTAAAAGTTTTAATTAACGAATCAAATTTTTCGATAATTATAGCGCATTTAAAAACTTATTGCAAATAGCTTTGCTTAAATATATATATATTTTTTAAGTCTGCTTAAGTATCACGCCATTGTAAAATATGAATTTTCTTTCTCAATCAATATTTATTTCCTATCTAATCATTAAAAACCTAATATAGATTATTTTATTATGCTCTTACCAACTAAAACATCTAATATTAATCATGTAGTTTTCTGATACCTCTTTATAAGAAATACCATTATAATTTTGCTGTATTATTATCTAATAAAATGACATATGATATAATAAACTATTTATGTCTAATATTAAATGCTTATGGATTTGTTGTTCTATAGTATTTGGTGTCTGATGATTCTATTTTGGTTCTAAAAATTTTGATTATATTCCTTTTAATTCATTTTTTCATGTTTTAATGACGTACGTAGGCTGTTCAATAAGTAATAAGACTAATCTTACTGCCGCAAAACCACTCATCGGAATGTTAATTTCTGTGACATAAAAAAAAGATTGTTGTCTGTATTAACAAAAGCTACCGATAGATGATGTGTACCGGCTCATGTTCCTGAGTATTACGTGGTTCAACTGAAGTGTGTTTGCGGGCGCCTTACGAGAGCGGCCAGTTACCGAAGTGGGAGTGTCGATTGAACAACTTTATGCGATTAAATTTTGTGTTCGTCTGCAAAAAACTGCAACAGAGACCTTTGAAATGATACATGAAACTTTCAACAATGAATCAATGTCGAGAACAAGTATTTTTACTGGCATAAAGGGAGGCAAAATGTGGAAGATATTGACCGTGAGAGACGACCTTCAACGTCCATCATGTTTTGCAGCAGAATAACGTAGAGATTTTACCACACTCTCCATACAACCCTGATCTCGCACCATGCGATTTCTGGCTGTTTTCTCAACTTAAGAAAACATTACGAGGCAAAAAATTTTCTAGCAAAAAAGTGTGTGCTAAGGCTTACGGAGGCGGTTTTGAAAAAAGCTCTCAAAAAATGGACTTTTACATGTTTTTAAGGAATGGAGCGAACGTTAGGATAAAGGCATTACGTGCCGCGGTAGTTATTTTGCAAAAGACTATATAAATGATGACGATTAAAGGTATTCTGTATTATTTATAATTTTAGTCTTATTACTTATTGAACAGCCCATATATATTGTATTACAATTAATAGGTATATAACCATTATAGAATACTACAAATCAATATCCACAGCGAATACAATTCACAATTGTGTAACAAGCCCACGTGAAAAAATCTACTTCCAAATCCCGTAGAGTACACCAATTTCCTTACACGCATTCATATGTGTGTGTTGTAATTCATGCAATGCAATAATTTAGTGAAAAATCTAAATAACAAACTATATTTTCCAAGAATTGTCAGCTTGCTTGCAAATTGTCATTTAAGTCACTATGTTTTTTTGGTTTTTTTTTCTTTCTTTTTAATCATCAGCTTAGAAATGACAAAGAAAAAGAAAAAAAATATTCCTAATGAACACATCTCAGCCTGTTGAAATACCAATTCTTATAGTGAAACAAAAGAATTTGACACTAATATTCAAGCCAGTTTTAATTTTCTGCGAAACAGTTTGCACTTTTCTTGATGTAATAATAGCCATGAATTAAATTTTCTGATCCAGTTGAATAAGAAAATAAAGAATATTTACCACTTATAAAAAATAAATGTTCATTATAATAAAATAACGATTAAAAAAAAATGACAGAAATCCTGTCGAACAAAGAAATGATTTATTATAACGAGACTATTTGAAAGTTTCCTTAATGACTCTTGCAGTAATCTTGCGCAATTCTTAATGTATGTATTTCCAAGAAATCATTGTTAAATAAGTAATAGACAGTTTCTTGAACTTTTTTCAAGACTGTCGGAAAAAAACAAAGAAATTCTGCGAAAATTATTATTTTGTTTATTGTGCTAATTTTAATGTATATTCCGACATTTTACAATTGTTAGCCATTTACAGAGATAAAAAAGAAATTATAATCATTAGACAAATGGACGTCGAGGAGATTCTAAAAATAAATAAATAATAAAAATAGGGAAAAAAATCGGAAATTGGACATCCAAGTGTAGCAAATGAGATATTTTCTTTCAATTTATTTTTTTCCCTCCATTAGATTCATTTATTACTTTCTTACTTAATTTTCTAATATATATTAAACTCTGCCTAAGGAGGAATCTATCGAGAGAAAATTTACCATAGTAGACAATATTCCCATAGTAGTAAATTTACCATAGTAGACAATGCTGTTGTTAAATTAGAAAGGGCAACTTTATGATAATTTTGTAATTTATTTTTGTGCGGAAAAGGCATGAAACTAGCAGGTGGTGTTGTTCAGAAACTATCAAATCGCACTCATCTTCCCATTTTTTTTTTTCTTTGCAAACGCAATAGATTTTTTCAGAAAATAGAGTCAAAGTGAGCATTTTGAACTGACTTTGAGGGTGAAAGCAAAAAACCCTTAAATTGCCGTGAAAAACGTATTTGTGACGTGATCGAAAAAGCTTATAACTAAATAGGTTAATTTACGGATCAAAAAATGGAAAACTCAATTCGATTCCAAATGGATTCCCTAGTCAGGCCTAGACATCTTTCTATTAAAAAATGCATTTGTAAGTGTGTCATATTAACGTTTTGAGCTTGTTGAGCAGAGCAGTTGAGAACAGCCTTAACCCTTAAATGCACAGGATAGAACGCGTTCCAAAAATGCGCAATTCAAACAATCAGAATTCATACCTGAAAAATCTAAATAGTAAATTTTTTTTAATTTAATTATGAATAGTCTGTCATTAAGTAAAGTGAGAACTGCTCTTATAAATTTCTGGTGAGAATACGGAATATGTGAATAAAACCCCCAATAAATCGGGAACACTTTTAGTATCGAAAATGATACAATATGCATTTAAGGGTTAAATAAATGTTACTCTATGTCTATGGATTCACCGGGACTTGAAAATCTTCCCGATTTAGACAGATTTCTGTCTAACACAGAGTACGCCTTAACGAGAGTTTACTGTATAACATTTCATATACTCTTTATCTGTTTTACTCTAATTAATAATTTTAATAATTTAAAAAGACCTGTAATATAATTGTACATAAAATATATATTCTTTAACCAACTGCAATTCATTAAGTTTGTCCTATTAAAATATAACCTCTATTACTACATTAACATTTAATCAAGTAAATAACTGTATCTTCCACAAAGGCTTATAAATATATATTGCAAAAAATGTTTTCTAAAAAAGAATTCTTATATCATTTTGAGTTTGATCATTTTGGATTTTAAAACAACGTCTAATATAAGTATGCATAATTCAAGACTGTTGAAATTAGTATTTCTTTTTGTAACTACTGTTACTGTAATTTGAGTTTTAAAAGACTAAATTTTCTTCTAAATTTGATGTAAAATATCAAAAAAATTTTGTATAAATAAAAATTTATTTGTGCACAGTTTTTGAGTATATGAAATTTTTAATCTGCTAAATGCAGCCTTTCATATATGTATAATTTATGTCAGAGCTCTGTACGGTCCGAACTCTGGCTCAATTTTTATTTCCGATACTCAGAACGGCCTGGCCCTTATTTTTTCAGAATATTCGGGGCAACCAGAGTTGAATTCAGACACTTTTTTCCGGGAGGGACTTTAGTAGTTCTGGGGGTGACGTTATATAGTTCCGGAAGTATTATACATTTTGACCATTAAAAACGCAAAAATCTGACATTTTTCGGGGGGGGGGGGAGATTTTATTGCTCTAGAAAGGAATATCTCCCCCCCCCCCGGGTTACTCCCTGACTTAAACACTGGTCTTAACTAATAAAAACTCAACCTTAAAATACGACTAGTCGAGCAAGGTCAGAGTAACCCTCTCACCACGAACTCTATAATTCTATGTTTTACTGACATATTAGACTGAAATATGCTGTAAACTTTTTGCATAATGCACACAAAATATTTCTTCTTTAACTAACTGCAATTCATTAAAATTTGTCCTATTAAAATATTACCTTTATTACTGAATTATCATTTAATAAAGTAAATAACTTAACTGTGTCGCTCACAAAGCTTTATAAATATATATTGCAGAAAATGTTTCTTAAAAAAGAAATCTTGTACAATTTTGACTTTGATCATTTTAGATTTTAAAGCAATATCTAAAATAATTATGGGAAGTGACTCAATGTTTTGAGGCCCGTAAGACATGGTGATGTCACTGCAACGTCGTTGTGAAGTCACATTGTGACTTTGTGACCATCGATTGTCGATGTGACGTCACGTGACGTCGATGTGAAGTCACAGTGACTAAAATGTGAAGTCGTTATGGCCGTTTTAGAGCTTTTTTGTGACGTCACATTGTGACCACTTTGTGACGTCACAATGTGACCAATTTGTGAAAAGTGTGTCATTTGTGACTACTTTGACATTAACATTGTGACGAACTGTGAAAATTTTTTTAGAAAGTCACATCTTAGTCACATTGTGACGTCACTGAGTGGTGGCATTTTCGTCACAGATGTGATGTGACCAAAGTGACTCACAGTGACGTCATTGTGACGTCACTGTGAACATGCATGCTATGAGGGGGTAAGTATTTATTTTTAGTTATTTGTGAGTGTAACTTTTGTTACTGTAATTTGAGTTTAAAAAAGATTAAATTTTCTTTCAAATTTGATATAAAATATCAAAGAAAGTTTATATAAATAAAATTTTATTTGCGTACAGCTATTGAATATGAAATTTTTAATCTACTAGATGCAGCCTTTGATACGTGTAATTTATGTTAGGGTTCTGTACGGGCCGGAGTCATCAAATCTTTATTACCGAGACTCGAAACGGACACAACCTGGTCCTTATTTATTCGGAAAATTCGGGGCGAGCTCGGTCAATCTCAACCGATCAAAACTCAACCCAATCCACCCCAAACTACGACTAGCTGTGTGTATCGATATGAACTCTATGTTTAACTGACATATAGATGTAAGTATGCTGTAAACTTTTTGCATATAATTATGTATGTAGTTTTCTTTAAAATAATCTTAATTGGAATTTGAAAAACATCTGTTTTGTTTTGTTTTATTTTGTAGAAATTCAATCGAGTGTGAAAATGCAGATGAGTTGATCTGGATCCGGACGCACTTTTATGCCATGGAAAGAGTCAAGATAATTTTCTCCGATTCCGGGTCTGAAAATTTTGGTCCTTGCAGACCTTTAGGTCCGTTTGACCCTGATCCCTCCCACCCCCGATTCAGGCTAACCTTAAAATACTTGATTTCGGATTGTATTTTAACTTTTGAAGATGGGGCTGTAGTTTCCCGATTATTCAAAATAAATTCCAGGATATTTTTTATACAGTTTCATTTTTTAAAGATTTATCCCAAATTCAAATAGTGTAATCGCATTGTCACACAATGTGATGACATTAATGTTTACAAAACTTTTTAAAATTTAAAAGAATTCTGGAAAATATCAATTAGCTCAGGATTCGAGTGACAATTATTAAAACTTTAACAGAAATGGTTCAGAAAATTTAAAATGAAGAATACTTAACAATAGCACTTAATCCCAATTCTTACATTTATCCTAAAACAATTCTTTTTCATTATATATATAACAAACCATTGCTTGTGTCATCTCTCCTCCCTCCCAAGTTTTCACAAAACTGTTTACATCTCCCTTCTCTTAAAATTTCCATTAACATTTTCAACCAGCCAACTTGATTTAAAAGCTGCTTACTTATAAACCATTCCCCGAGGACATATTTAATTCCACCCGTTGCCATCTAAGAGGTTGGAAAAAATGAAATAAATATTTTAAGTTATTTAATTGCAATGAATATTTTTCGGACGAAATCATAAATCGTGCATACATTTGAAGAAAATAAAAACAATTTTTCATGTCTTTTAATGACGTTTTGATGTTTTTTTAAATAATAATGAAGCATTTTCAGAACATCTCTATTCTCTTTTTGTTTTCGCTTGGTTTGTGTTTCGTTGCCACAAGTACAGTCATAATATTGTAATTAAATAAAACGTCCTAGTAGATTTTATCTTCTTATTATTTTCAGTTGCACCTCTTAATATATTTATTGATTAAAAATGTCTTTAATTTTTGACAAACTTATTTTTCTTGCCACGCTTTTATTTGTGAAATTTTATTTTCATAATATTAAAAAGAATTCATTGTGTCAGTGTTTTAAAGTATACCATGCAGATATTGATATTTGTTAGATATTAAGCTGCTTTAAAAATTAATTGCGTACCTAAGATAACAAACATCTATATTAAACGGTCAAAATTTCAAGAGATTAATGCTAAGAAAATCATTGACACAAACATAACTTACAAACATTTTATCTGTTTGCACAGTTTTGTAAAACATTTTAATAATTACGTGGCTAAAATTATCATATTTTATTTTAGGTTTATATATTATATGTTTATTTATTATTATATTATTATACAGAGTTTCCCCCAGGTTTAAAAAAGGGCAGGGCGCTACTGTTCTGAAAAGGGCACTTTTTATATTCTTCAGGGCACTTTTTTGATTTTTAAGGGCACTTTTATAGAGTTGAATCTAGAATCTAGTGGTTAAAAAATCGTGGAAAAACAGAAATTTCGTCAAAGAATCGAGAAAAAAAATTCAAAAATTTCGTTAAAAAATTGAAAATAAGGTAAATTTTGTTAAGACTGCTAAAAAAGGCTAATATTGTTAAAAGATCGTGAAAAAATGGCCGATGTTGTTAAAAGATCGCAAAAAACAGCAGATTTTGTTAAAAGATCGCGAAAAAACGGCAGATTTTGTTTAAAAAATCGCAAAAAACGACAAATTTCGTGAAAAGATCGCGAGAAAACGGCAAATTTTGTTAGATCACAAAAAATGGCAAATTCCGTCAAAATATAGCAAAAAACACCAATTTTGTCACGTTTAAACACGAAAAAACACAAATTCCGAAAAATAAATCACTTCTGCATTAACTTTTTTTGTCACCCATTTTACGAAATTTGCTTTTTTTTGCGATCTTTTGACGAAATCTGCCGTTTTTTCGGGGTATTTTGACGACTATTGCGTTTTTTCGCGAATTTTTGGCAAAATTTGCCGTTTTCCGAGAATTTTTTTTCACGGAATTTTTCGTTTTATTGCGGTTTTTCGATGAAATATGCCATTTTTTGCAAATCTTTTGGACGAAGTCTGCCATTTTATCACGATTTTTGGACGAAAGTTGCCGTTTTTCGTGATCTTTTTACGAATTTTGCCATTTTTCGCGAATCTGTTTGACAAAATTTTCCGCTTTATCGTGATTTTTGGATGAACTTGGACGTTTTTTCACGATCTTTTGAGGAAAACTGCCGTTTTTTCGGGATTTTGTGACAAAATTAGCCATTTTTTCGCGAATCTTGTCGGAAATTAGTCGTTATTTCGCAATTTTTCAATGAAATTTGCTGATTTTTTGACGAAATTACAAGCTAGTTTTTTGCGTTTTGTCGCCGATTTTTTGCGTAACTTACGTGTTATAGCGCGTCCGCATCATCGCTGAAGAGCTGCGTTTTTTCTAATGCGTGGCAAGAAGGGAGCTATTGTTTTGAATAAGCGACAAGAAGGGCGCTAGTTTTTGGATGAGGGGCAAGAGGGGCGCTATTTTTCAAACTAAAGGGCAGGAGGGGTGGCGCGGCCATCTGAAACCCTCTGGGGGAAACTCTGTATTATAAAATTAAAAATATTTTACTAAAAATCTTTAAAATTCTAAAAAAATTAACAATATGTTTTTTCATTGTTTTAAAAGAGTTTTTCACTCAGACCTAAAATGTTAAGCATTTTTTAAAGAAACAAGTTAGTTACACAATTTTGAAAAGTTTTTAACTCTTTATCTAAAGTATAATTGCCGAAACGTCAGTGAAAGCTTACTTTGGAGACACGAAATTTTTTGGATTCTGTCTGTCTGTCTGTCAGTCTGTCAGTCTGTCTGTCTATTCCGCGATAACTGACGTAAAAAGCATTCGATTGGCTTGAAATTAAGTGGGTATGTTAGTGAGACACTGGGATTAAGCTGTATAGTTTTTTGTTAGATTTGATTCATTCGTTCAGAAGATATAGAATATTTTATTTCGCGCAATAATGTTTTTCTATGGCAAATCCAATGATTTTCATTTTTTTCCCCTGAGAGAAAATGACACATTTGATTAATGGAATTCAATGATAAATGAATACTAAAATTTACCGGTTAAATTATTCGTATTATTTTGAAATTTTGTCAACGCATTTGTCAGATTTTTAAAATTATTACTGTAAATTTTGGAGATTTTTTATAAATGTGTTCCAATAATATAGACTAATTTGTTTTAGAGATTTACTTATTTGAAATGTATTTATTTCATTTTCTTTATTTTCTTCTAATGGTTGCTAAGCAACCATTCATCTTAATCCTTATCCTTATAATGCTATAAATTTGAAATAGTGTGAAAAATTTAAATGAAGTCAACATCAAAACTTATGAATTAATTAATTTCTTTGTATCTTTGCGTATAAATATAGCATAGCCCAGAAAAAAAAAACATAGGCTATGTTTTATTAATTTTATTCAAATATTTTCCTTAATTCAAAATTTCCTTCTTTTTCATACAGAATCAATAGGGATTTTTTAAATAAAATTTAAGCAATTTCCTTTATCGTTGCCAAAAAAAATCAAAATTTGGAATAATAATTTTTCAACAGCAATAAGTTTCAATTGAGCAATTTCCATTCGAAAAATTAAACTATGAAAAAAAAAATAAATATGATGTCAGAATTAAAATAACTATAGATATAGTACTTTTTATTAAATATTAAACACGGATATTCGTTTCATTAATAGGAATTTTTCGTCTAGGAATTTTTCTGACAAAAATGGGGACATAATTAGAAGTAAAAGAAATAAACAAGAATTATATTTTTAATAAATATTCACTTAGTAAAATATGACGTCATAGTTGAACAAAAACAGGTATTTTATAGTAGTCGTTAAAAATACAAGAAACATGAATATCAATAACTCATGAATAATGACGTCATTGCCGAAACTTCAGTGAAGGCTTACTTTGGAGACACAAAATTTATTTTTTCATATGTCAGTCTCTACTTCTGTATGTCTGTCTGTCCCACTATAACTGCAGCAAAATGCAATCAAAAATTTTTTTTTCGGAAACAAAATTGTAAAACTCTAGATTACTGAGTTAAAAATTACAAAACTTCCTGATGCATCAGGTTTAGGTGTTTGTGGCTGGCAGGCATGTAGAAGTATGAAGATAAATAAAAATATTTGCCCTAACTGTTACTTATTCTTATAAATCAAAATGTATAAAGAAATGCAAAATATATAATAATCATTAGCACAATTATTAGAAAGTGACAAATTTAAATTAAGTGAGGCTCGGGGGGTTCAGGGGGGCGGAGCCCCCCTGAAGAAATCTACTATGTTATAATAAAGAAAACAAAAATAATAGATCATGAAAATTTCAGAATATCCTAACATAACTAAATTTTTAATTTACCGCTTTTGATGGCTGAAAATTTCTAATTCCTATCTTATTCTTATAAATAATTACGCAATTTGAAAATTTTAAAGTACAGTTTCCAGGGAGTTGAATATTGCCCAAAGTGTGTTTTAAAAAAATATATGAACAAAGCTGACGTTGAGGCTCCTGATCTGCAGATTTACTAGTTTTAGAAAAGTGTATTAAAGCATAAAAAACGTATTTTGGAAAAAGGTATATATATATACCAGGTTGTTCAATAAGTTTTGTCGTTCGATAAGAAAACACAATGTTATGGTTCAAAGTACACTTTATTATTCAGTATAATCTCCCTGAAGATTAATGCACTTGCTCCAACGATCCTCCAATCTGTGGATCCCATCCCAAAAGTGAGATTCCGGAAGGTCTGCAAAATACGCTTCAACAGCCATTATGACCTCTTCATTTGACGAAAAACGCTTTCCACGCATAAATGTTTTGAGTTCTGGAAACAAATGGAAGCCGCTGGGGGCCAAATCTGGTGAATACGGCGGATGCTCCAACAATTCTAACTTTAATTCATGGATTTTAGCCATTGTCAAAATGCTCTTGTGACACGGTGCGTTGTCCTGATGAAAAAGGATTTTTTTCTTCTGCAAACAAGGTCTTTTTTCACGTATTTTTTCCTTCAACTGGTCCAAAAGGTTGCAATAATATTCAGAATTAGTTGTTATACCAGTTTGCAAGTAATCCACAAATAAAATTCCTTTCGCATCCCAAAAAACTGATGCCAGAACCTTCTTGGTCGATTTCTGGACACGAACTCGTTTCGAAGCCGAACAACCAGGTTCACACCACTCTTTAGCCTCTTGTTTTGATTCAGGATCATGGTGATAGACCCAACTCTTATCCATAGTGATGAATCGACGCACAAAATCCACTTTATCCTTTTTAAAAAGCTCCAAATGTTGTTGAGAAAGTCGCATTCGAATGTGTTTTTGTTCCATTGTTAGCGAATGCGGCACTCATTGTGCACACAGCTTTTTAAAACCCAGAATTTCATTTAAAATATGACTCACACTGCCTAATGAGATGTGTAGAGCCTCTACTAAATCCCTCTCAGTCAATCGACGATCTTACAAAACCATATCCTGTACTTTGACTACGATTTCTGGTGTTGATGCGGTTTTTGGACGTCCTTCACGTGGATCGTCTTCAAGGCTTGTACGACCACGTTTAAATTCAGCAACCCATCTTTCTTCTGTTCTAACTGAAGGTGAACCTTCATTATACACTCTTAACATTCGTTCGTTAATTTGTTTTGGTGCTACACCTTCCAAAAATAAGAATTTCATCACTGCACGATATTCAATTTTTTCCATTGTCGAAAATACTGTGACACGGCGGCACTAAATGGCTTGTAAACAAAGAATGAATTGACTGATTTAAATGAACCTTCACATACGTTGATAAGAAGAGTGAACCAACAAAACAAAAACAAATTTAGACTAGTAGCAACGCCCTTTCTTATCGACCGACAAAACTTATTGAACAACCTGGTATATATACACACAGCGACAGTACTTAAACTATATTATTTTAAAACATTTCAGCACCCTAATCTTTTAGGTCCATAGTCATCAGCACCCTAATTCTTTAGCTCTATTTTATTGACCGATAATTAAAAACTGAAAAATTTTAACCACTTTATTTTCCATGTGCCCTTAAGGGTGTACTTAAATAAAAAAGAGCAACTTTGTGAGGTAAGTTTTAGGTTATTTTTCTACGGAAAAATGCATGAAACTAGCCAGTGTTGTTGTTCAGAAACTAACGATGCGCACTTTTTTTTTTTTTTTTTGGACAAACGCAATAGATTTTTTAGAACAAGCCATCAAAGTTGGCATTTTGAAACGCATTTCCCAAAGAAAGCAGAAAAAACAATCAATGAGACCGAAAAGACGCGTGATCACGTGATCGATATCCCTTATAACTCGATAGGTAATTTAATCATCATAAAATAGCAAACAAAGTTCGATTCGAAATCGCTTCCATAAGGAGGCTTTCTAGTTTTATATCATTCTGTAAAAAAAAAAACGAGTTTGTAAATATGTCAAAGCGTTTTGCTCTTGTTGAGCAAAGCAGCTGAGAACAGTCTTAAGTGGCCACTCGATACACTGAAAAAAAAAAATCGGGTGATGATGTTAAATCTATGGGGTCGTTCTTTTCAAATATCTCGCTCAAATTTTAATATTATTGCATGATTGTTTTTTGCATAGGATAGCTGAGGATGATCTACAACTGGGTTAGTTTTTACTTTTTCGTTTTTGGTTATATATTTTTGATAGGTTTCAATTTCAGAACTGGTTGAAATCGGTTCTGAAAATAATTGTATATATATAAATGATTTTTTTTTTTTTTTTTTTTTTTTTTACAAAAATCTGAAACCAAAAAATGTAAAAAGTAAAAACTAGCCCGGTTGTAGATCGTCCTCATATATCCTATGCAAAAAACAATCATGTAAAATTATTAAAATTTTAGCGAGATATTTGAAAATAACGCCCCCATAGACTTAACATTATCATCACTGCCTTTTTGAGTAACTCGAATAGCGTCTTAAAATAAATCAGAATACATACTATACATTTTCAATAAAACCCATTAATTTTCAACACAATCTTTAACACCCAAACGTATTCTATACCTGGTCAAAAAGCTATAAAATTTGTGACCCCCCCCCCAAAAAAAAAAAAAAAAAAAAAAAAAATCTTACAGAAAAAGTAAAAGAAAAGAAAAAAAGGTCGAAACAGGACTATTATTCCAAGACACGCGACAACATCCTTTCTCAATGCATTAACTAACAAAGCTTGCACTGTACCTATAGCTCTAAAAAACAGCGAAATTTTCAAAACCTTATCCGAAGCAACAAAAAATAAAGATAAAAAACAGTAAAATTCATGAATTTCAGCTCTACATACACGTACGATGGTAAGTATGTTGCACTTACCTTATTGTGTAAGTAAAAGTTCAGTGAACTTCAGGTAAAGACCTTTTCACCCCTTTCGAAAGTCCCTCTCTAAGTTCAGGGAGTTTTTTCTTTCTACCCATGTTCAACCGTGTTCCATCCATTTTTACCTACATTGTATTTTGATGTGACCAACACAAGTTAAATAAAGTATGTTATTTTCCATTATTCAACATAGAAAATAATTTAAAAAATACTCAAATTGAATATCTATGAAGATTCGGTGAACTGTTTTTAAGGTTGTATTCCAAATCAATCTCCTTATTTTCTGATTTATTTTTAAATTCATTTTTGTTTTCAAACGTATCAAACTGGCAAATTCTCTTATTTAGAAAGTACATAAAGTGTCATGCTTTTCAATTTTTTGATAAATGCAGGAAATATTGCAAAAATGCACTCAAAGTTGGCGTCTTGAACCGAATTTTCCAAAGCGAGAGTTCAGGGAACAACAACAAAAAAAAAAAAAAAAAAAAAAAAAAAAAAAAAAAAAAAAAAAAGGCTAGGCTAAAAGATAATTGTTCATTAATCAAGCTAAATTTGTTAAGCGAAAAATGAAATCACACGGCCTCTTATGCATCTCTTCAAAAATCCCCTCAGCAAGTTTCATGTTTTTACTTTTAAAAATGAGTCTGAAAATGTCTCAGAAAATTTCGAGAAACAATCGAAACTTGAAAAATATTTTTTTCAAATAGGCCCTTAATTGAAATGGGGTCATATAATATGTTCTAATTATACAAAATTAGGATTAACTAAAAGTTCTAAAGGACGCCTGATTTAAGGCGATCCTAACTGGGTCCTCTAATTTTGAACCTCCAGAATTTTTTGTGCTAAGTATTTTTTTTTTTTTTTCGCTTTATTTAAAATATTTATATACCGACATATTTAAACATCTCTGCACTGATTATTATCTTATTATTATGAATATTTATCGATACTTTTTTAGCATACATTCGGTTTCTCTGACCGTCTGTCCACGCTTTAACTACGGTAAACATACTCGGATTTTCATGCAATTGAGGGTTATTTAGGGTCATCAAACATGCTGCGTTGCATATGAAGTATGTATGATTAAGGGTTCATTTAAAGAGACACTCAAAAGAATTCGATTGCATTATGGTGCACGGGGGAAAATCATTTGGAGAGTTAATGACATTGCACTATTTCAAATGCATTGAAACTGTTATAAATCACTAAATTTCATTACGATCACGTTAAAACAGAGCATTCATAGTATTTTTAAATCATTTACAGGGATACACACACACACAAAATACTCGTTTACAGTACTGTCTTTATGTAATAACTGCTAACTTTTTAAAATTCAGTACGCACTTTTTTTTTTTCATATTACTCTTTATATATAAATTTTATGCTTCATATACAGGGCTGCACAAGGGGAATTTTTAACTGAAATAGTGATGTCTCTTAAATGAACCAAATTCTGTAATGCACAGATACAAATCTCTATATCATATATAGGGCTGCTAAAAAATTTGGATATTTTTCCGATGTAGACATGTCACATGAAATTTGAAAGTTTTTCTTGAAAGTGTACTTTATTCTGGTCGATAGCTATCTTCAACAAACTTACAGCGAAAAGAAAGCAGAATTATTAAAAAAATTTTTAAATGCTAAATTATTTCCCTTTTATACAGATACTAAAAACGAAACAAGTGAAAAAATATAAACTTTTTTTATATATAAAAAAAGTTGATAACTCGTGGGAGAAAATTACAAATCAAATAAATAAATAAGTAAGTAAATAAATACGCAAATGAACTTTTTAAATGTCACAAACACTATCTATAGTTATTTCCAAAGCATTACAAAAGAAAAAATGTTTATAGCATTTATTGAAAAAATAATATTTATAGAAAAACGTTTTTGTATTTATAGAAAAAAATATGTTTCAGTTACCAGCCATGCCAGCCTATTTTTCAAAAAAAAAAAAAAAAAAAAAAAAAAAAAAAAACAGACACACTCGTACACACACAGAGAATACGATACCATTAACAGTCTATTTCCTGAAGCATTTAGTATAGTATTTCGATTTCTTTTGATACAATTCCCTACAAAACAGGGATCTGATAAAAGGGGAAGGGGAATGGGAGGGGGGTTGTTTGATCAGGACAGGGAGTAAGGACGGGAGGAATAAATATATTTTGTTATTCTGCACAACACCAACAAGTTTATTTTCGTCTTCAACCAGCCGCAACAACTGTTGCTTCTATATTCAATTGAAAACAGAGTAGTAAGTCTGCTGCTATGAGGAAAAAATAAATGAAAGGAACAGCGTGTATGAGAATGAAAAGTATGAAGGTTGGATGAGGATTAGGATCGTACATCGCCTCGGGTTACCCAAAATTACCCGCACCCAACCTATTTCGTTGTAAGTTTTGGGTGGGTTGTAATGGACCCTGTCAGTAATGACATCACAGACAACTTAACTCCACATATCAGCAGAAAATGCGTTTCAAACAAACAAAAGAGTCTAGAAAAAGACAAAAATGAAATGTGTTGTTTTAGGCATTAAGCTACAATTGCAATCGGGAAATAGTTAAAAAGGGTCACATTTCGGCCAAAAATTGTGGTTGGATATGGTTTAAAGTTCAGTAAATCAAGTCCTTGTTCTACGTTATTGTCTTTTTTTTCCGAACAATCATATTGCAAGTGGTTTTAACGGTATAGTGCATCTCTAAAACACTCTCAACTCTATGTGTTTGTTTGCAACTTAATTTGCGGCTGATATGTGGAGTTGAGTTACCTGTGACGTCACACTGATAGAATCTTATTATTCTAAAGAGTGTTCGGGTTAGATCTTCATTTTTGCGGTCACACACGATTTTATTTTATTTTATTTATTTATTTATTCATAAATTAAAACTGAACTCTGTGGCATTACAATCCATGGAGGATCAGAGCCGACGATGTCCATTCCAGTTTACTAGACCCTAGGTCCCAAGGTGCTATGCAGCACATGTCTCAGCTAAATGGTCGGTCTAATGCGAGACCCTCGGTTTTTAGTCCCAAGCAAGCTTGGTACTCATTTTATCGATCCCAAAGTAATGAAGTGCTGAGTTCACCGAAATAGTTGAACTAACCTCTTTCGGCGCCACAGCCAGATACTCTGACCACTACGTTACTGGGCTTATTTATTTATAAAAAAGGCGACATTTTATTTCCGATTTATGAGTTTAACTTATTTTTGAGAAAAAAATAATTTTTATTTATTCACTTTATTTCAAAAATAAAGTTTACAGTAGAACCGGCGTAATTGATGCAGAACTTTCGTTTTACGTTATTTGTAATGTTAAGTCTGGTATCTTTTATATAAATTTTCATATTTAATAACAAATTTATGTGTAAAGTTTTTCAAAGATGTATTTTAACAAATCAACTAAAAATAACAATTCTCGACGTATTCAGCAGCATCGTGTACATTTACAATTACTTGTACCTTTTACCGAGTGCAACGTGCTATTTTCTGAGTGTGCTGTGTTTCTTTCAATCATAAACATTATGATAAATTGTTTATGCATTGAATATTTAATTCGAGGAACTTTCCTTTAACATCGCTTATTAAGCTTAAACAAAGAGAATAAAAAAATTCCAATCCGGGAATCAAACCCGGATCCTTGAAATAGCACCCATTGCTTAACCATTAAGCTACAAGGATGATCCCAGTTAGGCATATCTCCCTCTTAAATGTCGGAAAAAGTTGCAACTAGAGTACAAGATGGAAAAATCTTCAAGAGCACATGCATCTGTGACAAACATGAGACGAAATAAAGCCTAGCATAGATGAAAACGTAAATATACTTTTAATTAATTTTTCATCTAATTTTCAGCAGAGAAATCAAGCTCAAAATTATTGAATATTAAATCAGCTAATTTTTCTCACATTGGTAACTCATCATAAAGAAACAGAGTGAAAAATGTTCAATCTCGGAATCGAACTCGGATCTTTGGAGTAGCGCTCAAATGGTGTCTTCGTAGATTAACGGTAGCGTATTGAAGTGCCATTTCAAGGATCCGAGTTAGATTTTCTGCTTGGACATTTTTAACTTGCTTTTTTTATACTTTGTTAGAGATGTGAAAAAATTCAAGTAATTTAATATTCAATATTTTCGCGTATAATTTCCCTTCTGAAAATTAATGGAAAACTTAAATTTGAATTTATATCTTTATGCATAATTTTATCTATTTATATTTAAGTGAAAATTATAATGAGTCAACAGAGAGGTAAATTTTCCATTTAAATACAAGATGACTGAATAATGCTTAAATAGTGTATGAAAATGTTTATTTTAGAAAGAAAACACGGCGCGCTTCGGAAATAACACGTTGCACTGAGAAAATGGTACAGCGTAATCATAAAAGTACACGATGTTACTTTATATCTGAACCGTAGTTAAGCTTCCCTTGAAGAAGGGATTTATAATTAATAACTTTCGATATTACAGACAATCTATTTGATTTTTTTTCTTTGAATCTTAACCCATGTATGTCTAAATTTATGTTTTCTTGAATTTGCTGGAAAAATTACTTTAAAATTTTACAAAATAAACTGGAAAAATACTAAAAATTTTTTTAATTTTTTTAAATTTATTTTATAAAATGTAAACGTGCTAAATATGGAAGTAACAATTGTAATAATTGTAACCCATAATATTTGTAATAGCAGAATTTCCCCCAGAGGGTTTCAGGTTGGACGCTCTGCCCCTCCTGCCCTTTAGTTAAAAAATAGCGCCCCTCTTGCCCCTCATCCAAAAACTAGCGCCCCTCTTGTCATTCATTAAAAAAAATAGCGCCCTTCTTGCCCACATTTGAAAAAACGCAGCCCTCCAGCGATGATCCGAAAAAATCGGCGATGGAACGCAAAAAATAGCCTCATACGCGTCCCATGGGACGGGTAATTTCGTCAAAAAATCGCTTAAAAAAACGGCAAGTTCGTTAAAAACCGCGAAATAACGACTAATTTCCGGCAAGATTCGCAAAAAATGGCTAATTTCGTCACAAAATTTCCCAAAACGGCAGATTTCCTCAAAAGATTGTGAAAAAACGACACTTTTCTTCCGAAAATCGCAATAAATTTTGTCAAATGAGTCGCAAAAAACGGCAACTTTCGTCAAAAAATAGCGATAAAACGGCAGATTTCGTCAAAAGATTTGCGAAAAAACGGCAAATTTCGTCCAAAAATCGAAATAAAACGGAAAATTCTATGGAAAGTTTCGTTTTTTTCGCGATATTTTCACGAGATTTGTCGTTTTTTCGCGATTTTTTTGCAAAATATGCCGTTTTTTGCGATCTTTTAGCAAAAACTGCTGTTTATGCGATCTTTTAATAAAATTTGCCGATTTTTCGCGATTTTTAACAAAATTTACCTTTTTTTTCTTTTTTCAATATTTTTATGAAATTTCTGTCTTTTCACGACTTTTTGAACCGCTAGATTCTAGATTCAACTCTATAAAAGTCCCCTTTTCAGAACAGTAGCGCCCTGCCCTTTTTTAAACCTGGGGGAAACTTTGTATAGTATAATATGCATAAGTATCTGTTTTGTCTAAATTTATATAAAATAAGCTTTCGAATTTCATATGCTATAAATAGTATTTTATGAACTACTAAAAAATTTTGTTTTTTTTACAAAGACCAATGACATTGTAAGTATTAGCATTAATAAACTAAGAATAATCGTATTTGAGACTTAAAAACAGTTTGTTTCCGAATCATCCTGTAAAGGACCACATAAATCACTAAGTCCTAAACTAAAAATGAAAATATGTACCCATTCGTGTCTTGCGTTCTATATTTTGTAACCTTACAAAAACACATAATAAAATGGCCTTGAACATATAAGAATTTAAAATAACACGTATTTTTAAAAATGTCTACAAACTAAGATTATGATTTAGGGTCAGAATAGCATACATTTTGCATAATCTGTGGTGCAAAGAACATTTGTTAAGGATTTACAAGGCTACACAAAAGGTATTCCATTACATAATGGTATAGGGAGAACATTGTTTGGTGGCGCATTTTAATTGTAATTAACTATTTACAATTTTATGAGATTGATATTTTTAAAACTTTGTTATCGTACGAAAACATCTCATTTGCTACGCTTTACGTGCAATTTCCAGCTTTTTTTTTTTTTTTTTTTCTTTTAAAGTTAAAAAAGTGATTATAATTTACTCCATCAAAATCTCACAATCACAAAAGTTAGGGGAAATTATGACTACTATATTTTGTCTTTAAACTTCCCTATACACATTTGTTTGGGGGTAAGTGTAACCATTAGAACTCCAAATTGACAAATCCATTTATGAAAAATTTTGCTTGACTTTTTTTTTCAAATTGCTATTTAGTTCTCAACAAATGCCTCAGACTAGTGATAAAGAATATCTAAAGTGAAAACTACATTATCAGGTCAATATCTAGGAAACGACCAAAATTTTACCGTACACAGTTTTCTCCAATATGGAGATGATCACAATTACCCCTTGGTAATAACTAGATCACCCTTTATTTGGATCCCTGTTTGAAATAACACAAATAAACTTGCTTTTTTACATTTCGCCATCTTTAAAAATAAAATTCTGCAAAGCCCAGAAAAGCATTCATTTAAACAGATATCTGTCTTATTCAAGTCACACACTAAGGCTCGCCACACACCAGTGAAACATTGAACAAGAAAACGTGCGACATGCTACAATTAAACCCTGATAACAAAGAAAAAAACGGTTTGACTGCGTCCTGTTGCACGATTTTTGACGCATGTCTCCCTGGTGTGTGGCGGGCCTAAGGCGGCACATAAGATATGTCGCTTTATTTCGGGTAAAAACTGGATATAAACAGGTTTGAAACAACTTCTTTCTTTGTTTCGACCAATTTTTCCTCCTATGTCGCTGTTCATATTTCCCTTATCGTCTTAGTGTGAGGTGTGCTTTATGCTGCAATCTTTCAACAATAAATAAAGATATTTACGGAAGATTATTTCATATAATTTTCATGTTGTAAAGAAGACAAAAATTATATAAATTTATTAAAAATAAAAATGTCCTGAAAATGGATGCTAGTCATAAAGATGTCAAAGAGTTTAATTTCTTTAACTTGAAATCGCTATTTTTGGCTGCTGTCTGTGTGCCACGCCGGATCGAATCAAATTTAAAATATAACTTATCAAACTACATGAAGAATGCATATATTTGTAAATAAAACAGTTTTCATTAAAAAAATCGCATCTACATTTGACATCGTTTTTTGAATAAGAAATATTTGTGTATGTCTCAATTTTAGCGTTAGGATTTCGTTTTCCAGAAAAAAAATCTACGTCTTTACAACCGTTTTTCAGAAGAAGAAATCCGTATTCCTTAGAACGGAAATCTTTGAGGAACTCTCGAACCAAAAATTTCCAAAAAATAACCGATTTCCTTTACGTTATCGCTATAGAGGTATTTCCTTTCAATCGATATGCGATAAGCAAAAGACAAGCTTCAGATAAAACCCAAGATTTTTGAGAAGTTGCCGGAGGAAGGAAACTTATATAACATCCCCGATACTAAGCTGAAAAATATACGCAATAACAGCGTCTTATAATACTTCTCGGATTTTAACATCCGTCTTTATCTAACCCTGTTCAATAATTTGATTATGTAATTTTCAGGATCGTATTAAACCCTTGGGGACGAGCCACACATATACTTGCCGTATAAGGGGCGTAGAATCCTTGATTATTCCCACCATTTAATTTTATTGTAAATTTTGCTTTATTTAACGAGGGCATATTCTCAATTCAATTTCAACCTCGTCATAAGCGATTATTTTTATATTATGTTAGCAACACTATTATTACAAAATACAGTTTGTACCCGTAAAGCATGGTGACGTCACTGCAACGTCCTTGTGAAGTCACATTGTGACTTTGTGACCATCTATTGTCGACGTGACGTCACGTGGCGTCGATGTGAAGTCACAGTGACTAAAATGTGAAGTCGTTATGGCCGTTTTAGAGCTCTTTTGTGACGTTTCACAAAGTGGTCACAATGTGACAAATTTGTGAAAAATGTGTCATTTGTGACTAATTTGACATTAACATTGTGACGAAACTGTGACAAAAGCGACGATATTTAAATTGCCAGAAACATGTTTTTTTAAAGTAAATAACATGTTTTGAAGGATATTTATAAATTTCTAAAGATTTTTAAGAAAGTCACATCTCAGTCACAATATGACGTCACTGCGTGGTGGCATTTTGGTCACAGATGTGATGTGACCAAAGTGACTCACAGTGACGTCACTGTGACGTCACTGTAACCATGCATGCTATAGGGGTAGTGTATTTCTCTTGCAAATGTTATCAAAGCGTATGGGATAGATTTTAGTTTTTAAATAGTGGGGTGAAATAGCATTAAAAAAAATCGCTTGTAGCAGCTCTGAATGAGGCAAAAATTTGTTAAAAAAAGGAGGGGGGGATAAGAGATTAAAAAGTCTGCAAAAGACGCTAATATACCGAAGGATAACCTAAAGTGGGAGTCTTGCTTGTCTAACCCAGACACACACGCTTTCTTATGCTTGTCGCGAAATAAACATAGGTTTGATAACACTGGTCAACAGCTGTTTTGGTGCCGGGGTATTTTTAGCTGATTTTATATGAATTTGATGTCCTGAATTCAAATATGGCATTAGTTTTTCTCTATCAGCTCAGTTTTTTAAGATAAACAACTTTTTGTGAAATATATGTTTCATTATTTTAAGGTAAATTCATGTATTAAAAATGTATGTAAAAATAAAATAAATACAGGATTTTTATTTTTTATAATACACAAATGTTAGTTTTTATTATTATGATATACACATTAGAGGTCTGCACGGGCCGAAATTTCCAGGCCCGGGCCCGGCCCGAAAGTTAAAATTTCGGCCCGGGCCCGACCCGGCCCGAACGAAAGAAATATTGGCCCGACCCGGCCCGGCCCGAAAGTTAAAAATTCGGCCCGAGCCCGGCCCGGCCCGAACGAAAAAATAATGGCCCGACCCGGCCCGGCCCGAAAGTTAAAATTTCGGCCCGAGCTCGGCCCGGTCAGGAAAAAAATTTTAATTTCGGCCCGAACCCGGCCCGGCTGGAGTGACTTTCTACAGAACATTGATTTTTAATCTTATGGAAGAGTTCTGACCAAAAAAAATTATATTAGTCTTTTTTTTTCCATGTTTATAATCTCCATTTATGCAGAAGTGCCGTAGGCTGCGATATTTATGCTTTTAAATGAATCTTTGTTTGTCGTATGTAAATGTTTCAGTTATCACTAGTATTATTAATCCATATTCCCTGTAATGGAGACAAAAAATCGAAAAAGCGGTACATGGTAAAATTTCCAAAGACGAAATCGCTTTGGAACGAAAAAAAAAATGCATTCCCTTCTTAACAGATGTAAATGTTTAATAATTTTTTTTCTCTCGTATTGTTGTATTCATTTTGCATAAATGAAAATTTTAAAAGAAACTTTCAGTTTTCAGTTTTAAAAAAAAATCCGTCATAATCATGCTTTTTTTTTTTTTTTTTTTTTTTTTTTTTTGTGTGTGTGTGTGTGAGTGTGTGTGTGTGTGTATGTTTAATTCTATTTTAAAACGCCTAGTAATCTACGATTCTTTAAAAGGAATAAATTCTAATGTTTAATTGTAGAATAATGACGGCTTAAAAGCATATGCTTTTTTTGCAGAAATTTTTGGACAAAGCCAAATATTACTGATTTATAAAAAGTCGAGAAAAGGATTTTCATATAGGAAGATTCAATTGGAACTGATTATTTTGGTCCATGAAATCTAGGAAGAATGGAATCAGTCTCGGCTTCGCAAAGTAAAAAAAAAGTTAGGCCCGGCCTGATACTCCAGCAAAAAAATTAAGTCCCGAGCCCAGCCCGGCCCGAAATAATTTGTGACTAGGCCCGGTCTGGCCCGGCCCGAAAGGATTAGTGACTAGGCCCGGCCCGGCCAGGGCCCGAGTCTTCAGAAGTAAGGCCCGAGCCCGGCCCGGCCCGAATGCCATTATTGGAAATCGGCCCGAGCCCGGCCCGCGGGCCGGGCCGGGCTCGGGCTTCGGGCCGGGCTCGGGCTTCGGGCCGAGGCCCGGCCCATGCAGACCTCTAATACACATATTCAAATAATAATTTTTTAATTATATTATACAAATATTTTTACTCACAAAAATAGAGAAAAATGTCACTGATGAAACTGATACTCATTGAATGCTTCGGAAGCTTCTTTTCCGTGACATTCTGGAATATATTTTAGAACAGTGTCTTTTTAAACTCAAACTGTAATCTGAAACCCTTTGCATATCTCATCTTTTTTGGTAGCGGTCCTCCATAGTCTTAATATTGTGGTGAAATCTTTCGGGATGTTTATCACTTGTGCCTTCTTTATTTTCAAGAAAATGCTCTAAGTGGCAATGTAAATAGTGCACTTTAATGCTTCTAGTACACCCAAGAGATTTAAAACTATTATGCTTTTCATTTACCAGTTCTACATAGATTTCTCCTTTGCATTTGCCCGGAATGTTTTTGTGAACTGCCACAAAAAAAGTCCAGGCTTTTTATTCAGCCTCATTCGTTGAATTTACGAAAGCAGGATCCTTAATCAATTGTCTTATTTGTTGTCCGTTAAACATTCCTGCTTTAATATCTTCATAACTCAATTCGGGTGTTTTTACCTTATATATGCAAATCATAACCCGTTCTTATGGAGAATTTACACAAACTGCTTCATAGGACAGAGCTTGATATGCAGTGCAGAAAGTATGGTTTTCTTTCGCCCAACTAAAGGGTTATTAATGACATTCCTTTCTCCAACATCCATGTTTTCTTTCTTAGGCCTCTCTTTTCTAATCTAGTGGTGTGTTTTATCCCTGCTATCCCAAAAATAGAAAAACAATAGTATTTTGTGTAACTTCTTTGCTGTCCAAGGACAATCATCTGGAGTATATTTAGGAAGAACCAATTTTTCTAACAGTCCTCTAAATTCATGACAAAATACAAGATTGTTTTTTTAAGAGAAGTAGGGTAGTAGACAATTTGTCTTGTGTGATAAAATGTAAGTTTGGCTCTTTGTTCTAATAAATTTTTGTCTTTTAATCTTGAAACCAATCAGTAATTCAGAAGCTTCTTTTAAAACATTGAAATCTCTTTTGAAATCATTTAAATCAACCTGGTTGAAAAATTTAGGCATTGATGACGTCTCCTCATAATCACTGTTACCTTCACAGCTATCTAAAAGATGATCAGAAGGACAATATTCATCCTCACTAAGCTCTGGTAGCTGATGAAATGTTGGGATCGGTAGTTCCTCTGAGTGAGGAAGTGGGGGTCTTGAAAACACTAAATCAGGGTAAGTTTTCTTATTACAATTGTTTGGATTAATTCAAATAGTATTCCAGTGTTAGGTAGAAATAATAGTCATAGAAATGGTTTTGGAGTTCTCTCCAAACCATTGGTAAGCCGAATTTGAGACTCATTCTCTTCCGTCAGCTCATTGTCATAAATGCTCTGTACAAGTTTTACAGACCTGTGGCGGTGCGCAGATTTTATCCTGATCACCAAGTCTAACCCCAAAGTATCCAAGATAAGCTCTCTTTACAAAGTCAGTAACATATTTACTGTGTTCTTTCAACTTTTATTCTCCGCATATGTAGCAAAACTTATCTGGATGATTTACAACTTTTTCTACTTGAACTCATTTAAATTCCATTCTACAACGCAAACACAACAATCTACAACACTACGAGTTTTACGTTAAATTGATACGAATTCTACCTTAAACACAAATATCATGGAAGTTCAAAAACTTTAGAAAGTCAAAGAAAGCCAGTTTTGTTTCCATGGAGCGAACTCTGTAACTAACCTTATCTCTTGGAGGCTTTTACATTTGGCTTTATGGATGAGCGGCGCGAAATCATAAGCATGCGCAGATCCTCAGTTTTGCTTGCACATTTCTTTTTTTCAAGATCTTGTGGTATTTCAACGTCCTTCTAATCGCCTTGAGCGTCGTTACAGGGCTATGTATCATAAGGTCAGTTTAAGTGTTCAAGGTCACTTTAGTTCTAAAAAAATCTTTAGTTCGCTTTGCATATCTAAAAAAGTAGAGCTGATAGAGAAAAACTAATTGCATATTTGGAATCAGCGTCCCAAAAATATCCAAAATCAGTTGTAAAATCTCAGGCACCAAAAAAAAAATTTTTTTTTTGTAGGCCTGTGTAATTTAAGTGAATAAAGAAAAATATAAATGCACATTTTTACATAAATATACAGATTATTTTTAATAATTTTCTACTCTACAATTATAAATTTTAATTATAATCAATATTGGGTCAAAAACTGATTAAAACATTTTAACACGTAAATCTGGATAAGGTTCCCACTTGCGCCAATTATTATACATTTTTGGCACTACTTTCCAAAAACAAAACAAATTTACATAGAACTTAATAATACAGACATGAGAAATATTATACAAGTGTTTTTTTAGAAGTGCTAATAAAGTATAAAAATTGGCGTAAGTGGGAGCACTGCAAATAAAGTACTGTCGTTTGCAGCCCTATCGGATTGAGTTGGGTTTGGACCCAAAACAAATTAAACAAAACAAAAATGAATAATTCATCAACCGGAAGTCTAAACAGAATCGAATCCGACAGAATTCAAACCGAAACCGAGACATTCAAATTCAAACCGGACATGAAAGACAAAAATGCATAGTTGGTATGTTAAGAAATGTATGTCTTATCTGATTACAGGTCTAGTGTACAATTATGTATGTAATATCAAATTTATCTTTTTTTTATACTATGCAGATATACACTGATTAATATTTATATAGTAATAAATCAAAACTTAATTCGAAACATAGAAACACAACCAGACCCGAACCCTATACGCAATGAAAAAAGTTAGCATCGACCAAAACCGCCCAAGTGGCAATTTGGGTGAGTTTGGAAGTCTTATCTGATCTACAACAGTGTAGGTCTAACATATACTTATACATGTAATATCAACTTTATCTTTTTGTATATTACGCACATATCCACTAATTAATATTTATATAGTAATAAATCAAAACTAAACCCGAAACTTAGAAATACAACCGAACTCGAACCTTATCCGCAATGAAAAAAATTAGCATCGACCAAATCCGCCCAAGTGGCAATTCGGGTTAATTTGTGGTAATATCGGGTAACCTATAACCCGATGAAGTACTCTGTTCCAGTAAATGTTATACTTCAATAAATAAATTTATCTTGAAATCTTAATAATACGATGTAAAAAGTTTAATAATTTTTAGAATAAGTAAATTCAAAAGCAGAATAATCAGAATAAAAGGGTTTTATCAGTTGCGAAAAGGTGTAAAGAAATATCAGCTTTATTCAGCCGTGATATGAAATTGAGAAACGTGTAAGAAATACTTATCTTTCAAGTGTTTCTTGAAGATAAGCGTTTCTCACACACTTCTAACTTCCATGTCGTGATTTAAAGAAACTGATTTTTATTCCTTGAGTTATCGGAAGTTTATTATTTGAAAAATGAAATCCAATAAGTTTCGTGAGATATAATAAATGCGCATTCGATTAATCATAGTAATTTATTCCTACATTAATAGGCATACATTTCCAGTTAATTATTCGAGTAATCTTAGCTTAATAAATGTTAATCATAAGAACAACAATAAAACATGAAATAAAATCGCACGTTTGTTATTCGAAAATAAGAGAAGAGTTCCATATCCTTTTCCAATTGGCGCGATTGGCGAAGGAATCTAAAATGGTGCCAAAAGGCCGGTTCAGAATCTTACGAAATTTTTTAAGACTGCGAAAAGACACAGTTTTAAAAAAAAAATTTAATTTTTTTTATATTATGCACATTACAGTTGCAACATTTACATACATAAAATGTTATGTATGTAATTATATATGTAGATAGATATACATCTAAAAATATGTGTTATATACACATATAAATAAACACTATATATACTTATACAGGGTCGATATGTTATCAATCGCCGACCTTTAATTTCTCAACCGTTGGTCGTAGACATATAGTTCAAATTACAAAAACGTTTCGAATGAGGTAAATATTCATGTTGTGGCATTTTTTGTTGTAAAAATTAAGTTTCATAAATATTACGAAACCTAACTTTTTATACGGACCCCAGTCCCTATAGTTATATTTATTAAAAGTTTCCATATATCATAACAAATACAACACAATAACTTCTGTGCTACAAAAAAAATGACAGAGATGTTGAATTTCAAAGCTTGAGATTTTTGTCCATGATTTTGTGTTTCATTGAGGGATCAGTTAAGAAATGAATTAAAATACTTCGAGATCGAAATCAAGGTGCAATGTCTTTTTTACGGCGAAACAACCTTTAGCCGGTATCGCCAAATCAGAGTATCACCAAAGAGTGATAGAGGTCATTAAAGATTCATACATTAAATAAATATAAATGAAATAAATGAAAGAGTAATTAAGATGCACTTGAAACTATTTTTTTTCCAGTGGCCTTGAAATGTAACGAAATACTTTTGATAGTGCTGTAATTAAACTATGCATCCGATTTTTATAAAATTGGAAATGACTCGACAAAATTATGGAAAAATTATAAATTTTAAATTCCAAATGATTCGGTTGGGTACTTTTTGCTCTGCTATATGCGGACGGATGGACGGACTGAACGATGACTATAGGTGTTACGTATTTAAATAATTACGGACGCACTTAAAAATGGAAGAATCATGCTTCACGGCTTTATAGAATATAAATAAGACACTTTTATGCACATGCGAATAGAAACAATTCGCAACTGTGTGTGAGAAAATAAGAGAAATTGGCATTTGAAAAGCTTTCTTTTACTCTACTTATTCTTTCGGAGATAAAATCAAATATCTGAAATTTACATAATTATACAAATCAGTGAAATAATATTTAAAACACTTCGCCCAATTAGTGATGGGACGCCCCAAATCCCAAGCGTCCCATCAGTCGAAACTCCTCAGAAAAATGGGTCATCTTGAAGGCAAAGAGTTCTTATCGGATTCTTGTAAGCGAAAGATAAGAAATCATAAAGATGGACTCCACCCTTTACTCACCGGGAAGGACTGTGAAAGAAAATGTATAAATAGTTTGGATTTTTGTTTAACTCTCACGTAGGGAGGCCTTAATTAATGCTGTAAAACACATGGTACGACAGGGTGTCGTTGCGTGCAAGATGATTGTGGGTAAAGACGCAAAACACAACTTATGGTCAAGCAGAAAAGGCTCAGAGATTGATATGAAGTATTTCGTAGAGAAACATATTTTAGTCGAACAAAACTGGCTTTTTGGGGATATTTGAATATCATCATAAAATGAAACAGGGAACACATGTTTACCTCAAGAGCAGATGCAACGAGGGGGGGCTCATGGAGGTCATATCATAGTCCACTTTTGAAATAAAATTTTTTGACAAATACTATATTTTTCGTCTGGATTTCCTGGTCTAATCCAGGCGAAAAATATAGTATTTGTATTGCTAATTAGCTAACAGCTAATTATGCTACCAATTATACAGCTAATTAGGTTAGCAATTTGAGTAATTATAAATTTAAGTATTGTTTGAATAATATATTGAAACAAGTTGGAAATTGCACGTGAAGCGTAGCAAATTAGGTGCGTTCGTACGATAACGAAGTTTTAAAAATATTACTTTCATATGTCAATCTCATAAAATTGTAAATAGTGAATCACAATTAAAACGCTCATCAAACAATGTTCTTCCTATACCATTATATAATGTAATACTTTTGTGTGGCCTTGTAAATCAATAACAAATGTTCTTTGCACCACAAATTATGTATGATGTATATTATAATATGTACTTTATAGTTGCATATAAATTTTATTAAGTTCGTATGAGTGTAACACGATTAAAATGCATTTGAAACATTTTTCCCATTGACCGTAATGTAACGGAATACTTTTGAGTGTCCCTATAATTGATCTATAAATCCGATTTTCATAAAATTTGAAATAACTCGACAAAATTATGTAATAATTATGTAGTTTAAATTTCAAACGTATAGAATATATTTGAAACTTTTTCCTAATTGACCATAATGTAACTGAATAATTTTGATTGCGCCTGTAATTGATCTATGCACACGATTATCAAAATATTTGAAATAACTCGACAGAATTATGTAATAATTGCGTATTATAAATTTCAAACGATTAAAATGCATTTGAAACTTTTTTCCCCATTGACCGTAATGTAATGGAATACTTTTGATTTCCCCTGTAATTGATCTATGCATCCGATTTTCATATAATTTGAAATAACTCGACAAAATTATGTAATAATTATGTATTTTAAATTTCAAACGTATAGAATATATTTGAAACTTTTTCCTAATTGACCATAATGTAATTGAATACTTTTGATTGCCCCTGTAATTGATCTATGCACACGATTATCAAAATATTTGAAATAACTCGACAGAATTATGTAATAATTGCGTATTTTAAATTTCAAACGATTAAAATGCATTTGAAACTTTTTTCCCTATTGACCGTAATGTAATGGAATACTTTTGATTGCCCCTGTAATTGATCTATGCATCCGATTTTCATAAAATTTGAAATGACTCGACAAAATTATGTAATAATTATGTATTTTAAATTTCAAACGATTCGGTTGGGTAGTTTTTGCGTTGTTATATGCGGACGGACAGACGGACGGACTGAACGACAACTATAGATGCTACGTATTATATAATTACGAACGCACCTAAAAAAAGGGTCACCAATCGGGAAAATTTGGGTTCTTTTCATGAAATTCTTTCTAACAAAATCTAATTCACAAAAATTCCTTTTAATAAAACAGGTATCTTCATAAAAATTTTCTTGGTAAAATAAAGCATCTTCACAAAATGTACTTTCATAAAATAAATATGTTTTACAGTGTAGATTAAATAAATACAGTTGAACCCGTTTAAGAATATACGGTTACGTTTATTACGCGATACAGATTATTAAGCGATCTTTTCCGGTCCATTGATAATTGCCATTAGACTAATGAAAAAATATCACTAATGAATTTTTAATAAATATCTTTTAGTTATTTTTAATATTGATTTGAATTGCGTAATTTACAAAAGTAAACAAATTTACAAGAAAGGAAAAAATTAGCAGGAGGACTTTAAAAGGTATTATTAATAAATGATTTTCCGAATTTAAATGATTAAATCTGATCTATAGCTACAAAATTTTATTTTTCACAAAAATATAATAAATTTCATAACTTTCTCGAAAATTAAATAGGGACTCTATAGTAGGAAATCTGTAAAGACCCCTGCATTAAACTATTTAATAAATATCTTTTTTAGAAAGATATGATCCGTCTTTAAATTTTAAATAGAGGACCAGATGTGTTATACATAATTTATGAACGGACTAAATTAAATTGAGAAGAAGTTAAAAAATAAAAATAGCTTGCAGCGGTTCCCAAACTTTCTCGGTACGCGACCCACCTTTCAGTGAAGAAAATTTTCGCGACCCAACCAAGACCCAAGATAAAGTTGTATATCAGTAAAGCTATTTTTTTACGATCTATACACTCGGCTATCCTATCCTATGAAAAACGCAAATTTTCGTACATTATCAACAAAAACAAGAATTTGTAATCTCTCTGTAAGTAAATGTAATTAAAATTAATACAATGCACAGACTACAAAAAAAGCTAAAACACATTTAATTATTATGAAAACATAACTTTATAATCAATGAGATTGTTTACCAATGTGGGAACAAATATTAACACATTTTTTTGTCTCAGAACTTGTCTTTCAAAATCAACGAAGTAGAAAAAAGCATGTTCTCATAAGCACGAAGTGTTGAAGTGTAGTTTCATCAAGGACCTCAAAAAGCTGATTTAAATATTTCTGGATATTCTGTTCGTATCTACATTAATCTAGAAGGAAATTAAGGAATTTTCCTTGAAATATTATTTCCTGTTGAAATTGTCATATTTTTAAACAGATGATATAAAAAGATATATTTTGATTACAAACTTCGATTATTCCGCGACCCACGAAAACAACTGCTGCGGCCCACCAGTGGGTCGCGACCCATAAATTGGGAACCGCTGGCTTAAGGAATCTCAGGAATCTTACTTTTTACCTAGTGGTGCAATTTAGCAACATGTTTATATTTAATTCTTTTTCTCAGTCCCAAAAATGCATAAAGTGTTTAATATAGACAACTTAATGTCTTTTCTATTTAAAAAATATATATTTTTTATTATCCTAAATTGAAATTATATTTTTTTTATTTATGTTTAATTTTGATTAATTTTTTTTAAATTGTTCTTTGACTTCCATCCATTGCACGCGATTTTTTTCATAAACTAATAAAGCAATCTGCATGAAACTTGGTAAATATTTCATTTTAAATTTAAAAAAATAGTTTATACATAGCTTAAAAATAATTTAGTGTGATAATTGCATTGATTATTTTAATTTGGCAATTTTTCAATATAATATGATTTTTTTTTCAAATTTTTATAATTTAAATTCAAATTTTAAATAAATAAACAAATCGCTTTTTATTTAAGTATAAGTTGAAGATACATTAGTTTTACGTTATTATCAATAATTTGAGGAGCTCTTGAACTAATATTTTTGCCATAATCTGGCGCGCAGTGGATGCAAATCAAAAAAACATTTTTACATTTTTTATCATAGTTAAACATTAAAAAAAAAATTCAGTGTAGAATATTAAGAAAATTACTTTAAATAGAAGATGTATTAGGTTGTCATTGCTTAAAATTTTATGTATTTATGATTTGAGGGACTGAGAAAAAAAAATAAAATGTGGCAATTTTCTTTATTATCATACCAATTCGAGGCATTAGTTTAAATCTTTAAAAAAATAATCTTATCACTAAATACTACGTAATTTATCACAATAAAAAGATGCAGTAATAAAAATACTGTACATTGTAGGGGATATTTAAAAAATTAAACTTAAGAACGATTTCATTCAATCTTAAAAAATGTGACATGATGCTAAATTGCACTACCTGGCAAAAAGAAAGACCCCCTGAGACTCCTTAATAGAGACTAATTACGCTATCATAACATAGAAAGAAAGCCAAAGACACTTTTCTGAGTATTGCATTTTGCATTTACAAACCAAATTTTATATATTAAATTTGTATACGGTAATAATTTAAGGAAATTTTATCTATAACATTTACATACGATAATAAAGTAAAGAAATTTTAAATATAAATTTTATATACGGTAATAATTTAAGGAAATTTTAAATATAAAATTTATTTAAAAAAATAAGGAAATTTTAAATATAAAATTTATACGGCTTTCTTAGTCTAAAATCTTTATCTAGCAAATTTTTTCTATGCTCCCATACATAAAACAATAAAAATTTCATTATTGTACGACCAAAGCTCACCGAATTATAATATAAAATATTAATTTTATCGAATTCCGGCAATAAAAATATTTTTTTCGTAACAACAAGCTAATCAAATTCTAAATTATTGAATAATCCTTAAAGTTTTAACTTTTTTTTTAAATTTTAAAACGCCGCCCATATTAATTCATCTTCATTTTCAAAATCAGGAAAAAATTAACCCTTTGCTGCACCGTGTGCCACATTTGGCCCAAACCTAAAATCACTATTATTCTCATTATGTGCCATGAATTTGGCCAATAGTATCACTGAAACTCTTCAACAGCATTCTAAAGAATGAAATAATATTTATTTTGTCCATGTCACATGGCTGCATTTGACGAAAAATTAGAATTTGTTCTTCCGAATTGAAAAAAAATCGATCAAGCTTTTGACGCAAAAATTATGCTTATTATTTTTACTGAATACTTAAAAATATTAATATGAAAAATTGCAGAGTGTTAAGTAGAATAAAATTAATTAATTTAAGCCTCTTTAATTGCAAAATATAGCAATACAGTATTTAAAAACCCTATTTGTGTATATAGGGTAAGCGCCATAAAATATCAAATATAAGCTGAAAATTTATTATTTATTTATTTATTTATTTATTTATTTTACTATGTTTCCCATTATTAGACCGATATTCAGATTTAAATATTTTTTTCTTAAAAATAGAAAAAATCGTGCAATGAAGGGTTAACATCCTGAAATAAATGCCAAGGAGGGAAAAGTTTGTTTTTACGGTCATTCACCCCATTAATTCTTTCAGTGTTCCATTACATAGAACATTCAACTTGATGCCTAAATATTACCAGAATTCTGGTATAATTGTTTTCCGTTTATTATGCATGTGAAAAATAGCGTAAAAATAAATATATTTGTACTTAAATTCCGGTGTCATTCAGTCACTTCAACATTTTTGCAATAGAAGTTAAAGGGTTAAAATTTTCTTCTGGAAGCTTCAACTCTCTGTTATAACAATTATTGCAGCTTTACTTTGTTCATGCCAACTCTACTTAAAATATAAGATTCGATTATTCGAATCAAACTAAAATATCCAGTATTCAAAACAGATAAAAGAGCTATGCACCTCAAGACAACGTATAAAGAGCTGTCATGCACATTTTTTGCCTGACATCTGCCCCTACAAAATGCTATGTTAGATCCATGTCAGTTTAAGATACCAAAACAACCTCTGGTCAGTTATTATTTCCATCTACAATTCAATCTCCATATTGCCGTCTGTGGCTCAGACCTCAGATGTCCAGTAAACGTCACCTGTTGCCGTAACAATTCAATGTAAATGGTCGGTGACCTTATGGCAGCTGCCCCCTCCCTAAGAAAATACCCTTTCGATTTCGGTTCCAACTGAGGGGTCGGTCAAAGACCTTCGGTATCAAAACATTCAATTTTATGACCACAAATCTGACCGCTGTGTTAGCTGTAGGGAAGCAGGGGCGCAGACAACATGATCTTTTGAGGGGAGTCCAAAACTTCTCATTCCAGTAATAATACAAGCCTACAATGAATTTGTTTTTCTTTGACCCTTTACGCTTCTACAGTACGTTTAAGTACTACTATTAACTCTTTGTAGTCATATCGTTGGTACGATATCAAACTATCTAACATGAAAATATTGCTGTCTTAATAAAATTCAGATTTCTTAATTTGCACTGCATTTTTCAGAAAAGGCAAAATTTCTTTTATTTTCGCCTTAATTAACATGTCAATAAATAAGACGAATTTTACTATTTAAAAAAAGTGGTGTCAATCAAGGAACGTGAATTTTAAAAAAGTAGTCCACTGACAACAATGTTTTATATTGGATAGTTTGACACGGGTATCGACGATAGAAAGTTCATGCAAGGTATCATGCTGGTCTGAATTACTTTTCATCGAACCCATATTATTAAAGATTATGATGGAAAAACAAAACTTATTAATTATTTTTTAAACTTTACATATTAGATAACACATTTTTATGTAATTCTATTTCATAGTTCTCCATCTTTTTAAACCAGTCTACAATAGGCAGCCATATATTATTCTATTTGACCATACCGAACAATCATCATAAAGATTGCTATACAAAGTACACTCTGTACATCTTATCTTTACCGTATATTCATCTCGGTCACTTAATATTTGCTATTTTAGGCTATTATTAAGAAAAAAAAGAAGAAAACGAAGCGATAGGTCAAAGCTTATTAATTAATCTAGACTTTCCTATTTATCGGACACCACAAAATAGCATTAACTAGTTGCCTATTAAAAAGATCTCACGCATAAGTGACAAGTAATAGAAATCAGAAAAAAGATCCATATTTAAAATGAAAGTATATGTCTGTGATTTTCAGAAAAATACCTATTTTTAAGTTTATTAGACTATTTTGTCGATTTGCAGTCAATAATAACGGTAATAAATTTCTTGTCTGTTGCCTGTCCGGAATAGGTTTACACATTAAACTTACAAGGAGCAGACTGAAACATTGAATACTGAGCAGTCTAATATCGGGAGGTGGGGGGGGGGAATAAAGGGAGGAAAAAAGAGGGAGGAGGACTTTGAGAATTAGTTCACAACTAATTTTTCAATGATCAAAATTTGTGGAATTAATCATACAGTTTTCAGGATTTTTTCCAGCAATAGTCTAAGATTTATAAGTAAATAAAAATCATTCACATTTTTAGCTTACAATATACACATTTCAATTTAAAAATTACACTAATAAAAATACTCCCCCCACAAAGAAAAAAAAAGAAAAAAGAAAATCACAAGGTTTTATGAAATACATAGGTAAAACTTTGCTTTGCTAAGTACCTAGTTTTTAAGAGGTTCTCAAAAAGTACCCCGCACAACAACACGAAGCTTTCCGAAACATTTTTGAAGACAAAAGCATGATACTTTACAGGCCTGATTATTATTAAAATGATTTGTAATCAAACAATTTTTCTTTCTTTAAGATTAAAAGAGAAAAAAAAAGTAATATCGTAAGTTATAAATAATTTTTGTTTCAAGATGACAGTTTTTTCCTTTCCGGTTTTATCACGTCTGGTTCAAAAATGAACTTTGACAGGAATTTTCAAAAACATTTTCAGTATTTACCAGAAAAAGCAAAAATGCTTTTATTAAATAGTTTCGTAATAAAAGTTTCTGCAAATTTAATACGTTTGGGAACAAAAATTCATAATAATTAAAAAAAGTGTCAGAAAATAGCCAATTTGGATTTAAGACCAGCCTTTAATAAATGTATACGTCCGAGTTATAAAACGTTTTTTTTTTTTAAAGTAAATAACACATTACATAACTTTTTCTTAGCAAATCTTCTTACTTTCCCCGTATATTTACTTAGTCGACTACATTACATAACTGCATAATTTCCGTAACCTTTTTTCCACGAATAAAGCTTAAAGATGTCATCATTACCGTTTTCTTTAAACAAGCTTTTTCAAGAATGTCGTTAACTTGCCGAAATTCCCACGAGACTAAATAGAAATCGTGACTGATTTCGGAGAAAAATCTTTTTTCTTGAGACACAGTTTAATTTCTTTCTGAAAATGATTTTTTTCATGTAGATTGGTTGACAGGTAGTATGAAATAATTGATGAAATGATATTATAATGATTTCAAATTATTATAAAAAAAAAACCTTCATTGGATATTTCGATTCTTTTATTTATTTATTTTTATCAATCAAAATAATACAAGTTATTTCAAAATAAGTCATTTTTTATACTTTTCATTGCAAATGCAGACTGCAATATTTGAAAATACTTAAAATAAACAGAAAAACAACTTATATATGTAGTAACATAAGAAATGGGAGTTTGAAATTAGCTATATTCATTTAATTATTTAGCATCATTTGCATTTATTATTAAATCATCAACTATTATAATACAAATACACATAACAGATATGTATATTTACAAATCACGTGATTTTTTAAAAAATGATCGTTGCTTTTGAAAAAAAAAAAAAAAAAAAAAAAAAAAAAAAAAAAAAAAAGAATACTTTATTCGATTTTTTAATACTTTAATAAAGAGTACAGTGTAACTTTGTTATACCGAAGGAGAAAGTACTATAATATTTCTTCGTTTTAAGGGAGTTCGTGCCATACCCAAGTTTAAAATTAGTGTACATAAAAATATTTAAATGTCCGGATAAATCATTAAGGTTTATAGAATGATTACTCATAGTGGCAATTTTACATTTCTTAATTAGTACACTGTAAAAAAAAATCAAGAGGTTACTAAAAATTTTTTAGTAAATTTGTATTCCACAGGATTTTTTAGTAACCATTACAAACTTTTTTTTTTGCAAGTGAAACAAGCATTTATTTTGTAAACTGACCAAAAGAATTTTTTGTATAACACACTTAAAAATTTTTAGTATGAGCCACCAAGCAAATTTTAGTAATAGATCCAAAATTATTTTTAATAACCATTACGTGCGCCCGAAAGGGAATGAGGTTCCTTCGAGCTGCATCCAGACTTCTGAAGAGGAAGATTTTCGGCAAAACTGCAATAGATGGCAGCACCAAACATTGATAACTGCTCCGACAGGATTTTCATAATTCCTTTACTAACGAGTACTTACACTACATACATTCGGGGCGTATTTGGCGGCGGCCAGTATCGAACACGGGACCTTTTAGTCTGGAGTCCGTTACTATAACCACTATGCTATCAAGGACATACCAAGGGAATTTTAGTAATAGTTATTAAAAATATAAAACTATTAACTCTCTTCGTTGCTAATTTTTTTCTAGTAATTCTTACAGATTTTCTTGTAACCGACTAAGATTACTAAAAATTTTTTAGTAATTACAAGGATCACTAAAGTTTTTTTAGTAGATCGACTCTTTTTTTTTTTACAGTGTATGAATAAATGAGATTGACCACGGTAATTTATAATTTTTTCTTTAATATGAGCACACGCCGATCGGATAAGTTTGGGAACAAAACTGACTTAAAAAAGTGTTGGAAAGCAGTCAGGTTGACTTTGTAAACAACAATAGGCGAAAATAATAACTAAAAAAATATCTTTTGGATGCAGTCTTCAGAGATCACATCGGGCATTTTCAAAATTCAAACAGCTGTGACAAGTCCAAACTGGCTATTCTTCTGGACACGACAACACAGGTAAACAAAAAAATACCATTATGAAAAAACAATAACTTACAATTCTAAAGAAAAGTTTTCTTTAAAGAATATTTTAATTAAGTCATAGCAGCAATAAACTATTTTCCTGCTTTTATTTCAAAACTTAAATTAGAAATTTACATTAAATAGAAATTTATACACACACACACATATATATATATATACTTTTATAAATATAACCAAAGTAATTCAGATATTGCCATACAATAAACCAATGAAACCAGTATTTTTACAATCATCCTATTAAGGGAGACCCGTAAGAAAAAACCCAAAATTTTTATTATTGATTTTAAAGTAATGAATTTTGGTGTACTATTTAAGAATCTTCTTGTAAGGAATAATTAGCAAAAAAATTCACTTTTTATTAAAAAATATATTTTTTATGGGGATTTTTATGATTTTTTTTTCTTGAAAAATACACTTTTTAAAATTACTACTCTTCATTCAATTTTCAATATTTTGGTATTACTAAGATTTCTTAAATAGTGTTATAGTATATAGAAAAGAACTAAGGAGAGATATTTTTAATTTTCTATTTTAATCGGGTAAAAAAAGTACGCATGGTAAATTTCCTTAAATTCGTTATAATTTTCATGTTTACCAATTTATGTAAAATTTTCAGAAATAGTTAAAAAAATAAATTTTCAGAAATAGTTAAAAAAATATCTCTCCTTACTTTTGTTGCAAATTTTTTTAAGATTCTATAAATATAAACACTTTGTTTCTAAATCATTTTACCACTGAGCCTTAGTACTTTGAACTTAGGCAAAATATGAAAAAAGTCATTTTCAGGAAAACACGTTTTAAATGGCCTCTAGTCCTTTTAAACTCTATAGTGAATACAATTTAAAAAGCTCATTTTCTACCTGTTTCAAGTGTCCCCGAGTTCTGAAATTTTGCATGGATATTCGCAAATATGTATTTTATCGTTTTCTGAGAAAAAAAAAAAATTTTTTTTTTTTGAACTTTTGATGATTTTTGGCCAAAAATGGGGTTCGGGTCTCCCTTAAAATCATTTGGAGTTTCAACTGATATAGAAGGCAGATTACCAAAATTATGAAAGGTAAATGGATAAATGGACAGTAGAAGGCTTTTTTATTGAACTACTCATCAGGGGTGCATAGATTAATAAAAAAGTAAAAACATCCGACCAGTTTGTGTTATAGGTCGTGCTAAAAGCTAAGAAATTCGACCCATAATGCACCCGGCTGGTCGGACTTTATTTATTGTTACAAATTAGGAAAAAAGGAATTCATTGAAAAAAAAATATTAAACAATAACAATAAAATATTTATTAAAAATATATATATATACTAAAATATTTACCAAACCTGTATCTAGAATGATCGATAATTCAAGTGAATTATTTCAGTTAAAAGCTAAGGCAGATTTAAATTACATATGTGACTCAGTAACAGGTTAAAAGTTACAGTTATAACAAGTAGTGTAGATGATAATATTGAAATTATAACAATAATTATATTAAAAATTAGTAGATCATATATTATAATATTCATTCTACAGTTAGAAAAAATAATTGCTACTGTTAAAGGTGTTAAATTTTTGAGCAATTATTAATATTACTGTATTAATTTTTTAACTAAAAAGAATAAATAAAATGTTACTTCTACTTCAAATACACAAAAAATGTTTTAGTGTTGCCATCTATTAGAAGAATGTATTCACTATTTTTTATACCGATGGTGCTGCCATCTATTATGGAATAAAAGAAATATTATTTGAATTATATATATTAAAGTTAAATAGTTAATCAAGATATAGTTGATAATCATCAAGAATCATTTAAAAGACATAATCAATAGTCATCATAATAAATTTGTTTATCGAATATCATAAAAACATGAGAATTTCGCATAATCATAAAAAAAATCATAAAATTTTTTCATATATTTTCATTTTATAAAGAAATTATGAAAGTATTTCATCATGATCAAAATTCAATTTTTTAAATTAAATTTCATAAAAGCATCGAAATTTCATATAATCTTCAAAAATAAATTTGTTTATAAAATTCCATAAAATCGTCAAAATTTAATTTGTTGCTTAATATTAATAAAATATTGAAAATTTAATTTTTTCATTAAGTTTCATTATATCTTCAACACTTCACAATCTTAAAAAGCAAATTTGTTTATTAAATTTCATAAACAATTTAAAATATCCTGTAATCTTCAAAATTAAATTTACTTCTCAAATTATATAAAAAACATCGAAAATTCAAATAACTGTCAAAATTAAATTTGTTCATTAAATTTCATAAAAGCATCAAAATCTCAAATATCAAAATTAAATTTTTTCATTAAATTTCATAAAAGCATCAAAATTTTATATCAATTGCCTAAATTGTATTTGTTCAGTAAATTTCACAGAAACATCTAAAATTTCAAATAATCTACAAAATAGAATTTACTCACTAAATTTCATAAAGCTTCAAATTTTTAAATAAATGTCAACGTTAAATTTGTTCATTAAATTTCATTATAGCAAAAAAGAAACAACATATAATCCTATTTTTTTTTAAATAAAATTTCATAAAAATATCAAAATTTCACATTATTATCAAAATTAAACTTTTATATTAAATTTCGTAAAGTTAAAGTTTCAGAATATATAAGATTAAATTCATAAAAGCATAAAAATTTCATAAAATTGATTAAAGTAAATTTGTTCATGAAACTTCATAAAAAAACGTGAAAATCCTATATAATTGCTAAAAATTCTTCATTAATTTTCTTAAAACGAAATTTCTCATCATGAAAATTTAATTTGATAAACAGATTTCCTAAACTTTTTTAACTGGTTAAATTTAACAAAAGAAGTAACATTTAATCGTAAAAATTAAATTTGTTTTCATCACTTTTCAAAAGCAAAAAATTCACATTATTAACAAAATTAAACATTTTCATTAAATTGTATAAAAGCTTAAAATTTAATAGCATTTTCGAAATAAGATGTATTTATTAAATTCATAAAAACTTGAAAATATCATATAATCGACAAGATTAATATTTCTTTATCAAATTTGATAAAAACAACCAAATTTCATATAATCGTCAAAATTAAATTTGTTCATTAAATTTCATATAATCTCGAAACCTTCATAAACACGTAAAATTTAAAATCGTTCGTCAAATTTCATAAAAAGATTGAAACTTTCATATAATCATGGAAATTAATTTTGTTTATTAAATTTTATATAATCTCGAAGCTTTTTGCACGTAAAAATTAAATTTGTTTATCAAATTTCATAAAAGTTGGAAAATTAAATTTATTCATTAAATTTCATAAAAGTTTGAACATTTCATAAAATCATCAAAGTTAAATTATTTCTTTAAATCTCATAAAACTCGAAAGCTTCATAAAATCGCTTAAATTAAATGTGTTCAATAAATTTCATAAAAGCTTGAACATTTCCTATAATAGTCAAAATTATATCATTTCATTAAATTTTAAAAAATCTTGAAAATTTTCATAAAATTACTAAAATTAGACGTGTTTATTAAATTTCATATACCGTCAAAATTGAATTTTTTTCATTAAATTTCATTAAATCATCGAAATTTTATATGTATGCCAAGATTAAATTTATTCATTAAAACTCAAAAAATCAAATTTACCATAATAGCCAAAATTAAATTCGTTCATTAAATTTCACTGAATTGTCAAAAATGAAATTGATTCGTTTTATATTTCATATAAAATAAATTTGTTCATTAAATTTCATATAATTGTCAAAATTACATTTGTTTATTAAATTTCATATAATATTCAAAAGTAAAGATGTTCTTTAAATTTCACGTAATCGCAAAATTAAATTCGTTCATTAAATTTCACTGAATTGTCAAAAATGAAATTGATTTGTTATATTTCATATAAAATTCAAAAATTAAACTTGTTCATTAAATTTCACATAATTGTTAAAAATAAATTTACTTATTAAATTTCACATAATTGTTACAAATAAATTTGTTCATTAAATTTCATAAAAAGCATCAAAATTTCATCAAAATACTTATCTTTCATTTGCAAAAAACAGTCAATGTTCAAATTTACACTATTGCTTAACAAACTAGGAAAAAAAAGTTCAGTAAAATACCTTAGAACTGTCTCAACATATTTCTTATTCCCATAAAACGGGCGTGGTGCTTTTTCCGGCTCATTTCAAAAGAAAGTAAATACATTAAGTATTATCTTCCCAGAATGCCTTCCTTCGGACGTGAGGTGAAAATTTTAAGGCAGTTGAAAATTTCAACACAGCAAGTCCTGGAGTGAGACAAAGGTGAGAGTTTTCTTTAACGCGTATTTTAATTGAGTCACGACAACTATTTTCCAGTTGTTACTTCAAAACTAAGCAAAATCATAAAAAATTAAGAAGAAAATAATTTTCTGGAATAAATATTTAGAACACGTGATTTTTTGTAGAGAATGGGGTTTTAATTTCTTGTTTTGTATACTGTTTAAGAAAAAAAAGTAAGAGGATTTTACTCCTTCAAATTTCATAATAAACTCTAACAAAATTCTACTTTATCAACAAAATTAAATTTGCTCACAAAATTTCTTAAAAGAATCAAAATTGCATAATCGCTGAAATTTAATATGTCAATTTTCATAAAAACACCAAAATTTTTATAATTGCCAAAATTATTTTTTTCCCTTAAATTTCACAAAAGCTTGAAAATTACGTATAATCCTCAAAATTAAATGCGTCAATTTTCACAAAAGCGTCAAACAAAAGCGTTATAATCGCCAAAATTATTTTTTTTTTCACTTAATTTCACAAAAGCTTGAAAATTTCATATAATCCTCAAAATTAAATTTGCTCATTAAGTTTCCCCAAAACCATCAAAATTTCATATAATCGTCTAAATTAAAATTGTTTATTAAATTTCTTAAAAGTATACAAATTTCGTCAAAATACTCATCTTAAAAAACCAGTATTTAAATTTACAACAGAAACTAGTTTTTTCACAAAGTGTGAAGAAAATAAAGTAAAATACTGAAGAAGTGTCAGCATATTTCTTATTCCCATAAAACGGGCGTGGTGCTTTTCCCGGCTTATTTCAAAAGAAAGTAAATACATTAAATATTATCTTCCCAGAATGCCTTCCTTCGGACGTGAGGTGAAAATTTTAAGGCAGTTGAAAATTTCAACACAGCAAGTCCTGGAGTGAGACAAAGGTGAGAGTTTTCTTTAACGCATATTTTAATTGAGTCACGGCAACTATTTTCCGGCTGTTACTTCAAAATTAAGCAAAATCATAAAAAATTAAGATGAAAGTAATTTTCTGGAATAAATATTTAGAACACGTGATACTTTATAGAGAATGGGGTTTTAATTACTTGTTTAATACACTATTTAAGAAAAAAAAAATGAGAGGATTTTACTCCTTCAAATTTCATAATAAACTCTAACAAAATTCTACTTTATCAACAAAATTAAATTTGCTCACTAAATTTCTTAAAAGAATCAAAATTGCATATAATCGCTGAAATTTAATACGTCAATTTTCAAAAAACACCAAAATTTTTATAATTGCCAAAATTATTTTTTTCCTTAAATTTCATAAAAAGCTTGAAAATTTCATATAATCCTCAAAATTAAATATGTCAATTTTCACAAAAGCATCAAACAAAAGCGTTATAATCGCCAAAATTATTTTTTTTTTCACTTAGTTTCACAAAAGCTTGAAAATTTCATATAATCCTCAAAATTAAATTTGCTCATTAAGTTTCCCCAAAACCATCAAAATTTCATATAATCGTCTAAATTAAAATTGTTTATTAAATTTCATAAAAGTATACAAATTTCGTCAAAATACCCATCTTAAAAAAACCAGTATTTAAATTTACAACAGAAACTAGTTTTTTCACAAAGTGCGAAGAAAATAAAGTAAAATACTGAAGAAGTGTCAGCATATTTCTTATTCCCATAAAACGGGCGTGGTGCTTTTTCCGGCTCATTTCAAAAGAAAGTAAATACATTAAACATTATCTTCCCAGAATGCCTTCCTTCGGACGTGAGGGGAAAATTTTAAGGCGCTTGAAAATTTCAACACAGCAAGTCCTGGGGTGGGACGAAGATGAGAGCTTTCTTTAACGCGTATTTTAATTGAGTCACGGCAACTATTTTCCGGTTGTTACTTCAAAACTAAGCAAAATCATAAAAAATACGAAGAAAGTAATTTTCTGGAATAAATATTTAGAACACGTGATACTTTATAGAGAATGGGGCTTTAATTACTTGTTTAATACACTATTTAAGAAAAAAAATTGAGAGGATTTTACTCCTTCAAATTTCATAATAAACTCTAACAAAATTCTACTTTATCAAAAATTAAATTTGCTCATAAATTAAAAAAAAATAATTTCATATAATCAGCAAAATTAAATATGCCAATTTTTATAAAAGCATCATTTTTTTTTAATAATTGCCAGAATTAATTTTTTTCATTAAATTTCATAAAAGCTCGAAAATTTCATATAAACCTCAAAATTAAATAGGTAAATTAATTTTCATAAAAGCGCAAAAATTTCTTATAATTGCCAAAATTAAATTTTTTCATTAAATTTCCCCAAAAGGCATAAAAATATCATATAATCATCTAAATTAAAATTGAAAATTAAATTTCATAAAATATACAAATTTCGTCAAAATACCCATCTAAAACAGTATTTAAATTTACAACAGAAATTAGTTTTTTCACAAACTGCGATGAAAGAAAAGTAGAATAGCGAAGAATTGTCCCAACGTATTTCTTATTCCCATAAAACGGGCGTGGTGCTTTTTCCGGCTCATTTCAAAAGAAAGTAAATACATTAAACATTATCTTCCCAGAATGCCTTCCTTCGGACGTGAGGGGAAATTTTTAAGGTGCTTGAAAATTTCAACACAACAAGGCCTGGAATGGGACAAAGGTGAGAATTTTCTTTAACGCGTATTTTAATTGAGTCACGGCAGCTATTTCCCGGCTGTTATTTCAAAACTAAGCAAAATCATAAAAAATTAAGAAGCAAGTAATTTTCTGGAATAAATATTTCGAACACGTGATATTTTATAGAGAATGAGGTTTTAATTTCTTGTCTAGTATACTATTTAAGGAAAAAAATGAAGGGAAATTTTACTAATTTAAATTTCATAATAAATCCTAACGAAATTCCACTTTAACAACAAAATTAAATTTGCTCATTAAATTTCTTAAAAGAGTCAAAATTTCATATAATCGCCGAAATTTAATGTCAATTTTCTTAAAACATCATTTTTTTTTTTTTTATAATTGTCAAAATAAATTTTTTTTTAAATTTCATAAAAGCTTAAAATTTTTTTATAATCCTCAAAATTAAATACAGTCGACTCTCGTTAATTCGAACTCGTCGGGACCACAAGAAATATCCAAGAATTATCCATTCGAATTATCCGAAGTTCGAATTATGGAAAACATGCTTAATATGGTACAATTACAAAGGAATTAATGTTATAGTGTTTTTTATACTTATTTCGTCTGTTATTATTAGAATATGACTTAATATTAAATTAGAATGTATAAATACATAAACTAATTAAAAGATTAGAAACAAGCACGATGGAACAAAAAATTAAAGCGTCATTGATGGACAGACGGGCCACTAAAAAAGTGGATATCAAAGGGATTGTATTATACGTATACTCGTTCGGAACAATTTTCGCAAAAATCAAAGAAAGAAAGTTATTCAAATTATCTGAAATCCATGAGAAATAAAAGAAAATGAAAAATCGGAATTCTCGTTAGTTCGAATTAAACGAAATCAAGAGAAAATGAGTTCGAATTAATGAAAATTTTTAATGTTATTCTGCCATTGAAAATTTCGGGACTTCATGTTTAGTTCGAATTAAGCGAAGATTCGAATTATCCGATTTCGAATTAACGAGAGTCGACTGTAAATCAATTTTCATAAAGGCGCCAAAATTTCTTATAATTGCCAAAATTATTTTTTTTTCATTAAATTTCATAAAAATTTGAAAATTTCATATAATTCTCAAAATAAAATTGTCTCATTAAGTTTTCCCAAAAACATCAAAATTTCATATAATCGTCTAAATTACAATTGCTCATTAAACTTCATAAAAGTATACAAATTTCGTCAAAATATTCATCTCACAAAAATAAATAAATAAATAAATAACCAGTATTTAAACTTACAACGGAAACTAATTTCTACACAAACTAGAAAAAAAGTGAAATAGCATACTGAAGAACTGTCTCAACACATTTCTTATTCTTATAAAACGGGCGTGGTGCTTTATCCGACTCATTTCAAAAGAAAGTAAATACATTAAACATTATCTTTCCAGAATGCCTTCTTTCGGACGTGAGAGGAAATTTTTAAGGTGCTTAAAAATTTCAACACAACAAGGCCTGGAATGGGACAAAGGTGAGAATTTTCTTTAACGCGTATTTTAATTGAGTCACGGCAACTTATTTTCCGGCTGTTACTTCAAAACTGAGTAAAATCATAAAAAATTAAGAAGAAAGTAATTTTCTGGAATAAATATTTAGAACACGTGATATTTTAACGAGAATTGGGTTTTCTTTATTGTTTTGTAAACTATTTAGGAAAAGGGATGAAAGATGTACTTGCGATAATAAACTTTTTTTAAATGTCAATTATTATGCATTGAAAAAGTATCAGTCAAATTAATGAAAAAAAAAAAAACCTGTCAATATTGATATCAATAGAATATCGTTTAATTTAGAGAAAATATGTAATCTATTCACCAAAACAGTTTCATTTTGTAACAAATAGATTTTTTTTCTGTAAAAATTACAAAATCCACATTTTTTATTGTTTCAAAGAAAAAACTTTTTTTTTTTTTTTTTTTTTTTTTTTTTTTTTTTTTATCCTTGGGGAAAAAAAAAAAAAAAAAAGAAAAAAGGAATGTCATTTTTACAGGAAAAGTTTTATAAATTATATATATTTGTTGTGAAAAAAAAAATATTTTGATGAAAAGATAACATATATATTCTGTAAATAAAACAGTTTTCCATTGGTTCCGAAATTGACAGTTTTCTTTGCTAGTTTCACTGACATATTATTTTCTGTGTATTATTTTAAGTGCAAACGCAATTAAGTAACTATTTTAAGTAAATCGTCATAAGGAAATAATCGGTATTAAAATAAAAAACAATAATATTTATATTTCTTAATAATTCTAGAGAACTAGATGGGAGGGATATGACATTTCAAATGATGTATTTTAATAACATTACTTTTATTTAGTTACTTTCTTTATTTTTTCTTCTTTTAAGTCATCGTCACTATTAAATCTTTTAAAGCAAAGGAAAAAAAAAACCTGTGTCTTAAGAAAATAATTGGTAATCAAGAAAACACTATTTACATTTTTTAATTCCACTAAAAAAGGGTGGGGTGATAAAATTTCAAATGATCCATTTCAATAACACACTTTTTCCTTAATTTTTCTTCTTTTTTTATTCATCGCGTCTATTAAAATTTTTAAAGGTAAGAAAAAAATCTTTTTAGAACCGCAATAGAAAAATAAACGGTAATCAAGAAAGCAATATTTAAATTTCTTAATAATTCTACCGAAGGAGAGGGGTAGGTTATTTTAAATGATCTATTTTAATAACGTTACTTTTTTCTTTCTTTTTTTTTTCACCATTATCTGTATTAGTATTTTTAATACAAGGGGAAAATAACAGAAAAAAAAGCTTTAAGAATCAACTTTCAAAATTAATCCGTAATCAAGAAAACAATAATATTTCTGAATTCTACAGAAGTGGATGTATGCGATATTTCAAACGATGTATTTTAATACCATTACTTTTTTTTTCCTTTAAAAAGAAATAAAAAATCATCGCCTCTATTAAAAATTTTTAAAGTAAAAAAAAAATCCTTTGAGAATCACTTTAACAAAATAATCGATAATCAAGAAAATAATAACTATAATTCTTAATAATTCTACAGAAAGAGGGAGGGGTAATACTAAATGATCTGTTTTAATATCTTTTTTTTTTCTATTTTTTAATCATCACCTCTATTAAAATTTTTAAAGCAAAGAAAAAAAAACTAACAGAAAAAAATCCTTCCTCGAGAAATATCCTTCTTGCGGCCTTGACATGCAGCTGGCTGATTCTTGGTGCAGTATGCAGCTTGTCAAGAGGGGAGGCATCAACAGCTGATGAAGCGTAAAGAGGAAGGAAACAGTACTTTACGGAAGCTTTTCTTGAAGAGCCGAAGAAAAGGCTAAAAAAAAAAAAAAAAAGAGAGAGAGACCGAGTCGTGCGGGAAAGAATTCAATTAGGAAGTGGCGGGACCTTGAATCTTTTCTTGAATCGTCTTGATTTCCAGTTCCGTATTATCGAGGGTGGAAAAAGGAAAACGTACATTTTTAAGCAAATGCACGTGCGTATATTTCGAGTGGCCAAAGCCCAATTGTTTTCACGAGTTGACAAAGTGTTTTTCTTTCCATCTTTCTTTTTGAAAAAATAAAACTGTCGGCAGTGAAATAATAAGAGTTTCTTAAATTCAATATTTGTATTGAAGAATGTTTTAATCCGCCCCACCCCAGTTCTGCAAACTGCCTGACGCATTTATCTTCTCATTTTTATGCATAAAAGCATGACATTGACAGGTATTAGAGATGAGTTCGGGTTCCCCGCTCCCCCCTGTTTATACGTATATGAGCAATTAATTCTCTCTAAATCGACCAGAATAAGAGTTATGAGGGAGTGACAGTGAGGAAGTGATGAATTTTATTTACAAATTGCTCATTTACATTTTTTTAAATTATTATTATCTGAATTGGGATTAGGCTTAGTAGACTTTAACTATATCCAAATACTTATAAATCAGTAATAATATTTTGCAATATTTATCTGTATTCAGTATAGAATGAAGAGGGAGTGATAGAGAGAAAGGCTTAGAACCCCATCCTCTACAGAAGACAGCAAATATTAAAAATATTAATTATTACTGATTTATAAGTATTTAATATAAGCCCTGCCTTATAACACAAGCCCTCTAGGCCTAATCTCAATTCAGATAATGGTAGAAAAGCAAATAGACATTTTGTTAAAATTCTTCACTATCTCATAAATCTTATTTTGGCAAATTTGGAGAAAATCACCCAGATGATGACGTCAGTTTCAAAACTCGTTTTATCTAGAAAACGAAATTTTGGGAAACACAAAAATCCTCTGGTTGCGTCCATTGCTTTTCACCGGAAACCAAAATTTTTACAATGACTGAAATGCACGATATTTTTTTTTTCTTTTTCTTTCTTTTTTTTTCTAATACAGGTTCACTAATCGAATAGATTAATAGAAGAAACTTGATAATTAAATTTTAGATAAGGGGTCGTCCATAAGTGATGCCACAATTTTTTCAATGTTTTTAACTCCCTTCCCTACCTTTGTCACAAAGTGTTACACTTCATGATAAAAAGTTAATTAAATACAATTGATTTTTTAAATCATCAAATTTTAAAGCATTCACCTTTTATATAAACATTTTAATAAAAATTTTAATTTTTCTTAAGAAAGGTGTTATAATAAAAATAAAATACATTGACATGTTTCGGAACCGTCAGATAAGTTCCATAGTCATAATATAAATAAAACAAAATTTCAAAATATTTCTCGGCCAATACAAATGACACGCGACAATGAGATATAAATAACAAAAAACACGCGCTCTATTGCAAAAAAGATATATAATATGCAATATAGATCATGGTCTATATTTTAATTTAATTTTTTGCAATAGAGCGCGTGTTTTTTGTTATTTATATCTCATTGTCGCGTGTCATTTGTATTGACCGAGAAATATTCTGAAATTTTGTTTTATTTATATTATGACTATAGAACTTATTTGACGGTCCCGAAACATGTCAATGTATCTTATTTTTATTATAACACCTTTCTTAAGAAAAATTAAAAATTTTATTAAAAAGTGTCACACTTTATCATACTGCCTTCCTCCCCCCCCCCTCTTGTCAGATGTCACGTTATATTACGTAAACATATACTTATAGTTCCGCGACAAAACACTACGTTATAGATATTATTTCAAATTTTATTTTTAAACTTTAACGGTGTGTTTGACATTTGTGAGCTGATCGATAAAAACGATTACGTGTATTTATTTTGTATCATATAAGATTAGGATTTACAACAAAAAACATAATTAACATGTAATAATAAAATATTAATATAAACAAGTTGGAAATTGCACGTGAAGCGTAACAAATGAGGTGCGTTCGTACGATAACGAAGTTTTAAAAATATCACTCTCATATATCAATCTCATAAAACTGTAAATAATTACTATTAAAACGCGCACCAAACAATGTTCTCCCTATACCATTATCCAATGGAATACTTTTGTGTGGCCTTGTAAATCAATAACAAATATTCTTTGCACCACAGATTATGCAAAATATATATTATAATATCTGCTTTATATATGCATATCAATTTTATTACGTTCGAATGAGTGTAACACCATTAAAATGCATTTGAAACATTTTTCCCCATTGACCGTAATGTAACGGAATACTTTTGATTGTCCCTGTAATTGAACTATGCATCCGATTTTGATAAAATTTGAAATAACTCGGCAAAATTATGTAATAATTATGTATTTAAAATTTCAAACGATTAAAATGCATTTGAAACTTTTTCCCCGTTGACCGTAATGTAACGGAATCCTTTTGATTGTCCCTATAATTGTTCTATGCATCCGATTTTCATAAAATTTGAAATGACTCGATAAAATTATGTAATAATAATATATTTTAAATTTCAAACGATTCGATTGGCTAGTTTTTGCGTTGCTATATGCGGACGGACAGACAGACGAACGGACGGACTGAACGACAACAATAGGTGCTACGTATTTACATAATTACGAACGCACCTTAAAAAAAACTGAAAACAGTATTTTGGAAATTAAAATGGAATTTGGTTTTAAATCTTATCTTTACTTTATGCATACAAATTTGATAATTTAATCTGCTGATTTTGAATGTTTTCATTTTAATCAAAATGTATGATGTCACACTTCTTACCCCTTGTCACAAACTGTCACGATTTCATGAACCCTCTCCCCCCCCCCCACTTCCGCGACATCATTTATGGACGGCTCCTAAGGCAAGTTTTGAAACTTATGTCCTCATATAGATATATATATGCAACTCTTGTTACTTAATTTTTAAAGTTTTATATAATACATACGTATTATATTTTATTTATTGGACGTCTTTTTGTTTTCATTTTTCTTTTCAATTTATTGATATGTTATTAAGGAACTAATAACTAATGCCGACAATACTCTTAAGACGTAACATATCTTTGCTATGAATTATGATTATGGACCTCCTCTAAAGAATCCATAAACTATTCATAATTTATTTTTATAATTCTAATTTCTTGTGCTCACTTTTTAAATTGTCTTTCTCATTTATTTTTACAATTACGATTTCATTTTAATGGTTTAATTTTCATATTATTTGTTCCTTTCAGTTTCATACTTAGTCCAAAGAGGCTTCTTTATGACACGTCAACCCATTTCTGTTCATGAACACATTAAATTTATTTGCAGGTGCTCTTATTCAGAAACTATGTAATTTAAAAAATCTCACCGTAACCCCCTTTTTTTTAAACAAAAAATTCTTTCAGAAAATACTATCAAATTGGACGTTTTGAACCAAATTTCTTGACACAACGCCGCTAGATAGAAAAAAAATCCGGTTGTCACTTGATCACAATTGTTTATAACTCAATAGGTAATTTATTTTGAAAATAATGGAAAAATTTCTTTCGATTCCAAATTATTTCAATAGACTGTTCTGCTAATTTTATGAACCAGAGTTTAAAAATGAGTTCTAAAATGCGTCAGAAAATTTCGAGAAGAGAGCTTGAGAACAGCCTTAATAAGTGTATATACAAATTTTTTCTTTAAACCGAGGTCGATCCCGAGAACTGGTATAAAAATCGAACCAGAGCCTGTTTTGGAGAAAGATTTTGGCTGAGCCCGTCTAGTAAGAACACTGAGAGAAAAATATAGTTCTGGCATCTAGAATCTAAATTGTGGCTTTAGAAAAAATAGTTCCATGTCATCCTTATAAATTCTAACTCACTTAGCTTTAGAATTCTAGAGTCTCCTACTAGAATTCCGAAGCATTTTTCCATAATCTCGTTGTTCAATTTATTTAAAAATCTCTACAAATAAATGTGAACATAACAGGTTTGATTTAAAAACTATAATTCTAGTTTATGAAACCATTCCCGAAATTAAGCGAGTATTTCTCGTTACTGAAATGATTCAATATCGTTTTGTCACCAAGAAAACGAGAGACTAGAAATGGTATGTTATTTCATCTATTCAGCTTAATTGTTAAACCTATTCGCATAGATTCTTCATCTACAGTTCTAGTTTAGGTATTCAGAAAGTGACAAACTATTCATTCTAGTTGAAGGAGGTATGGTTTTTTTTTCTCAGTGAACTATTATTATGGTGGTTTAAAATACTATTTTAAAAATTTCGGCAATGCCATCCAGCGGCAACTGTTTCATGATTGCATTTTTGAGGCTGTTGCATCCATATAAATAGACTCAAAATGTCAATGGCAATATTTTAAGATTCTTTGTCTTGATCAAAAAATAGAAAACTATGTTCGATTCCTTAATTTCTGAATAAGAAAAATTGGCCACTTCGTATATTCCAGAATAAAAGCTCTTGATCTGAAAATAGGAAACTGTATTAGATTCCTTATTTCGGAATAAGAATAACTGCACTTCGAGTAATCCAGAACAAAACGAAAATCGACTCAAAATACCAAAGACAACATTTTATAAAAGATAAGTTATCTTTATCGAGACACCTTACTAAATTATATTAAATATTACAAACAGTTTTATAAACACATCCAAACATCCGTGTCTTCGAACTTCCTATAGAATTTTTATTAAATATTACAAAAACTGTCTATACAGAAACCTTTAAAATATATAATAAAATTCCATGTGCGTGATAATTATCGTAACATTTAAATTAAAATGTATCAGAGTTTCCGTACACCAGCTAAGAATTCTTCAGAAAATCTTCATATGAATATTTTTAGCTATAAACCTTGAGCATAAATGTTTAGCATCAACAGAAAATGAGGATTTTAATCATTGGTGAGATCTCTGTGTAAATTGATCAAATGATTCCGTACAGTCACGGTATTACATAATAGATAGTCGAAACTAACACGTCGGAATCAATATTCAAGATGTCCACTTTACCTAACACACTCGATTTGACGCTATAACTTCACTTAATGTTTCGTACATACTACTATAGATAGCATTAACCATCCTAATTAGACTACAAAGTTATTAAATTCTATAGTCTTATTCTAAATTACACTCCATAATAGATTTATGGATAATAGTGAAAATATATATCTAACTTATGGATTGGAATAAAAATACTGTATGTTGATATATAGTCAAAACGACTTTGTATTATTTTGAAATTAGGGATTTATAAATGAATAAAAACATTTACAAATCTTTGATTCATGAAAACGCCAATAAGGTGATTTTAGAGGAAAATTATATTATTGAATTATAATATGTAAATTGTCATTTAAATTTACAAATTAGGATTCTAAAAAATATTTGTAGATTATATTTTCGTCTTATAACCTCATTTAAAAATATCGGATACATGCAGGGTTGCATAAAAAGAGTACCCCCCCCCCTCTTAAAAAAATGAAAAAAAAATCTACGTAATAAATACCAGAAATATTTAAAACCGATGACATTTATTTTTAAAATAATAAAAAAATAACAAATAAAAGAATTCATAAACATTATTTCACTTAATTTATAAAGTTTTATCTAATAATTTTATTTAAACCTCTTCTGATACGAAGATTATAAAAAAAAAATTATATTTCTAAACGTATAACTCAAAAGAATAAACACTAAATATTTTTTTAAAAATTGCTTCGTCTTGTAATTGTTTTTGACAAACAAAATGCAACAGAGTCGCACAAATCTTTTAACTTTTAAAGGAGCAAAAAAATTGTGTTTTTGCGATATCAAATACGCACTGTAAATTGGAAAATTTTTATTTCAAAATAAGGAAAGCCAATTTTACGACTTTTTCCACAAAAGTTATAAAAGTTAAATTCAACTTAAAGCTCCTGGTGCACGTTTTGACTGAAATTAGGCAGGATATACTAGATTCAGTCGCTCTTCAAGGGGGTTAAAAGATTTTTTTTTAACTATTTACTCGAATCTCCAATACCCCCCCCCCCCCTCCCACACACACACCCAATCTTATTGCCACAAATTTATTCATTTTTACGCATGTCAATACACTGTTAAAAATCTTGTACTAGTTTGAACCAAACTTTGGTGTTCAATGGCTGCCACTGTATAAGATGGTGAAATCTTAAGGGGGCTCAGGGGTTGGATCAATACGGAAAAAACATGTAAACAGAGCTCTCGCTTCCATCCCATATAAAAACAGAAGTATTCAATGTAATTAATTTAAACTTTCTGATATTTTAAAGGTATGTTTGTAGTCTTATAAAATTACAAAATGAAGTATTTCAATGTAATATAATTAAAAATATAGCGAAATGTATGTAACACAATTTTTGAAAAAAAAAAAAAAATGCTATATCACCAACACCAAAATATCTTAACGTTGAATTGACTTAAGAACCTAATTTTTGCTTTAAAATGATCACTCTAGAGAATGAATTAAGGATATAAAAATCCCTCAAAATTATTAAAAAAATTCTTAAATTTGAAAATTTAAAAAAACCCTAAAAAATACAACTTTTTTTAAATTAAAAATACTCAAAATATTAAACTATCTAAAATATATTAATTTATAACCTAAAAAAAAAAATAAAAAAAAATAAGCCATTCCATCAAATAGATTTTTTTTTATTTTGGTGTTAGTCGTCAAAAATCAAGTTTTGAGAAAACGCGACTTAAAGTTGAAATTATATGGGTGCGGCTATTAAAGTGTTGATACATAAATGCTTATAACTCCGTTAAAAAATGCAAATATTTTTATGCGGTTTTTTGCACTGAGTTAAGAATTAAATGCATAATCAAATTAGATCATAAAAAAATCGATTTTTTGAAAAGTTTTCAACCCCTGAACCTCCTTAAACCAATATTTGGAGCCCCTGTTGAAGCGTAGTTCCAATAGTTGGAACGAGGTCGAAATAGGAAGCTTCATATGTTGGTAAGATATTTCAACAATCTTATGATGGCAACTACTGAGCAACAAAATTTGGTTCAAACTAGAGCAACATTTTTAACAGTGTGTAATATTTGCTGCTCAATGGTTCATCCAAAAGAGTCAAATCTGTTCTCAAGAACGCTAATTTAATAGTAAAAGGCATATTTTTCAATAAACTACAATTTTCATGAAGATTACAAAACTGAAGCATTCTTTTATTGAAAGATGTACTATCGAAGCATTTATACATTTAACCAATACATTTTTAATTGTTTCTATGGGTGTGCTTATGGACTGATGTTTGAGAGTAAAAAATTGCGGTTAATATTATTAAATTGAAGAAAAACATTTCCTAAAACTGTTATTTATGCAAATAACTTTGAATGTTCTTCTTTTAAAAAATACATCTTTCTCCGCTTATGAATAGTGGCAGTAAGTGACAGACTAATGCTTTTGTAACGATTATTTATGATATAATAACCCAAAAGGTTTTTTTACACACGAAAACAAATTAAAAATGATACTGGTTTGAGCTAGCTAAAGTATATATATGGAATTTATTCTACTTTATAGCTCATCACTGTTTTATTTTCTATTTATCCACTATAGATTACTTGGTATTTCTTTAATTAATTTTGGTTTCTTGTGTGTTGGTAATCCCAAATTCGTATTGTTTTACTTTCTCATGGCTATCTACGAAGATGAAACCACACACTCCATTTATAGTTCCAAAGTATTTGGGACCTGATGATTCTGCTTTGGTTCTACAAATTCCATTTGTATTCATTTTATTCTTTTTTCCTTTTATATTCAGTGTGATATAAGTTATTAAATTCAATGGTTAATTTCAAATGGTTAATATTGTTTACTATTAATGGTCTTACACACACACACACACACACATATATATATATATATATATATATATATACCAACTCCTACGTTTGATATAGTTTGTCATTAACGAGTTATTCCACATTTTGATGTCACTTTGTAGTATTATCTAATGGTTCTATACAGTGGCGTAGCTAAGGGGGGGGGGCAAGGGGGGGGGGCGTCCGCTTCGGGGCGCCGAGGCCTAGGGGCGCCAAATTGAGAGAAATTGTTATATATCTATATTGGGGTGGGGGCGCAAAAATTCTTGCTGGCCCCGAGCGCCAAAAAACATAGCTACGCTACTGATTCTCTCTCTCTCTCTCTCTCTCTCTCTCTCTCTCTCTATATATATATATATATATATATATATATATATGTGTGTGTATATATATATATATATATATATATATATATATATATATATATATATGTGTGTGTATATATATATATATATATTATTTTAACTTACAGTGAATGCAGAATATAAAGTTTAAAATACCAATGATATAGTTACAGCTTTAAAGTAGAAGATAAAAGTTTCAAAGTGAAATTAAAATTTTATGAATTATTCTGTACTGTTTTATTTATTGGAACGATATTAATTGTAGATTTATTACATTTTGTAGTAGCTGGTCTTAGCTCATTTAGATTGCCGTTTTGAGACCCCCGGAAAAATTAAATATATTTGATTTCATTTGAGTTATGCTCTAGAAATGGCGAACATAATCAAAAGTTAGCATTTTATCATTAATTATCACAAAATAAAAGCGGAATATCACTAAGCCGTATAAGAAAAAACTAAAATAAATTGAGGAAGCAACAACAGAACATTTTCATAACTCTCAAGCTACGCTTTAAACAAATTTGAAAAATCATTAAAAAGTAAATTTAAAAAATGCTTTAATCGAAAAATAAGTCATTTTTCGTTTTTCATAAAGAATTCATAAGCATTTAATTTTTTTTTTTGCCTAAATGGTGTTTATCCAATAATAGTGTCAGCAAAAAGTATTTTTATTTTGAGTGCATTCATCAAAAAGTGAATTCCTTTTCATTAATACTCCAGTAAAACTCCTAGTGTTCACCATCACAGTTTTCACCATCAGAAAGTAGAAGTCAGATGCCGATGATATGCGTTATAAAAAATTTTATAAACTTTGGAATTCCCATTTGATTAAATTTTATCCTCTTAAAAAGGTACTTAAAAATTGCACAGACAATTTTTTAAAACGCACATCATCGGCATCTGATGTTTTTTTTTTTTTTATGGTAAAAACGGATTTGAATAATTATATTAGTTAATGAGTCATCGCGTTTCAAAGTTTTCCCATGGATTAACATGGGATTACGCAACTGGTGAGTTTCACTACAGCGGCCCCTTTAAGAAACCATGTCTAAGTATATAAAATGCCTTATTTAGTTAAATTATCAAGTTCAGTTAGCAAAAATCTTCAAAATATAATTTTGCTGCTGCGATAATTTCCAACAAGCCAAGTACATAACTTATTGTTTTTCTTCTACTTCAGAAATCAATACGCAAAAATTAGATTAGAGTTGCGCAAGATTCAACTTTTGAAACCAAAACCCAACTTAAGTGGTTTATGAGGTGATGTCATATGTCTTTCGTAAATTTATTCTTTGCAAGTGAAAAAAGTGAGTATTGTTCACCATGGCTTTCGGAAGGATAAAACTCGCAATTTAATTTAGTTCTTCACTAAGCGATTTCTTTACATTAGGGATGAAATTTTGTATGCAGGTAAGTCCAAATATAAATGATTTAAAAGATTGTTTAAAAAAATAATTTTTGGCTAATGAACTATCTTTCAAACAATGTAACTTTTAAGCAGTTTTACTAAAGAAACTAATTTTGAAAATAAATAAAAACTCCCATATGAAAAGCGAAGCCGTCAATTATACATACGTTTAGGACAGCCAACCACATGATTTGCTCTATTATAGATATGATTTTTTAAGAAATCTGCTTCTCAAAGAGTAAGAAATCTAGGGAATTTTCGGGACTCCATTTTTATATAACATTTAATAAGACAAAATAACATATCTAGATAAAGAAATATATCCCTTATTCCATTATTCAAATACATCTATTTCTATTCATTTGATACTTGTTATTAAAATTACGATTCTGCATTTCTTCGAAATATCATCATACCATATTTCGCAAAGTCTTCCGATTCTATTTACTCAATATAGTTATTCCGTCGAGTGTCGAATACACCGAGACTCAGCTGTAATTTTAAAGCTTCAAAATTTATTGACGTTTTCGTGGCATTGCTCAGTTACAGAAGTGTTTTCCCTCCGCACAACTCTTTCGTCCCCATCCCTATCGATCACAAAATGACCGCTGGACATTCCCCATACCACCCCAAGGGGGGGATGACCACGTCTTTTCTGCTCCCCCCCCCCCTCCTCTTTGATTATCACCCACGCTCTCCCTTCGTTCTGGAACAGAAACCTTCAGCTCTACATATTGTGCTAAATTCAAACTCCCCTCTTAAAATTTAGAATCCCATATCATCCCCATCCTCCCTCCCTTCGAAGGTTGACTTGAAAGAGGGGAGAGCCACCTGATATTCTCTCCTCATTCCTCCCTCCCCAGTCACTTGAAGAGGTCCGAGAGCCGAAAAGAGACGGAGGCTTAGTTTTGACTTAGTTTGTGGATAGATGGGGGGATACAGACCTGATTCATCATCGAAGGAAAAAAATATATATATAAAGGAAAGGAAATCACTGAATATGCTACAGCAGTGAAAACGTCAAGAAATAATAACAGACGGAAACATCAGATACCTTCTTTATTTACATACTAAATTGACTGTAAATAGACTGTTTGTTGAGATATGAATGTGGTTTTTCCCACTGCCGAAGTGGAAAATTTACCGGGATCATAGTCTTTGATTTTTCTTTTTCCCTCATTGGTGTATTTGATCTTTCATCTACTCGAAGCAAAAATAAAGATATGTGATCGATTGAAAGTAAAACTAACGGTATTTCATCTAAGAGAAATACAAATAACAGGTTCAGTATGAAATGTGGGAGTTAAAGAAGTTTTATAGAAATAAAAAATGTTTTTGGAATTAAATATTTAAATCTAAGCCGACCAAGGAAATAGGGCTGATTAGTAAGTCATGCTGACCAAATTGACTATTCGTTAGCTTTTATTTAGTTTAAAGAACACATACTCTTAATTATCATTGAAGACAAAGGTAATCAAGGTATAAAGGAAATCACTGAATTTGATATAGAAGTGAAAACACCAAGAAATAAAAACAGACGGAAACTTCAGATACGTTCTATATTTACATAATAAATTAACCGTTTGTTGAGATATAAATGTGGTTTTTCCCACTGAAAATGGAAAATTTACCGGGGTGATATTCTTTATCTTTTTTTTTTCCCCATTTCGTCTCATTGGTGTATTTGATCTTTCATCTGCTCGAAGCAAAAATACAGATATTTAATAGGTTTGAAGTAAAAATAAAGGTACATGATCCGTGAAAAATAAAAATACGTCCAGTAGAAAAGTTGGATTGCTTCATTCAAATGAAAGTTCTTTTTGAAACTAAATACTTAAATCTAAACCAGTCAAGAAAATAGTTTAATCGACTGAATTGATTAATAAAATATATCGACCAAGTTGACTATTAGTTAGCTTCAACTTAGTTTAAGAAATACATACTCTTAATTATCATTGAAGAATAAAAGATATTTTAAAGGAAAAGAAATCGCAGAATATGCTAAAGAAGTAAAAACACCAAGAAATAATAACAGACGGAAACATTGGGTACTTTATTTTTTTACACACTAAATTGACTGTTTGTTAGGATGGAAAATTTACCGGGTGATATTCTTTGATTTTTCTTTTTCTTTTCCCCATTGGTGTACTTGATCTTTCATCTACTTGAAGCAAAAATAAAGATATGTGATTTGTTGAAAGTAAAACTAACAGTGTTTCATCTAAAAAAAAAAAAAAAAAAAAAAGAAAAAAAAAACAAATATGGGGTTTAGCAGGAAGTGTGGAAATTAATTAACGATGTTTCATTCATAGAAAAATTTGCAACTAAATACGTAAATCAAAACCGATCAAGAAAATAGCCTACAGTATCGCTTAATATAGGTTATATTGACAAGGTTGATTATGACTTTGACCATCTTTGACTTAATTTCAGAAATACACATCCTTAATTATCATTGAAGAAAAAAAGGATGTAAATAGGAAACGTAATGACTTAACATGTTGGAGTTAAGAGAAGATATCGAGAAACAATAGCAATACACACTAAATTGACTGTTTGCTGGAGGGAAAATTCGGGAAAGGTAAAATGCTTCATTCAAATAAAGTTTTTTTATCTTGGCTACTTGATACTTAAATTTAAACCGATCAAACAGCTAACTGTTTAAGAGTGTACTCGAAAAAATATTTTTCTATCTTCCACAGATCAAATTTTCTGTTACATTTTAAGATTCATTTTTTAAAAAATTGAACATAAAACTTGCTTGGGTGATATTTGAAGAGATGTATAAGAGGCCGTGTGATTCCATTTTTTGCTCAATTCATTAAAATTTGATTTATAAACAATCACTTTCTCAGTATAACCAGTTTTTTTCGTTCCCAAATCTCCCGCTTCAGAAAATTCGGTGCAAAACGTTAACTTTGATAGCATTTTTTTGCAGTATTTTTTGCATTTATTAAAAAATAAACAAACACGACACGTTGTGTACTTTCTAAATAAGAGAATTTGCCAGTTTGGTTTTTTGGTTGCTAGTTTGAGAGCAAAAGTGAATTTAAAAATGAATCAGAAAACAAGCAATTTGGATTGCAATACACTCTTAAGAGCGTACACTAGTCACGCGGTAAAAGCCGAGCGCTAATGTAAAGTCTATGGGGGCGTTCTTTTCGAATGTCTCGCTGAAATTTTAATATTTTTACATGATTTTTTTGCATAGGATAGTTCAGGACGATCCACAACCGGCCTAGTTTTTACTTTTTCGATTTTGGTTATATATCTTTTATATTATGATAGTTTCAGTTTCAGAACCGGTTTAAACCGGTTTTGAAAATTAAAGTTTTTTTTTTTTTTTTTTTTTTTTTTTTTAAATCTAAAACCAAGATTGAAAAAATAAAAACTAGGCCGGTAGTGGATCGTCCTCAACTATCCTATGCAAAAAAATCATGTCAAAATATTTAAATTTGAACGAGATATTAGAAAAGAACGCTCCCATAGACTTTACATTATCATCCGGATCTTTTTGAGTATTTTTTCTGTGACTATTGTGTACTCTTAAGCAACAGTATTGTTTAAAAAGTTTATTGACAAATTTAACAATTAATTAGCTTTGACTTAGTTTGATAGGAATATAGAGCCTTAATGATTATCGAAGGGGAGAAAATATAAAGAAAACAAATTACTGAACATGTTGGAGAAATTAAAAGGCCACTAAGTGGAGAAATACTAACATCCAAAAGATTACACAAAGACATCGGGATGCCCGTCCTTCTTTGTTTACGTAGATAAGTGAGTGTTTGCTCAGAAATAAATGTAGCTTTTCAACTTCTTAAGCCACCGAGGTGAAAAATATTCTTTGAATGTATGTCCTATAAATATGTTTTCCCTTGTTTTGCATATGTGTATCCAATATTCTGTTAGATCAAAATAAAACTAAAAATATTTCATTCGTTGGAAATAAAAATAAAATGTTTGGTAGCAAATATTTAGCAATCGTTACTTATACCTTCTACACTCAAACAGAATTGCTTTCGACTCAATACTCACCGACGGAAGCAATCAATGATATGCAAGAGATTTTTCTTCTTTATATCAACCGTTTATACTGATAAGAAATTTTTTTGTAGATTTGTATAAGGAAACTCTAAAATAAACCGACTTGCATTCAAACCGAGGCGCATTTAAAATGCAAGAAATCATTTTTAATTTGACTGAAACTGGTACTTTTCTAAATTAACGGATGAAAAAATATTGTGATCTAAACAATAACAGTTAATTTTCTTTTAGCTAGAGTATTAATTCAAAAACAAGTTATTTATAATTACTCCCCCCCCACCACCCCCACCACCACATACATAGGTAAACACAATGCCAAATTCGCTTGAAGAAGCCGGAGAACCAAAAAGAGAAACAAGCACAAAATTTTGACTTAGTTTATAGAGAGTAAATATTGATAGTCACTGAAGCAGAAAAATTATATATAAAAGGATATTATTGCATATGTTAGGGAAGTGAAGGAATACTAAGAGACTGAAAAGTTAAAGACCACCGAAAGCTTTCGACGTCTTTGCTTTTTTATTTGCATACTAAATGACTGTTTGCCGATAAATAAGCGTGGATTTTTAACTGTTGACAGGATAAATTTTCGACGAGAGTATTTTTTTACCTTATTTTGTAACAGTTCCATGCAATCTTTCATTTTCAGTATGCAAATGAAACGATATTTTATCTTTGAAGGAAAAGATAACATGTTCAATAGCAAATATGATGGAAGATAACTGGAGCTATTTTACTAAAATAAAATTTTTCTTTACGCATCTAAATTCTTATAACGAAACTCACTAAATTCTTTCTTCCTTAAAAATTCAATATTTATATCTATAAAATAACATGCATATTATATGCATGTAATTTTTTTTAACAGCTTCACAGAAGGGATTCTACAAAATAAAGAACCTATATGATATCTTATTTTAAAAATAAAAAGCGATAAATCAATTGAGATCTTGATTTAAAAATATGGATTGGTGTCAATTGTGAATTGACATCCGAAAAATAATATTGCAAGGTGGTCTGGTGTAATAACGCCAGGCGGGGTAATAACGCCAAGTGCTAATATTTTGCATAATTATGAAATAATCTGGTAAATGACACCCATATGCTCTACGCAGAAGGGATTTAAGTCATATAAATCGCAAAAAACAACTTCAAGTTAATTTGTTTCATTTTTAAGTCTTATTGTTTTTACAAGCAACTAAAATTAACGCTTGATCTAAAATTTGCGAGATACGTTTTGTGATGTGAAGACTATATTTTTTATCCGGAAATACTTTGTTAATTACATAAATTTGTAGTACATTTCATGGCCTTTCAAAATATTGTTGAAGATTTTGGATATCTTCTCGAGATAATTTGTAATTTAAAATGTACAGCGCAATAACTATAACGGGGTAATAACGCCAATCCTTGGCATTAATACCCCGGTTGATTCCCTACAGTGGCCGAGATACATCCTAAATACTGATTCAAATAAACACAGTTAAAACATGTGCAATGTTTCTAATAATTCTATTTAAGCGGTCCTTTTTAAACAAAAAGAAGCTCACGGTCTGATATTCTTTTGCCTCATCCTCCCCCCCCCCCCCCCCACACACACACACCAGACCTTTATTTTTCTTACACTTTCACAATAAATGAACATTTTCAATAGCTTAGAATGCAATTTGTCAATTTCTGAGTTTGTAGAGTTTGTATTTTTAGAATTGGGCAATCTACATGCAATTATTCCATCTTATTTCATAGTTTTGTTTGCATGGCGTTATTACCCATATAGGTGGGTAATAACGCCAAATAGCATTGGTCAAGAAATCACGCCATTAAATTTTATGAATCCATATCTGTTAAATATTTTTTTTTATATAGATAGTCAATGAGTTGCTGTATCAAATCATATATTTGTTTGAAAAATACAAACTAAAACTGAGCCGTGAAAATTGGTAGAACCTTAACGTGGCGTTATTACCCCAGGGTACCTTAATACAAAATATAACAGTAGGGATTTAGAAAGGGAATCAAAAAGTCAGTGTACATAGAAATAAAATAATATACTATAGATATCGCTGACATATGTGTTTTACTATAGTTGAATTTGCAAAAAATCCGTATGACATTTTCTCCGTAATTTAACAGACAGAAAATCACAATTGATGATTTGAAGGATTATGATTTTGATGGACTGAATATTTTTCATACTCTATTTACTAATTAATCAAATATTAATAATTTAAATGATACTGATGAATGAATAGATTGAATCGATTAACTCATTTTGTCTTTGTTTCGATTACTATACAATTTATTTATTTATTTACTATTTTTCACAATAGTTAAAATTTTAATTCGAGCGATGCAATTTTTTAATGCAATTTCCAAGATGACATGCCCTATATTATGTTACTATATGCTAGTTAAAATCTATAACAATTACATATTTAAAAAATACTAGGGGAATCTGCCCCCTAAGAGCTATTCTCACCAACCCCTATTCAGACACCCCTGAAACTAAAAGCATTCTAATTTCACCAGCTTTAAAAAGATTGAGTTATAATTTTAAAAAACAGCGGCGATCTTCCTGTAATTAGGTTTCTATTAATTTTACTTTAGTTGGAGATTTTTAAGGCCATTGTTAAGCGATACAAATATTGTTTTTATCTTTGTAAAAAAAGAAAGAAAAAGATTACAAATTTTGAAAATTAGTTAATGTAAAATGAATTAAGTAAACAGAGTCTGTCTCTCAGTATTTTTTAACAACGCTATGAGAAAGTTCTTTTAAATAATACATTTGAAATGCATCATTTTAATTCTGGCGTAGTTTTCACCAAATTTTTCTTTCAATTTTAATACTCAGGTAAAAATACTTTTTTGTTAAAAATTAAATATTATTTGCGCTGTCTTAGAATTCACGATAACATTTGAAAAGGTTGTCTCAAAATGTGAAATAAATGTCTCGCGGAAATATATTTTTAAATTTGAACTATTTTGCCAACTTTTAATTCCTTGGCAATTTTAAATATGACAATTTCCTCCATTTACGACTTTTAATAAATAAAACCTTTCTTTCGGTTTTAAATTTCACAAGTAAATATAGTTTTTATGACGTAATTTTCAATATTTTCCCGCTATTAACACGTAATCATTTAATTTTAATTTGAAAAAATATCATTCTATGCACTGTTTCTAAAATTGGCAACAATTTAAAATACCTTTTTCTAAAATATGTAAAAAAAAAATCTCTCGAAATGCTGAAAATTTGATTTTTAAATTGAATTAAGTCCTCAAAAAGTGACTCAAATCAATGACTTAAATTTGGAATGTTTATAATTCAAAATTTTATCATTCAAATGACTTGAAATTTGGTGTCTATGGATAGTTTGAACCGAAGATTTGAAATATATTGCTAAAATTGGGTATTGCTTTTGAAAAAAAAAAAAAAAAATGAAGTTTGTGTTCGTTTTAATATGTATATGGCTCCCTAAACAAATTTTACATACATCATTAAAAAGTAGACTTTATTTCCAATCCTTCGGTTCCAGTAACTTTCTTCTGCGATAATTTATTGAGGGGTTAGTCATTTTTTTCCCTTTCCCCAACAACAGTACATATTCGACTACAAATTTTACTCAGAATTAACAAAGCAGTATATCCCTTTCGGTCTACTATTAATAGTACATGTCATTTAATTGAATAATATTTGTTTAACAAATACAGCTCATATTCAAAATATTAGAATAATTGAGAAAAAGTAATAAGAAAAAATTATTTGTCATTTATTTATTTTTTATACTAAGTAAATGCAATTAAATTTCTTATAAATTAAATCTGGAATGTTTAGATAAGATTTTAACATTTATAAAATATAAAATACAGCACAATAAATTAGGTATACAGCTTCCTTAAACACACCAGAATATTAGAATAAAATTTAGATTGGTTCAAAATATTAGAATATTTTATTTTACGCAACAATATTACCTTATGAATATGAAGTAAATGGTAGTTAATATTTTGTAGCATCCCCTTTAGCTTTCATAACAGCGTACAATCGATCTTACATACTATATACAAGGTGTTTACAAACATTTCTATCAATATTAGCCAAAATAGACTTTATACGTGCCACTAACTCAGTTTTACTTGAAGGAGGATTTTCTTGAAGTTTTTTCTTCATTATACACCATAAGTTTTCGATGGGATTAAGATCTGGTGAATTTGATGGCCAAGGAAGTACCTTAATGTTGCGTTGGCGGAACCAATTCTTAGTTGACACCGAGGTATGCGGGGACGCTAAATCTTGTTGAAAGATGAAATCATCTTCAAATAAATCTTCTGATGATGGAATCATGTAATATTCTAAAATTTCTTGATATATCAGAGAGTTAACCTTTTCGTAGACGATGCATAACTTTCCAGGTCCTTCTGCACTCATACAACCCCAAACCATGACACTAGCAGCAAATTTTACGGAACTTTTAAGGCATTCTTTATCAAATGCTTCTTGCTTCATTCTCCAAACTCGAATACCTTGATTACCATATGAAACACAAAACATACTTTCATCACTAAATAATATATTTTTCCAATCTTCATTGCTCCATAAATTGTCCTTGTCTTGATTTACACCAATTCAATCTTATACGCTTTTGTCTTGCAGTCATGAGAGGTTTTGTTTTCGGTACACGAGATTCAAATTTAAATTTATGGAGACGTCTTAATGTTGTCGATGTAGAAACTTCAACTCCTTCTTCTTTCCATTTTCGGTGCAAGAATCGCACACTTTTAAAAAGGTTTTTCTTAACTATACGCTTCAGTTTCCTGTCATCTCTAGCAGATGTTTTTGGTTTTCGGCCACCATTTCGGCGATTATTTTGAAATTTTCCAATTTTTGAATATTGTGTTAGTATTTTACTAACGCTCGATTGCGAACAATGTAAATAATTCGCTATAAAACATTGATTTTTACCGTGCCGATACAAATCAACCATACGAAGTTTAGTAGATTCAGGAATATCACTCACACGGCCCATTTTAAGACGAAAAGGAAACAAACTGCAAAAAAGAATACTGATTTTAAATAAAATAGTCTGAATTTAATCAATGATGCCACCAGTTAAAAATTGGTAATAATTAAAGGAGAATTAATGTGAAATATTCTAATATTTTGAACCACTTGAATAAATATTCTAATATTTTGGCTTTTCAGAATAATTTTTTTTGCAATTAAGCTTTTCAAAAATGATATTAAATTTAAGATAACAAGTAAGTTTAATCAACAATAAGTTCTTAATAAAAATATCGTTTGCATATTTTCATTAAAAGACATTAAATTACCAAACGATATTTTCAATTTCTAAAAAAAAGGTAATTATTCTAATATTTTGAATATGAGCTGTAGTTGTGTTATTGTTTACATGTAGCAATATTCGCATAAATCTATGCATCTACTATATGACTTCATTAATATTTAGGCATTCAGTAATTATAATAATAATAATACATATTTGCTTTATTATTTCTGCACCGCTTGCAATTCTTTCATTTTAAACATACATTTCACACTATAAATTTATAATTAAAAAAAAAAAAAAAACTTTCCTGAAAAATTAAGTGCAATAAAGCGAAAAAAGTATTAGAAAGCTGCAATATCAGTTAAATTTTATTGTAATATTTTCTAAACATTTCCAAAAACTCTTCCTTAGGCTATTGAGTACAGACAACAACATAAACAAAACAACATTTGTTAGGTTTAAGACAATGAAATATTCGTCAAACAGTAATCTATTTGGATAGCTAGATTAATGTTATTAACGTAAAAGTATTTTTTTTTTTTTTTCTGAAAATTGAAAAACATATTCGAACTCGAAAGGGTTATAAACAGAATTACAGGATGCGCAGGAATGAATGTTACGAAGAAGAAAAAAAAAACTGAACTACTGAAGTGCAAACAGAAAAAATGCACCTTTCTCTCTGTGTCCATAGCATAAAGACTAAACAGAAACGTTGTGGGGGCACACTTAAATTAAAAAAGCTGCAGTAAAGGTACTATTAAATGCCAGGAACGACCCAAATTGTATATGAATCCCACCAGTGAGCAAATAGACAGAATCTCAAATTGACAATTACCTTTTATCACTACGTTTGTTCGTCTGATAGTTGTCAAAGTATATGTATTATTTTCAAATACACAATTGTTTCCGTAAAATAACATTGTTCTATTTTATAAATAATATTAACTTCTTTCACTAGTACTTTATATTTGAAGGATAGTCTTATATGTTATACTGTCATTTTTTTTTTTTAATTTGACGACGCACAAAAATATCCTCACGATCCTCCCAGGGGGGTCGCCACCCACGGTTTGCGCATCAATGCACTAGTGGATATGCACATGCATAAATCGGGAGGCAACAGCAAAGACAATCATATTATCGGGTGACTCGTAGGTTTAAGGTTTAGCATTGCATTTTCCTACATCGAAAATGTGGAAAACTCAATGATAAACCTTCGAGTCAACCGCTAAAATCGGATTTTCAGGTATTTCCCACCAAGATATGACTTGTCAAACCGACTGCGTTTTAAAATGCGAATCAAGCTTTAGCTAGTTCTAGAATTTCATCCGCGCAGGGCTTGACTAAGGCAGGAACATGCGGGGCAATTTCCCTGGGCCCCCCAAGGACAGATAAGTTTTTTGTTAAAGCAGAATCAAATGATAAAAAAAAATAATAATAATAAAAAAATAAAGAAGAGAGAATTTTGGTTAAGTTTTACGGGGTTTTTTCTCCTAACCCCTCTGTTTCCATACCCTATGCCCCCTTAAGGCTTCATATTTATCCTTATATTCCTATAACCGAAAAAAAAAAATGAATTCTATAGCTTCAAGTTATCTTCCTTCTGCTCTATATTATGTATATAGATATGAATAGTACTTGGTACAAAATTTATGTACACCTACAATAGATATGAATTTTAGTTTTAGTCACTTCAATACAATTTACAAAAAATTTTAAAATAGAAGGGGGCCCCCTCTAATAATGCTTGCCCCAGGGTCCCCAACTGTTTAAGTCGGGGCCTGCATCCGCGAGCTCGATAAGGTAATTGTCTGTGCTGCCATCTTCCAGTCTAACAACGAAAAGATTAATTGCTTCCATGTAGAATAAACAAGTCTGTTCTGATCCAAATTGACCACTTTCTGACAATTTTACGAAAGAATTTTTATTCATAAATGCTTAAAACTTGCAGTTTTTTGTATTCGAATACGAAAAAAAAAGATCTTTTAGAAAATACAGTTTAATTTGACGTTTTCAAATACAAAAAATGTCTGTCACCAGAATTTGCGAACAGACTATTTGAAAAAAATTAAAAGCTTTACTTTGCGCGTATATTGCTGGCAAAGTTTGTTTAAAAAAATTTCAGGGCGGCATTTGGTAATTAGGCATTAAAACTTAGTGTTCGCGCTATGCACAAACGGCCATTATAAGGCTTAATTTTTGAGATACTATAATCCGGGAAGGCTCAGTAGGTAATTATCGATTATATAGTTCAACACATTTTCGAGAAAATAAGTTATTTAATTTTTTGGTTAATTGTATGGTGTATATCACTTCCGAATAAAACTGGACTTCATTTATTTGTTTAAAAATTTTGGGTTTCCGAACAGAGAAAAAAAAATGGAGAACAAGTTTAAGCATATAATTGACTGCCGATTTCAACCGAAACTTTCTTTATTAATTAGCTTCGCATATTAGTTCTTCCATTAAAATTTCACTCCAGAAAAGATTAAACAAATGTTTTAAAGAGATTAAAAGAGAGAGTTGATTATCCAGTTTTTCTTTCTTTTCTATTGAATTACCTCATAAAAGAATATTTAGCGTTGAAAAGGAACACACTAAAACTCTCCGATCAAACTTTTCAAAAATTCCAACAAAAGTTCCTTCTTCTACGATAATCCTGTACCGCCAAAAAGAACGCACCCCCCAAAAACGAAGCCTCGCAGCTGAAACGAAAATTTTAACACTAATCTGGAAAATCTGGCCTGAAACGGGACGAAAACTTTTCCTCCTCGAAAATCCCTTTTCCCAAGTCTTGTTGATCATTTCCTCATTTCGAATGAGAAGAGAAATTCCCCGGAGTTTTCCCCACCACAACACCACCACCACCTGAACCTCGGGAAAAATAATTAATACCGGTGCTCTTGCGGTTCTTTAATATTAATCAAAACGAGCCTTCCATTTTCAATGAAGCTCGCAGCCGATGTTAAGCTTACGCGTTTAAATGAATAAGAAATAGGATTTTAATTTCTGAAGGAAAATGTCTTCGTCAACAACCCCCCTTGGATGCGATGAAGCCCGGGGGCCGTTTACGTAACCGGATTGAATCAATCGTCTGCTCATCTTGGGGTTATTCTTTCGTCTGCTTTTAAGGAAGGTATACCTACGATGACGACGTCACGTGATTTCAGTTCGAAATGTGATTATATGAGGGAAGAGATATATGAGAATAGAATAACGTTAACAGTCAAAATCTCAGGAGGTAGATCCGGAGATAATGAAATTATCATTTGTTGTCGTTATTAAGAATTAATTGCTAACAAGTTTAAGAACATTTAAAATTTTAAATTACAATATTCGTCTGATAGCTAGTGGGATGTTGTTCTTTTTCAAATGTATGTTGACGAATTTGTTCGAAATACTATTCCAAACAGTATCGTGTTTTGCACTATGGTATAAATGCGCAATAGTCTAAGTTATCATTTCGGGTATTGACTAACCGACTGTAGATTCCAAACCTTTTCAATTTGTATGACTTTATTTCGAAATAAGTGATAAAATAAATCGTCTGCTCATCTTGTGGTTATTCTTTCGTCTGCTTTTAAGGAAGGTACATATACGATGACGACGTCATGCGATTAGAGTTCGAAATGTGATTATATGTGGGAAGAGTTATGAGACTAGAATAACGTTAACAGTCAAAATCTCAAGCGATAGATACGGAAATAATGAAACTTTTATTGTTTTCGTTATCAAGAATTAATTGCTAACAAGTTTAAGAACATTTAAAATTTTAAATCTCAATATTTGTCTGATAGCTGGTGGGATTTTGTTCTTTCCAAATGTATATTGAAAGAATAACGTTTGAAATACCAATACAAAAAGTACCGCGATTTGCACTATGATATAACTAAATGCATAGCCTCTTTTTAGGATTGACCAGAGGTTCTCAATCTTTTCGATCTGCATGACATCATTTCGAAATGTGTTCACCAGTGAAGGAATAACCAGGGTTGGCAAGTTTTTGACAGTGTGCGGTTTTATCCGGTTTAAACCGTCATGTCAAAAACCCCTTGTCAGAAACCTCAAATACTACACTGATCTGTAAAATTTCACATTTAAATATCTGTCACACATATACAATATTAGATGTATTATTAAAAATTCACTAATACTGTACTGTATATAATCATTTCTGGAAAAAAAAGAAAGAAAATCTGTCATAAATCTGAAAATTTGACATGCCTCCAAACTTGTTCAACTAGCAATGCTTCCTCTAACAAATCCTTCTAGCGCAACATCAATTGAGAGAGTATTTTCTAACTTTGGCTTCATACACTCTAAACTCAGAAATTGTTTGAGTGTAAATAAATGTGCTAAATTTTTTATGTTCTATAGGATGCTGCGGGGTAAAACTGATCCAGATTATTAACTGCACGAAATCATTTTCTTCAGTTTGAACATTCTAAAAAACAAAAATGTTTTATTGCAATGAAATTAATTTAAATTTTTTGTAATTAAATTACAGTAATTAATTTTAAATAAAAAATTACTTAAATCATTAAGACTTATTCAATGTTTCCCTCTTGTTCGTAAAATGTTTTACAGTGCATTACATGTTTTTGACAGTTTAAGCCAGTTTTTGACGGTTTAAACCAGTTTTTGACACTTGTCTTGTCAAAAACCAGTTTCTGACGTCCGAAACGCAACCCTGAGAATAACAGAATGTTAAGGTTTGTGTCCAATTAAATAAGTAACATGATTTTAATTTCTGAAGAAAAATGTCTGCATTTGGAACCCCATTGCATGTGATAAAGACCACGGACCTGAGATCGAGACTACAGTTCCTATGCTGGCGGTAGTTTTTTAAACCCTTGGGGACAAGGTTTTATAGAAATTTTAATCTTTTATCACCAGTTTTTCATAACTGAAATTTTGGCCTAATTGAATCGAGAAAATGCAATGATTAAATAAAGCAAAAACTACAATAAGAAACAACTGATGGGAGTAATCAAAGATTCTGAGAGCTTTATGCGTCATGTACACCCGTCGCTCCTCCCCAAAAAATTAATATTATCATAGTGTTCTATGGAATATGTCTTTAATATTTTATTGTTAAAAATATCACATAAAATAATAATTGTTATAACAGTGGATAATCCATTGCAATATAAATTTTTCTCTTGTATCAGAGGACATTCGCTAAATATGCAAAATTTTAATTGAATTTTATGCACACAACCTGAATTGAGGCAAAAGCTAGTCTTCTGGTGGTATTCACGCCTGCATATACAGATATTATGGCGGTACATCGCTAGAATAACGGATCAAAATACTTCAAATTCCAGGGTGTGACGTCACATATACAAAGTCGAGGATGGTGAAAAAAAGCAAGCTGACGGCACTAACTTTGCGTTAGACTGACAGAGTCACGTGATGCCCTTTTCGTGCACCCGTGTTCGTGCATTCGAGGATCACATGACTCAAACGGTCTAGGAAAAGAAACACGTGTAACGCGCCACCACAGCCTGTCTTTTTCGTTAGACTTGCAAACAGTTCACTGTTTTTTCATCTTCTAGTTATAATGAACTTCACAAAAATTGTGACGGGTTATTTTCATTATTGACATGCATTTCCAAAAGATTGCGTTGATTAAACATTTAATAAATATGTTTAACGCAAATGGTTTACATACAAACATTATAAATTAGCAGCTTTAACCATTAACTTCTGTGACATAAATTGTCACATAATTACTGTGAAGCGGTCTGTAAGACCGCTCGATCAACAGATTAATAAAAAACACGATTAACTCATAAAATGGTGTTTCTGTACTAGACCTTTTATACTGAACTATTATAATTAAAATTCACCGATTCAAAAGTCGCTGTACTAAAATTCCAAACTAAGCAGAATCTCTGTAGTCTTTGTAAGTTAAACTGAAAGTTCGCTCAAAATTGTAAAAAAAGCAGCGTTTGTGAGACCGGTAATAAAAGTTAAAATTAAAATTAATATTATTCTACTACTTTTGTTTGTCTACTTCAATTACGCAGCTGAAATATGCTTAATTTAGAATTCACATTATCCTAAAAACAACTTCAATTTGAGAAAAAAAAAAAAAAAAAAACTGTTAAATTATAAGAAAATAGAAACGTTTCCGAAAGTTAGTGATAACAAAAAAAAAAAAAAAAAAAAAAAAAAAAAAAAAAGATTTTTTACTACATATGTTTTCTTAAATCTCAAAAATATGTTGTTTTATGGTGTTTCTAAATATAAAAAACGCTTTTCAAAATCACGGGTATCACATATATTTTTATAAAATGAAAAGCAGTTTTTTTACAGAATATATAAATGATTTTTTAAAAAAATGATATTACATACCTGTTGGTACGTGAAGTGATTTAGAATCACGACTTTCTTTATTGTGATTAAAAATCTCAATACACTTTCCGATCCTAAAAGAAAAAAAAAAACAGAAAGTGATGAAATTTGCATTAATTCTGCTATTATTAATACATTAAATGAATAATATTTAAAGCATATTTATGCCTGTCTAGTCAATATCATAGCCCACTTCGTATAATACATAAAAAGATAATCTGAAATGATAAGACCAACAGTGAAATAACAGATAAGGCACGTCTACTTCCACTACTCCAGTAAAAGAGATGAGAATAATGTTTCACTGATACTGAATTTGGCCGAATTTACCCCATCTCGACCACAAATTATTTTTAAGTAAAATATATGGTATCTTATACAGTACACTACTTCAGTAAATATGTGTAATCATACCTCTTACACTTATATCATGAACTTTAATTTTAGTTTCAAAGATAAATTAATTGAAGAACTCAGATGGTAAATATTAACAAAGATGACAAAAAGGAAAAAGAAAGAGTCAATCATATCAGTGAGAACAATCAATAGTTCTCTGCCATCTGTTAAATAACTATTTATATATATATACAGTCGAACCTCTATATAACGAAACTCCATACATCGAATTTCTCCATATAACGAATTTTTAGTAAGAACGGTCCCCTTTTCGCATGATTACATTAAAAACAGACTCTATATAGCGAAATATCTATCTCCATATAACGAATTTTTTCATAAATTGATCTTAATTTATTCAGTTTTAAAAAAGCTTCGAAATCATATGGAATCAATTTTCCATCACTTATTTTTGATTTATCGTTCAGTGGAGAGATTTTTTTTTTTTTTTATAAATATTACTTCTCTCCTTTTTCTTCAAATCTAATCAGTTCATCCCACCTCCCACACACCTTTCAACATCCTTCTCAAAACACAGTCAATTGAATTGTTACACACATAAGAGAGGAATCAATGAGAGCACATAAGAAAGACCTTCAAATGGAATAAAATATCAACTACAATTTTTCATTCCTTGCTAAAAATTGAGAATTTTTTTTGAGAGCGTAACAATTGTAATTTTAAAATCAAAACAACAAAAAATTACAGATTTCTTCCTCTGAAATTTATGTTAGTCTTCCTTATTTGATTTTCATTAAGCTTTCAAATAAATGTCTTTTCTCTTTTTTGAAACTGCTTAAATAAGTAAGAAATAAAATGTTAGGTTAATATATACTTTTAAACATTTCAAATTCTTAATTAAAAAGATCAAAAATAATATTTGTTCAAAATTTACACATTAAATACTATTTTTAACATCATACTCTATACATCGAATTTCTCTATATAACGAATTTTTTACTGGAACGATGAATTTCGTTATATAGAGGCTCGACTGTGTATATATATATATATATATATTCACATAGATTTTAATTGATCAAATATGCATTTGACAATAAAAGCATTTAGATGGGATGTAGCATCACAGACAATCATCTCATCGAGTTAACGGATGAAAATCTAGAATTAGTTAAAACTCGATTCGCACATTAAAACGCAATCGGTCCGCCACGTCATATATCGGGGGAAAACATCCAAAAACTATTTTTGCGGAAGACTCATAGATTTTCCATTATGTTTTATTGCTTCCAATCCTCCATGTTTTCCAATGGTAAACCTACGAGCCAATTGCTAAAATCCGGTTTTAAGGTTCACCAAAATAGGACTTAGCAGACCGATTGCATTTTATTATGCGAAGCGAGATTTACGTAATCCTATAATTTCATCTGTAAACTCGATGAGATGGTTGCACGTACTGCCGTTTCCCAGTCTAACTGGGATTATCTCATTTATCAGCTGTTTTTCTCAAACTGATAATATGTAACTTACCACCTTTATTACCTGAGCTCTTTAATTTAGAGACGTCGCAAAATAATACTTTTTTCATACTATTTAGTTTCTTTTTTCATGGGTAGAGAGAATTCCAAAAGCATCAATTGCTCCCTTTAGAAAATAACAGATTAACTTGCAAAACAACACACAGTCGCTTTCTTCTATCAATGGAGCTGCATTATCTACTCTACAAATCACTTCTAAATGACATCATGCCAAGTCTTGTAAAAATCACAATTCAAAGTAAAAATCAATTCAATACATTCAATACCATAGAAGAAAGGAAAGGGAGAGAAAACACCAGGGTTTGATACCCCTCCAAAATTTTCATCAGGATGAATATAAATGTATCATCAGATGGCAAAGGCAGTTAAAATTCAAAATTCAACTACAATTAAAAATCGTAAATTTTATACGCTAGCATCTCTTTGATTTGATTTTTGACAGCAAATACAAAAGATGGATGCAATTTCAAGAAAGTCTTTAAGGCTGTTCTCATCTGCTCTGCTCAACAAGCGCAAAAGGTTTGAATACATATACAAATTCATTTCTTTACAGAAAGATATAGAATGGAACTTAGTTTTCCATTATATGATAGTTAAATTACCTATTGAGTTATAAGCAATTTCGATCCCGTGAACACGTGTTTTTTTCTCATTGTACACTAAAAAAAAGGACGATTTTACGGAAGTATTACTGGTAATCTGGACGCCAGTATAATTTACTGTTTTTTAACGGAAAAATTACCGTAAATTCTTGAAAAAACTCGAAAATAACGGAATATTTTCCGGAATTTATGGAAATTTTTCCGTTAAAAAATAGTAAATTATACTGGCGTCCAGATTACCAGTAATACTTCCGTAAAATCGTCCTTTTTATTTTTATTTTTTTATTTATTTTTTTTTTTTTTACAGTGAGCATGGTTTTTCTGCTTTCGTCGGGAAGTGCGGTCCAAAATGCCAACTTGCACGGCTTTTTCTGAAATATCTAATACGTTTGCAAAACAAAGGGAAACTGAATGGGATTAGATAGTTTCTGAACAACAACACCTGCTAATTTCATGCACTTTCGAACAAAACTAAATTAAAACTTATGCTACAAAGTTGCCCTTTCTAATTTAAAAACACCTTTAAAAAAACTTTTTTTTTTTTTTTTTTTGGAACGAGGTTCTGTAAAAGTGCTATTTTCGTACTATCCAATAAAATTGCTTAAATGTTCTAATACAGTTTCTCTAACTTGATTAACAGAAAACTTGGAAGAATACAATGAGGCTAATTCCAAATTTGCATATAAGCATAAACCGTTTTGACATAGACTTTTGAGAAGACAATTTAGTCAAAAATGAAATAATAAGTAAAAGGTTCCAGAAATCTTTAAGGCTGTTTGTCACTCAGTTTCCGAATTTCCCTCCGTAATGTTAAGTCTATGGGCGTTTGATATAGTCTTATGTTTAAAATATCTGCTCGAGATATTAATATTTTTTATAGCTGTTCGTTCTGTGCTCTTCTTAAAAAATGTCTTTTCTTTTTCTTTTTGATTTTCTTTTTGAAAAATGTCTTTGAAATTATTTTTAAAATCCATATTATTATATATTATATTGTTTAACCCCTTAACGCGCAGTGTTGCCGGGTCAGCAACACCTAAAGTTCCCCCTGTTTAGAGACACAAAAACTCCTTGAATATTTCAAAAACTACTCTAATGGCTACTTTAAAACTTTCTTATGAGTTCTAGATGGCAGCACCACAGAGATCAAACTCTACTGTTTTTAAATTATAGGTAAAATGTTTTACTGTAATACGCGCTTCACAGCAATGCTCTTCTCACTGCGCTTATCAATGCTTTACTTATGAGAGGTTACCACTTCGGCAATAGCTGTATAAATAAAATGGTTAGTGCAATCTTTACAAAACAATACCTGTGTACTCCTCTAGGCCTAAATAGATTGCCTAATTCTTTTTTTCTTTAAATTCCAACTTTAAAGAGTAGTGCGCCGGAAAGGGTTAATATTTGTGTTAACGTTGTTATATTGTTGACGAACTGCGAGTGAGATTTTAACATTTTCTCTAAAATCAAGAATATATTTTAGAAATATTTTGACTATCAAGAAAAAAAAAATCTTTTAAGTCCATTCTCAACCTCTCTGTTCAACAAACGCAAAACATTTTGAAAAATTTATAAACTCATTTTTTAACGGAAAGATGGAAAATTGGAAAGCGTTACCATGGAAGCAATTTGAAATCTAGTTGAGTTATCCATTTTTTTTGATCAATCAATTACCTATTGAGTTATAAGTTTATTGATCACGTGACAAGGCTTTTTCTCCCTTCGTAAACTAGTTTTCCTTCTCTCTATCAGAAAGTCTGTTCAAAACGCCCACTTTGACATTATTGTCTGAAAAAACATTGCGTTCAAAGAAAGGGAAAAAAAGGGGGGGGGTTAAATGCGATTAGATAGTTTCTGAACAACAACACCTGCTAGTTTACCCATTTCCAAACAAAAATAAATAAAAAATTATGACATAAAATCGCCTCTTTTGATTTGAGAACAGCCTGAAGAAGAGTATTGTAAAAAAAAAAAAAAAAAAAAAAAAAAAAAAGAAGTTAAAAATATAAATTATCTGAGGAAATAGTCTAAATAATACAAATGCATTAAATGCCTGTTAGACCTAACATTACACAAAGCAATTGAAAAACTGAGTGATGAGGAGCCTTAATTGGGTTGGCAGCGATATACAGGTGAAATAGAACAACAACAAGAACGGGATTATAAATTATTTTTTAATGAACAAGACTCAAATACTATTATTTTAACACAATCTAACTGATTGGTAAAGAAATTCTGAGCGAAAAATCCCACCCGGTTTCGCCCGGTTAGCTTAACAGGTAAAGCATTGGCCTTGTAAGCCAAATATCCTTGGTTCGATTTTCGGCCTGGGCAATTTTTCGCTCAGTTGGAAATATTCAATTCGTAAGACTCAAATATTCAATTTTCTTTTGTAATAATTACGAGTTTATCAAGTTGACAAAAATTAACTTTTAAGGGTGTATTCGAAAGGGAATTTCGAATTTTAATGATGTATTGGATTCGCTTTTAAAAGTAAAAACATTAAACTTACTGAGATGATTTTGAAAGAGATTTATAAGAGGCCGTGTGATTTCATTTTTCGTTCGATTCCTTAGAATTTTATTTATAAACAATTATTTTCTCAGTACGACCATTTTTTATCGCTCCCAGATTCGGAAAATTCGGCTCAAAACGATAACTTTGATAGTGTTTTTTCCAATATCTGCTGCATTTATAAAAAAAAAAAAAAAAAAAAAAAAAAAAAAAAAAAAAAAAAAAAATATCGACACATATGGCACATTATGTAGTTTGTAAGAGAAATTGCAATTGCATGCATTTGTGAGTGCATTTGAGTGCCAGTGCAGTTTGATGTGTTTGAGATCAAAAAGGAATTTAAAAATAAATCAAAAAATAAGCAGTTTGGATTAAAATACACCCTTAACTAATTTCACTTCTATTAAAGTATTTATTTAAAAAATCTAAAATAAAAAAGATAAATTTAAAATTTTGGATAATCATATCCTTCTGCGAAATAGTCTTTGGATGTTTCATAAAATAGCATCAAATCTCACGATGAGGAAGAGCTTGAGCAGTTAGTTTAGGAGCGAAGCGGCTCATAAGGTTTTTCCCCCCAAACTGAGTCTTCAAGCGAGGAAACGGATTTACAGGCACGGTAGTATTTTGTGTATAGAAGGACTGCAGAAAAAGCATGAGACATACTTGTGTGATATAAATCAAAATATAAATAAATTAATTTTTTTAATAAGATTTCATTTTAATTTGATTTTTATTGTTCTTATTGTTGCTGTTATTTTTGCATTTACATGTTGAAAAGCTAGCAAACATGTTTACGAAATAATTAAAAAACAAATTTAAAAAAGAAATCTAAAATGAGATAAGAATAAAATTTCAATTCTAATAACTTTCTTTGGTAGTTACCCTTTTTAAATCAATTCAGAATGTGACCGCACGCAAAATATTAAGATAAAAAGACGTAACAAGGAAAAATACTAAACCATCAGTTCTTTTTAAAAATAAAGTTTTTTGTTTTTTAAGAAAAAACTGAAGAAACAAAATTTTCTAATTTAAATTTAAAAAGAACTTGTGTTATTTGTTTAGTTTAATTAAAAAGAAAAATTAAAAAAAATAAAATAAATTTTTAAACTAAATTTTGTATTTTATTTTTCTCTTTCTACAATTTTTTTCGATTATTCTTGCATTTACATGAAGAAAAACTAGCAACAATTTTTGTATTTACGAAATAGTTAGAAAACAAGTTAAAAAACATATCTAAATTGATAAGAGTAAAATTTAGAATCTACTAACTTTCTTTAGAATACCTTAAAAAAAAGACGTACAAGGAACAAGGAGAAAAACAGAATCATCAGTTGTTTTTAAAATAAAGTATGTTTTCTTAAAAAACTAAAAACAAAATTTTATATCTTAAATTAAAAAAAAAAATAAATTAATTGGGGAAAAACTTCCGTGAGATGTTTTGTTCCTAGTGTCCTCAAGTGTCTTTACCTATGAATTTTATGTGTATTATATATTATGTCTGTTTTTATTTGTTAATTGTAAAATTAATTATTTATCATTATTTATTTTTCTCTGACAAAACATTTCGCAAAAGAATTTTTCAATAGAAAATTTAAAGTATCAAATTTAATAAAACCAAACACTCTTCATTTTTGGGTTCAGAGAAAAGCCTCTTAAATTACTATCTTTACGAACCAAACTTGTGTCGAAAGAGTTTATTCTCGTAGAATAATACTGGATCATTAGGATCAGTGTGTTATATTGTTAGAGCAATTTGTTTTAACAGTAATTATAACAAGTTTCGAAGATATTGACAACACAAGATTTAGACATCTCAACAAAAGATTATAAGGATCGTATCCTTTACAGAACATGTTTCGTATCGATAATGACTTAGGCTTAGATCTTCCTTCCTAAAACCGATCTACAGAAGCGTTCGATGGTCACTCCTATCTCCCTTCCAAGGAAATTGACCACCGTTGTCTTGGACACAAAGGTATCACTTGCGAGGCATACACACACTCACATACACAATCTATACATATCCCTGTTTCTCCCGTGTGTATGCCTGGACCTCGGGAGTGGTTAATGAAGTTAATTAGCAAAGCGTGCACACCAGTGCAGAGGGGGAGGGGAGGGGTGTCGAGAGTCCAGCTACTGGAGAAGAGGGGCGTGTAAGAGTTGCGTTGGGCTAATTGATGTTGTAGGCGCCTTGTTAATTACAGAAGGGGGGTGAGAGAGGCGCAGGCGAGGCAAGATTGATCCTGTCCAACGCAGTGCCCAGGCTTCGCCTAATGATTGTTCCTAGCTTGGCCGTCCAAGAGTGGCTCGGACAGTCGGGAGTTTAAATGGTTCCCTTAAGTTTGACACGCCGGAGTAGTATCGGGTAATTGGGGGGAAAAGGAGAGTGTATGTTAGGTGCGGGGGTAAATCTGAGTTTGATATTTTAATAAGGAAGAAATTAATACAGATGGAATCATCTCTGCCCAGCCAAGAATGTAACAAGCATTTTATTTGAACAATCCTTTTTCTTAATGAACATATGTTAATGTTTTTTCAATGCAACTGTATGAATTGACTTTCTGGAATAGCTGTACCAGATTGTATGATTATGTAGGTGAGAGAAATAATGAAATAATTCTACAATTTTCTAAGGAAATATATATTAATTTGTTGTTAAAATATGAGTTTGAGGTATATATAAGGCAAAGGACAGTGTATGTTAAGTGCGGGGGTAAATCCGAGTTTGATATTTTAATAAGGACGAAATTAATACAGATGGAATCATCTCTGCCCAGCCAAGAATGTACCAAGCATTTTATTTGGAAAATCTTTTTCTTAATGCATGCATGTTAATATTTTTTTAATGCGGTTATATAAATTGGCTTTCTGGACAGCTATATAAGTTAGCTGTACCAGAAAGTATGATTATGTAGGTGAGGGAAACAATGAAATAATTCTACAATTTTCTCTGGAAATATATATTAATTTGCGGTTAAAATGTGTATTTTAGGCATATGTAAGGCAAAGGAGAGTATGTTAAATGCGGGGGTAAATCTGAATTTCATATTTTTTATAAGGAAGAAAGAATACAGATGGAATCATCTTTGCTCAGCCAAGAATGCACTAAGATTTTTTTTTTTTTTTGGAGAATATTTTTTTAATGTAGGCATTTTAATATTTTTTGATGCAGCTAAATAAATTGGCTTTATGAAATAGCTATATAAGTAGCTGTACCAGAAAGTATTGTTATATAGATGAGAGAAATAATGAGATAATTCTACATTTTTCTAAGGAAATATATATTAATTTGTTGTTAAAATATTAATTTTAGATATATGTAAGACAAAGGAGACTGTATGTTAGGTGCGGGAATTATGTAGGGGAGAAATATAATGGAATATCGCTACAATTTTCTGAATAAAATTACATTAATTTGTTTTTAAAACATATGCTTTATGTATCTGTAAAGCAGGATTAGGGCAATTTTACAAGATTACAAAATCGTGTATGTATGTTTATACATATTAGTATTGAGTAATCGAGATACAGCGTAGGTTAAGTGTGAAAGTAAGTCCCAATTTGATATTTTAATTAAGAAGGAATTAATACAAATTGAATAATCTTCGCCCAGACAAGTATTTACCAAACCTTTTTCTCAAATAGAATTTTTTTAAGTGCATGCATAAATAACTATACCAGGGAGTATGGTTACACAAGAGAGGAAAAAGATGAAAAATTCCACAATTTTCTGAGAAATTTATATTAATTTATTGTTAAAACCTGTGTCTAGGTACATGATTCTTTTGCAAGGTTTAATTAATTTACAAGACTGTTAATGTTTTTATTTTAATTTATTTGTATAATAGGATAGGTGAATTGGGATAAGAGTTGAGTGTATTCTAACTAGGGAGGATAAATCTGAATTTTATATTTTAATAAGTAAGTTATGAATCCAGACAGAATCATCAACCCTTGGGCGAGAATAATGTATGAAGCATTTTTCTGACTTTCATAGAGCTGTGTTTTATGCGTGTATTTACATAAAGTATATAATTATGTAACGTCGGAAATAGTGAAAATATGCCACTATATTCTTAGAAATTTTATATGAAAATGCTTTTAACACCGATGTTAAGTACGGGATACAAGTGCAAGACATGATTATTAACGTTTTACATGATTATTATTAGTAGTATTTATTCTAGTATAATGGTGTTGGGTAAGTGCAAGTAAACGAAGCATACAAGTTAGTCGCGATAAAAACACTGTTTATTAAAAAAAAAAAAATTGATACGGATGGAAACATTTCTGCCCATTTTTCTTATGTAGATATTTATTTGGAGCATGTATAGGTAGCTTTCTAACTATGTTATATGGGGAAGTAATAGTATTATTCCAATTTTTATTGAACTTGTTACGAAATTAGTATGATATTTTTTTTTTTTTTTTTTTTTTTTTTTTTTTTTGTTAACCACTTCACTAATGAGTATTAATGTATTCATTAATTATTATTGAATTGTTTCTTCAACAATTTTATTTCAGATCAAAAGTTTTAATCTATTTGCATTGTCCCGAATCAAAGATATCGAAGCTTAACATTCTTAGATCAGAATTGCAATTATTTCAGAATATCCTCAATAAAACAGTGAAAAAAAACCCCGAAGGTCAGCACGTGTGGACCAAAGTTATGATGAAGTTAAGGTTGTTCTCAAATTTAATTTTCTAACACAATCACCGAACAATTTTTATTGGTCGGAGCATAAAATTTGGTATTCAGTGTTTCCAGACAACAAAAACTATTATCCCTTTTCTTAAACACATAGCATGCCAAATTTTATGTTCTAACCAATAAAAATTGTTTTGTAACAATGTCAAACTCTTGACTAATTTCATCAAAGTTAAAGTATTAAAAAAGTGTCTAAAATTAGATAATAAACATAAAATTTTGATTCTTCAAATAGTCCCAGAAATATTTTTCCGTGTACTCCAATCAGCACAGAAATGAAGCAGGTAAGAAGATTTTCTCCCAAACCATATCTTGAAGCAAGGAAAAGGATTTACAGGTACAGAAGAATTTAGTAAACAGTGGTTAGAACATAATTATATTAAAAAAGTGTCTAAAATAAGAATATAAACATAAAATTTTTAACCTTGAAATTGACCCAGAAATATTTTTTCTAAGTATAGACATGCAAAGAATTACACAGGATCTCAAGATCAGGAAAATCCCGATCAGTTAGTAACAGAAATGAAGCAGCTAATAAGATTTCCCCCTCCAAACCAAGTCTTGAAGCGAGGAAACGGATTTACAGGCACAGAATAATTCAGTATACAGAACAATTACAGCAAAATTAAGGTCTATTAAATTTATTTGTAGCAAAACTTAGAACGATTTTCGATTTTTAGACACCTGAATGTAGATTTCTGAAAATTTTAGGCTAATAAAATTTAAAATGAATGCGTGGAATATGCCAAAAATTTGCGTACTTGTGCGGGGCAAAAATACTTTTTCAGGTTTGACCTTTTCAGATTCGTATAAGATATATATAAATATGTATAGCATAAAGAGAGAATAGTATCATTTAAATATAAATTTCATGTTTTGTAAAACGTAATTTGCGGTAGGAAAATTTGTAAAGAATTCATTTATTAAGAGAAAAGGTGTATAGTGGGTACGTATATTGTAAGTTGGGATAAGATATATATCGCCCTAGGAAAGGTTAGTATCATTTAAATATACATTTTATGTTTCTTAAAACGCAATTTGAGGTAGGAAAATTTGTGAAGAAATCATTTATGAAGGGAAAAGGTGTGTCTATGTTAAGTGTGAAGGCAAATCAGAATTTAATATTTTGACAAGAAAAAAATAATCATAGATTGAATCATCTTTGCAAGCAATTTTCTCAGAATATGCATCTTTTTGTCGCTTGTACAAATAAATATTTTCAGGTTTCTGACATTCTTTAACGTATTCCTAATCAATGATCGAGCAAGGAATTGAAGAGCAGAAATTATCCGATTTCATAGCGAGAGAGCTTAATAACAATTTGTTTTTATTAATTAAAGGATGAGCCGTTTTAAAAGGAATATTAAACGAGACCCTCTGTGCGATCACACTTACTCACCTGTTCCTCTTTCTTAATGTTGAAAGATTATAGTAAAAAAATAAAGCTAGGAAATATTTATATAATTCCATTGTAAGAGCGCATATTTGCACATTTATTAATTCTATAAAATACTAAATATATAAAGATTTGAGTGCTGTTATAAATATTGCACAAAATACCTATAAATTCAAGTTGAATTTTAATTGACTACATCTTTCAAAAATTTATTAAATGATTGTGTAATCTTCTAATGTAAATTCGAAAATTCACGAAAAATGCTTTAGAATATGAAGTTTTCATGAACTCTTAATTTGGAACGTAAATATAACGTACCCATGTACCATTGTTGCATTGCATTATTAAATAAACTGTTATATACTAAGAATATCTGTATAATTAACGTAAGACCAAGCAACGCAATGATTAAGATTGAAAAGGCAAGAGCAGGTTAAATCTTTCAATGAAGCCAAGTAATTAGACGTCACACTCTCAATTTCATGGCCTGTCTTCAAGACGACCGGGGTAAATAGATACGTCATCTTGATGGAAATATGGATTTATGGCATCGGCCTCTCCTGTTCAACATCAGACGATGATGAATAATGTCCCGCTGGAAATTTATTAGCACCTCTAGAAGTGTCATACTCCGGGCAAGCTGGTGTATTGCTTGACGGTTTATTTAGGTAATGTACAAGAATCAATGGCAGTGTCGAATTCGAGTATTTTTTGGTGAGATTTTTGCAGCTCATGGGGGAGGGGGGGGGATTTAGTCTGGGAAAATCAGTGTATTGCTTGTCGGTTTATTTAAGTAATGTACAGGAATCTATGGTAGTGTCATATGAATATTATGACACTACCATAATACTTGATGATGGGTATGATTTTTTTTTTTTAATGAGATTTCGGCAGTTCCTGGGGGAGGGGAAATTTAATAGCACCCCTAGAAGTTTCATCCTCCGAGAAAGTCAGTATTCTTGACGGTTTATTTAGATATTGTATAAAAATGAATGGCAGTGCCGAATTTGAGTATTTTTCTGGCGAGAATTTTGCAGCTCCTGGGGGATTAGGAAAATTTATAAACACCTCTAGAAGTGCGATACTCCGGGAAAGCCAGTCTATTGTATGACAGTTTATTTAGGTGTGCAAGAATCAATGTCAGTTTCAATATAGAGCATTTTTCTAATGCAATTTAGGCAGCTCCCTGGGGAGGGGGGGGGATCTATTAGCACCTCTAAAAGTGTCATACTTCGGAAGAGCCAGTATATTGCTTGACGATTTATTTAGGTAATGAACAATTATCAATGGTAGTGTTGAATCAGAGAATTTTTCTGACGAGATTTTTGCAGCTCGTAGGGTGGGGGAAGGAAAACGTTATTGAGCTACTGATGAAAATTTTCAATTCTAGATTATTAATAAAAATGAAATCTCAAATATTCCGGTTAATATTTCGATGTTCTATTGGCAATGCCTTCTCCCCGCGAACCCTTTACGCCTAATTCAACACTGATCGCCGGTTAACATTTTTTCAATGAAGATATTTCAAAGCACACTTAACCTCTTCGTGACGACCATCTTTTACATAATTTTTTATATTTTAATACCGGTCTTTCAAAGCAGAAATTGACCACTTTAATTGGAGAAAAGATAGTCATATTTACAATGAAAAAATATTTGAGCACATTTCTTGTGCTTCACGCAGACGTATCGCTCGTTCCCAATGGCAGTACACAATTAACAACGTACCCACGGAGCGTTTACCAAGTTGCTTGGAATTATTAAATAAATTACTATATATTTCTACTATTATTAATTAATCATTGCAACAATGCAATGAATATGATTGGAAATATTACAGCTACATCTTTAAAAGTCAAGTAATTAGACGTCACACTTCCAATTTCGTGCCCAATCATGAAGACAGCCAAGGTAAAGAGATAAGTTACCTTCCTGAGAAAAGGGAGTAATGGGATAGGATTTTCCTGTTCGTCAAACGATGATGATGCATGCCTGGTAACAAATTTAATAACACTTCTATAGGGCGATTCTTCGGATAGTCAGAATATTGTTTTTCCATTTAAGTAATGAAAAATAATCCCGGCAAAGTATTTTCTAATAATGAATATGTTTCTAACTTAGACGAATATTAAGATTGGTCTGAATTTTTTTTTATTTGTACCACTTGGAAAATTTCTGATATAATTACAAATATTTTTAAGTGTTCACTGAAAAAGAAAAATAGATTTTTAAAGTAGAGTAACAAGTACTCAATATTCTTGGGTCTGGTGCACTATTAATAGTACATGTCTTTTCATCGAGTATTATTTTGTCTTAACAATTACTTACTATTTTCTCTCTCTATATAGAAATGTTAGCATATGGCTATGAATTTTTTTTATTATATTTTACTAATGTATTGAAATTTCGTGATAATAATTAATGTTCTCTTAATTCTCATTGCAGCGTTGGCGATTCCTTTATTTTATACATATATTTTAGTTTTTAAATTTAAAATATAAGTTACTTTTCTGAAAGAATCATGTGTGATAAGCAAAAAAAAAAAAAAAAATAATAATAATAATAATAATAAAAAAAAAGAAAAGAAAAGAAAAGAAAAGAAAAAAAGAAAAGAAACATTTAAAAGCTGTAATATCCCTTCAAATCTTGTTGTAATTACGTTATTTTCGAAACGAAACCAAACACTCTTCTTTAGCTTATTTTCATATTGGAATGCATTGAATAGTACATAAAATAACTATATTCATTGGGTTTCAGATAATGGGATAATCTTTAAACTTCATTAACTGTTTGTTTCGCTACGATTAACATTATTAAAATAAAAATAATTTGTTCTCAAAATCGAAAAAAAAAAAAAAATCGGAACTGAAAGAGTTAAATATGTCTCATACTCAAAATAGCTGCGATCAAAATACATTTAAATTTGTTTTAAATTAACACCGTACTCATTTTTGATTCCATACATATATTCAAATAGGAACTATTACGTACACCCCCTGAACATCCTATTTACTACACATTAGGTGACACAATAACTTGAAATAGGTGAAAATATCGATTTTCTTTTTTTTTTTTTTAAATATTAACTGAAAGCTTCTTTCATCGTGAACATTTTGATACTTCATTTTTATCTACACTGTAAAAAAAAAGGGTCGATCTACTAAAAAAATTTTAGTAATCCTTGTAATTACTAAAAAAATTTTAGTAATCTTACTCGGTTACAAGGAATCTATAAGAATTACTAGAAAAAAGCTAGCAACGAATAGAGTTAATAGTTTTACATTTTTAATAGCTATTACTAAAACTCACTTGACGTGTCCCTGAGAGCCTAGTGGTCATAGCACCGAACTCCAAGCTGAAAGTACCTGGGTTCGATGCTGGCCGCCGCCAAATATGCACCGAATGTAAATAAAGGGATTATGAAAATGCTGTCGTAGCAGTTACTATGAGTAATGATCTCTTAACTTTCCCTCCCCTTTAGTAGCATGTCAAAATACAGAGGTAGCAATATTTGGTGCTGCCATCTATTACGGCTTTACCGAAAATCTTCCGTTTCAGAAGTTTCTCTTTTTACCCACTGGATGCAGCTCGAAGGAAGCTCCTGCCCTTCGGGCACACGTAATGGTTACTAAAAATAATTTTGGAGCTATTACTAAAATTTGATTGGTGGCTCATACTAAAAAGTTTTAAGTTAGTTATACAAAAAATTCTTTTGTTCCGTTTACAAAAGAAATGTTTGTTGCACTTGCAAAAAAAAGTTTGTAATGGTTACTAAAAAATTCTGTGGAATACAAATTTACTAAGAAATTTTTAGTAACCTCTTGAATTTTTTTTTACAGTGTATACGACTATTGTATCGCGAGATATTGTAAATTTTGTTAATAGATCTAGTGCAATGACCCACACAAATCAGAACTTCAAACTGATTTTTCACCGTGTTCCTTTAACTTGTTTGCTTCAGAAACACTAAAACTCTTTTGCTAATTTAGTCATTTGAAAATTCTTTTGCTTGTTTTCGAAGAGATATTTAATATTTTTGAGCATGGATTTAACATTTAAGTTATTAAATATATGTATGTTGGATTTCTTTCATTTCTTGATATACACGAAAGAAAATAAATTCATATTAAATTTAAAATCACATGCATATAAAATTCCATACACAGTTTCATGTAGTATATTCTAATGAATACAGGAAAAAAAGCGAAGCCAAAACATTCATATTTACAAAAATATGTATATAGATTTTTTAAAAGTTAAAATTAAAACTTAAATTTTAGTAAAATAGGCCGTTCTACAAGATTTTTTAAATTATTTTATTTATTTTTTAGTATTCAGTATTGTGCCACAACATATATTACAGAATTATTCAAAAATGAAGACACGGTTTTAAGGGCATTGTGTCCCCTTAACTCTCTCAGTCATACAAGCATCATGTGATGACAAATAAATATTACCTTATAAAGCAAAACATCATTTATTTAAGGGTATCTGATTTGTGGACGTATAATAGTTAGCATGCATCACAATAATAAAATTACTTTATAATGGGTTTTCATTCATTACAAAAATAAATAAATAAATAAATAAATAAATAAATAAATAAATAAATAAGAATGAATAATAATAAGAATGAAAAAAAAAAAATAAGCACATTCTAAATAAAAAAGAGCGAGGTGAATACTCACTCTACACAGGGGTCAAAAATCACTCTTTCTGAGGAGTGGCTATTATTAAAGTGCGTTTTTTCACACCTTGTAGAAGTGAATAGTCACTTTTTCATAGGCGTGAATGTTCATTTTTTATGCAATGAATTCTTTTCTCTTTTATCGTTATTATGGGCATTTTAAAAGAATCTTATCTTTTAAGAGCAATGTGAAAATAATATCTTGTAAATCATTAATATATTTATATAAAAAAATGACAAACGCTTTTCGATTTCAAATCACCTCAGCAATTTCATCTGCTAATTTTGTGTCTTTACGACGAGTCAGAAAATGAGTCAGAAATTTGTCGTTTGTTAAGTAAGACAATTTGAAAGCTTCCTTAACAAATGATCGGTATCAAAATCATGATTCCAACTCAGAGTAGGCACACAAATTAAACTTTAGAACAAGTCAAATAATTAGATGCAGTCTCTTTGCTTTCATCGGATATTATGAAGACGATCGGGGTAACAATATTATACATACGCCATCTTCATGAAAATATGGATTTATGGACATCGGCCCGATGATGAATAATGCCTCTCTGGAAATTTATTAACACCTCCAGAGGTTTCATACTCCGGAAAGCCAGTGTAGATCGTTTGGCAGTTTGTTTAAGTAATAAATAGAAATCACCAAATTGACAGAACATGTATTCAGTAAATAGAAGGAGTACAACATTGTATAAATGGTTGTAAATGTATAAATAATATTACTAAAACTGTAGTAATTACTTTCAATATATGCTAAAAATTATCATAGAAAAAAAATAAGGCATTCCAAAATGTAATATATACATAGCAGAAGGAAGAATTACCGGTCTGCTTGGTTTGTTAAAAAAAAATATTTAATCTATTGGACTAGTCTCGGACGGCAGATTAAAGTTGTTTAAATTATTTGATCAAAGTTGGCCCGTTTTGTCTTTAGGGCCGGATACGGAACTCGGGATACCTCACAATCCCATGCAGACCTCTAAGAACTATATTACGATTCAAGAAAAAAAAATATGACAGTACACTCATTCTTATGATCTATATTTTTCACCCTTTAAAAATATCATGGAGTTATTTTCTACTTTCTATTTGACCCTCCGAAAAGACACAAGAAATTTAACTTATTTATTTTCTTCTAATTTTATATAAATTTTCTTACGTATTAAGAAAGTATTAATAATCTCTTTAAAAACTTATCTTAATCTCTTAAATTCTTAATGCATTTTTAAATTTAAAAAAAAATTCTATATTTTAAAATCAATAATGAAAAACGGTTAAAAATAAGCTATAATGAAATATAGAGAAAAATTCACCGATGACTTGTTATAAAAAATACTAAATTATGTCAACAATATTCAAAGACACATTCGTAGATTTTATTTTTATATTTTAGCCCGCCTGTATTTAATTTATATATTTTATTTTCAAACTTGTGAATTTATTTTATGTGTATATACTCTTCTATTCTGTTCCAATTTATTAATATCCTCTGCCCATTTTTTCCCCTCATCTATCATTATGCATAAGATATCAGACCTCATCTATCATTGTGCATACAAGGATGCACAAATTGTAAAAAGTATACAGCTGTTTATTAGCGGAAATTGCTGAATGCGAATTTTAAACTGTGCTATGCGTTTAATTGAACTAACTCTTAGTATACGATATAGTACACATATCAATTTAGAGATCCATATACATGAATAAGCAAAATTTTAAAAATTCTATACAATAAAATGATCGAAGACAGTATTGCATAAGAAAGAAGTTATGGGTCTGTTATGGGCAGGTTGCTTTAAAACTCAGGTTCATCGTCTGTTATAAATGCATTATGTTTTTTTCATAAATACTATTATCTTCATTTTACATACAGCAACATTATATATACCGGGTGTCCCAAAAATGACTGATGGATTTTAAAATTCAATAACTTGCAAACGGTGACAGCTATTTAAAAAATTTTTGCAGCAGGGTTATGTACAATGTCAGGAGTTTTTTTTACCGTAATTTTTTATTTTAGTTCGCACATCAAACAATAGGGGGCGCTGACGGCGATTAAAGGCCAGGTCGACGTTTCACTCAGCATTGATCATCTGGTTTTCAATCGCCCCCTCTTGTTTGATATGCGAACTAAAATAAAAAAATTACGATAAAAAAACTCCTGATATTATACATAATCCTCCTGCAAAAATTTTTTAAGTAGCTGTCACCGTTTGCAAGTTATTGAATTTTAAAATCCATCAGTCATTTTTGGGACACCAGGTATATATATATATATTGTTGTTAAACACGGGATTCCGTTATAAGCTGGTATGAATACAAATTTAGGTTCTGAGGTTTTACCGTACTAAAATTGTATTGTTTAGAAATGCATATACCCATCTTAAACAAAGTCAATTTTAATCGTGATTTTAAAATATGTCCTTTTTTTTCAAAAAAAAAAAAAAAAAAAAAAAAAAAAAAAAAAAAAAAAAGGGGGGGGGGGAGTTTTGCCGGACTAATTTTTACTGGACAGGCCATGCTGGTCTAATGAATTCCCTATGGGCTGGGTTCGAAATAGTATTAAAAATTTCTATGAACAGATAGATATGGGCCAGGTTAATTTTTTTTTTTTTTTTTTTTTTTTTTTTTTTGGGTTCAAGCCGGGTTTTAATTCTTCTTACGGTTTTGACAGAGACTTCAAAAAGAATGGAGTCAAGATCCGACTTGGACAAATAATATTATTAATAATAATTTAACCGGGACCATCTCTGTCCAAATCTTTGAAAAGAAAAGTAATCCTAAGTATCCTAAATATTAGTAATTCAGACTGAGTGTCGACAAGAAAAAGTGAGTTATTTCATGAAGACTCTGCACAAAATAACCAAAAAATTAGTTCACAAAGTTTTGTAAATTAAGACGATATAGTGCTAATATATTAAAATAAATAAAACGATCATTTATAACCATCGCACACTTTGATTGATGAATTTGAATTGAATGGATTCGTTTAAGGAATTTTAAATTGGAGTGTGAAATTAATTCATTTTTGAAAAATGGAATAATTAGTTTGTGTGTGTGTTTGGCTCTGTATATAGTAGTTTGAATGCATTGGAAAGCGTTTTTTAAACTATGCTGGACGCATGATTTTTAATTTTTGTTTTTTATTTAATTTTAAGAAATGTATAACATTTCCATTTGAAACATCTTTTACCATGCCTTTTTTATTTATGTTAAGTACTGCTTACTATTAGTAATATTGCTTATAACGCAATTCTGTTTTAAATTGCAACTTTTACTGTGACACACTTTTCTGAATTCATTTTTGTTTAGAAATACATAAAATTGGCAGATATTCAGAAACTATATAATCAAACGGTGTTTTCCATTTTTGGTAAAAGTAATTCAGAAAATACTTTTAAATTTGACGTTTTGAACCCAATTTCCTTACGCGAGAAAGGAGAAAACCTCTCGTCAAATGACAACAATTGTTAATAAATCGACACGCAATTTATTTGTTTTAAAAAAATTCCAATTATAATTCGATTCCAAATAGTTTCAATACTCGGGGCTGTCAATTTTATGCCTTTTTCATGTTTAACATCGTGTCAGAAAGTTTCGCATCTTTGAGCAGGTAATTTGAGAGCCGGATTAAACTTGATAGTAACTTTAAATTTTAAAAGAAATTGCTGAACAATAATCCAGACCTGTAAACAAAACTACACCGGCAGTAATCGATCCATTGCTACACATATATTAAGAAACTCCCGAGACAGTTATTTTCTGAAAGGACATAAAAGGATACACGCTTTTCTCTAGAAAGGAGGAGGGGTGTGTGTGGAAAAAGATGATCTTTTAAAACATTTCCCCACGACATCTAAATAAAAGAATGGAAACCCGAATTACTTAATGGAAATACGAAAGAAAAAGAAAAGCCTAATTGCCTGCTAAGCGGCGGTAAATTGGGATCTCTTGGGTCACTTATTGGCGACAAAGTCGGAAGTTAATTTTTCTTCTTTTTCCATGTACACTCCGCTTTCCCGTATTTCTTCTTTTTTATCTCTTCTTTATTTCCCCGCATAGCTTTTTATTTTCCCCCCGTTTAGCGACCTTTTCCCAATAAATGATTATTATCTGGAGGATTAGGCGCTGCGCTTTGAAATAAAAATGCGAGTAGGAGTATCTGCTTCGGTAAATTAAAGGATTAGAAAATTGTTTTCCACCGCTAAGATAATGTTGGGGAGAAAGGTATAAGTTGTGTCACAGGCCATTATCTATTTAATAAGTCGATGAAATGCATTTCTTTTGAGATTACGTTTTGTTTGTTTTATTTTTAGTGTACTTAAGTGGCTAATAAAGCGATCTTTTAGACTTTTTAAATTTTTTTTTTTTTTTTGTGAATTTATTTTTTGAAATGTAAAACAAGAAATAAATGATATTCAAGAATTTTTTTTTTTTTTTTTCATATAAAAAAAGTTGTATTGAATTTTAAATATTTAAGGATTATAAATTTATCTTTCTGAAACTCAAATATGTTTTGAACATAAAGTTCGGACTTTTTTGTTAATGTTGTTGTAGGTGCTGAGGGGGGGAAGGGGGGGATGTAGGAGATCTTTTTAATATGCACAACAAACAAACAAATTTACAAATATAAACAAATTTACTTACGTTTACATAAAATTCTAATATTTAAGAAATTCAAATGCTCTTTAAATTTTTATCATATAAATTTCGGGAAAAAAATTGTATTTTAAAAAATTATGAAAGTTGGTTTTTAATAAAAACTTCTTTTGGAACTAATTTTTATTTCTGTTCTACTAATGCATATTAGGAATTAAAAAACCGATATTTTTTACAATTTATTATTATTATTATTATTATTATTATTATTATTATTATTATTATTATTATTATTATTATTATTATTATTATTATAGAACTTAATTTTTTTCCTCATTTCTTTCTTAAAATGTAAAATAAATTGAATAGACTTTGGAAATTATTTACTTTTCTCTTTATAGAATATGTGTATGCACAACATATTTTAGGAGCTTAATTTTAACGATTGCAGGCCGATCTTTGAAATAAAAACACCATAGCAAGAGTATTTTTGTTTGGGTAAATTAAAGGATTAGAAAATTGTTTTAGCCACTAGGATAGTGTAGAGAAAAAATTTTCTCTTGTGTAGGTGTCCGAATCTGTTTAATATATCGATAAAATGTTTTAAGATTACGTTTTAATTGTTTTATTTTTAGTGTACTTAAGTGGTTAATAAAGTAATCTTTTAGAATTTTTTTAAAAATTTTAAGTGTTTTTCCTTGTGGATTTATTTTTTAAAATGTAAAACAAGAGAAATTGGATGCAATTTAAGAAATTTTTATCGATATAAAAAAAGTCGCATCGAATTTTAAATATTTTTTAAGGATTATAAAATTATCTTTCCAAAGCACAATTTTCTAAAAAATATAAATTTCAAACTTTTTGTTAATGTTGTTTTTGGTGTTGCGGGAGGAGGTGGGGGGATCTTTTTAATCTATAGAATGCATAAATGAATTTACTTATGTTTACATAGAATTCTAATATTTAAGAAAATCAAATGTTCTTTAAATTATCATTATTTTATAGAACTTGATTTTTTCGCTTTTATATCTTAAAATGTAAAATAATTTGAATAGGCATATGCAAATTATTAATTTTTTTCTTTATTAAATATCTGTATACCCATCACATTTTGAACACATGGTCCCAACGCTTACAGGCCGATCTTTGAAATAAAAATACCAACAGGAGTGTACTTGTATGAGTAAAATAAAGGATTAGAAAATTGTTCTGGCCGCTAAAGATAATGTCCAGAACAAGCTATATTTTGTTTAGGAATTGATAATTTGTTTAATGAGTCGATGAAATGTCTTTCTTTTGAAATTTCGTTTTGTTTATGATGCTTTTAAAAGGTTAATAAACTGATCTTTAAGAATACTTTAAGAGCATTTTTTCGGTTTTTTGCCTTGCAAATTTAAATGTGAAACAACAAATAAACTGAACCATGTTTAATAAATGTCTATATAATATATATATATATATATATATATATATATATATATGTATGTATGTATTACAAATTTTAAATTTTTTTCGGCAAAACTAACCTTTATACTATCTTAATTTTCTTATAATAATATTCCATACTTACTTCAAATTATTAAATTAAAATCTTGTTTCTAGATTTAATCTGTTAATCTTTATGCAGATGATATAAGTTCTTAATTTGCCTTAAAAAACATTATTCCAGTATGCGTAAATTTAAAAAGATGGCTCTAAATTTAAAATATTCTTAATTAAACTTTATTTCTTAATATTCCAAATAAAACTCATTTCTTCTATGTTTTTATCAACCCTTTTTAAGAAAGTCTTATTAAATTTATTCCAAAACCATACCTTTCAAAAAATATCATTATTTTATTTTATCTATTTATTTATTTTCCCTCCGTCAACCTTTGATAGTGTGCATATCAATAAATTCATTTCTTTTCTTTTTCTCTTAAAATTAATCATCTATAAAAATCGTCTGCCTAAGAAATTCTGAGTCTATTATAAATTGGTTAAATAATATTTTTTTAAATAAAATTATCGTCTGTGGAAAATAGTCTCGTAGCAGGACAAGAATTCTGTTTACATAAAAGAATGATGGTTTGAGGTAGAGAATGTTCTGGAATTTTCTTTTTAGATTTAAAAGAGGAAGCTCGAGAGGTGGTAAGAGAGAGGAGATGAGAAGAAGGATTCTTGGGTGTGTTCTTGCATGAGTACGACTTGATGTAGTAAAGCATGGAATATTCTTTGGATGTTTCGGTAAAATATCGTCTGCCACAGGAGCTTTTCCCTCTATTATAGCTACAGTTTAATAAAATGAACTTGCAGAAGCCAAGGAGTGATTGTTTTGACCTTCTACATTTATTTATTTATTTATTTATTTATTTATTTTCTCGCTGGCCATGACTTCTGTGCGGAGTAAGGGAAACCTGGCGATGATGTTTCTGCCCCCCTAACTTCAAAATGTCACATATATATTCAATTTTAAGTATATTTTAATGATTATAAAATTCTCTCTCCTAAATAAAAATTCATTTTGAACATAAAATTTAAACTATTCGTTAATCTTCTTGGAAGAGGAGGGAGATATACAGAAGTATACATTTATTTTATTTACATAAAACTACGATACCTGAGAAATTCAAATGCTTTTTAAACTTTCATAATATAAAATTTCAGAATTTTTTTTTTTTTTGTATATATATATATATAAAAAAAATCATGAAACATGCTTTTAAACAAAAATGAATTTCTTTCGGAATGTTTCAGTTTTGTTATGATAGCGTATTTAAGAGATTAACAAAGCTATAATTTCGATTATTTATTATTATTATTTTAAAGAACTTAAATTTTTCCTCTTTTATTTCTTAAAATACGGAATAAATCAAATAGCATATGAAAAATATTTACTTTTCCTTTATTAAATATACATACACACATCTTATTTTGAAAGAAATTATGCTCAGTTCTAATGGTTACATACTGACCTTCAAAATAAAAACACTGGCATGAGTGCAATGACATCGGTAAATTAAAGGATTAGAAAACTGCTTCCACCGCTATAAGATTATGTCGGGAACAAGGTATAAGTTGTGCAGGAGGCCATTATCTATTTAATAAGTCCATGAAATACACTTCTTTAGAGATTATGTTTTGTTTGTGTTCTTTCTGATGTATTTAAATAAAGTGATCTTTTAGAATTTATTTAAAAACTTTCTTTTTTTAGTTTTTATGTACAACAATATATAGAATGGATAATATTTAATAAATGTTTATCAAATATGTACTTTTTCATATTTAAAAAAGTACTGAGTTTTAAATATAATTTGAGATTGTAAAATTATCTTATAATGTTGTTGTAGACGTTGCGGGGTGGGGAAACAGCCTTTTTATTAAGTAGAAAGTATAAAAGAATTTATGTTTTCACAGAATTCTAACCTTTAAGATATCCAAATGCCCATGAAATTTTCATCATGTAAATAACGAAAAATATGCTGTATTAAAAATCATAAAACCTACTTTTTAGTAAAAATGAACTTCTTTCGGAATAAAGTCTCATTTATACGTTTTACTAATGCATATTAGGGATTAAGAAGCGGTTTTTTCGTTCATTTTATAATTATTATTTTATAGAACTTATTTTTTATCTCTTTTATTTCTTAAAATGTAAAATAATCTGAATAGACATATACAAATTGTTATTAACTTTTTCCTTTATTAAATACGTGTATACACATCATGTTTTGAGCATTTGGCTCTAACGAATGCAGGCCGAACTTTGAAATAAAAACACTATAGCAAGAGTATACAATTGTTAGGATAAAAAAAAAAAAAAAAAAAAAAAAAAAAAAAAAAAGATTAGAAAATTGATTTGGCCACTTAAGATAGTATCAAGAAAAAACTTATTTTGTGTAGGAGTGCTTTATGTTTTTAATAAGTCTATCAAATGGGTTTCTTTTGAAATTACGTTTTGTTTGTGTTGTTTTTGATATATTTAAGTGACTAATAATAGGAACTTTAGAATTTAGAAAAAAAAAATAATTTTTCCTTTCAACACTTTTTATTCAAATGTAAAACAAAAGATAAATTGATTAATGTTTAAAAGATGTTTATGTAAAATAACTTTCATCTAAAAAAAATTGTACTGAATTCTAAATGCATTTTAAGGATTATAAAATTATTTTTCCGAAGCAAATTTATTTTGAACATAAAGTTTAAAAACTTTTTGTTAATCTTGTTGTGAAGGGGGGGGGGGTAATATACTTTATTTGAATAAAATTCCAATACTTAAGATACTGAAACGCTCTTTAAATTTTTAGCATATAAATTTCAGAATAAATTGTTGTAAATTAAAAAAAATCATGAAATAAACTTTTTGATAAAAATAAATCTCTTTCGGAATAACGTTTCATATACGTTCAGCTTACGCATTTAAGAGATTAGCATAGCTATCTTTTAGATTGTTATTTTTTTATCAAACTTAAATTTTTGCTCTTATGCTTCTTAAAATGGACAGTAAATTTAATAGATATATGGAAGTTATGTACTTTTTTTCTTGATTGAATAGGTATATACACAACATATTTTGAAAAATATGCACCTATTCTAACGTATATAGCTCGATCTTTGAAGTAAAAGCAGGAATGTATTTCTTTGAGTAAATTAAAAGATTGGAAAATTATTTCGAACGGTAAGATAATGTCGAGAGAAAAGTAAGTTGTGCCGCAGGTCTATATATGTGTAATACGTCGATTAAATACATTTATTTTAAGGTACGTTTTGTTTGTGTTCTTCTGGTGTACTTAAGCGATTGATAAAACAATCTTATAGAATTTTTTTTTAAATATTTTTTTTTTTTTCAGATTTACTTTAAAATGTACAAGCATAGATAGAGTACGCAATATTTAAGTTCAATATTATTTTCCCGTAAAAAAATAAAATTGCATTAAAATTTAAATATTTTTTAAGGATTACAAAATTATCTTTCAGAAACAGATTTATTTTGAACATAAAATTAAGCTTTTTGTTAATCTTGCCTGTGCATTGAAGGGGAAGGTGGGGGGGGGTATCTTTTTTTAATAAACAGAAAATATAAAAACTAATTTAATTACTTTTGCATAGAATTCCGATATTTAAGAAATTCGAAATATATTTCTTTTGAGATTACATCTTGTTTGTTATTTTTTAAATATTTAAACGGTTAATGAAAAGTTTTTTTCACTTATTTATTTATTTATTTTATTTTTTTACTTATTTATTTTTGCAATTTACTTTCTAAGAATGTAGAGCAATAGATGGATTAAGTAACATTTAAGAAATGTTTAGCAAATGCATTTTTTTAATATTTAACAGAAATAATGAATTTTAAATAACTTTTATAGATTTTTAAATTGTCTTTCCAAAAACATAAATTTACTTTAGACAAAAAGTTTTATTTTTTTTTTCTTTTTCTTGGGAGGATGGGGAATCTTTATTTTAATATGCAGAATTATAAATGAAATCATTAATTTTTCCAATTATTCCAAATATTTACGAAATTTATTTTTTTTCTTATTTCGCGTGATGTTATTTCAGAAAAAATGCTACATTTAAAAGAAACTTTCCATAAAACATGCTTTTTAATTTTTTTTCGTAATTACGTTTCATTTATGTTACTGATGTTATTAATTATAGAAGCAATCTTTCAAACAAAGTATCTTTATGATTAATTATTATTATTATACCTTTGATATATAAATCGCTTTTTCACTTTGTAAAATGCAAAATAAGTTTAATAGATATATGAAAAGCATTCATTTAATTATTTATTTTTAATTTAATATAATGCATCATTATTTGAAAATAAATCTGATCAACACTAAACGCATACAGACAGGGAGTGTATTTGCTTGGACAAATAAGGGATTAGAAAGCTATTTAAAAATTCTAAGATAATATAATTAGAAAGTTATAAATTATGTAAGAGGCCATTGGCTATTTAAAGTTGTTCTCAACGGCTCCGCTCAACAAGCGCAAAACATTTTGACACATTTACAAATTCATTTTTTAACAGAAAGATATAATATTGGAAGGCCTGACTATGGAAGCGATTTCAAATGGAACTTAGTTCTGCAAGTTCGAATAGAACTTCCATTTTGTGATCATTAAATTACCTGTCCAGTTCTAAGCGATTTCAATCACGTGATCACGTATTATTCTCTGCTTTTCGACCGGTTTTTTTGCTTTCGCCGGGAAATGTGCTCAAAAACGTCAACTTTGAAGGCTTGTTATGGAAGATCTATTGCGTTTTTTATAAAACAGAAAACTGAGTTCAATGGACCACTAGCATTTCTGACGTCAAAGAACGTCACTACAGATTACAGCTAATCAGCTTCTCTATTTATCCCACAAGTGTTCACCAAAAGCCAATCAAATACCGCAACGCTTGTGGGAAACATTGGGAACTCCGCCCCGTACTAATGGTCAATTAGACAGTTTCCAAATAACAACACCTGATTTTTTCATGCATTTCCGAACTAAAATAAATTAAAGCATATGTCACGAAGTTGCTCTTTTTTATTTAAGGACACCCTTAATATGTCGACGAAATGCATTTCTTTTGTGATTACAATTTGTATTGCCCTTGACGAAATTTAAGTAGCTAAATATTTTCATTTCAAAATGCAATGGTGATTTTTTTTTTTTTTTTTTGGGGGGGGGGGTCTATTATTACATTAAAACAATCTTCGCAGTAGACTTCTATAAATCTTTAAGGTAGTTTATTATCGTTTAAAGATAATGACGAAAAAAGTAAAAAATAGTTGCCAAAAATAGTCCTGCAACTTATATATTTTTATCCTCCTCCCCCATATCGCATTCTATTTCCCAAAAAATTCATGCCATGAGAAACTATCTACATATAAATAAAACTCAATTTTATATAAAAAAAGAAATATCAAACTTTATTCAAAAATTAAATAAATAATACATTAAAACAAAATCAACAAAACCTTAAAAACAAATCTCTAAGGAATCCAAATTAACAAGAAGTATATCACTCTGCACAAAAAATACTAAATGGCTTTAAATAAAAAGCAGCAAAAGATAGCTGAAAACGCAAATAGGAAAAAAAATAAGTAGCATATTGAGGCCACCCCTTCTACCATTGTTTTCGCATGCGAAACACCCGAGCAAATCAAATTTGCCACCTCTTAGCAGGTAATTAACTGGTGGCAGCGTTTCTTTTCTCATTACCCCCGTAATCAAATAAGTCCCGCTGACTTCTTTACGACTCTCTTCATCTTGGAGAAATGCTCCGTAAAACGATCTTCACCTCCGCACTTCGTTCCACCCCAGACATGATGGGAAAATAAAGAGGCCCATGTTTCTTATATGAAAGGGGGAAAGAATAGCGAATCTTAGATGTTATTTTTAGGTCATATGTCCCCAATAAATTGCAACAATTAAATCTTTACACTCATTGTAATGTTACTTTTTTTTTTAAAAAGTTAAAAGCTTTAAATAATTATATTTGTTAATTGAAGTAGTAGTTTTTGGTATTATGCAATTTAAAAATTAGAATTTTAATATTCTATTTGAAATTTTTTTATTTTATATAACTGGTGTACAGAGAAGTTTTCTAAATTAAGATTGTATATAAAATAAGAATTTACTGGATTATAAAATAAAGTTTATGCCATAAATATGAACAAAAATCAGATTGACTAATCGAAAACCTGCTTGTTTGTTCCATCAATATGCGAATCTATCTTTTCATTTATACTTTAAATTTCCGTAGTAATAGTCAAATAATTGTATAACTTACAGTTGTCTCAGCATATCCTCTCATTCAAAGTGCTCAAAATAACTTTTATAATTTAAAGAAAAACATAAAAATGTTTAAAATACATTATATCCTACAAACGTTTAGCGTTCGAAAAATATTTTAATAAAATTATGTCCATTTCCTCCTGTCATTAGCAATATTTTAATATACCATTTTAAGAAGTAGGTATTCAATTTCTTAATCTCTCTATCTCCAACAGAAACTTATTTATAATTATTATAAAAATCCTCTTGTAAATTAAAACCAATAAGTATTTTATCGCGTAGTAAAATAAAGTTTGTGCAAGTAACTGTAAAAGGTAGATAAAAAAGCAAACAGAAGAACATAAAATGGGAAAGGGGTGGGATATTTCTGAGAACCCCTTCTACCATTGTTTTCGCATACGAAACAGCCGAGCAAATCAAATTTGCCACCTCTTAGCAGGTAATTAACTGGTGGCAGCGTTTCTTTTCTCATTACCCCCGTAATCAAATAAGTCCCGCTGACTTCTTTACGACTCTCTTCATCTTGGAGAAATGCTTCGTAAACGATCCTCACCCCCGCACTTCGCTCCACCCCAGACATGATGGGAAAATAAAGAGGCCCATGTTTCTTATTGGAAAGGGGAAAGAATATCGAATCTTAGATATTATTTTCAGGTCATATGTCCTCAGTAAATCGCATCAGTTAAATATTTACACTGAATGTCATGTTAAGGCCCCTTCATCGCTCGAGGAAACGCTCGCGAGCTAATGCTATTCCTATGGGGAAGCATTTTTCTAATAACTCTTTCGCATTTTGACATTTTTGAATGATTTTTTTTGCATTGGATAGCTGAGGTGCACGCCGACTGCGCACCTTTTTTACTTTTTCGATTTTGGTTGCAGATATATTTTTTAAAAAGCACTTTCAGTTTCGAAACCGGTTTTGAAACTGAAACTAACTTTGTAAGAAATATCTGCAACCGAAATCGAAAAAGTAAAAAAGGTGCGCTGTCGGCATGCACTTCAGCTATCCAATGCAAAAAAAATTATTCAAAAATGTCAAAATGCGAAAGAGTTATTTGAAAAATGCTTCCCCATAGGAATAGCATTAGCTCGCGAGCGTTTCTTCGAGCGAGGACAGGGGCCTTTACAAATTCATTTTAAAACGGAAAGATACAAAATTGGAAGGCTTGACTATGGAAGTGATTTCAAATCTAACTTAATTTTTCATTTGATGATGATTGAATTACCTATCCAGTTATAAGCTATTTCGACCACGTGATCACTCATATTTCTCCTGCTTTTCAACCAGTTTTTCAGCTTTCGTCGGAAAATGTGTTCAAAAAAGTCAACTTTGGCGGCTTGTTATGAAAGATCTATTGCGTTTGTAAAAAAAAAAAATAAAAAAACTGAATGCAATTGGACAGTTTCTGAATAACAACACCTGTTAGTTTTACGCATTTACGAACAAAAATAAACTAAAATTTATGTCACAAAGTTGCCTTTTTGGTTTTAAGAACACTTTTAACTTTTCATAAAAAGTTAAAAAGCTTTAATTAATTGGATTTGTTAGTTGAAGTAATAGTTTATAATATGAGATTATTTAAAGGAATTCAAAAAAAAATTAATATTCTTTTTGAGATATGGTTTTTTAATATAATGGCTGTATAGAGAGGTTTGGTGAAATTAATTTTAGATATAACTCATATGAAATAGAGTTTCAACAAAAACTGAATTGAAAAATTACATTTATGCCACATATAGATACAGCTGTAGAATAAACAGACAGACAGACAAAAAATAACCCTTTATCTACCGCATTATAAATTTATGAAAATTTTACTTTCTAAAGCATTTTACGCAAATTGTTTAAACTAAATTAAAAGATTTACATAAACATTTAATAAATATTTGAAAGATTTTAGAAGGATTGAAAGATTTAGAAGAATTAAATTTGAATTTACAAGAATTTTGTGCAGTTTTTATAACCCCCACTCAGATCTTTCATTTTTAATTATTTTCTTAGTATTTTGTAGAATTACAAAAATGTACAAATAGGATGTTCTTACAATATAAATATAGAAATATTTCCGCATTGAAAAATCCCCATCCCCCTCCTTCAGTGCCAAGAAAGCTGAAAAGATGCAAAGGCAAAAGAAATCATCCTTTTAAAAATATTTTTGTTTTGCGTAACCAATAATGCTTTTGGAACAAGATAAAGTAATGTATCTGTAACTCATTCTAAACAGTATTAAAAGTAATTGACATATTGAAAGTATTTTATTATAAGTTATTTTAATGGTAATTGTAAGTACAGTCGGTAGATAAAGGGTTAAAGCCCCGAAGTATCTGTCTCACTATTATGTGAATCTACCTTTTATATTTATTTCATTTACTTGAATTTTCTTGGAAATATTCGAAAAATTCAAACACTGCTCTTGTCTCAGAATATATCTTGCTCAAAATTGCTCAATGTAGCATTTAGATTTACGTTACAGAATAACGCAAAAGTTATTATTCTTCTCAGGCCACAGGATATATTTATGTATTTTTTAATTTTTAGTAGTGGATTTATATTAACAAATCGATTATTAAGAGAGATTGAACAGAGAAAAAAAATATTTTTTGTACATAATGTTTGATGATACATAGAGACTAAAAAAAAAAATACATTTTTTTGATAATTTTTTTTTTTTTTTTACTTTTTTGCATTGGAAAACCATTGAAAACCATAAAATATATATATATTTAATAAATTTTTAATTACAAATGAACTCTACAATCTAATTTTAATGCACGGTAAAAATATTTACGCTTTCAATTTTGTACAATTTTGCTGAAACACATTTTTATGTAACACTTAGCTCGCTAAAAATCGCTATGGCATTATTTACATACTTTATTTTTTTACTTCAGTTAATGTGGTTATTTTTTCCCCGGAGAAATTCGGTTCAAAACGCCCTTTTTGACACTATTTTCTGGAAAATTGTTTTTTCAAAAGAAACAATGGGGGGATGAATGCGATTAGATAATTTTTGAATTGCAACTCATGCTAGCTTCATGCATTTCCGAACCAAAATAACTTAAAACTTATGTCAAAGTTGCCCGTTTCGATTTAGAACAGCCTTAACCCCCCCCCCCCCTCCCCACACACTGGTCACTAAAAAGGACCTGGATGATTATAATAAGTCTCTGGGGGGGGGGGGGGTTCTTTTCAAATATCTCGCTCAAATTTTAAAAATAATACACGATTTTTTTGCATAGGATAGCTGAGGACGATCTATAACCGGGCTAGTTTTTACGTTTTCAATTTTGGTTTCAGATTTTTTTTAAAATTAATTTAACTTTCGAAACCGGTTAGAACCGATTCTGGAATTGAAATTATTATAATATAAAAATATACATAATCAAAATTGAAAAAGTAAAAACTAGCCTGGTTGTAGATCATCCTCAATTATCCTATGCAAAAAAAATCATGTAAAAATATTACAATTTGAACGAGATATTTGAAAAGAACGCCCCCATAGACTTAACATTATCATCCGGGTCTTTTTCATTGACTAGTGTGGCGCCTTCAGATGAACTCAAAGCTTGACTGTGATCCGCTTTCCCCTTTCACCAAAACACAAAATATCCCAACCCGAATCCGAAGTGAAAGAAAATTCATCTGCGTGAAAATCAAATTTGCATTTTCTTAACAGATAATTAACTGGTAGCAGCATTTCTTTTACCATCCACACCTCTAATCAAATAAGTTCTTTACGACTCTCTCTTTGCCACGGAGAAATGTTTCGTAAATGATCTCCAAACACGCTCCTCGCAATTCTGTCTTTTGCTCCACCAACATATATAATGGGAAAATAAGAGGTCCATTTTTCTTATGTGAGAAATAGGGGGAAGTTCGAAACTTAGACATTATTTGCAGGTCATATAGTCAATAAATTACATCTAATTGCTGTTTGAGGTATAGGTAAAATATGATTATGATCGGGGGCCTCGCTAAGGTTGGAAGGACAAGGGTGGAGCCTCCCCCCCCCCCCCGAAATGTTTGCACATGCTATTAGAGTTGGCAAATTTACAAACTAAATTGGCAAGTTAGTTCAAACCTTTAATAAAAAACTATATTACACTTTCTATTTTTGATAGATTTGATGAAAGTTGCCCATATAATAAAAATTATTATCAAGCTTTTTACAAATAAAAACTATATTACATTTTCTTATTGTGATACCTTAGTAAAATTATAAAACTAGTTGACCTACGCCCAGAACTATTTATGTTTGCTTTTTAATGAGTTGGCAAATACTGAATTTTGACTTGGCAATTCTCCCCCACCAATAGAAAGTCTTAGTGAAGGCCCTGATTGTGATTTCGGTTTGTCAATGAGTTTATAATGCTCTAACTTTTATTTTTTAAAAAAATCCATGTCTTCAATACATCTTAGTCTTGCTCGGATCTTGTCGCACACGACCTGAACCCAGAAATTCTGGTTAAAGTCAACAGAAAATCCTACCGGAATCCGACAAAAAATAAATATTCAACTCGAATGCGAAATACTTAAACCCGCAAAGTGAAAGAAAATTAATCAATACAACAAAATTATAGAAAAGTAAGCTACAGTTAAATCTCTTATATAGATTTTATATTTTTGCATAAAAATGAATACATGTTCTTTATAATACTTAAATATATAGTTCTTTTTTTTTAATTAAAAAAATATTCTGAACTTTGTTTTGAAAAATCAGGTTAACCCAAGAACGACTCGAAAGAATCAAAACTCAATACGAAATCAACGTGAAACCCGAAACATTTAAAGCAAACCCGATACGAAACCAAATAGCACAGAAAAAACCGTCATCTTGAAGGGATAATAATAAATAATAATAATAATAATAGATGGTCTAAAATGAAATTTGTCACCTCTTAGCAGATAATTAACATTTGACAGCAATATACATCTGTATCTCTAATTAAATAAGTCGCGCCGACTTCTTTACGACTCTTTTTTGTCTTCCAAAAATACTCAGTAAATGATCCTCGAACTTGCTCCTTGCATTTCTCTCTTTTGTTCCAGCACAAATGTGATGTGAAAATAATTGGTCCATATTTCTTATTTGAGAAGGGGGGGGGGGGATTAAAATCCTAGATGTTATTTTGAGGCCATACCGTCAATCAATTGTGTCTAATTGCTGCTTGAGGTTAGGAAAAATTTGATTATGATTTCGGTTTGTCAATGAGTTTATAATGCTATAACTTTTATTTAAAAAAAAAAATTTTTTTTTTTTTTTTTTTGGTATGCCGACCTGAATTTGGAAGTTCTTGGAAAATTCAACAGAAAGCCCTACGGGTGTGTAATAATTAGCGTCAACGAAAATAATAATAATAAAAGATGGTCCAAACCAAATCTGCACCTCTTAGTAGATAATTAACATATGACAGCAATATACATCTGTACATCTAATCATATAAATCGCACTAACTTCTTTACGACTCTCTTTGTCTTGGAGAAATACTCCGTAAATGATCCTCGAACTCGCTTTCCGCGCTTCTGTCTTTTGCTCCACCACAGATATAATGGGAAAATAAGAAATCCGTATTTCTTATTTTAGGTGGGAAAAGAAGTTAGAGTGTTAGATTTTATTTTGAGACCATACCATTGAAAAATTCATTCAGATTAATGTTATATTAACCGTTTACCGCGTTTTTTTTAAATTCTTTATCTTGAATTATTGAATTATTACTATGAAATTGAATAGTTTAACTAGGGGAAATATCTTTTTATATCCAGAAGGGGTAAAAAACGAAAAGGAAAAAAAAATCGTTTACAAAATATTTGATAGGATTACACATTAGGAATAGATTAAGTTTAATTACAAGTCAATATACTCTCGGAATATAACGTTGGTGACAAAAATTAACTCTAGGAAGGATTATAAGAATAATAGGAAATTAAAATTTAACAACAGAAAATTAAAAAAAAAATTCTTTTTAATGAAAAATTTTAATAATAAATGATTTGTTTTTAACAAACAAATTAATTTTGACTTGCTTCAGTTCCAATCAAAATGAAATTCATAATCATAATATAAAATAACACTTCTTAAGTAACAGAAATTGTTTAACAATTTCTATTGCTTAAGAAAAATGTTATGCAATACATTAAAAACAAATCATTTTTGGCATGTTTCGGTTCCATTCAAGATAATAATTACAGCCATAATATAAAGTAACCTTTCTTAAGCAATAGAAATTGTTCATTAAAATATTTATGAAAATGTGAAGTTCTTTTAAATCTTGTGATTTTAAAAAATCTAATCCTTTAAAAAACTTAACAAAATTTTCTTCGTATTGCAAACGAAATAATCCAAATATAAAATTTATTTTTTCAATCGAAGGGTGTTCTTAAATCAAAAAGGGCAACTTTGTGACACATGCTTTAATTTATTTTTGTTCGGAAATGCATGAAAATAGCAGGTGTTATTATTCAGAAACTATCTAATTGTACTCAATTTTCTGTTTTTTAAAAAACACAATAGATTTTTCATAACAAGCCTTCAAAGTTGACACTTTTGAACATATTTCCCGACGAAAGCAGAAAAACTGGTTGAAATGCAGTAGAAATTTGAGTGATCACGTGGTCGAAATAGCTTATAACTGGATAGGTAATTCAATCATCATAAAATGAAAAATTAAGTTAGATTTGAAGTCACTTACATAGTTAAGCCTTCCAATTTTGTATCTTTCCCTTTTAAAATGAATTTGTAAATGTGTCAAAACGTTTTTCGCTTGTTGAGCGGATCAGTTAAGAACACCCTTAACAGATAATTAATAAGAAAATGTAGTCATCAAATTTGCGCATTTTCTTTAAGAGGTCTCAGGACTCTTAAAGCTTCCAAAATTTCAATTTTTTATATGTTAAATTGCTATTTTTTCTGAACATTTTAATATAATTGTTTTCTCGAAATCCTCATTAGAACGAAAGTTATGGGTTTTTGAATTTTACCCGCTCAATAGCTGACGCGGCGTTCCGAAAGTCATATTTCTCCAAATGACATTTTTTTTTCACAGCGCGCACGATCTCTCAAAATCTTGTAAGTATTTTCACAGTAAAATTAAAAAAATATTTGTTTCGTGTTAATCTGTATAAACTGAAACTAAAATTTCCTTTTTATTGTTCAAAAAAGTTTATTTCTTAGGTGATTGTGTTGTTGAAATTTTCAAAAATTTGTATCAGTTAAATACAACTTTGTATTCAAAATAGAAAAATGCTTTAAAATATGAATTTATTTAAGTTCAAGCTATCTATTACAATCTGATGTATAAGTCTGCACCAAAATTTTCCTTCTAGTTACCATACTTATTTTGTAATCGTGCGCATAAGCTATTATACCATTTTTCTGCTTGTCAAATATCTGACAGTTTGGAGCGCTTTGTATATGCTAATTCTGCACCTTGCAATTTTTTTAAGGCATAAAATGAAAGAATGTATTTATGTCTTTCATCTCAATAAAATCTGGTGTTTTAATATAATAAACATCTTTACTAATAAAATCCGTGCGCCCCTGTCTGTCTGTCTGCTTGAAGCCGATTACAGTTCGCAACGCGGACGAGTTGGAAGTCGCGAGAGGTGTCTTTCGATTCGAAAAATTCCGGGAAAGTCATTTCGGGCATTTTCGAGACCGTGGGACCAAAATTAAAAAAGTTATGAATTAAAAACCGGTCGGGAATCGGAACGGAAAACGTCACATTTCCCAAACGGGGCTCAGACGGAGCTCTGAGGCAGAACACTGCGCCACCTTGCGGTGATCGACCAGAACTTTTCCCCTTTGGCTAAAAGAAGAAGCAGCCGAAAACCCCTTTTTCTCCCGTCATTTTGTCAAAGAATGTATAAAGAGAAAAATAACTGATTGGTAAAAAATGTTAAAAACGGTTTAATTAATATAATAAGTACAACTATTTAAGCACAGCAAGATATGTTCACTAAGAGGTAATCGTGTTGCTAATTAATATTTTGAGGATCTCAGATGTAACTGGCTATTCATATATTTATTCTGTATGTAAGTATTAATCGTTGTAGCTCATTTTCATACTTTTTCTTTTTGGTAGCATACACGAATATTGTGTAACCTAAGATTTACGCGATTAATACTAATTTCTGTTAGTACAAACGGAAAACGAGCTGCCAAAATTATTTGTTAGTTATGTTGTTTGTGATATTAATGAAATTACTTATTTTCTTTTTATAGCAGTCTTTTGCAGTTTTTAATACCCAAACTTTTTTTGCGCGTTTTTTCTTAAACCATCATGCAGACAGTTTTTAAAGTAGAAAAAAACTGATTATATATTCAGAATCTGCGTAAAAGTCTACTTCTGATGAACCAAAAAATACGAGAAAATGTATTATGGGCGCGCCGCGCCAACCGTGCAAAACCAAATATTTTTAACGGGACGATGGCGACTATGGCGCGTAGCGCCCACTGTGCGAAATCACATATTTTTAACGGGATAATGAGCGCATAACAACCATAGCTCTTTAATTTACTTTTTTTTGTGCTTGAGGATTCGAACACCAAGACTTGCTTATTAAATGAATTTTTTTGCTTATTATATACTGCTTAATACCGAGGTTCGTTTGGAAAAAGTGGCCCAGCTAGCGGGCGTAGCTCGCTAGTTTTAAGATATTAAATGTTGAAGATGGTCTCTTTTTAAAAAACTTTCGGATTTTAAGAGTCCCTGAGACCCCTTAAACAAAATTTATTATAGCAAATCATATAAAAATAAATGCTTAAACAGATATATTTTGTTGCCATAAGCCGATACTGAAAAACGTTATCGATGAAAACCGATTATTTTTAACTGGGATTATTTTTAGCGACCATCACTTTAGCTTTTTTCACATAGAATAACGAAACTCAATTATGTAGTGCAATCTTATAGAGATAAAATCTGAAAGCTCCAAATATTACGCTGTTCCTTTAAATGTTTTCCGCTTTCTATACAATCATTTAGAGTTTAATTTTTCACATTTTGATTTTATGTAATAGTAACTAAAAAAACCAAGCTATCCTGATATAATTTTCAAGGAATTTTCCCCCATTTTCGTAATTGCTTCATTCCTCTAATAATATATATATATACGTAGTTCAATAAAAATATGACTTAATTTTTGAAAAAAGAAAAAAGAAAAAGGGGAAATTTTTTTTATCACTTTTTAACTTTATAATATATTATGTTACATATTAAATTTTTGTTTATTTATAAGAAAGTGTCTTATGTACTTAAAAAAATTTCCTTCCCAAAGAATTATGTAAAAGTATTAAAATTTGAGCAAGATATTTGAAAATAATGCTTTATAAACTTAAAATTATCATCCGCCGGATCTTTTTGAGCGAGGATTTCCCTACGACATTTCGTTCAAGGGGGGGGGGGGGGAGTGGTATTTCTTAATTAAAAACAACGTATGCGCCTATTAAGAACGACTCAGATGGGTTGAGGTGCGACACTAGCGATTTATACTATGTCAAAAATAAAAACAAAAAAAAACCCCACCAAAAACAGAAAGATGCTTACATACCCCCATACACACACACACGCAAAAAAAAAAATAATAATAAATAAAAATAAATAAAAAATACAGGAAATTACGTAATTAATATCACATGCTAATATAGCAGTAAAAAAAAAATAATAATCAAACAAGACAGTTAATACTAATGTCACAAAAATACTATTGCAACATGTTACTAATTTGATTTCTAGAAATGACATTGATTCAGCATAACTTTAAATCATTTCAACGATCAAAAAATTAATGATTCAATGGATGAACAACATACCTCCTTTTTAGTAACTCTTTTTCGTTGTAGAAGGGGAAAATGTTATTTCTTAGTTTAAAATGTCATCTGCGTCTATTAATAATGTCTGAAGTGGGTTATAGCAACATATATGTCAAAAATAAATACAAAAAACACCATAAACAGGAAGAAATAAAATTTACGATGCAGCCCTCTCCACCCCCACACTTTTTAGTGTGGGGTAGATACAGGTAATAAATAAATAATAATAATAAAATCCCTGTCGGCTTGGCCTATAGGCGGAGGTAGATTTCGAAAAGCTTTCATTTCAACAACAAAAAATAAAATATTATTAGCGATAAACCCAGTTTAACTACTTTATTTGGCCGCTTTTGAAAAAACTTTTATTTCCTTTTTCTGAAAGAAATGATTTTATCAAAATCCTCTTAAACGAAATTCGGCTCAAATGTCCATTTTGAAAACATATTTTGAAATATATTCTGACTTTATTAAAAAATCGACCAATGCGCACCTAATATAATTCCTAAATAACAAAAAAACTGTCAATTGAATGCATTTGAGCGCAAAATTGAATTTAAAAATGAGTCATAAAATGACCAATTTGTTTTTGAATACATCCATAATTCTTTAATCAAGATCGCTTTGGGAAATTTTGTGCGAAGTGCCCACTTTGACAGCTTTTAAAAAATATATATTTAGCCTTTATCAAAAAATGTATGAACACGCAATTTATATAGTTTCTAAATAACAAAAAATTGTCCATTGAATGCGTTTGAGAGCAAAATTGGATTAAAAAATGAGTCATAAAATAAACAATTTGTTATTTGAGTACATCCTCAATTCTTTAATCACGATCGCTTTGGGAAATTTTGTGCGAAATGCCTATTTTGGTAGCCTTTTTTAAAATATATTCTGCCTTTATCAAAAAACTGGCCAACCTGTTCCTCTATATAGTTCCTAAATAAGAGGACCTGTAAATTTGATGCGTTTGAGAACAAAAATGAATTTAAAAATGACTCAGAAAAAACGCAATTTGTTATACTTTCTCAATTTTTCAACCACTATCACTTCGAGAAATTCTGTTCAAAATACCCTTTTTAGCAGTCTTTTTTGAAATATATTCTGCCTTTATCAAAACACTGGCCAATAAGTCACATTATATAGTTCCTAAATAAGAGGACCTGTCATTTGGATGCGTTTAAAATCAAAAATGAATTTAAAAATGAGTCAGAATATAAGCAGTTTAGATTTGAGGTTTTTTCTCCAACTTTAATTTTTGTTTAATTTATTTTTGCTATAAGAATTGGTAATATGAAAAGCTTGTTAATATACAAGTTGCAGATATTATTGAGAAGGTGTAAAATTTAATTATATTTGATTGCTTAAGAATTGAGTAAGTTATGGATTTATTTCTTTTTCCTCCCCTCTTTTTCTTTTCTTTTTTAATTTTTTTTCATCGGTAAAAGTTGGTCCTATCAAAAACTTGTAAATACAAAAGTTTTAGATAATGTTAAGTACATTTATAAAAAATTTAGTTGGATTTGATATCTTGAGAATTGACGAAGCTATGATTTTTTTTCTCCCAAAAACCCTGTTTTTTTCGCCCCTTGAGTCCATTTTTAACTTTACCAAAAATCTGTCATGCATAAACTTTTAGCCCGTTTTTGAGAAGTAATATAAACTTTAAACTGATTCGATGTCTGTTTTAATTAAGAAGTTATCGCGTTTTTTCGGTTTTCACAAAAACCCTCCCTATTTCCACCCCTTGGTCCGATTTTGCCCATTAACAAACTCAACCGAGATTTTATGCCCCTTGATTTTATGTAAAAGTTTGAAGAAGACCTGAGAATAATTATGGAAGTTATCGTGTCTATAAGAAAATGATATACACTGATAGATAGATAGATAGGATATATAAACTTTTTTACTGATGGTAGTTTTGGGGTCTAGGAGTCATGATCGATGTAGATCTGCAAAAATTTTTCAGAAATTCCAACATGGGAGAGAATGCGATAGGTAGTATTTCATATGAAATCTACCTAAAATCATGAGCTAATGTAGCTGATGAGCTGCAATTAAACCAAACAAAAAAATACCAGTTAATACTAATGCAAAACGTTACTAATTTGATTTCTAGAAATGGCATCTTTTTCGCATAATTTTCAACAACTTTAACGATCAAAGAATTAATGATTCAATTGAGACTCAATTACTATACCTTCCCTCTAACAGTCATTAAAAGCTTCTACCACAATATTGCGTTCTACGAAAAATGGTACTTCTTAATTGAAAATGTCGTCTGCGCCTGTTACGAATGTCTCAGGTGGGTTGGGACGCGACATTCACGTTCTTTTTCCGTGTGCTGCTCCGTTTTTATCCCATCCACCTTTCCACCTACTTATTTATAACTTTGCTAGTTTTCTTTTTGTAATTCATTATCGTTCCATATAATTTCTGCAGTCTTTTAATTGAATTGAGCGACCGATCCATGTTTCTGAAGTTGCAAAAGTGGAGAAAAAAAAAACTAAAGCTTACTCGCAGCTGCATTCGCTTAGTCCTCCGAGACGTGTATATACTCGATTTTAGATAGAAAGATAAGCGATAATTTTTGGACGTTCTTGGAAGCTATGACATTTAGTTCTTGAAATTTAAAACTAAATAAATGAAAATTAAGCATAAACTATTGATTCAATTATTGTAGTATTAAGGCGAAGGTGGACTCTCAAAAAAAAATTTTTTTCTTTTCAACCGATTTGCTTGAAAATGAAACGTGATTACAATTGTAGTTATTTGAGAAAAGCTAAAATTTTAAGGAAAAATATTAATTACTTTGATAATTATTAATTATTGAAATAAATAATTAATTGTAAATGCTCCATGCGCATTTATTTTGCATATAAAATAATAATTTTTATTCATGAGATACATTTTAGACCTAAGAGTAAAACTTAGTTGAAATCCTACACATAAATAGAAAATAAAAATTAAGAATGGTAATAATAGGTCGAAAAAACAATTTTTGCAGTGAAAAAAACTGTAAATCATTCTTTCGATAAAGAATTTACAGCTTATGAATTCCGAAGTACAATTATTATAACTAACATTTCTTCTTTGTACTATAAGATAATTACATAACAAATTTTGAAGAACTCGGAAAATTAAGGGTGCGCATGGAACATTTTGAAAATTGACATTATCTCGAAATTTTCACTTTGAGAAAATCCATTTTTAAGTTAGAACTATTAGTATTTCAATAATAAATAACATTAAATACCATATAAAAAATTAATATTACTTGTAATATACTTATAATATACTTATGATAAACTTATAATAAGCTCTTCATGAGTTGAGGTAAAAAAAAGTATTTTTCGAAATTTTGTATGATTTTTGTCGATTTGAAGGTCCACATTAGCCTTAATGTTGTATGCAAGCCTGAATGTATTATTAATTATATATAAAGGGAGTCCAAAAATTATTAATGCCGTTTACTCAAAAACTGTACAAGGAGGTGCTGAAAAGTTCTTGGCTTTGATTACTTATCCTTGAAGTAGAAAAACAAAATTAGACTCATTTGAAAGTTTAAAATCGTTTTATGCAATTCTAATAATATCAGGTGTTTTTAATTACTGTAAAAAAATCTGTAATTTTCACTGAAAAGAATTATATTTGTTAGAGAAAAAAGCTGTTTTAAAGGAAAACAGTTTTTTTTTTCTGTATAAGAAATTAATTTCATAATTTTTACAGAAAAAAACTGTTTTAATGAAAAACTACAGATATTTGCTGTAAATTAAGTGGTTTTAAACTGGCGCCAAAATTGACAGTTTTTTTACTGTCAATTTTTTTTTTTTTTTTCTTTTAATAAAAGAGGACATGGCAGAAGCGCAAAAAAACTTCTCTACTTTGGAGTTATAAAAGGTTTTATTCTACATGAAAAATTAGTAAAGGCCTTTATGTCTTATTCTAAATTGAACAGGACATTTTGGCTAAGTTTATATGACTGAGGAAGAAACATGTCTTTACATCTATGATCCGAAAATCTAGAAATAGTCAGAAGAATGGCATCACAGTCGGTCTTCTTGGCAGAGGAAATTTCAAAAAAGAAATCGGCCGAAATGATCATAGTGATTAAGACGGCATTCTGTAAGGTGGAATACTTACCTCAGGGATGCAGTATAACTAGACAATATTATGCTAACCTATTGGAACAATTGAAGGAGTCCATCAAGGATAAACACGAAGGGAAGTTCACGAAAAGAATCTTTTTGTTGCACGACAATACATTTCCACACATGTCCAATTTTGCGACTGAGAAATTGAAAACCCTAGACTTCCATTTGGTCAAACAACCTTCCTATTTACCAGATCTAGCTCCGTCAGACTATTTTCTGCCACTAAACTTGAAGATAAGGTACAACTGAGGGCATTGAAGATGTCAAAGAGGCTATATCGGGATACATTAAAGAACTTTTAATCGACAGGTCTAGAAAAGCTGCAACAACGATGTAAGAAGAGCACCAGTCTTGTGGGATAATTTGTTGAACAAATGTTTAATTATTTTAACGCTATCTATTTTCTTTCTAGTCTAAGACAGGAACTTTTCAGCACCTTCCCTCGTATGGCCTAGAGTAAACACTATAAATCATCAAAAAACCTCTAAAATTAAAATAAATGTATTTTTGGGTTTAGCATTATGAAAACTTTCACACGATATACAAAGATTTTTCTTCTTTTTTTAACTTAATCCGCCCCTTTACATTTTCCTTTAATATATTTGTGAATAGTTAATAATCTATAAATATGTCAATCAATAGCTTTTATTACTTCAGCCTATTTGAACGTTCCATAGTTAACGCGTAAAATGCGTATGGCAAACAGACATATAGACATATACGGAATCCTAAAAACATGGACGTCACATTATAGCTAAAAATCAAATAATTATTTGAGGAAGATTGGAATTTTTTTTTTATAATTTTGCATTACTATTTTCTTTAGGGGAGAGAATAAACTAGGGTTTTTTCCTTACCCATTTATTACTCGCAGTGCTTGGCAACCTCAAAATTGCGAAACATAAGACACACGTGTGTCGTGATGGTTCCTCAGATGCGTCGCGATGAATTTAAATTGATTAATTCTCTGTATTCTAAAAAAAGGTAACTAACGCTGCCACCGCTGCTGACAATGAATGTTTTTGTGACAGGAGGTCTTTTTTTTACTATCGTTAATATTGAGAAAACTATTACATACAAAAATATGAAAATTAATGGTATTATAGAGAAATGTTTGAAAAATACACTGGTGGAGACAGTTTTTAAATCGAATTATTATTTTAAGAGATATTGGATGTTAAAGTTTGTCGAAATCGTTTCGTGAAAAAACTTTTATAGGGAAAAAAAAATATGATATTTAAACATTATACCATACATATAAATACTATAGATACGTAATATTATATGGTATTTAAATATTATACTATAGTATAGTATAGGTATTTAAATATTTTTAGTTCATTTTATACATTAAAAGCTCGAGGTGTGCATTTATTTTTTTAATTAAAAAAATTTTTGAGGATTTATTTCCATTTTAAATTCAAATTTTCAGTATTTTTAAAGACATTAATTACATATTTTAGAAAAAGTTATTATTTTAAATTGTTGCCAAATGATCAAAAAATATTTCCTTCAAATTAAAAAATTATTTACATGCGATTATCTCAAACAGAAAAAAACTTTCAATGAGAATTAAATGATTACGAGTTAAAAGAGGGGTAAAATTGAAAATTACGTCATAAAACTATACTTACATGTGAATATTGAAAGAAAAAGGAAATATTAAAATACTGAATTCATTAAAACGCGTTAACTGCTGTAAAAGGAAAAAAATACGTCATATTTAAAATAGATAAAAAATAATATTGCAAATTCCACACTTCAAAATGATCTTTTAAACTAGTTTTGCCATACCTAATTTAGTAGAAATAAAAATGTTTCTTTTGTAGCAATAAACGTATCTTTTCATGAATATCAAAAAGAGAAAGAGACTTTTAAATAATAAAATCAAAATCATTAATATGTGTTAAAAGCAGCAAGTAAGACAAAAAGTATTACGTCTAAATAATAATTCCTTAAGTATTAAGTAAATTAAGTATTACGTCATATTTAAAATGAACAAGTAATATTGCAAAACAGTTAAAATTTTAAAGCATATTTAACTTCATATTTTGATAATGTTTTTAACTACTTTTGGGAATTCTAAGATGACACAAATAATATTTCCTTACAATCAACCAAAGAATATTCACGTGAGTATAAAAAAGAGAAAGGAAAAATCTAGTGAAAATTACATCAGATTTAAACGATCCATTTGAAATGCCTTATATATATCAAGGTTCAAATAATACCAGGAGGCAAAAGTCTCAGTGTATTTCACTGTTTAAATGATCTTGTTTAATCATACACATAAGTAGCCAGTAGATATTTAACAGCAGCTGATTCGATCTTAAAATGCCGCAATCAAAAGGAAGGGAATGGAAACCCGTTCAAAGACAGATAGCCACTAAAAAAGGAGGTTGACGAGCGTAGCCCATCGTGTGCTTTCATCTTTCCATCACGGTTCAACTTATGCAGAAGTTGGTAAACTTATAGATTATTTTTCGCCCAAAAATATTAAAATGGTTTTCAGAGAAAATCAAAAACTGAAAGGTAGCAGTAGTGATTGAAGTTCGACTTAACTCTAATGTGTATGCACTGTAAAAAAAAAAATCTGTAAAGGTACTAAACATTTTCTAGGAAACTGGGATTCCAAGAAGTTTTCATGTAATGCTAACAGGAAAAATCCATGTAACCGATTCTAAAACTTGAGTTTTTGTTGTTACCGTTACAGAAAAAATTCTTGGAATCCCAGTTTCCAAGATAAAGTGTAGTACCTTTAAAGATTTTTTTTTTTTACAGTGTATGCACTGTAAATAGAGACATTTTAAAATCAGTCACATATGTGTCTGAAAAAATCAATTCATGCGCTTTAAATGTCTGAATATGAAATTTAATATGTCACAGATATCTAAATTTAAAACACATAATAAGCGCCAGCTGTAATTACGATATAAATGTGTGGAGAAAAATGCTTAAATAATGATGATACATGTGTCTGAAAATGAGATTTTTAAAACACACATACATGTGTGTGCGTGTGTAAAATGACCTGCTATTTAAGAGTATTACAATTCAAACTGCTTTTTTTCTGATTTATTTTTTAATTCATTTTTGCTCTCAAACTTATCAAACAGGCAAATTCTTTAACTCAGAAAGTACATTGTGAACCATGCTTGTCGATCTTTTAATAAATACAGAAACTATTACAAAAAATGCTCTCAAATTTGACGTTTTGAACCGCTTTTCCGAAGTGAAAAATCTAGGAACGAAAAAAATGATTATACTGAGAAAATAATTGTTTATAAATCAAATTCCAATTAATTTAAAGAAAAAAGAAATCACACGGCCTCTTATATATCTCTTCAAAAATCGCCTCCGCAAGTTTCATGTTTTTACTTTTGAAAATGAGTCTGAAAATGTATCAGGAAATTTCGAACTGTTGAGAATGAAAAAATATTTTTTCGAGTACACCCTTAACTCATTTAACACTAGAACGACGGAAGAAGGAGTCTATTCGACTCCACCATGTGATAAAATTTCAATTTGAGCTAGAAATTTTTTCTAGAAATAAACTAACTTTAAACGCCGCAGATTTACGTTAAATAAATCAATTAAATAATTTTGAATAAAACTTCTAGTGTGAAATATTATTTTTCAAACTTGATTAAAATTTCCCGGAAGTTCTAGTGTTAAATAATCGAATTTTGCTTTGTTTAAAAAAAGAAGAAGCGTTGAAACTCACGAATCATAAAACACTATTACAAAACAAGTTGGAAATTGCACGTAAAGCGTAGCAAATGAGGTGCGTTCGTTGATAACGAAGTTTTAAAATATTCAAATCTTGCTGATATAGTAGAGCGTACTTTGGATACAGTATATAGTGGTCGAAATCTTTGTGTTCCTGTAAATATGCAGGGAGTAATTTTTATTATACTTCATTAACCCTTTGCGGCGCAGTGGTTTCATAGATATACCACTTAATTTTAATTCCCAAACGCCACATTGGCACCAGAATTTTGTTAAAAAGAATTACTGTTTATTGAATGCGTAAAATATAGAGTTTTCTTATTTTAAAAAAAAATTGTCTTCAAATTCTGGTGTCAGTCATTAATTTCAACACTTAAGCAATGAATTTGCCCTGCGCCACAAAGGGTTAACGTATATCTTATTCATAAAATGTGAAGTAGTTTAATATAATTAAAACATCCCCCAAACAATGTTTCCCCGTATAACATTATTTAGTGGAATACATTTGTGTGGCCCTATAATTTAATAATAAATATTCTTTGCATCACAGATTGTACAAAATGTATTTTTTAGTACATATTTCATAGATTCATGTCAATTCTGTTATATTCAAATGAGTGTAACACCATTAAAATGCATTTGAAACTTTTTTATCCATTGACCGTAATGTAACGGAATACTTTTGATTGTCCCTGTAATTGATCAATGCATCCGATTTTTATAACATTTGAAATGACTCGACAAAATTATGTAATAAATATACGTTTTAAATTTCAAACGGTTACAATGCATTTGAAACTTTTTCCCCATTGACCGTAATATAACGGAATCCTTTTGATTGTCCCTGTAATTGATCTATCCATCCGATTTTCATAAAATTTGAAATGACTCGACAAAATTATGTAATAATTATGTATTTTAAATTTCAAACGATTCAGTTGGGTAGTTTTTGCGTTGTTATATGCGGACAGACAGACAGACGGACGGACGGACTAAGCGACATCAATAGGTGCTACGCATTTACAAAATTACGAACGCACCTAAAAAGTGATCTAATCCGAGGTCGTTTGCTATGTTTTTTTTCTCCCCCGCCCAGGTGAAAATAAAATACCTGGCAAACAGACACCGCCGTCGTGACGCAGATTAGGTTTATGATTGTTTCATGAGCTGGGATTCCCTCCCGACCTCCCAATTGCGTGAGAATAAGAAAGAACTTTGTAAGGACACCAGTTGATCCCCCCATTTCATTAAGAGGCGAGGTCGACAGTTTTTTTCTCTCTCTGTACTCATCTTCTATGAATGAAGCTACTAGAAGAGCAAAAAGTAAAAGCAAGCTAGAAGAGCTTCACACGGCTGAAGTAGCTTCTCTTTTTTTTTTTTTTTTTCGAAAATCCACAATATTTCTGACACATTTGAGAATCTTTTTAGCTCACAGGCTATCATAGCCTGAGAGCTTATGTGCCCGCCCGTTCTGTATGTATGTACGTGCGTAACGCGATAACTCATGATAAAAATATCCGATTCACATGAAATTTTGTATATGAGTATATCTTGATAAGGCGCTTCCCTGATTAGTTTTTGGAGTTCATTCGATATGTATAACAGGGGAAAGGAGGGTCATGCCCCTCCCTTTAATTGATATAAATGGGTTTTCATGCAGAATTGTCAGTTTTAGATATAGGATCATTCTGATTGGGCGCCTCCGTGATTGATATTAGGTGTTTATTGGATAAGTATATTCAAGGGGAAGGGGGGTTCTAGTGCTCCTCCCTTTTATTCATATAAATGGGTTTTTCATGCAGAATTATCAGATTTCGTTCAAATATCTGAATGGGTTTGGAAGTTTAATGGTTAAGTATAAAAGAGGAGGATAACTCCTCTTAAATTGTATAAATGGGTTTTTATTAAGAATTTTCCAATTTGCTCTGAATTTTGGATATAGATTTTTTATATGATAAAGTACTTCCCTGATTAGTTTAGGGGGTTCAATAATTAAGTATAAAAGGGGAAAGGGGAGCTGTTTCCCCTCTTTTAATTTTTTTCGAACGGAATTAACCCTTGAAAATATAAGGCTTCAATGTACAATTAGTATGCACAACCTGTGAGCTCAATGCCATCAGTTTAACTGGGCAGTATTCTTTTTATTTCATATGTAAATAAATGAAATTTTGAGGCATTGCTATTAAAGAGTCAGTTTATCTCAAAATTTGTTTTTTTTTTTTTTTTTTTTTTTTTTTTTTTTTAATATTAAATAAAAGCCTGTTATTAGTAAGTATTATGACATCTCAATTTCCCTCATATGGCATTTATATCACGAGGCATTGCAAAACATTTTCATAAACTCAACGCAATCACCCTTAGGGGAGAATAGACAGAGATGGGACAGTTTTTACAAAAGTATTTTTATTAATTACACTGGTTAAAAAATTTAAACATTTTTATACACTTTTTATGAAGCATTTATTTTCTAATTATAATACCTCTTGCTAAGAAAAAATGATACTTGGAAAAGAAAAAAAAAAAAAAAAAAAAAATCCATCACGTCACAATTTTTATTTTTTTCGCTCACAGGCTATCATAGCCTGAGAGCTTATGTGTCCGCCCGTTCTGTATGTATGTGCGTACGTTCGTACGTAACGCGATAACTCATGATAAAAATATCCCATCCACTTGAAATTTTGTATATAGGTATATCCTGATAAGGCGCTTCCCTGATTAGTTTTTGGAGTTCATTCGATATGTATAAGAGGGGGAACGGGGGGCTCATGCCCCTCCCCTTAATTGATATGAATGGGTTTTTCATGGAGAAATATTAGTTTTTGTTCAAAATTTACACATAGGATCATTCTGATGAAGCGCTTCCGTGATTGGTATTAGGTGTTCATTGGATAAATATAAACAGGGGAAATGGGGTTTCAAATGCCCCTCCCCTTAATTTATATAAATGGATTTTTCACGCAGAATTGTCAGATTTCGTTCAAATCTCTGAACAGTTTTGGAAGTTTAATGGTTAAGTATAAAAGAGAAGGATAACTCTTCTTAAATTATATAAATGGGTTTTCATTAAGAATTTTCCGATTTGCTCTAAATTTTGGATATGGATTTTTTACATGATAAAGCATGTCCCTGATCAGTTTAGAGGGTTGAATGATTAAGTATAAAAAGGGGAAAGGGGCCCCCCCCCTCCTTAATATTTTTTTTTCGAATGGAATTAACCCTTGAAAATATAAGGCTGTAATGTACAATTAGTATGCGTAGCCTGTGAGCTCAATGGCATCAGTTTAACTGGGCAATATTCTTTTTATTTCTATACGGGTCGCCTAATTTCAACGGTGATCAATGGCTAATTCTTAAACCATTAGTGAAAGACACAGTTCCAACTATAAAAAATGTTTTTAATGAGGTAAAGAAATATTTTACAAGCGATTTAGGTCAATAAACCATTTATTAAAAATGAAGAATTTTTATACTGTCCTCCGATCCTATACGTTGCATTTAGACATTTTCCTGTTATGCTGGCAAGTAAGACAAAGAGGTCTCATTATTCTACGATTCAAAATACCGACTGATTAAAGTTGGAGCATATTTTTGGCTTCAAATCAGGGATCATTCACAAATTTAGTAGAAAAGTAATTTTGTTAGACATATTTTAAAAAAAAATGATTGAGAGAAAAAAGTTAAATTTTCAATATAAATTTGAAAATTTTAATCGTTTGGACATATTAATGCAAAGTATACAATTTCTAATAAGTATGTAATTAAAAAACAGAATTCTTGTTAAATAAAATGATGAAAATTAACAGCCTCAATTCTTAATAAAATTATACATATTTTAAAGTGCTATCACATTACACTAGTTTGCAAAAGTTGGGTTATGCCATGTTTTTAAATTTATGATAACTGATTCGTATGTATTCTGTACCACTAAATCCGAAATCGACCTTCATTTTTTTTTTTACCAACATGTAAAGATTTTTTGCAAATCGTAAATTTTAAAGTTAAAAAAAGAAAACAGCGACAATTTGGTAAGGGAGAAGGGCGTACATTGGGACATGGGATAGATTGGGACAAAGCCTTTGTATCGAAATATTCATCGGAGATAAACGATTGTTCATGAATTCTTAGGAAATTATAAAGATACAAATTATGAAAGAAAAATTGCTGTTTTATTTAAAAAAAATCTACCATGCAATGGATGTAAACGTGTCTCTGAAGATACATTTTCTCTATTTACACCTGAATTTTTTCCCCTGAAAACTTAGGCGCCGTGAGTGACGAGCATGACGAGCGTTTTCATCAAGACCTAAAATTTTCGAAGACGAGGATTTTTGGGACAGAAGTATGTTAGGGGACTATTGCTAGTCTATTTTTAAAAATTCGGATCAAGAAAAAAAAAAATTAAAATCAATCCTTTCTATTTTTTTTTCTTTTTATATATCATGTTATTATTCTTTTGAGTATTTAATACATTAAAAAAAAAAAAAAAATAGATGTGACAGATTTTTATACAACAATTTTCCCGTACTCACTGTACAAGAATCTATGAAAAATACACATATCGGCGAAAGAATATTAACCGTATAAAGCAGTGTTATGTTTCACTTGAACAAAATCGAAATTTTCAAAATAACATCTTGAAATATTTTAACATATTTAAAAATTATAAATTTGATGATAATTAAAACTTTTCGATTAATAAACCAATTTAAAAAAATGCCCGATCCATCCGTCATGCCTGGACACGATGGGACACACTTTTAAAATGAATATTTAATTTTCAAAAATGTGGTGAGAAAAGGGCAAAGATAGTGTAACATTTGCATTTACAAGATTTATTGTGAATCACAACTTTTTTATATGTTATAAAATATTTTGTAAAATCCCAATTAAATTCCAAAAACTATATGCCGCCAATTAATTTTGGTGCATATAGTTTTTGGAATTGTAACTTCCTCATTAAAGAAGGAACAATCAGTTTCTTGCAAAAAGTTTTTTTTTTTTTTTTTTTTTTTTTTTTTTTTTTTTGCATTAGTTCTCACAAATAGTGTATTGTCATGTAAAAATAAAAGTTTGCAGTTTGAATACAACAATTATTTCAAATCTATATTTTATTTAAAAAAATGATATTATAGAAGTAAATATAAATATTTAATACCAATAATTAATATTAATAATGGTTAATATTGATAAATATTGCACGAGTTAAAAAAATTGCAATTCTAAAAGACTGATTTTATTTTTTTTTTTTTTACTTTGAAAATAAATTTTAATTGCTACACAATTTAATTACAAAACAAGATAGTCTCATAAATATAAAATGCAAACAAAAAAAGTATGTAATTAAACAATTATTTAGATAGACATATCATTTGGGAAAGATTGAACATGTCCCATCCCTCTCTTGGAGCAATAAAATAAAAACAGGGTTTAATAACATTTATATATATTTTCATCGGGGTCAACACTTAATTCTGAACAAGTGAGTAAGTGTGATGGCAGATCGCAGAGGGTCTCGTTTAATATTTCTTTCAAAAGAACTTATCCTTTTATTAATAAATCCAAATTGTTAATTTATTAAATTCTGACACAGGCCCAACACAGCTCCAACAAATTTAATTTTAAAATTATTATAAAAAGAAGGTATTTACTTTAATCAAATAAAATATGTTCCAATTAAATTATTTAAATAAAATCCAAAATTCCGAATTTTTTAAAAATTCGAAATTAAAAAAAAAATAGCGGAGATAAATAAAATTTTATATTTCTAAAAACGAAAAAAATTTTTTAAACAAAAATACAGAATCATAATAAATCGCAATAATTTATAAAAGAGACATAAAATTAAATTTCAAAAAATACTATGAATGTCAGTGATAAAAATAATAATATAAACCCTTAAATTGGCAAAAAAAAATGAAATTTCTTTTAATTAAATCTATCTTACTATGAAAATTTCAAGTTCGAGTTTCGGGGTTCGAATTACGAATCTTCTGTTTACAAGTGAGATGCTTTAACTCCAAGCTATGATGTCTACGCGAAAAAAGTTAAAATTAAGATTCTCTTTTAAAATTTAAATTGTAAAAGTAAAGAGATAACATTGAAAAATTAATTTAACTAAAATAATAGTCTTTTTCAAGATTTTATGATTTGACGTGTAACACGGGGGTATTCAGCTGTAATTACACAAAAGTGTCAGACTCTCTGACAGACAGAGTACAGACAGAGTATACGGGTTTCATTAGATGAATGAAGCCCTAAAAAGGCAAATAATAATATTTATGTTTAGAAAAAATAAACTGTTATAAATATTACAGAACTTAATAATAGATCTATGCACATTCTAATCATGATGCCAACATTTTATAATTTCTTGAAACCGAAGAAAGCATGGGTAGCAATTTCTAATTTTAATTCATGAATCAGAAATAATTCCCTCCGTTCGCTGTTTAATGTCACGCAATCTCCCAGACTGAAGAATAAGTGACGCATCCAAGAAATTCACCTTTTACTTGTCTCATCGGTTTTTTACCCGATTATGTCATCTTAAACGTAAGAAATGTACGTCCGGGGGAAATTCAGAAAATCCATGAAAAGAGTTTCGTATTTGTGAAGATTGCGGAAAAACGTGGTTTTTAAATATTTACAAACATATTTTTAAATTATAATCGTTACATATATCATATGTAACAATATGTAGCTATAGATATATAAACAAATATTATGTATATATTAAATACTATATAGTTATATATATATGACACACACACACACACACATGTGTGTGTGTGTGTGTGTCTCATATTTTATGTACTTATTGGAATTAAAACATATAATATTATAGATGTTAATATTATATACATCTTAAAACATACAAAAATACACAAAAAATATATCTACATTCTACAAAAAAAATTATCACTTAGAAAATCGCCGGAAAATTATAAATAAAGAAAAATAAATTAAACTGTATTCCCAATAGAAAAAATTCGCTTTTCAAGGACAAGGGCTTTTCCCTTTCGTTACCATAGTTACTAACCTAATATAAGGGCCGAAGAGTGACAAAGGAAGGATAACGAAAGAAGAACGTTTGTCACTGAAAAGCCAATTTTTCTTACACGGACTGTAGTTTGATGTGTCAATCTCAAAATTTTCTTTTTCAAATACATCTTAATATTTTTTTAAAAAGTAAATACAGATATTAATACCGCAATATTATTAGTTCACTACTATACCAACTTTGATTTTTTTTCTGCTTAAGTCAATGAATTGGAGTGAATACGAGTTAATCTCGATCGCTTTATTTATTAAAATCAATAATTTGTTATTTTGTTATCAATTAACTGTTTGTGAATAGCTAGCTTAAGGCTCCTGTCCCTACCGGCAAAAACACTTGTGAGCTAATGCTATTCCTATAGGGAGATTCTTTTCTAATTGTCCAGTTGCATTTCGACCTTTTTTTTTTTTTTTTTTTTTTTTTTTTTTTTTTTTTTGCATAGTTGGAGCTTTTTTCTACATTGCTTCTTTTTTACTTTTCTGATTTTGGCTGCAGACAATTTTTTATAAAATTACTTTTACTTTCAAAACTGGTCCCGAAAAGGAAAGTCATTCTAAAAACGCATCTGGTGGCAAAAAGTGATTAAAAAAGTGATATAGACAGAGGCCCCACTTATCCAATGCAAAAAATAAATAAATAAATAAATAAAAATGTATAAACGCAAACGAGGTAGAGAATAACCTCCCTATAGGAATAGCATTAGCTCGCGACTGTCTTCGCCGGCACCGTCGTTTCACGATTCGTTAATGGAAAACAAAACTACAAAAACGGGAAAATCATCGAAAAAATAGCTCTCAGTGCTCAAGTTTGAGCTGAATATTTTCGAATTCAAAGCGGACCTAATAGTCATAGCTAAAAACATACATAAAAAATTTTGCTCAACTCTTTTCATAACATAATACACTTTTCGAAAGTAAAATAAAAGAATATAGCACAAAAGTCGCTATTGAACATTTTTAAATTCAATAAGAAACTGCTGGTCACTGACAAAAATATACACAAAAAACTTGGTTCAATTCTATGCATAACCTCATACGCTTATTGCTGGTTCAATAATGGAAATGACAGAGACATCACTATTACAGCGTCTCCTTCCTGTAGAATATTTCCACATAGAAGGAGGACCTGCTGGCTATATGTGAAAAGCATTCACAAAAAGTTTGATTCAATTCTATGCATAACTTCATACACTTTTCGATGTTTCAATAATGAAAATATCACAAAAATCAATTACAACGCCCCCTTTCGGCAGATTTGTTTCAAATTCGGGTAAGACCTGCTGGCCATAGCCAAAATATACACAAAAAATTGATTCCATTCTATGCATAATTTCAGACACATTTCGATTGCACAATAATGAAAATGGCACAGACATTGCTATTACAGCTTTCCCCCTTCCGGTAATATCTTCATATTCAGGGAGGATCGACTAGTCATAGCCAAAAACATACACAGAAAATTTCGTTAAATTCCATGCATAACTTCATATTTTCGATTGTACAGTAATGAAAAAGACAAAATTTGCTATTATAGTGCCTCTTTCTGCGGCAGAATATTTCTTAACAGAGAGAGAATTTGCTTGTATATAAAAAATTTAGTTCAATTACATGCATAACTTCATACACTTTTCTATGGTACAATGACAACATATGGACAGGCCAACATTTTGTATAAACATGTTTTTTTTTTTTTTGGGGGGGGGGGGAACCTCTGACCCCTAAAACAAATAAATCCGTCAAAACCTTAAGTCGAAAAATTTAGATTATAATAATTTCTTCGATTTGAGATAAAGTATAAATAAATTATAAACAGAGCATTCAAAATTATCACTTATCCACCTGTTCAATTAAAGCAATAAAAGATAAAAAAGAATACTGCCCAGTTAAACTGATGGCATTGAGCTCACAGGCTACAAATACTAATTGTACATTAAAGCTTTATATTTTCAAGGGTTAATTCCGTTCGAAAAAAAAATTAAGAAGGGGAAACAGCTCTCCCCTTTCCTCTTTTTTTATACTTAATCATTGAACCTCCTATACTATCAAAGACATGCTTTATCATATAAAAAATCTATATCCAAAATTCAGAGCAAATTAGATAATTCTTAATAAAAACCCATTTAGCATTTATATAATTTAAAAGGAGTTATCCCCTTCTTTTATACTTAACCATTAAACTTCCAAAACGATTCAGAGATTTGAACGAAATCTGAAAATTCTGCTTGAAAAACCTATTTATATAAATTAAGAGGGGGGGGAGGCATTAGAACCCCTGTTGCCCCTATTTATACTTATTCAATGAACACCTAATAGCAGTCACGGAATCACCTCATCAGAATGATCCTAATCTAAATTTTGAACGAAAACTTAATTCTGCATGAAAATCCCATTTATATCAACTAACGGGGAGGGGGCATTAGAACCCCTGTTCCCCCTATTTATACTTATTCAATGAACACCTAATAACAGCCACGGAATCGCCTCATCAGAATGATCCTAATCTAAATTTTGAACGAAAACTTAATTCTGCATGAAAATCCCATTTATATCAACTAACGGGGGGGGGGATTAGAACCCCTGTTCCCCCTATTTATACTTATTCAATGAACACCTAATAACAGTCACGGAATCGCCTCATCAGAATGATCCTAATCTAAATTTTGAAAACTTAATTCTGCATGAAAATCCCATTTATATCAACTAACGGGGGGCATGAGCCCCCCGTTCCCCCTCTTATACATATCGAATGAACTCCAAAAACTAATCAGGGAAGCGCCTTATCAGGATATACCTATATACAAAATTTCAAGTGGATCCGATATTTTTATCATGAGTTATCGCGTTACGCACATACGCACATACATACAGAACGGACGGGCACATAAGCTCTCAGGCTATGATAGCCTGTGAGCTAAAAAACCAGCCATCAAATGCTGGAGATTGCAATAACTACAAGGAACCATTTATCCCCGCCCCCCCCCCCAAAAAAAAAAAGAACCTCGCCATAAAAACAGAAATAGAATATGGAACTTGAAATTGAATAAATTTCAAAGTTTAAAAAATAATTACACAATAATTAGTGAAATTTCTTTCTTTCTTTTTTTTTTTTTTTTTTTTTTTTTTTTTTATAACTTATACTACTTAAAAATTATATTTTTATGTTTTTGTGACACAGTTGTATAATTCTTAGTTTTGTTGTTTAATATCACGCTATCCCAGTGTCTACGGAATAAGTAACATATCTAAGACATCTAGCATGACACATTTTTACATCTGTTTTTTCGCTGCATTATGTCATCTCGAACATAAGAGTCATATCAGGGAAAACATATATATTTATATACAGGGTGTCCAGCAAATAACACCCTGATTTCAAAATTAAATTTCTCAAAAACAAAGATCAATAGAATTATGCAGTAAACGATTTGTTTATAAGGTAAGCTGTAAAATCTTATACAAAAGTTTCGAACAGTAAATATTTTGAAAAGATTATGTTCTTGATTGCATAGAATGCTTTGATTTGACATTTTTCTTGCTTTAGATTGCTGCCAAAGAATGTGTTTTTCGGCTTAAAGTGCCATGTTTCATAGTTTTTTGAAATAAAATTTTTGAAATTTCGAAATTCTAAAAATTTACTTTGAAAAATCTTGAAAATATTGCACTGTAAGCTGAAAAATTATTTCTCTGCAGGCAATCTAAAACAAGAAAAATGTCAAATCAAAGCATTCTATGCAATCAAGAACGCAATTTCTTCAAAATATTCACTGTTTGAAATTTCTGTATAAGATTTTTACAGCTTACCTAATGAAAAAACCGTTTACCGCATATTACTATGGATCTTTGTTTTTGAGAAATTTAATTTTGAAATCAGGGTGTTATTTGCTGGACACCCTGTACAATCAATGATAATCGATGAATCTAAACAGTTCGATGCCATTCATCATTCAGTAATTATATTCCATAATGATTAGCGATTTCAATTTACAACTTGAAGCATTTTATAATAAGCTGGATATTTTACAGCATATTTATGAAATCGAATCCGAAGATGTTCCTGACTTTAATTATTTCATACCACGCAATACCAAGTAAGTGATACATCTTAGAAAATCACCTGTCGCTTTATTCATCTAATTTTCATGCAACGGATTATGTCATTCAAAACATAAGAAACCTGTGTCAGGGATAAATTATATGTTACATTGTTAATTTGCAAACAAATAATTACATACCAATCGGAAAACTAACCGGATGTGGCAATCTCAAAACAACCCCTAACAGTTTAGTTAGTTTTTATTAAATGGCGGCATACTTTTTATTTATATATTGTATTACGGTACTACTAGGTTATCCCGACAACCAAAAAATTATCGCCAAACTATAAGATTAAATGCCAATAATAGATGATCGTGAATGTCACATTCAATGACATTAAATACGATTCACGTTTTTAAAATGCCATTAAGTGATTTTTATTTCGACCATTTTATTTGTATTTTTATTAATATTCTACTAATTATTTGTTTTTTTTTTCGTTATATGAAATAAAAATTATATCAATATGTATAATTCGGCTATTAGTTTGGCGAATCGCTTAATTTGGCGAAATTGGTCGACGGGATAACAGAGTAGTACCTGTATTACTGTGTAATATGCAAGATATTTTATGCTATTTTTAGAAAGGGGGATAAAAAAGTTATTCCCCTTTTGATTTCTTTATGACACGCTACTCGGTGAAAATATAATAAAATTTTGAATAAAAGTTAAGAAAATTTTCAATTACTTTCCTCAGGGGTTTATCATCGGATTAGGCCATTTGAAGAGGAGGAAATATGACAAAAAAAGAAGAATTAATAAAAAAAAAAGTTTCATTATCGCAGGAAAAGTTGATATCTTTGAAATGATTGTTGAACTTATGACTATACAAGTTTAATTAAGTTCATCTCGCAGTAATTAAAGTTACCCAAAAATCGGTGAAATGATTTTATTTGTTATAATATTTTGTAATATGGGAGACATTTTATAATATTTTTGAAAAAGTGGTAAATAAAAATTTTTTCCGCTTTTGAGGGTGCATTTGAAAAAAAATATTTTTCTATCCTCAACAGCTCGAAATTTTCAGATTCACTTTTAAAATAAAAATGTGAAACTTGCTGAGGTGATTTTTGTAGAGATGTATTAGAAGTTGTGAGATTTCCCGTTTCATTTTGGTTAATTAGAATTTGATTTATAAACAATTATTTTCTAATGTATGAAAGCTTTTTTGTTCTTAGATCTCCCGCTTAGGAAAATTCGGCTCAAAATGTCTACTTTGACAGCATTATTTGCAATATTTTCTGTGTTTATCAAAAGATCGACAAGTAGGGCACATCATGTAGTTTCTAAATAAGAGAATTTGCTATTTTGATGCGTTTAAGAGCAAAAATGAAATTTAAAAATAAATCCGAAAGTACTCGGTTTGTATTGGAATACACCCTTAATTGCTTTATGTTAGGCTATCCCAATGAGTATAGAAAACATGTAAATTAAATTAACAATTAAAAATTCCATTCGCTTGTGTCGGCGGTCTTTCAGCGGATTAGGCCATTTTAAGAGTAAGGAAAACATATAGCATCTAGTACATATCATGGAAAAGTAATAAGTATTAACGAGAAAAAAAATAGTGAAAACTTGAAAAGCTTTTAGTCATAAGCTCAACAGTCATTTCGAAGGTGGACTAAATGACGGCAAAGATTACACATCTTCGAAATGACTGTTGAGTTTACGACTAATAGTTCAACTTCCAGTAATTAGAATTACCTAATAATGGGTGACACAATAGTAATTTATACGTTAAATTATATGGTAATGTGTAAGATATTTAATGCTATTTTTGGACTTGCAAATTTATTCTCCTTAAGTGCGTTCGTAATTATGTAAATACGTAGCACCTATTGTTGTCGTTCAGTCCGTCCGTCTGTCCGCATATAACAACGCAAAATCTACCCAACTGAATCGTTGGAAATTTAAAATACATAATTATTACATAATTTTGTCCAGTCATTTCAAATTTTATGAAAATCGGATGCATAGATCAATTACAGGGACAATCAAAAAGATTCCGTTACATTACGGTCAATGGGGGAAAAGTTTCAAATGCATTTTGATCGTTTGAAATTTTAAATACATAATTATTACATAATTTTGTCGCGTTATTTCAAATTTTATCAAAATCTGATGCATAGTTCAACTACAGGGACAATCAAAAGTTGTTTCAAATGCATTTTAATGGTGTTACACTCATTCGAACGTAATAAAATTGATATGCATCTATAAAGTACATATTATAATATACATTTCGCATAATCTGTGGTGCAAAGAATATTTGTTATTGATTTACAAGGCCACACAAAAGTATTCCATTGCATAATGGTATAGGAAGAACATTGTTTGGTGCGTAATTTAATTGTAATTATTTAGAATTTTATGAGATTGATATATGAGAGTGATATTTTTAAAACTTTGTTATCGTACGAACGCACCTTATTTGCTACGCTTCACGTGCAATTTCCAACTTGTTTCAACTGGTTTATGTCACGCTATCCCAGTGGGTATATAGTAAACATGTGAAGAAAATGCTGTCGCTTTACTGCAATATCTCGAACACAAAAATAAACACATTTCGGAACACTTTTTGTTCCCAAATTCACAACACATTAATGTGTTGTGAAGCGTTTTTTATGTTGTGAGTGTGCCCTTAATATGTTAGAAAAATGTTGCTCTCTAGAAATGAGTTCTTAATATGTTGCAAAGTACTGCTATCTAGAAATGTGTTCTAAAAATAGTATTATTAATTGCGTTAAAATAGTGTTTTAAACATTGTTAATGAAAACAGTTTCTTAAAGTAGTGTTGTGCTGTGCAACACTCTGTCACCAAGTTGAAAACACAACACACAATTTAGAACACTATAAACAATTTTAACACTATTTTGAAAATACATTTTCCCATTTTGCACAATCTTTTTATTTCGTACAACACATTCTCAAAATATTCACAACACAATCGTAAACTATTTTAGTTAGAAAAGTGATTGTTAATGTTGCGAAAGTGTTTCACGCGTTTTTAGCTCACAGGCTATCAAAGCCTGGGAGCTTATGTGCCCGTCCGTTCTGTATGTGCGTACCGCGATAACTCATTAAAAAAAATATCAAATTCAAGTGAAATTTTGTGTATATGTATATTCTGGTAAAGCGCTTCCCTGATTAGTTTTAGGTAGCTTTCATTACAAAAAGTAAAAAGCTACCTATTGCAGCCGTCCGGAGGAAAGCACTTCCGAAAAATTTTGGTATATTTTCACCGATCATGACCCCCAGACCCCAAAACCACCCTCCTTTCAAATGTTGACATATATATATATATATATATATATATAACCATATATATATATATATATATATATCTGATTTTTGTCATGCGATAACTAACGTATTTATGAACCGATTTGAATGAAACTTGGTATGTACATAGTACATACAAATGTCTCGACCGAGTTCGTTGGTCAGCATCATCCGCCATTTTGTTTCAAAATGGCGGCCATTTTAAATTTTTTAAAAAATTTAAAATTTAAAATTAAATGCGAAAAAATTAAAAGTTGAAAAATATTTTCCTTTTACGTGTTAGAACTTAAAACAAAGATTCCAGAACACTTTTTATTTTATCTATATCTTAAAAAATGATTGAGTTATAGCACTTTGAATTTTTCTTATGGTAGACATTTTGAAACGATCTGATTTTTGTCACGTGATAACACGCGTATTTATGAACCGATTTCAATGAAACTTGGTATGTACATAGTACATACAAATATCTCGATCAAGTTCGTTGGCCAGCATCATCCGCCATCTTGTTTCAAAATGGTGGCTATTTTAATTTTTTTTTAAATTTTAAAATTTAAAATTAAATACGAAAAAATAAAAATTTGAAAAATATTTTTCTTTTACGTGTTAGAACTTAAAACAACGATTCCAGAACACTTTTTATTTCGTCTATATCTTACAAAATGATTGAGTTATAGCACTTTGAATTTTTCTTATGTCTGACATTTTGAAACGATCTGATTTTTGTCACGTGATAACACGCGTATTTATGAACCGATTTCTATGAAACTTGGGATGTACATAGTACATACAAATGTCTCGACCGAGTTCGTTGGCCAGCATCATCCACCATTTTGTTTCAAAATGGTGGCCATTTTAAATTCTTTAAAAAATTTAAAATTTAAAATTAAATGCGAAAAAATTAAAAATTGAAAAATATTTTTCTTTTACGTATTAGAACTTAAAACAACGATTCCAGAACACTTTTTATTTTGTCTATATCTTAAAAAATGACTGAGTTATAGCACTTTAAATTTTGCTTATGGCTGACATTTTGAAACGGTCTGATCTGACCGATCCACAATGTTGCTTTAAAATGGCATACACTTTATGATATCGTGGAATTTGTTGACTCTCTAAATCGCTTAAAATAAAACCAGGTAGAATAAAAGATGACTAATTTCTAAAAATTCCTATTAATATTCAGTCTTGACAAAAACTAGTTTCAATCTTATAAAATCACTAATTTTATAAGATTATTTCCACTAATTTGAGCTTAGTATTTTTGAACAATGTAACTTACCTTAAAATAAATAAATATATATATAAGTATATGAAAGCTACCTCTTCCTCCCGGCATTGCCGGAAGGACTTTTTGGAGTTCATTCGAAATGTTTAACAGGGGAAACGGAGGCTAATGCCCCTCCCCTTAATTTATATAAATGGGTTTTTTCATGCAGAATTATCAGTTTTTGTCCGAAAATTTAGAAGTAAGATTATTCTGATAAGGCACTTCCGTTGTTAGTATTAAGTGTTCATTGTATAAGTATAAAGAGGGGGAACGGGGGGGGGGGTTCATGCCCCTCCTTTTAATTGATAAAAATCGGTTTTTCGTGCAGAATGATCAGTTTTTGTTCAAAATTTTTATATGATAAATCATATCTCTGATTAGATTAAGGGGTTTAATGATTAAGTATAAATTGGGGAAATGGAGGAAGCTGTCCCACCCCCCTTAATTTGTTTTTCGAACGGAATTAACCCTTGAAAATATAAGGCTGTAATATACAATTAGTATGCGTAGCCTGTGAGCTCAATGCCATCAGTTTAACTGGGCAGTATTCTTTTTATCAGTGTTGCTTCACTGACTTTTCCGCGGATTAGTCTATTTATGGGTAAGAAACATATGTCATGAAAAATAATAAATATCAATAAAAAAATAAACTTAAAAAGCTTTTAGTCATAAGCTCAAAACAATCACTTCGAAGGTGAGTCAAATGATGGGAAATTCGACACACCTTTGAACTAACTTCAGAATTTTTGACTAAGATAGTTCATTTTTCAGCAATTAGAATTAATAATTATTATTTATAATTGCATCAATTATAAATCTAATTCTATCAGTTATAATTGATGACATAATATTAATTTGTATGCTGTATTATATGGTTATGTGTAAGATATAGTATTTGTGGAATATGAATAAAAAAAAATCGTTCTTTACCTTAATTGTTTTATACACGCTATCCCAATGACTGGAGGAAAGCAATTAGGAAAACTTCCTGTCACTTGGCTCAATAGTTTTTATAGAATTACGCCATTTTAACAAGTTCGCTGCCGCTTACATGAAGATGTGATGATAGTTTATGCCGCACTGTAGAATTGGGTTTTTCCCAGAAGCCGATTTACTTATTATAACAAAGAATCAGTGAAAGATTTTCCCGCGCTAGCGCGTGACTGGCTATTGGACATCACCCCACATCACGCACTGGCGAGTGAGTGGCGCCATATCACGCGCTAACGCGTGAGCGGCAGTGAACGTGTTAATAGAGGAAATATATATCACGAAAAAATAATAAGAATAAATGGAAAAAGAAAACTGTCTGAAAAACTAAATACTTTTAAGCTCAACAGTCTCTTAGAAGATGTGCCAACTGATGGAAAAGTTGACAACATCTTCGAAGCGACTGTCGAACTTACAACTAATAGTTCATCGTGCTGTATTAAAGTGCTGAATAACTGGTAACATAATTTTAATTCATATATTGTATTATACTGTAACGTGCAAGATATTTTGCGCTATTTTTGGAAAGTGAAAAAAAAACATATTCCTATTTTAATTGTTTTATGTCACGCTATCCTAATGTCTATAGAAAAAATTTAAAACAATTAAGAAAATTATCTATCACTTGTCTTAGCAAGTTTAAGGGATTGGGCCATTTTCTGTGTAAGAAATACGTCGCGAAAAAATAGTAAGGATCAATGAATAAAAGAAAACTTTTTGAAAACTTGAAAAACTTTTAATCCTAAGCTCAGCAGACACTCGTGTCAAAGATGTATCAACTGACGGAAAAGTTAAAACATATTCAAAGTGACTGTTGAGTTTACGATTAACAGTTCATCTTTCAAATGACCTGATTAAGATTTGAAGAAGTGACTCGTTATTAAAAAATCAATTTAACTAATCTAAAAAAAATTTCCATGTAGTTTGGAAAATAATTGTCCGATTCCACTAAAAATATTCATATAAAATCAATCCAAGGAAAACTAGTATGTTCAGGCCACCAGAAAACTTTCTACTAGATTCCGAACTAATCGAATTGCAGCACTCTTAAGTAGCCGAAACCGAAATTGAATAGCCATCTTTTCCTCACAAGAGTATCCTTAATTTAATATTTCGGGGAATTTTTACCACAATAACTAGAAAGGTAAGCATAACATAAATCGAACAAACCGTCGCATCTTAGAGGATTTTGCTCAAAAATTCATCAGTTCACATAAGGATAGAACTTCATACGAAAACTCGCAGCAGTTCTTGAGATAGAGCGGCCACAAAATTTGTTTCACCTGCATGACTCGCGGAAAGACACTTTCTGAAAATAGTCAAATCATCTTCAGGACCTTCTAAAACGTATAAATTCGACATAAATAGATTATCAAAATTTTTACGAATCCAATACTTACTTCTTCTATAAAATTACTATAACAAGCTTAGCCCACTACGCTGGTCGGCTTTTCCAAGCGAATCTTGAAACAAACTAAATATATCGTTCGATTAGATGTTGTGTTCTAAAGCAACATGGACCTTAATCTCAAATGTTCGCATTGTTGAAAGCGATACAAACGGCATTGTGCGATCATATTTTCTAATGTGTCGCACAAAATTCGTACTATTAAGAACCAACTACTGTAGTTGATCATTTACAGTACAGGATTTGTTAAAAAACGAACTAACCATATGCAATACATCAAAACATCCCCCAAAACATTATCTAACATTGCAAATCTTATCAAAATCCGCACATTACAAATTTTTTAAAAGATTAATATTTTATAATCGGGTTCACCCGACTAACAATGCAAGTCCCATCAAAATCCATTCAGCAGAACTCAAATTATAAGCAGCCGGAACGAAATTCCCATTTGCATTTTACATATATATAGCAGGTGAAATGAAAAACACATTATCTGAAAAGCTAACCTCAGAGAAGATAATTAAATGTTCCTTGTCAGAATAGGAGAAAGGAAGCTCTGGGTATTTATTTCTTTCGGAAGGCTAAGGTTAAGTTATTATTCTGAGGATGGGAGACAAAAACCTTTCTCGCTAATGAGAAGAACCATAACGCAAACTTATCATGACGCGAGTCCCCCGGGTGCCCTATTCCAAGACGGCGTTTTTGCGCAACGCTTCCGAAACTAATTGCAATTAGTGCCCATTGCCTTAAATTCGATTACGACCGGGTCCCCCTGGAAGCACAGGGGCGTGTCCCACGCAGTTCCCCTTCCTTCGTGGCGTGACGTGACGAAGCGTGCGAAAAAGGACCTGTCCTTCCGAAAACTAAAAAAAAAATAATTTACAAAAAACATACGTTTTTATTTTTTTCATTAATACGTTAAAACAAATAGTTTCTTTTTTGTTGCAATTATTAAAATACATTTTCGATGTCCGGCGAATTTAAAGTATGATGTGTGCATGTTTAGAGAAAATTTTAATTTTCTTTGATATAACTTTTTTTTTTTTCATCTGCGAGATAGACATAAGTAGAGCATTTGTGACTTGTGAGGATTGGAAGCAAAAACGAGGAGGGGGGGGGGGGAAGACAAAGTATCTTCTTATCCACAAATTTTAATCCATAAGAAAATTACAATATATATGTATATTTAAAAAAAAAAAAACGTAAAAGTTTGATCATTTAAAAAATATATATATATTTATATATTTTTCCTCAAAACATTGATTATGAAAAAAAAAGTAACTTTTCTCAAAAGTTAAAATTAAAAAAAAAACAGAATTTTGATGATTTTGGGGAAAAAAAAACCCTCAAAATTTTGATTTTGAAAAAAAAAATGTATTTTTCTCCATTTTGGGGGATTTTGAAAAAAAAAAAAATACACTGCTCAAAACAATTAAAGGATATTTGAAGTTTTATATAAAATAAAGATATAAAAGAAATTTTTTTTGTCGAAAATAGAAGAAGAGAATCACAAATGCAAATTTTTCTGGTTTTCAAACTGTGGAGTATGCAAATTTTGAGTTCGACGTCAAAAACGTCGCTTCAGCGGCAGCGAATGAAATTTGACTTTCAACTGGATAAAAGAGAATGAAGACAAGGATGATCGGCATTCAGTGATTGCTTTGTATCGATAAGTACGATGTCTCAGCGAAGTCATTTGACAGATTCAGAAGCTTGGAGAATTGTTGGTAGGTTAGAAGGGGGCCAAACTCAAGCCGAAGTAGCGCAAGCCGTTGGAGTGTCACAAAGTGTCATTTCCAGGATCTGGAATCGTTTTTTGGAGAGTGGATGTGCAGGCCGAAGACGGCAAGGTCGTAGGCGGGCAACAACGCCCAATGAAGATCGGTATTTAGCGTTAACAGCTCGGAGAAACCGAAACATGAACGCTACTCTTCTCCAACAACACCTTCGCTCGGCTACAAGCACCACGATTTCAACTCAGACTGTCCGAAACCGGCTCCATGCTGACTGGTCGCCGATATAGGGATGCGATCCTCAGACCTATTGTAGTCCCTTACGCTGCAGCAATCGGAGATAACTTCATTTTAATGGACGATAACTGCAGGCCACATCTTGCAAACATGGTGGAGGATTTCCTTTTCGAGGAAGGAATCGTTCGAATGGAATGGCCAGTGTGTTCTCCAGACATGAATCCAATCGAGCACATTTGGGACGCTCTAGGAAGACGAGTTTCTGGCCGCCAACAACCCCCACAAACTCTCCAAGAACTGGAAAGAGCTCTTCTGGAAGAGTGGGGCAGAATACCCCAACTCGTCATTAATAGCCTCATTGAGTCCATGCCTCAAAGGTGTTCAACGTTGCTGGCCACCCGTGGAAACCATACCCCCGACTGAAAATGATTTTCTTTGAAGGAAACATCTTTTCTTATTCTTTTTTTCTCATACGCACAAATTGTGTTTTTTTCCTTTTGTACACAAATGCGCAATAAAATGCATTTTTTTCTGCCAAGCATGTGTAATTTATTCTCATATACCTACTATGTCTGTCGACCATGTATCAATCAGCTAAAAAGTTTCCCAGATACAAAATCCACCAAAAACTGCAATATCCTTTAATTGTTTTGAGCAGTGTATCTCAAAAATTTGAGAATTTTGAAAAAAAATTTTTTTTTTCTTAAAACTTTGAAGAATTTGAAAAAATTTATTTTTCTCAAAGTTTGATTATTATTTTTTGATTTTTTTTCTCAAAAGTAATGACTTTTGAAAAAAAAAAAAAAAAAAAAAAAAAGATTCTGAAAACTTTGATGATATAAAAAAAAAAATTAAATCTTTTTGAAAAAAATTCTTAAAACTTTGATGATTCTGAAAGAAATCTCAAAAAATTTATGACTTTGAAAAAAAATCTCAAAATTTTGCTGATTTTGAAAAAAAAAAAAAAAAAAAACCCTCAAAACTAAAAAAAAAAATCCTCAAAAAAAAATTCTTAAAACTGATGATTTTGAAGAAAAAAAAAATATCAGGCGGCATCCTAATTAATTTGCTAAGAATTTTTTTCGATACAAATCTTTAAGCGGAGTGTTTTCTTAAAATGAATGTCTGTATTCAACTTACTAAAAGATTGAAAGAGAAAGTTTAGAATTCCAGAAAGTCAGATTATAGATGAATAAAATTTCTCACATTCCCCCAGAGAACATATTTAATATTTAAGTACTGACGATTGGTGCGATGGTGATGGATACGTGCAATTTTCATAATTTTCTTGCCAGAGCCTGGAATCAAGAGCAAAAATAATACCCCTCTTATCAAATTAATCCTAACCAATCTATTTTTCAAAATATATATTATTAAAACTCAGATATGTATTTGCACACATTAATCAAGAATGACATAAAATTACACTGAGCCGGCTATGAAGCAAATGCATTTCTCTTGGGCTAAATGTTTATAGGGACTCCCAATAAGGATGTGTTTAGACGTTCATTTAGCTTTCCCTCAACACTTGTCCAGGAAAAACGATTGATACCTATTCTTCTCTAATACTTCGTGACTATTCACGAAAAGATGGGGAGATTCAATAACGGAAAGAAGATTAAGATCGATTTGTAGAAAAATATTCCGTCTTCAGGATGCTTGTCCGTTTTAGTCTAACACTATTAAGGATGAAATGTACTGCGTGACTACAAAGAAAAGACGCCGATAGTTGAAAATAGCTGAATGATATGTCTAATGTCTATCGGACCTTAAAAAAACACGGTAGGATGACCTGCTTTCGCATTCGACCCACGATTCCGATAGGGAAAAATAAATGCTTTATGTGGTTTTTTTTTTTTTTTTTTTTTTCTGATGGGATTTGAGTCTACTCGGTCTCTGAAAAAAAGTCATGAATATTTTTCTATTGAAAAGAAAAACTATAATATTTGAATATTAATAAGTGCGTATGTGTTCATTTTTATCCTAAAATTTCGTCAAATTTAGTACTTAGTTTTATCGACCACGAACGGATGTAAGATTCAGTAAACCTTATCCAGTCCTTAGTTTGGAATCGAACTGTCGACTTGTAATATAGTAGTGCGGCATGATAACCCTACACTGCTGCGCATCGTTTTTATATCAAAAGAATAAACTTTATATCAGACATATAACTGTAGGCTATTTTTATCTAATTTTCCTACAAAATTAATTTATTTCTACTTCATTTCATTCTCGATTTTGGATTGAAGTGTGTCATGTTGAGATTTACGGATTGATTTGAAACAGTTCGGATCGGGTTATAACAGGCTCGAGCAAAGATTTTACTTCAGACCTTTCGTGTTTTTTTGTTTTTAATTGAATTAAAAAATAAATTCCTACAAGTTCTTTACATATTCCTCGCGGACCTGTTTCTTTATTTAAAGTGTGATTAAGACATTTTTCTTTTTTGGTAGAAGGAAAAAAAAAAAAAAAAGAATGCTTCTTATACATTTTCAGTCACCCAAGTTCCTTTAAAGGTCAAGTTGGCAAATTACATAAAAAACAATTCAAATATTTAAATTATCCTAGGCAGCACAGCATAGTTAATGCTTAATGCAATGTTTTATGCATTGTCACTACAATATAACAACTCAAATACATCAGCAAAACGTATGCCTGTTTGCCAAGATGCCACCAACCTTATCTATATCTGAGCGCGAGAGCGAGATCCTCCTCTATATCGGAAACAAACCCACCTACACCCATTAACAAAAACTTCGCAGTCGCTCTGATATTGCAAAAGAGGGGGTCTAACTTCCCTCGTTTGCATTTCTTGAGATATCACGTTCGAAAAGGGGGTTTAGATATCGTCTGCTGGAAGGAGAGGAGAGAGGGGGGCGGCGAAGGAAATGAGCGTGCGGCCGTTCCACCGGAAACGTTGCCCATTGATTAGCGGGCGCCCCCTCGTTCATTAGTGAAGCATTAATTATGGAACTTGTCTCCCGGAGATAAGACCGGGACATCGCCGGGGCTCTTATCAGCCGAGCATGCCGCCCCAGCACAGCTCAACTCATCTCAGTTTCGCTCCTTTCCTTTTAGGAAAGGTCTGCTGGCGTCGCGCACTTCCCAACCTGATCCTTCAACTTCAGATGTCAAGCGACTACCATCAGCTGCAAAACCACCGGTGACGTTTGCTGATAAACACTCTGAAATAAAGTTCATTAAATGCAGCCTGTTTGAATTACCTTCAAGTCGAGCTAAAAAATGTTGTTTTGAAATCTTAAAATCGTTCTCGAACAGCTGCGTGAAGTTTTTCTGAACAAGAGATGACTGGGGATCGCAGAAAAGATATTTTACATGAAGAAAAAAAAAGATAACTGGAAAATAAATGCAATAATAAAGGGATAAAGGAAAATTAGCTGCTTACTCAGAATGGAATTTTTTCAAGTAAATATTATAAAATAGAAAGATAATCCCAGAAAGAACCTACATTAGATCCTGCATTGTATGAGATTGGAAGAAATCTTCCAGAAAATGTCATCAAAACTTCCGATACAATAGCACGAGAGGGGGAAAAAACTTGTCATGATTCATCGACTGCTCAGAAAGTAAATAATTAAAAGCAGAAAGAAGAGTGATTACAAATCAATTAAGGGTCCTGTCTCTGCCCGCGAAAACACTCGTAAGCTAATGCTATTCCTATGGGAAGCATTTTTCTAGTAACTCTTTCACATTTTGACATTTTTAATTTTTTTGTTAAACATACAATAGCTGTGATTCCTCTCAAGATCGCTCGATTACTTTTTGATATTTTTATAAAGCTACTTTCACTTTCAGAACCGGTTCAGAAAATGAAAGTAACTTTATAAAAAATATCTGTGACCAAAATCGAAAAAATAATCAAGGAACGATATTGAGAAGGACCTCAGAAAAAAGAATGATTTAAAAATGTCAAAATGAGAAAGAATTATTCGAAAAATGCATCCCGATAGAAATAGCATTAGCTCGCGAGTGTCTTCGCAGACAGGGACAGAACCCTTAAGGGCGTGCTCGAAAAATATTTTTCCTCTCTCAACAGCTCGAAATTTTCTGAAACATTTTCAGACTTACTTTTAAAAGAAAAAACGTGAAACTTGATGAGGTGATTTTTGAAGATATGCATAAGTGGCCGTTGCTTTACAAACAATTATTTTCGCAGTATGACCATTTTTTATTCCCCAGATTTTCTGCTTCGGAAAATTCTGTTCAAAATGCCAAATTTGGCAGCATAAAATTTTTTACATTATTTTTCTCTATTTATCAAACAATCGACAAGCACGGCAAATTATGTGGTTTCTAAGTAAGAGAATCGGCCAGTTTGATGCATCTTTGAGGAAAAATTAATTTAAAAAATAAATCGGAAAATAAGTAGTTTGGATTGGAATTCACCTGCACTGGTTATCCTGCGCATCAAATGTGAATTTTTTATGTTTAAAATGAGGCAAAAAAAGTATCAGAGTTTCTGCTGATGAGAAAGAAATAGTACTACAGTCGAGTCTCTCTATAACGAAACTCCATACATCGAATTTCTCTATATAACGAATTTTTAGTAGGAACGGTCCCCTTTTCGCATGATTACATTAGAAACAGTCTCTAAATAGCGAAATATCTATCTCCATATAACGAATTTTTTCACAAATTGGTCTTAATTTATTCAGTTTTTAAAAAAGCTTCGAAATCATATGGAATCAATTTTCCATCACTTATTTTTGATTTATCATTCAGTGATGAGGTTTTAAATATATATATTACTTCCCTCCTTGTTCTTTAAATCTAACGAATTCATCCCACCTCTCATATACTTTACAAAATCCTTCTCAAAATAGAGTCAATTGGATTGTTACACATATAAGAGAGGGTTCAGTGAGAGGCACATAAGAGAGGCCTTCAAATGGAGGAAAATGTTAACTACAATTTTTCATTCCTTGCTAAAACTTTTTTTTTTTTTTTTTTTTTTTTTTTTTTAAGAGCAAAACAATTAAAATCAAAACAACAAAAAATTACAGATTTCTTCGACTGAAATTAATGCAAGTCTTCCTTATTTCATTTTCATTAACCTTCCAAATAAATGTCTGTTCTTTTATTTTGAAACTGCCTAAATAATTAAGAAATAAAATGTTAGGTTAATATTTACTTTTAAACATTGCAAATTGTTAATTAAAAACATCAAAAATAATTTTTGCTGAATATTTAAACATTAAATACGATTTTTAACATGATTCTCTATACAACGAATTTCTCTTTATAACGAATTTTTTACTGGAATGATGGATTTCGTTATATAGAGACTCGACTGTATTTCGAAATTCAAAGGAACTAATTTTCTGAGACATTTCGGAAAAAAATTCGAAAACGTATGAAATTGGCAGATATTCGGAAATTACTGACTCCTATAACTCGCTAAGTAATTTATCATAAAACACCATTCCATTGCAAATCGCTTCAATAGTTCTTTCCTCAAATAGCACGCTTTTCCGTTTAACCATCCGCCTTCCAAACTATTAGACTATTTATTAAAATAGCAAATAAAGCCTTTGTGCAAAAATGTTTAAAGTTAGAAAACCAACGATTATAAATGCACAAATAAAGTAAGAAAAGGTAGCAAACAGTCGTTTCGAATCTACTATGGAGATTCTTCATCAGTGCAGAACTCTGCGAGCTAGAAAAAGCAAAACTGAGCAAAGAGACGGAGAGACGCAGGTTTATATACCCGCTACGGAAACGATCCCGCCTAAAGGAAAGCAACCAATGAGAAGAGAGCAGCCTAACAACTAGGTGGACAAGTTAGGTGAACATAAGTAGGACTATAAATATTAACAAATCTATAATATTAATTGACTTCTCCAAAATAATAAATATACTAAATATGTAAAATATCTTGGATTCCAAATAATACAAAATTTTAGTCTTTTCTTCTACTATTATTTTCCCTTAGAAAAATTATTATGAACATAACTGTTAGGTCCATTGGACCCATCTGGTAGGCGGAATGTTAGAAATTAGTTCGTATACATTAGAACCTCCTTACAATAAAAGTTATTGTAAAGATTTTTCCAATTTAACAAATATTATTAGGATTGTTAAAAATTCCCCATATTTCATTATGAAAATATTCATTTTAACCACTTCCTCGCCAATTTAAAAAAATGGAAATATGATCACATTTTTTTTCCCCAATCGCATTACTGGATTTCATCATATGAATTTCATATGAAAAACCTTTAAAACTACCAATCAAATATTACATATAATTTAATAATATAAAAATATTTTCTTCTTTAAGCTTCAGGCCGATAAAAACAAATCACAGTGACAAATTATATCACGGCCGAATTTTCTCTATAGATAATAATTAATTGTAATATATACGAACCCGAGATAGCTCGAACTCGGGATAATCAAGGGAGAAGTTGCCAAATTTTTCGATATAGCGAATTTTATCAGCGCTTCGCAGTGATTCGTTGTAACTGAATTTAATTGTAAGAGTCAACTTGCTCATTGTTGTGCAAGGAAAATATTTCGGGAACCGCCTAAAAAAGCTGGAGATATTAAGGGTGTATTCGAAAAAACGCTTTTCCACCTTCAACAGCTCGAAATTTTCCGATACAATTTCAGATACACTTTTAAAAGTAGAAACATGAAACTTGTTGACGGGATTCTTGAAGGGACGTATGAGGTGCCGTGTGATGTTTTTTGACGCTCAATTCATTAGAATTTGAGTTATAAACAATTACCCTATCTGTATGACCCTTATTTTCGTTCCCAGATCTACCGCTTGGGAAAAATCGATTCGAAATGCCGTTTTTGATTGCTTTTTTTGCAATATTTTCTGCATTTATCAAGGAATCGACAATCACGGCACCTTATGTACTTTCCAAATAAGAGATTTTGAAAGTTTGGTGTATTTGAGAGCAAAAATGAATTAAAAAAATCGGAAAATAAGCAGTTTGAATCGAAATACACAATTAATAGCAAAACTTTCAGTTCTTTTTCTTACCTCTATATTAAAAACACTTTCACTAATAAATGGTCACATTCTTGAATATTAAAATACTCTACATACGTATTTCAAGTCTGATACGGGCATGCATGTCCATACTATGACGAGAAGTATCATAACCCTTTTACGGCCACTCGGAGGATCAATTACCCCAGAAAAGTCAACAGCATTTCCTTCACCTTTTTTTCTACCTCTTCATAGCCTTTATCTATATTAATAAGGATGATAAACGCGCTCATTTGCATTTCACGGCAAGAATATTAAGAACGGAATCGCGACGGGCATACGGGCCAGAAGGGTGAATGAACGACTGTAAGACACAAACGCGGATGTGTCTTAGGTGACAAATAGCATCATCTTGAGTCGAGAGAAAGAGAATTATAAAAAGTCGCGTCGTTATGCAATTTAATGTCCAAAATATTTCCACACCGAATTATTTGATATTTATTTAAGCCTGTTCTTAAATCTAAAAAAAAAGACAATTTCTGACATTTGTTTTTAAATTTTTATACAAAAACGCATGAAATTGCCAGTTATTATTATTATTATTATACAAAAACTGTGTAACCGAAAGATTTTTTAAAATTTTTATTTATTTATTTGTTTGTTTTATTTAGTTTTTTTTGGAGGGGGGGGGGGTTAACGTAAAAGATTTTTTTCAGAAAATACTATCAAACTGGGGTTTTGAACAGAATTTCCCCCACGCGACACTGCAAGAGGGGGAGACAACAGAACGTCATATGTTCAAAATCACTTTAAGAGTTAATTGCAATAATACATCCATCTGAAGTTAAAAAAATATTATTGCTAGAAATAAATTTTTTTATTTGAATCAAATTCACAAATTAAGACCACATTTAAAAGAATATGATTAAGAAAACCCGTACAGTTATAATTATGCAGACTTTATATAAATATAACCACCAAATAGTAGTCAAAATATAGGAACTGGTAATGAAAAGCTGTACTAAAAATCGATCCAAAGAACATTCTTATCGATTGATTAATGAAAAACACCGAATTTTATAAAATGTGAAAGAAAGGGCAATTAAATATGAGACATCTAATAATTCAACTAATGATTTAAAATTCCAATTTAATGGATATTCAAAAATAATTTTACATTCTAACCAAAAAAGAAAAAAAAAAAAATAATAATAATAATTCAATTTTGCTATAAAATATTTTTGTTACGAAATATACCGATTTTATTTCTAACAAGAACGAAACATTCATTTTTGGAAACTATTCCTGTTTGCGCCTTGTAGCATTTTTTGTATATAGTAAGCAATTTTGTCTATCAATTTACATATAGTCATTTTATGGCATTTAATTTTTCAGCATAGATAACGAAAAGCTTAGAGAAATCTTAAGGCAATCTCTTAAAAATATATTAAATACATTTATGTAAAAACATTTAAATAATTTTATTTATTCTAAATATATTAAATAAACAAAAAAAATATACTTCACTAAAATATTGAAATTAATAAAAAGTTATTAAAAGCTTTAAAATCGAACACAAATGGGAAAAAAATCGTTTTTCATCGATTGATACACGCAAAACATCTAAGCGAAATGAACTCAAAATCGACCAAATAAATAAAAAAAAAAATCAAAATTGATACATTTAATCAAAATATTGAACTTTGCAATAAAAAATCATTACGGACTTAAAATCGAACAAGTTGAAAGCAATCGATTCATTCAAAATACAGAATCTAAAAAGAACTATTCATCACGAAAAATTATTCAAAAGTAAAGACAATGAAATGCACCTAATAAAGCGACTGACTAGTTTAAATTCCATTTTGAAGGGAATCTTAAATACGATATTGTATTCCACCTAACCAAATCGATTGCTAAAGTTGCAACGAAAAACCACTTTTTTACCGAGATGGGAGCTGTTGACGCAAAACAAAACATTTTAATTACTTTTTTTTTTCTTAAATCGTGGAACACGCAGATTATATAAATATTAAAAAAAATTCACAACTTCTGGCCAAGATAATTTTAAGAATTTAAAAAAATTAATTAAAAGTTAAATAAGTTTTTAGGCTACACTTTTTTTAATAATGTAAAATATAGAAATAATATAGAAATATAAAATATATAGAAATATAGAAATAATATAGCATATGAATAACATACAAAATATTCCAGTAATTTAGTAGAGTTTAAATGCAATTTCTTTTGAGTGAGTGAGTAGGAAAGAGGGAGAGAGAAAGAAAGAAATGAGATAAAAAAATTTAATAATATAAAAATATTTCAGTAATTTAGTAGAGATCAAATCCATTTATTTTAAGTAAGTGAGATAGAGAGAAAGAAATGGTAAACAATATAAATAATATAAAATATTTTAGTAATTTAGTAGAGTTCAAATGCAATTTCTTTTATGTGAGTGAGATAGAGAAATAAATAATATAAAATATAAGTAATATAAATAATATAAAAATATCACAGTAATTTAGTAGAGTTCAAATGCGATTTCTTTTCAGTGAGAGAGAGAGGGGGGGGATTTCTTATCAATTTTGTAACTTTTTTTTGTGAGGAGAACAGTTAAAAGTTAAGATTGCAGATAATTTAAAACAATTTACGATAACAAATTAATACACAATTATTTCAGTAATTTAACAAAATCCAAATACACTAAATAAAAAGGGTAAAAATATATTTATCTAATTTGTATTTTGTTTATTTATTTATTTATTTATTTATTCACTTATTTATTTTTGTGGTAACAACAGGTAAAATGAAAGTTTGCAGTTAATTTAAACTAAGCTTTGATAAATCTTTAATGTAAAAATAATTCAATAGAATTCAAACATACTAAATGTAAAAAAAATAACGAAATTTAATACAAATGGAAGAAAGCCAATTTTCATTGATCGATTGATACAAAATATAAAAAAAATTGCTTGAAAGAAACACAAATCTAATAAAATAAATAACAGTTCTAAATTCTATGTTTGAAGAAAACTTTAAAAAGCATTCCACACATAAAATCATTTATCTAAATGACAAAGAAAAAACACTTTTCCCAGCGATAGGATTTTATGTTGACACAAAACAAATTGCTTTTTTCTCTCTGTTTCTTCTATAATATACAAAAAAGCGAGATGGTAGGAACAAACAGAGCAAAAGCATACCAAAAATTACGCAAATTCTTTCCAAATAAAACGCAGAAATCATAATGATGTTTGCCAAGGGATAAACAGAAAGGGAGGCGGGAGGAGAGGAGAAATGGGAAATCTTTTAATCGTGAACGCTGTCTAAGAAACTGATTACCCCTATCTATGTGGAAGACAGATTGACAGACAAATAAAAATTTCTATTACTACAAATAGAGTCGCTTTCTAAGTTTCGATTAGGTTCATGAAAGAGTATTTTTTTTTTCTTTATTATTTTTTTTTTCCGATTGTTATCTCAAACTTATTTCCGTGTGTGATTTTTTATTTGCGTGTGTTTTTCTATTAAATACAACTTTATTGACATACTGAGTTCAGCTTATAAGAGCATATTCAAATGATATAAGAAGAGAATTATACTGTTAAACAAAATAAAAATTGAAATGGATTACAATAATGGAAAAGGTAGATATTGCTTGAAATGTTTTTATCGATTTCAATTTTCTAAATGCTGGATAAGGGTCGAATACAATTAATTTTTTTCCTTTTTTACATTGCTTAAACTATTGCATAATAAAACACACATACACACTCAAATAACGCCTGTATTCAAATTATAAGAGGTACATACAAATAATACACAGACATACAAAAATATATAAAATAAACCCAACTGGAGTGAATAATTAGCCAGAGTGCGGAATCGAACCCAGAACCACAGCATTCCAGGCTGTTGCCTAAGTCGCTCAGTGGATAGAGCAAATGCCTGGAATACTAAGGTTCTGGGTTCGATTCCGGACTCTGGCAAATTATTCACTCCAGTTGGGTTTATTGTATTTATTATTTGTATGTCTATATTATTTGTATGTACCTTTATTGCATAACAATTTGAATAAAATTTGATAACTTGACAAACAAAAATAGCATAGAGTCAAAAATTAAAATCCCAGGAATGTATACAGAGGATTTTGGAACTTACGTCAAAGAAAGGAAAAAATTATATGATGAATAAAATCTAAAACTTTTTACAGTAATTCCTATTTTTAACGCCAGAATATAGTTATAAATAATCAGATGAGTTCAAATGTAAATTTTTTACGAAATATCAATAAATTGTTACGAAAGTGGGCAAAAGCATATAATTTTTTCGCAATATAGAACACCACCCAGAAAAAGGAAATAATTAAAACTGCAAAACATGTTTTGTTGAGTACATTTTGTTGTTTTAAGCGAAATTTTTATTAAAAATAAAAAATCGATTTTGTTGCTCAGACAAAAAAAAAAAAAAAAAAAAAAAAAAAAATTATTAACACTCTTATAAAATTTTAACAAAATTTCATCCATTTTATTTGAGTCTGAGAAAAGTCTTGTATTTTCAATTTGTAATTCCAACTAAATTTTGTTGTTTTAGCAAAATTTAAATTGGTGCGCAGTTAGTCATAATTCTCACACGTAATTTTGTTTAATCGACTTATACAGTTATAAAAGATAATATAATTTTTGGATAATAAACACTTTTCAAATTGAGAAGGATTAATGACGTTATTATTACGTTATTATGCATTTTGCTTGAAAATTGTGAACGGAAAATTACAAAAAATCAACAATATTTTGTTGTTTATTCAAACAAAATTTCCATTGACCTATATTTAAAAGATTAGTTAGACCAAACAAATTTCTGTTGATTCAACAAAACTTTTTTCTGGGTTAAATATCATTAATTTTCTGCACTCAAGAGGTGATTCACACTGACTACTAATGTGACTTCGTGTGTGTAACTTCGTAAATGGGTGCTCCAAATGCTCTGAACACCAGCATTTTAAACTAATTTTCTGAGCCTTATCTAATGGCCGATTAGTCTGTGATAAAAGATGTCAAAAAGAACTGTAAGATGTTAGTGGTGTCCAAAGCATTGGGCGTCCCGATTTATGAAGGCTACCCTACTAGTGGTGAAAGAGATACTAGTTCGTTTACAGGTGCGCACAAAAAATGTCATTATATAATGATCTATAGAGAAAAATAGCTTCCACTTTAATGTTATGATACTTCAAGCATAATGAAATAATAATAATAATAATAAAAAACACAGAGCGCACTACAACATGTTTTCGATAGATTACAGAATGTGTATAGTTTTTACCTATCATATACATAGACACACAAGAGTTCAACTACACACAGATTACAATAAACTTAATTCTATGATAGTTTTTTTTTTCTTATTTTTTGGTAAAGTCGGAAAATATTCCATAAAATGATTACAAAGTTTGTGTTTAGAACCGAATTTTAGACGCGACTGGGAGGGAGGAAGTTAAATAATAATAAAAAATAAATAAACAGCGGTGATGAGACAAAAATCGCTTATAACTCAACGTTTAAATTATTTATCGAAAAACGACAACCTGTTCGATTACAAATCCCTTTACAAAACACGCTTTAAATTAGTCAGAAAGCTTGCAATTGGCAAGCAAAGTTTTGTTTTTCTTTTCTTTTAAATCAGTTGCATGAAATAGAGAAGTAACTTGTTTAATCTAAATTAATTTAGCCCAAAAAGATACTTGGATCAATTCTGGGTTTTGTCAATAACATCAAGTGCTTCAGAAATTTGTTTGAAAACTGTCTATCAATTTATTGATTTTTAGTGGTTTTTAAAACCATTTTCAAGCATGAGTTTAAAAAAATTTTTGTATGCCGTGTACAACCAAATTACGAAAAATAAGTTGTTTGCATTTAAATCAATACACTGAAAAAACTTCCAAATTAACGGAAAAAACTAGTAAACTAAAAAACAGTTTAATTTACAGAAAATATCTAAATCTATTCATTAAAACAGTTTTTTCTTCAAAATCAGCAAAAGAAATATGGATTTTCTAACTCCCTGGAAATAAATAAATAAAAAACTATTTTTTGCACAAAAAGCTGTTTTGATGGAAAGATTACATGTATTTTATGTAAGTTAAATGGTTTTCAACTGCTACAAAATTGTCAGTATTTTTTATTAACATGACAGTTTTTTTTCACTGTAAAGATGTTAAAGATAACTCGATCAAAATATTCAAAAGCGAAAGATAATCTAACATCATTTTTAGAAATTTAGAATGGCATCTCTGTTCTCTGGATTTGGCACCCGATGACTTTATCTTTGGGCATTTTTATGTGCCAATTAATAAGATTTTCCCGAAATTCAACAAAAATTTGAAGAAACTAGTTATATTTAAGCTTGCACTGACATCTTTCGAGCCACATTTAAAGCAATTAAATGAATTTCTGCAATTGTTTTGTTACTAACAAGACGTGGAAGATAATCAAGTTAAGCCATTTTGCGTTAAGGTGATGAATCAGATTAAAAAGGAAGAAAAATCACATTTGCAGATACTTAAGACAATTTTTTAATTGTTTGTATCGAATAAACCTTTTCAGCGATATGCCACACACTTCTGTATTTCTGTTTGGAATTTCAAAATTCAAATATCCCAGCTATCCCCAGAGAGTAATATTTTTACCCAGGTGAGGTACTCCTCACCACAGTCTAAATTTCTAACGCATTTCCCATATAAGGGAGCTAAGGTGTAGGTGTTAGTCACTGTATAATGTTGGCAGTAAAAAAGAAATACCGAGTATAAACATGTTATTGATACAAAATAGCATAAAATGTATAATTTATACATAACTGTTATATAACTGTATACTGTAGTGACTTCATTACATAAAAATAAATAAAAGATAAATTATATTTATTTAAGAAAAAAACTACATTTCTGACTCAATATTAAATGTTTCTGAGAATCAGTTAAAGTTTCCGAATGAAATAACAACGAAAACAAAAACAAAAATGCAAATTAGAATAGGAAAGGAGAATATCCGCTTATCACGCAATTGTTGAAAACGACGTTAAAGAGACAATTGATAGATATGTATATCCACTGAATCATAATATGAGATTAAGGCCCCTGTCCTCGCTCGCAAGCTAATGCTATTCCGATGGGAAAGCATTTTTCTAATAATTCTTTCGCATTTTGACATTTTTGAATAATTTTTTTGCATTGGATAGCTGAGGTGCATGCCGACAGCGCACCTTTTTTACTTTTTCGATTTTAGTTGCAGATATTTTTTACAAAGTTAGTTTCACTTTCAAAACCGGTTTCGAAACAAAGTGCTTTTTAAAAAAATATCTCTGCATTCAAAATCGAAAAAGTAAAAAAGGTGCGCTGTTGGCATGCACCTCAGCTATCCAATGTAAAACAAATTATTCAAAAATGTCAAAATGCGAAAGAATTATTAGAAAAATGCTTCCCCACAGGAATAGCATTAGCTCTCGAGCGTTTTCTCAAGCGAGGACTGGGGCCTTAAGAGGCTACTTCACTCAAATGAAAAAACCCGTTCGCTAATGCTTATCCTATGGGAGAAATTTATAAAGATATCTCGGTTGCATTTTAATATTTTTAGATGATTCTTTTTGCATTGGATAACTCAGATTGATCTGAATGGAGATCGTTTTTTAGTTTTTCGATTTTGGTTGCAGATATTTTTTATGAGGTTGCATTCGCTTTCCAAACCGGTTCCAAAAATGAAAGCGTCCTTGTAAAAAATAACTGTAAACAAAATGAAAAAAGTAACTAACGTCATGCATACAGATCGATCTCAGATATCCAAAGCCAAAAAATCATTTAAAAATATTGAAATGCAACCGAGATATCTATATAAATTTCTTCCATAGGTTTAGCTTTAGTGAATGGGTCTTTTCCATTTGACTGAAGTAGCCCCTTAAGTGCAAGAACTCCCCCTTTAGACATAGGCACTTGTCTCCAAAGATTCATACAGGATGGCGAGTAATCAGGGAAAAAACAGTCAAAAAAGGTGTTAATTACCAGTGTTTTGATAAGGAGAAATTAACCTTCTTTAAATTTCTTTATATTATTTGAAATATTTTCTGCAAGAAAATACTGGTAAGCTCCTCTTTTTTTTTAATGTGTTTTTCCCTGACCACTCGCCATCCTGTTCATAGCTTTCTCGCTTTCTGATAAAACAACATGAGATACCAGATGAGACATAGTACTTTAAGACAGTGGTGACCATCCCCCACCCCTAACCCAACGACGCAAATCCCCCCAAAAAAAATTATACTTTAAATTTGCCCCCCCCCCCCCCTGAACAGAATGCCTATTGTAAAATAATATATTCTACTTATAATCTACTGCACAGTCAAAAGATAGCGAGTTGAGTTATTATTGCCCTTATCTAAAATTTAAAAACAAAACACAGGAACATTTTTGGAAATTAAATGTTGATTTTTTTTTTAACATTACTTTTAAATTTTTTCAAGATTTTTTTTAACAGTAAAAAAAAAGAAAAATAATAAGAATTTAAAAATCCCTCCCACTCCAAAATGTACTTTTTCTCAAATTCCCTCCCCCCCCCCCCAAAAAAAAAACTAAATTGTATGACGTATGTTGCGTCACCAAACCCCTCTCTGGGCACCCCTGCTTTGAGAGATAAGGCGTTGGTGTGACCTTTGGCGGTCACTGTATATTCTGAGTAAAAGAGAAATAACGAGTATAAAGATGCTATTGATACAAAATAACACAAACTGTATAATGGAATATCTTTATTACGTAAAAAAAGATAGAAAATAAATTATATTTATTTGAAAATAAAAACTATGTCGCTAACTGTATTTCAAATGTTTTTGAGAATCAGTTAAAGTTTCCGAATGAAATATCAATAAAAACAAAAACAAAAATGTAAATTAGAATAGGAAAGGAGAATATCACGCAATTGTTGAAAACAACGTTTAAAGACACACAAATTGATAGATATGCATATATCCACTGAATCAGGGCATGAGCTTCAGTGCAAGAACTCCTCCTCCTCTAGACATAGATACTCGTCTCCGAAGATTCATAGCTTTCTGCAAAAACAACGAGATACCTGATGAGATGCAGTGCTTGAGAATTAAGGTGTTGGTGTGACCATTGTCGGTCACTGTACATACTGATTAAAGATGAAATAACGTGTATAAAGAGATACAAAATAGCACAAACTGTGTAATGAAGTAATTTTATTCCATAAAAGGGATAAAAAGCAAGTTATATTTATTTAAAAAAGAAAAAACTACATCTCTAGCACTATTTCAAACGTTTCTGAGAATCAGTTAAAGTTTCGGAATGAAATAACAATAAAAACGAAAAAAAAAACCCAAAAAAAAACTTGAAAATAAGAATAGGAAAGGAGAATATCCGCCTATCACGCAATTGTTGAAAACGACGTTTAAAGACACACAAATTGATAATGTCCACTGAATCAGGGCATGAGCTTCAGTGCAAGAACTCCTCCTCTAGACATAGATACCCGTCTCCGAAGATTCATAGCTTTCTGCCAAAACAATATGAGATACGAGAAGCAAAAGGTAGAAAAGCAACAGATGGCCAACATGCAATAAATGCATAAAAACCCAACACGCAAAAGGAGACTTTTTTTTTTCCTTTATCGTTTGCTCCCTCCCCGCTATCTGCTTTCTTTTTTTTTTTCCGGAGAAAGCTGATGAGTCAGTTGGCGCGTGCAATTGCACGAAATCGTCGCGTGCTCCACGTAAGTCGCTTTCCTTAGAAATGTGCGTGTATGAGCTCTTAATAAATAAGCGAGAATGGAGGGGGAATAAGAGGAGGGGGTGGGAATAGATGTGAAAATAATGCATAAAAAATGGAAGTGACACTAAAAGATATTTAGTGCTAAAATTCGTGTCGTTTTCGGCACGGCTTGTAATCGAGTGATGTCTTAGCAGGTAAATTTCAGGTAAGGTAGGAGATATTTAAATGCATGCGGTAGGGGGGGGGGAGAGAGAGGAGAATTTTCATAACTAGCAATCAAATTGTTTAGATTTCCTTGAAAAAATATAATTCTATAAATGTAACTTTTATTTTTGAATAAATAACCTTTTTTTTAGCGTCAGGGTAGCTATTGTGCTAATTTATTAAAAAACCGTAGCCAAGTTTCAGGTTAAGTTGGGTACATTTAAATACAATGAGGGAGGCGGGTAGAGTTTCCATATCTAGCGATGAGACTGTTCAGATTTTGCTGAAAAACGCAAGTAATTCTATAAATATATTTTAAGTTTTACCTAAAGAGCAAATTTTAGCGTCAGAGTAACTATTGTGTTGTGTATTCAAAAACCGCTACATCGTAAATTATACAAAACTGATTTTGAAATTATGCCTCCATTTAACCCTGTGACGGTGGTAGAATACATTATATCCGATTGAATTTTACTCAAAATTTGCATCAGAATCTTTTAATTAAATTTTCATTTTACAACTTTGAAGAGGAAAAAGTTTTGAAGTTGCTTTTTCATATTTCAAAAAAGAGAGAATATAGAAGAAGAACATTTGAGAAGAGAATATTTGAGAATTACATTTTATGTACTAATATATTATCTTTAAATAGATAATTTATTATAGCATGTAACAAAATTCCCCCGCAGTTCTGGTAAAAATATTCCTTAATTTTTCCCTGACTTTTTAAAAATATTTTTCTTTCTAAATAAAAATTCGGCTTACATATTGTTGTGAAAACCTCCACAATGGACAACTTTCATCTGGATAAATGCTTAAAAAAAGTATGCAATTTGTGAATTTCCAATTTCCAATTTTTTTATATTATGATATTGTTATATAGTTTACATAAATTTTATGTAAATATATTAGATTGTGTAAATTATTCAGTTTTTTTTCCCCATTTACGATAACTGAGATTCTAGTGAAAAGCAGTACATTAAAAATTCCCTGACTTTTTCCTAACTACTTGAAATATTTAAAAAAATTTCTCACATTTCTCAGACTTTTTGCCATTTTTTTTTTTAATTCCCTGACCAGTAGGAAACTTGTATGAGGATAATTTCGGACCTCAGGATGAGGAGAAACCTGATCAGTTAGTGTAGGAGAGAGACAGTTGACGGGATTTTCCCCCAAACAAAGTCTTCTAGCAAGGAAGCGGATTTGCAGTCAAAATAGAATCATGCTTTGAACGATTGCAGTAACCGCTTTAGACTGACGTGTGTGGTTATAAATAAGAATGCAAAATAATGAAAAAATATTTTTCATATAAAAAATTATTTTTTAAAAATGTAATATAACGTTTCTTTTTGATTTTAACTTGGTATTTTGTGGATATTAATATATTACTCTTAGATAATATATTATAGCACATAACAGGGTTCCTACAAATTTCTAATAAAAATATTACCTGACTTTCCCAGGTTTTCCCTGACTTTTATCAAACATTTCCCTTTCTCAATAAAATTTCGTTTTATGTATTGTTGGAAAAACTTCCCCAACAGACAACTTTAATTTAGATAAATGCTAAAAATACGCGATGCGTGAATTTCCTATTTTTAATTATTTTTTATACTATGTTGTTGTTATATAGTTTACAAAAATTTCATGTAAATAATTTAGACTGGATAACCAATTAATTCTTTTTTTTTTCCTTTTACGACAACAGATTCGGCTGGAAAGCAGTATACATAAAAAATTCCCTGACTTTCTTCCTAATCACTTCAAATATTTGAAAATTTATCTAACATTTCCCTGACTTTTTGCCTAAAATTTTTGAATTCCTTAACTTTTCCCCGATTCGTAGGCACCCTGCATAAGGATAACAACGGACCTCAGGATGAGGAGAAACATGATCAGTTAGTGAAGCAGTTGATGGGATTTTCCCCCCAACTAAGTCTTCTGGCATCGTGCTCTGAGCGATTGCAGCAAACGCATGAGACTGACGTGTTCGGTATAAATCCGAATACAAAATAATAATAAAAAATATTTTTTATATTAAAATTCGATCATAAAAATGTAATAAAACATTTCTTTTTAACATGCTATTTTCGGGACACTAATATATTACCATTAAATAATACATTATAGCTTATAACAGGGTTTCTACACAGTTCTGGTAAAAATATTCCCTGCCTTCTCCCTGACTTTTTCGAAACATTCCCTTTTTTCAATAAAAATTCGGCTTATATATTGCTGTAAAAACCTCCACAATGGACAACTTTAATATAGATAAATGCTAAAAAAATATGCAATTTGTCAATTTCCAATTTTTAATTATTTTTATTATTATATTATTGTTAGATAATTTACATAAACTTTATGCAAATATTTTAGACTGAATGATCATTAATTCAATTTTTTTTTCATTTACGATAACTTAGATTCAGGTGGAAAGCAGTACATCAAAAATTTCTTAACTTTTTCCCTGACCACGTCAAATATTTAAAAATTTCCCTGACTTTTTGCCTAAAATTATTGAATTCCCTGACATGTAGGAACTAGGAACCCTGCATAAGGATAACACCGGACCTCAGAATGAGGAGAAACACGATCAGATAGTGTAGGAGAGAAGCAGCTGACGGGATTTCCCCCCAAATGAAGTCTTCTGGCGAGGAAACGGATTTACAGGCAAAATGGAATCATGCTGTGAACGACTGCAGCAAACGCATATGAGACTAACGTGTGCGATATAAATCAGAACATCAAATAATCAAAAAATATTTTTCACATAAAAATTAGGTCTTAAATTTTTAGTATAATATTTCTTTTTAATTTTAACTTAGTATTTTGAAGATACTAATATATTATCCTTAAATAGATAATATATTATAGCATATAACAGGGTTCCTACAAATTTCTGGTAAAAATATTTCCTGACTTTTCCAGGCTTTCCCTTACCTTTATCAAACATTTCTCTTTCTCAATAAAAATTCGGCTTTTATATAGTTGTAAAAACTTCCACAATGAACAGCTTTAACTTAGATAAACACTTAAAAATAAAATAAAATAAAATAAAAACCCTGTGTGAATTTTCGATTTTTAATTATTTTCCATATTATGTTATTGATGCATAATTAACATAAATTTTATGTAAATATTTCAGAATGGATAAATCATCAATTCTATTTTTTCCCATTTACGATAAGTGAGATTTGGGTGGAAAGCAGTACATTGAAAATTACAACTTTTCCCCGACCACTTCAAGTATTTAAAAAAATTCCTTGCCTGAATTTTTAATTCCCTGACTTTTTCCTTTTATCCCAGGTTTTCACTGACCTGTAGAAACCCTGTATAACATTTCCCTTTCTCAATAAAAATTCGGATTATTTACTGTTGTAAAAACTTCCACAATAAACAGTTTTAATTTAGATAAATGCTTATTAAAAAGAAAAAAAAACGCTATGTGTGATTTTTTTATTTTTAATTATTTTTCATATAACTTCGTTGGTACATAGTTAACATAAATTTTATGTAAATACTTTAAAATAGATAAATCATTAATTTTTTTTTTTTTTTTTTTTTTTTTTCATTTAAGATAACTGAGATTTGGGTGGAAAGCAGTACATTTAAAATTCCGACTTTTCCCTGACCACTTCAAATATTTAAAAATTTCCTTGTCTGAATTTTGGAATTCCTGACTTTTCCCTTTCTTTTTCCAGGTTTTCACTGACCCGTAGGAACTGTGTATAAGGATGACATCGAACCTCAGGATGAGGAGAGACATAATCATCGTACGAGAGAAGCAGCTGACGGGATTTTTTCTCCCCAAATGAAGTATTTTAGCGAGGAAACGGATTTACAGGCAAAGTAGAATCATGTTCTGAACGATTGCAACAAATGCATGTGACTGACGTATGCGATATAAATCAGAATATAAAATAATCCAAAAAATATTTCTCATTTAAAAATTATGTTCTAAAAATGTAATAAAAGATTTCATTTTAATTTTGACTAGGGAGTTTGCGATCCCCCGTCCCCCATCGAGTTAAGTTATTGAATATCTATAACTACCAATCACTTCAAGGTCTATAAAATAATTAAATCTTAATTATATAAATTTGCATAATCAATATTTTTTCACTGTTAGTAATATAATTGTAATAATTATTTATAGCAATAAAAATTGTCGATAATGCTATAAATTAATAACAGGAGACGTGAATCAAACATGGAAAATTTTTAGCTCCATTAATAACTCCATAATGACTCATATAAGCTCCATTAATAACTCCATAATAATAATAATAACCCTTTTTTTAGTAATTCAGGTAGTGAAATGATTGGGTTGAAATATTTCTATATATCTATACAGTATTAATTACCTCTGATTATAAGACAATGAGTATAATAAAAATATGATGAAAAAACAGTAATTTTTCTTATGGATAAATAATTTTATTTTTTAAAATAAGCATTTTTGTTTCATAGAGTTAATCGGATTGACTTCTTAACGCCTCAGATTTTCTCCATATAATGGAGAAATTTTCCTAATATTCACTCGCTAAGCTTTGTAAAAAGGTTCGATGCCTAAATACTACTCCTATATTTAGACTATCCCACACGAAAATTACTTAAAATTCAAACTGATTTAATAAGGAAAATCAAATTAAAGAAACAAAAATGAGATGGAACAACTATATTCGAGATCTTTACAGCTGTACTGGTAGAGAAATCTGCCTGTTGTAGTACCTACATCATAAACACTTATGACTGATGCATAAATATAAGCAATAATATAACATCGTGTTTATTCAACATTTTCATAAAAGATAAAAGTTTTACGTCAGTACTTTCTTTTTTCAATATATACACACATACAGTGAGACTTAATAATTCTTGATACAATGCAAAATCTTCCCTTATATTCATTAACTAAGTTTTATTATGTCTGAATAATGGTCCTATATTTAAGCTATATCCCAAGAAAATTATATAAAATTCAAGCAAATGGATTAATCACAACAAATAAAATTCCAAATAAAGAACCTAAACTGAGATTAATCTACTATATTCAAGAATTTTACAACTGTAATAGGATAAATCTGTCTGTTATTGCATCTACATCATAAAACTTGTACAACTGATACATATAAGTAATAATACAGCATCGTTTTCATTTAGCATTTTCATGAAAGATAATTAAAGTTTCACGTCAGTATCTTCTTTTCTCAATGTATACACACATATACCTGAACATAAATATTCTTGGTATAACGGAAACAATAAACGAAGATTTTCTCTAAGCTTTATGAAGGTTCAACGCCTGAATGATTATTCTATATTTAGGCTATCCCACAAGAAAATTATGTAAAATTCAAGCTGTTTAACAAGGAAAATCAAATTTCAAACAAAGAACCTAGAATGAGATTGATAGACTAGATTCGAGAGCTTTACATATGTACCGGTAGAGAAATCTGCCTGTTGTTGTATTTACATCATAAACACTTACGACTGATACATAAGTATAAGCAATAATGTAGCATCGTGTTCATTCAGCAGTTTCACGAAAGATAATTAAAGTTTTACTCCAGTACCTCCCTTTCTCAATGTATACATATACACTGAGACATAAATATTCTTGATATAACGGGAACAATATCCGGAAGATTCGTTCCCTAAGGTTTATCAAGTGCTGGATAATTACGAAATTTGCGGTTTAATAAATATACTATCAGCGCCTGGTTTTTTAAACTAATTACTTCCAAATTAAAAATCATTATTTATTGCCCGAAAAATTCCTTGTACACCCTTCTGCACTCGCGGAGTTTTGAGGAACCAAATGAATTAGAAGATTTCAATGGCACTCTCCAGCAACTAATTACGTCATTGAGTAGGTTCGGAATTTCTTTTTTCCGACGGAGTTAGGAAAATGAATTCATTAGAAAAGACGGGATCTGTGTATATGAAAATCATCCTCCATTCGAAACACAACAAACAACAAGAAGTTTTACAGTCATATTCATCACTGTAAAATCACCAGCATGCCTTTCAGAGATTCCGCCAGAGAGAACTCCAGATTCTATAGGAGGGAAATTTTGCTGGGAAGTTTTCTAAAGCGATTTCTGCCAAACCATCTTGACGCGACTTTTTCCTTTTCGTTCCGGGGATATATTAATTCGAATTCCGGCGAAGAATTCGTTTCAATGAGACACCAACCATTTAATATGTCTTCTCCTCCACCCCCCTTCCACCGTTCATCGCGACTCCACTCCACGATGTGTCGTGCCTTATTCCATGTTGCTTACACTTCAACCCTATCTTGCTTGCTTACACTCGAACAAAATGAATTTAGGAGAGTCTGCTGGTGCACGGATCCCCCTCCCCTCCCCCGGTTGCCCCCCTCGATAATCGAGCGCAACGAATCACCCAAACAAATCGGGGGGAAGCAAGCACTTTTCTGTTTTGAAATGTGATCGCGTTCGAAATCACTCCAAAAAGAAGATTTGCCCCTGCTTGCTGCTTCAGAAACGTTTCGCTTTAAGAATATTTCTCGATGGCGCTTAGGACGTTCTCTTCCCCGCCCCTCCCCTACCCCACCCTATTTTCCCTAATTCATTCGCGACATCGAATACTCGAGTGCTCTGGAAATGTTTCCAATCTTTTTTCCCGTGTGGTGGCGAAGAATAATTTTCCTGTTGGAATGTGCACAGAGACGTGGCGTGTGCGTGTGTGGCAGATTTGGAAAGACGGTTGCGGTTAACGGACCGATTGCTCTTCATCCCTGATGCCCATTTCTCAAAATCCATTTTTGCCGCTCGATTTACGAGTGTCCGTAAATGAGTTGCTGCAGTCCGGTCCACTCCAGAAATTGGAACGAGATGGTTCGAAAAGGGTAGGGGTCCTCGCGGGGTGGTGGTAGGGGGGGAGGGGGTGCAGCACCTCTCTCTCTCTCTCCCCTAGTTCAGTGTCTTCCCTTCGTTTTCTCTCTTTCCAAGAGATGCATGCATTAGAGATATGCTGGCCCCCGATATTTGTCCAGCCCCATATTAAGTGTCTGGCCGGCGGAGCGTGCGTTGCCATAGTGACGGGCGGGGGATTGATTAGCAATTAACGGCAGAATTAATTATTATCCGCCGTGACTGTAAAATGAGCCCTTGAGTCGTGCGTCGAGTCACTAAGTAGGGGAGAAGTGGACTTAGATGCGGAACGCGGCTAAGAAGCTTGCTCCAGTGGTCGCGACCTTGGAGCAACAGTGGCGTAGTTTTGGACAGGGCAGCTGGAGAACACCCAAGGCTGATCTAAGAGATAGCCTCGCTTCCTCATACCAAAAAATTACAACAGGAGTTCATGAATTATTCGAAACGAAAGAAAGATAATTTAAACGACTGGTCATTTCAACATTCAAATCAATTAGCAAAAATAAAATCTGATATTATTTACGTTTGTTAGAATATACGAATACTAACACTGACAGTAAGCACCGCAGGTCGATGCATATGATCACAAAACCTTGCGAAAAAGAGAAGTAAGACGGGATTATATATTATATGTATATATCGCCCACTAAAATGCTTAAGCAAATAATCTTTGATCAGGATAATCAAAATTGCCTCTTACGAGTGGCTAACTTATATCAATATTAGAAAAGGAGAGACAATTTCTCTTTATACTGACAGTTTTAGAGTTTGATCTGGGAGGGGAAATTCTTTCTCTTCGGGTAGCGAAATTATTCCCAGAGAGTATAGAAATCTCCGCCGACGGAAAAGCTTTGACTTAACTGTGACATTTATGTGCACCAGACATGAAGTATAGAATCAGTATTCCAGGAAGACAAAAAAAAAAAAAAAAAAAAAGTGCGAGTTTTATTTTAATAAATTGTTTTATCACAATATTCAACTAAAAAACCTTAATTGTAATAAAGTACAAGTGTTTAAAATAACACTTGATATAAATTGAAGTAATAAATTTATAATTGTTCTTTTCATTTTTTAGAGTTTCGTTCATCTGACGAAACCTTATTCGTGTATATAGTCTACCTCTATTTGTTCGTCCCTCACAGAGTCCATACACAAAAACTGTACGAGTCAGAGACTTCGAATTTTGTGTACTTTTCAAAAAGGACAGTATTATGACACAATTTTAATTAATTTTTGCTCGGAAAGCATGAAACGAGCAGATGATGTTGTTCAGAAACTGTCTAATCACACTCTTTTTCCCGGTTTTTAACACAAAAGATTTTTTCAGAAAATAGTGTCAAAGTAGACGTTTTGAATCGAATTTCCGCACGGAAGAATAACCACCATTCATACTGGGGTGAAAAACGAGTTTGTCACGTGACCGATTTCGCTTTTAACTCAATAAGTAATTTATTGTTAAAAAAAAAAAAATGGAAAGTTTAGTTCGATTTTAAATCGCTTCCATGGTCATGTCTTCCAATTTTTTGTTTTTTCGTTAAAAAATGAATTTGTAAATGTTTCAAAACGTTAAGCGCTTATTGAACAGAGCAGTTGAGAACACTCCTTAAATTTAAAAAAAAAAAAAAAAATGAAATAATCTTTGTGCAACTTTCTGCGATATATGAAAGTTTCTACCATCGGTAGTAATAAGCTTTACGTCAGCACATTGGGTTGTAAGAATACGTGAACGTACTTAAATATATCTTATACTTTCAAACAGACTCATTTCTTTGTGTGTTAACTAAAAGTTCAACACGATGATTTTTCTAAGAATACCTCAATTATTTAAACACAAAATTAAGAAAAGAATCAAGCCAAGAATTCTACAGTTCCATGAGACAATGCTGCCAAAAACATTTCTGTGAACCTGCATATTATTTATTGAAGAAAATAGCCTGCAGAACTAATTCAAATAAATACTAATAATTCAAAATTATATCCCAACAAACTGCAAAATAAAACTGAAAGTTCCAATAAAGTCTAAGGACTGATTAAAAAAACAAAAACAAGTCGTGGAAGTAATCTTTATCTATCATCAAAGTTCTTTATTTCCGGAAATCCAAGCTTTCTCTCTATGTTACATTTGCAATAAATAAGTGCAAGATTTCCTTATATTAAAAATGTACCAATTATCCAAACTGTTCATTTTTTATTTTAATATACACTCCTCGAAACTAATTCAAATAAATAGAATTCAAGCTAATATTCAGCATAAATGACAGAATAAAGCCGAAAATTTCAACGTCCCAATAAATTCTAATGGTCTCGAACAGAAGCAATCTTTAACTGACGTCTAATCCAAATATTTCTTATTTCCGGAGGTCCAGCTTTATCAGTGTCACATTTTCGACAAATAAAAATTCAAGAGTGACTTTTCCTAAGAATGCATCAATTATTTAAAGTGTTAAATCTTTAATTAAATAAATACGCCTCAAAACAAATTCAAACAAATGGTATTCAAACTCCCGTTCAGCACAAACAGAATAAATCTGAAAATTTCAATGTTTCAGTAAATTCTAATGCTCTCGAATGAACGCAATCTTTCACCGACATTTAATCCAAATATTTCTTGTTCCCGGAGATTCAGTTTTATCATTATCATACTTTCGACAAATGAGAGTTCAAGAGTGATTTTCCTTTAAGAATAACCTCAGTTATTCAAACTATTTATTCTTTCTTGAAACAAGTATTTCAAAGTTTCAACAAAGTCTAACAATAGCTGAGAATAAGAAGCTTACGAGAGTGCGTTTCTCCGACATCTAATCCAAATATTTCTTATTTCTGGAGATTGAGCTTATCATTGTCACATTTTCGACAAATAAGAATTCAAGAGTCATTTTCTTTAAGAATGCCTCAATTATTCTAACTATTTATTCTTTCTTTAACAGCAAGTATTTCAAAGTACCAACAAAGTCTAAATAGCTAAGAATAACAAGCTCTCCGATGCATTTCTCCGACATCTAATCCACATATTTCTTATTTCCGGAGATCCAGTTTTATCATTGTTACACTTTCGACAAATGAGAGTTCAAGAGCGATTTTCCTTAAGAATGCCCCAATTATTCAAACTATTTATTCTTTCTTGAAACAACCGTTTCAAAGTTCCAATAAAGTCTAACAATAGCTGAGAATAACAAGCTTAAGGGAATGCATTTCTCCGACATCTAATCTAAATATTTCTTATTTCTGAGAGACCCAACTTTCTCCATGTCACACTTGCGATGAATAAGAGTTCAAACAGTGACTTTTCTTAAGAATGCCTCAATTATTCAACACACATAATTAGCGATATAATCAGGCCCACCATTCAACCCCATTCTTCCAGGAAAACACAGATTCTACGAGTTGGGAAAATCTTTTGACGAACCAGAGTACGATACTCCTGCTCCCGAAATTTCTTCCGGATTTCACCGTGCCACTTTTGCGATGAACGAGAAGTTCTGGAGCAGGGGAAGGGAGATGGGGGAGAGGGCTTTTTGGGAGAAGGGAGAGATTGCGTCCTACTTTTCTCAGAGTCCTGTGAGGGTGTGCAAGGAAGGAAGGACAATGGAAGAGAGAGCGGGTGACCACTTCGCTTGGCGAGCGAGTGTTGACACAGTGTCATGTCTTCGTGGCTCTCAAGACGTGTTTGTTCTGGAGACTGATACGGAACCGTTATTTGGAGGAAAGGAATTTATGATTAGAGGAAGTAGGGACACATGAAGTGTTCTGTTATGGGATAATTTATTGATGACCAGGCATTACTTATTGATCGGTATTACTTGACCCGAAATTGTTGATGAAATTCATGCTCGAGTGGAATTCCTTTAATTAAAAATAATAATTAAATCTTATTTATGTCTTAGATATGTATTTGTGTTTATTACAATACTGTTATAACATTTAGCATATTATATACAGTTTTATTTACATATATTGCCGGGAGATGGTGATGAAGGATTAATCCTGCTAATTTATCTTTAAGGGAAATTATCTGGTGGGGGGGAGGGAGAAATGTTGAATCCCATGTTATTCTATGGAGATAAAATACACATCCTTTACCAGCATGCACAGATAAAGATCATCTATCTCTCTATAAGCTTAAAATATTTTAAAAATAATTATGATTTTTAAAAATTTGCGCTAAAATTTCAAAATATCCGAAGAGTATAAAAAGTATTGCATTACACCAAGCTCTATCTGAATACTAACATAAATTATTATTTTCACAGTCTCCTAAAAAAACGAAAATACAAAGATTTGATAGTGATAACATGAATTACTGTTAAGGGGACGGTGGACGTTAAAAATTTATTTTATTCATTTTTATCATAGCAATATGAAATTTTGTGCATATATACATTTCACCAACAGCATATAGAATACCTTTAAAAAATTTCCAACCTTATTAAAAATTTGTAATCTTTTTGCAAAAATTTAAATTTTTAAACGAAATTTTAAAATGATTTTTCTTGCTTTTGCATTTTTTATCTCTTAAAACTATATTATAAACAAATTTGTGTAAGATTTTTTAAATTTGTTGAATAGTTAATATTTTACAGATTTTTTTCTAAATTCCTTATCGATTTTCATCAGAATTTCGCCTTTTAATAAGTAAAAAATAAAATTTGACTATCTTAATGAAGACGAATTTTAAAAAGCTTACACAATTTCTTTTTAAATAATATCAGGATACTTCCTTATCAATTTTATATTAATCAAAAATTAAGACGCAAGGAGCAATTCAAAAATCTAAAAACACTGAAAAATTAGTTTTAAGAAAAACAGATTTAAAGTACATAAATACATTTATCTTTTTTTATTTACTCCTTAAAACCTTCATAAATGATATTTTAATTAGAAAAAACTGTTTAGGTACTATTATACCCCAGAAATAGACCTTTCTTCTGACTATTTTGCTATAGATGATTTTGCTCAAATAAAGGTCCACTGTCCCCTTAACACGAATAAAAGTTTAATTCCCCTTTAGGTTCATGTTAACGTGGTTCGACTATACAAAAATTTGGAGCTTATACCGGGATAAAGAATTTTCCTATCTACTTGCTAGAAAAAAAAAAAAAATTGTTGAAATTTCCAAATTTGAATCAAGAAGAAAGATAAGAAATTTTTCTTTAAGATAACATGGAATTCAACTTTCTTCTTCCCCTCGAATAAGCCCCCTTAATTTAACACGTTAAGTGCCACGATGACTGACACTGAACTTTCTGCTTAGAGCGCGTCAGTCATCGGCGATTGGCAGTATAAAATATGATGTAAAACTTAAAAATAATACATTGTTTTAAGTAACTATTACTAAAGTATAATCCTATAATAAATAAAAGTCAAGTATACATTTTAAATAAATTCTCAGTAATTAAAACAGTGTAAACTTCAATTTTATATGATATTTTACATTGTCAGTCACCGGTGAATGACGTGGTACTTAAGGCGCAACATTAGTCACAGAAAAAGACCCGGATGATAATATAAAGTCTATGGGAGAACTCTTTTCAAATATCTCGCTCAAATTTTAATATTTTTACATTATTTTTTTTTTTCATAGAATAACTAAAGACGATCCACAACCGGGCTTGTTTTTACTTTTTCAATTTTTGTTTCAGCTTTTTTTTAATTACTTTAACTTTCGAAGCCGGTTCTGAAATTGAAATTGTCATAATATAAAAAAAAATATATGCAAAATCGAAAAAGTTAAAACTAACCCGGTTGTGGATCGTCCTGAGCAATCCTATGAAACAAAAAATAATAATGTAAAAATATTAAAATTTGAGGTAGATATTTGAAAAGAACGCCCCCATAGACTTAAAATTATCATCCGGGTCGTTTTTTGTGACAATTGTGTTTCCTTAGGCCCAACACTAGTTGTTACTGCATTTAATAAGTAAAAACGTTTTTGCATTTTTAGTATGAAGGACTCAATAAAATTAGGGACGGATTTTGTAATACACTATATTGCCATTGATTATGGGACACTTGCGATTTTAGACATTTTACTAAATATCTAGAAAAATACATGAGGAATCATCTCGAAACTCTTAGTGTATAAATATAATAGTATACGTCATACATCTCCGAGAAGATTTTTTACCGAAACACCATAGGGGACCGTCAACAAATTAAAAAAGAATGAATATTTTTTGAATAACCCTGTCAAAACTAATGTAGCAAAAGAGCTCAAACTCTAGATTATGATTGAATGCCTTATTGTAATATACTGTGTTCATTTTTATGCAAATAGCATGCACACTCGCAGAGTAATTAAGGTTTTTATAAAAATGGTCCCAAATTTTTCCAAGTTTTTTCATTATAATTTTCAGAGTTCTTAATATAAAATAATATTTTTTTCAGAAAATATGACAAACAACATTGCACACAGTACCCTGTAATCAGAATTAAAAAATAATAAAAATTGTATGAAAAATGAGTAGGTTTACTATATAATTTTTTACTGAGCATGCGTCAAAGATATCAAAATTTCATTTGCATATTATGTTAGTTATATGTATAGAGCAACTTTTGAAAAAGTCTCAAAATCATAGCTTGAAAATTCTGAAAGTAATCGTTTATAGAAAAAGGACAAAATCCGTTGTTTCCAAAATGAAGCAAAAAAATGAGGGATTTTATCCAAATGCAGTAGTACATCCCATATTGTGTATTCTATATTGACACTAATCAATGAATATATGGATACAACCCCTCTTGTTTTTGCTTCATTTTGAGAATAACGGATTTTCGACTTATTCAATTGACGATTACTGTCAGAAATTTCAAGTTATGATTTTGTGACTTTCACAAAAGTTGCTCTATACATTTAGCTAACATAATATGCAAATGAAATTTTGATATCGTTGACGCATGCGCAGTAAAAAATTATTTAGTAAACCAACTCATTTTTTATACAATTTTCATTATTTTTTAATTCTGATTACAGGGTACTGTGTGCAATGTTGTTTGTCATATTTTCTGAAAAAAATTATATTTTATATTAAGAACTCTGAAAATTATAAGGAAAAAACTTGGAAAAATTTGGGATCATTTTTATAAAAACCTTAATTACTCTGCGAGTATGCATGCTATTTGCATAAAAATGAACAAGGCTAATTACAATAAGGCATTCAATCATAATCTAGAGTTTGAGCGCTTTTGCTACATTAGTTTTGACAGGGTTATTCAAAAGATATTCATTCTTTTTTAATTTGTTGACGGTCCCCTTTGGAGTTTCGGGGAAAAATCTTCAATGAGATGTATGACTCATACTATTATATTTATACACTAAGAGTTTCGAGATGATTCCTCATGTATTTTTATAGATATTTAGTAAAATGTCTAAAATCGCAAGTGTCCCATAATCAATGGCAATATAGTGTATAATGAAAATAAAAATCGAAATGTTTATGAAATCGCTTTTTTTCCTTGCATTTTTCCCTATGTTTGCATATTTTAATTTTCTCAAACTAATTCATTAATAATAAAATCGATCTCTAATTTTATTAAGTATACTATATTGAGGATATAAAAAAATACTGATATCGATTGATATTGATTAGCATATTATTTGTTAGTGTTTTAAAAACTGTTTTAATATGTTAAAACAATAACAAAAAATAAATTAATCATTAAACAAATAATTTAAAAAAAATAAACATTTTAATATCAAAAATTTCGTAATGTAGTGGCTGTTATATCCGAATTAAGCAACATTTTGTCTTAAATAAAGCAAAGAATATTTTAAAAAGAAAAAAAAATACTGGTACTAAAAGGGATATATTTTTTAATTTCTTATCCGTACGAACTCTGATTTATGCGATTAATTCTAATAAAATTAGTGCGTTTTCAACGGTATGCAGTTTATTGCTTTTATACCGCTATACTAAGTATTGCATTAGACAAATCTATACTAATAAAATCCGTGCGCCTCTGTCTGTCTGTCTGCTTGAAGCCGATTACAGTTCGCAACGCGGGCGAGTTGGAAGTTGCAAGAGGTGTCTTTCGATTGGAAAAATTCCGGGGAAGCCATTTCGGGCATTTTCGAGACCATGGGACCAAAATTAAAAGAGTTATGAATTAAAAACCCCTTGGGAATCGGAACGAAAAATGCCTCAATTCCCAAACGGAGCTCCGAAGCAGAACACTGCGCCACCTTGCGGTGAAGAACATGAATTTTCCCCCTTTGGCTAAAAGAAGAAACAGCCGAAAACTTCTTTTTCTACCGGCGCTAATTGCGTTTTTTTCCGCATCAAATTTTTTGACTTGCCGTAGAATATTTACCGTAGTTTTCGCTAAAATATTGAACTTAGAAATAAAACAGGACTATCGAAACTTTTTTTTTGCGCGTTTTTTCTTAAACCATCATGCAGACAGTTTTTAAAGTAGAAAAAAAAACTGATTACATATTCAGAATCTGCGTAAAAATCTGCTTCTGATGAACTAAAAAATACGAAAAAATGTCTTATGGGCGCGTAGTGCCCACCGTGCAAAACCAAATATGTTTAACGGGACTATGGGCGCGAAGCGACCATAGCTCTGATCCACAATCTTTTTTTTTTTCAAGTGCACGTGGCCCACAGTGCGAAATCACATATTTTTAACGGGACCATGGCTCTTTAATTTACTTTTTTTTGTGCTTGAGGATTCGAACACCAAGACTTGCTTATTAAATGAATTTTTTTGCTTATTATATACTGCTTAATACCGAGGTTCGTTTGGAAAAAGTGGCCCAGCTAGCGGGCGTAGCTCGCTAGTATATATTAAAAAATGTTATCAAGGCTTTAAAAGCCAATAGCATGCGGAGTATGCCACCCCGTCATTATTTATGTCCGAACCATCCCCGTCTTTAAGAGTTTAAATCTCGACTAATTGTTTACGAATTTTTTTTAAAATCATTATCAACACTGCTGTTATACTTCTGCTACGTTAGGTACCTCCAACATTTCTCAACATCTTTGCTCAATGCTCACAAATTGAGATTTGTGTGTAACAAAAAATATGTTTTTCTTAAAAACGATGCGATCTCGAGTAAATCGCTATAGTTTTGCTGCAAGGTTTAAAATAACATTGATAACCTCTAATTTTTTCACAATTTTAGTTTCAGTAGATTCCGAATTAGATAGGGGGGGGGGGGATATTTTTGAACTACATTTTTGACAATATCTTTGAAAATATAATACTTGGAATTAATTTTTTTTTTTTTTTTTTTTTTTTTTTTAGTTTAGCGTAACCAAAGCTTTCACAAGATACCCCATACGATCGATATACAAGAGTTTTTTTTTTTTTTTTTTTTTTTTTTCATTAATTAATTTAACTAGCCCCTTTACTCCTCTGGTAAATATGGTTGTAAATGTTTAATAATCTGTAAATATGTGGGTCAATAGTCTATTACTTCTCCCAATTTGAGTTTTCCACGTTACATAGTTTATGAGTAAAATGGATGTGACAGACAGACGGACAGACAGACACGGGAGTGATCTTATAACGGTCCCGTTTACACTTTATAAGGGAACCCAAACAGTTACAATTATTTCAATTTATACGGTCAATATCATATGTTTGAATGATTTTAATTATCCAGAAAGTTTAGAGAGGGGGGGGAGGGTGGCACGAAAAGGGAGAGCAGTTCAGATTTGCGGAATTTTCGTAAATAATATTGCTTTTTTTTACCTTCGCTCGCTACTAGAGTAGATTTAAGTAATTTTAAACAATATTGTAAAAAAAAGGCCAAAGTTCTCCGCAATTTTAACCAGGACAAGTTTTATATATTTTTAGATCATTCTAAGAGTTCATGAGTAATTTCAAAATATATGTACACAGTTTATATTCGCTTATTTTACCATTGTTCTAGATACAAGACAATGGAAAATCAAAATTGAAAAAGTGACACCAGTATCATTTTGGCATGTTTTAGAATTTAATGTTTATTTGAATAGTTCAGATAATAAAGGCGATTTATGTTGAAAAACAAATCGTACAACTGAAGATAATCGATAGTCTATGATCTGTTAAATTACTATTTAAAAAAAGAAAAAGAAAAGGGGGGGGGGAGAAAATTCGAATTATTAATTGGTAAAGAAAGCATTTGATTATAAACGTAAATGAAGATTTGGAACTTTAAAATGGTGATTGTGTCGCTTACCATCTTTATCATGCGAGCGCTTCGTTTGTTGCCTCATTATTCTGTCATAGAAAATTTATGAAAAAAATATTAATCTTCACTATAAGTTCTAAAATATGAGTTAATAACCTTTTTAAGGTAAGTAGAGATCAATTGGAAATTTGGTGATAGTTTTTAATATAAATTTAGAGTTTCGCCGAAAATTCTGCCAAAAACTCTGCTGGAACAAATTACACGTCTTCCAAAAAATTCCGCTTCTTCTTGCGGAAATTTTCAATTTTGCTCATTGATTTGAGATCTTATCGGCTCAAATGAGACACTCTCCATTTATTACTATGAACTTCACTGCTTATAATTATGTCATGACAGTCAAGACGCAAGTACAAATTATAAAGTAAGCAATGCGCATGCAACTAAACTTTGAAGATACCTTCCATGTGATCTGCAAAGCTGCTCTAACTCTAAATTTGCATTAAAAACTATCACCAAATTTCTAATTGATCTCTACTTACCTTAGAAAGGTTATTAACTCATATTTTAGAACTTATGATGAAGATTAATATTTTTTTCATAAATTTTCTATGGCAGAATAATGAGGCAACAAACGAAGCGCTCGCATGATAAAGATGGTAAGCGACACAATCACCATTTTAAAGTTCGCTGTAATAAATTTTGGTTTGAAAAGCAAAAATGTTTCTAATACTCTTGAAAGTTTTAGTGTAACAGGTGATCATTTATAAAAATCATTGTAAAAGATTAATCGAGGTATACTTGAAACATTTTTCAGTTACATGAATTTCCTATAAGTAGAGAAACGTCCGTAAAGGACGTTTCCGTGTCCGTAAAGGATTAATTGCATTTTATTTTATACGAAAATAAAAAAAAAATTGTGCAGAAGTGCAAAGAGCCAGCTTGTACCACACGCATGATTACCCAGATAACAGTTAATTAATAACTATGTATATTTATGCAAGCATTAATTACTTTTAAAAAAATGTTTGGAGATGTTTTCGTTTTGGGACGAAAGTAGAAAGATTATCAAAATTCTGTTTCGGTCTTAAAAACCTCTGTCGGTCGATCTTCAATAAGTAAAAATAAAGTGTATTATAATTAAAGAGCAGTGCTTGCTGCTCTTTATTGCCTGTTTTCAATTCATATAAGGGAATGATTTCTCAAATTATCTTCCTACCTCTATTATACAAATTTTTATCCCAAATTTTATTACTTTTTGTAAACGTTTATTTAGCTATATAAAATATTCACTATTTCAGAAAACATACATTATTAATTCACAACAGTGAGCACTCTTTTGCGACAGAAAACTAACACAAACATATAAAACTCCAAAACGGCACATTAGAACTAATAAATATACAATGATAATCTAGGCACAGGTTACATCATACTGCCTACTTTTTTTTAATGTCTTTTTTCCACGAACTCGGAAGGAGTCTGCTTGAAAATTTATGCTGAAAGTCACATGCAGGATGTGTCGTGCAAGTCTGTACTCAAAATGTCAGACTGTTGGAAGACCTGTTGGATTCTGTTCTCTTTCTAACAGGCAGCAAAACTTTGCCTCAGCACGCGACGATTATAATTTCATGGTAATATTTTGCTAGTCGCATTTCTGAAACGCTGAAATGCTTTTCTGAAGTGACAGGAAGGGTTGAAGAGCAATGGGTATTAATGTATCTTTAGTGATTCTAACTAAGCATTTAAACAAGACAGGCTGTTTAATTTAAAAAGTAAAACTTGATAAATGTCCGTACATATTAGATTTTACAGATGACATGCTTAGTTACATATTTCACGATATAGTTAAGAAATGAATTATTTAATAAGGTTCCTTAAAAAATATTTTTCTCTTTTCAACAATGTAAAATTTTCTGATAGATTTCCACCATCCTTTAGCTAATTCACATCCTTTTTTGCAGCTAGTTATTATTAGCATTATCTACCGCTTTCCTAATTAATTATTAAGATAACACAAAATCGAAAAATTAAAATCTGTATCTCAGCTTTTTCCTTAATTTTGATTTCTTATAAAGGTTGTATCAATATAATATTTTTATTGTAAATTTTCCAGCTTTTCAGAGTGCGTATCTTGATGAAAATGAAGAATCGCTAATTCTCAATTTCTTGTTATTTAATATCCACCATATTAAGTATGTCGTGACGTCATTTATTTAATCCAAATATCAGATTGAAATATTGCCAATATCTAATCATGTAGTTTGAATTCTAAAATGAATTACTGTACTCCAATCCCATCCCCTATTTGTTACTCTGGAGTAATAATAAATTAATAATCAATCATTTAAATTACTCCATTTCTCCAAATTTCTTATTCTTTGTTACCCCACCCGCTCCTCCAAATTCGCAAAACTAAAAATCTTTTAAGTTTTTTTCTTTTTGAAATTTGTTCTGCTTTATTGTAATTATTTTGTTGTAAAAATAATTAATAAAATTCCTTTTTCCGCTACACACAAATATCCCTTCCCCCCAAAAGGGTACATTTCTTCTATTTTCCCCCATGAGATAAAATTTAAAATCTTTGAAATTCTACTTTTTCAATTTTTATCCTATTTATTACTTTGCAGCTAAAGTAAGTAGTTGATCATCTAAATCCCCCTCCCCCATTCCTGAAATGCTTAGGAAGTGGATTTATAGCCATAAAAAAGACTAAAGAAATTTTTTGACACGGATATCATGTACGCACCACAATGGCGCTATTGGAACAAAATGGCGATTTTATGCCTCACATGGTAACCCGGCTACTGTTGTTTATTAATAAACTGTTTATTTACTTTTATTTTCATTTTTTAAAAAGATATAAATTGTTTTGTTCTATAGTTAAGTTTTTTTTATTTACCATTTCCATATTAAAATAATAAAAAATAATACATATGCAACTAATATATTAAAACTAAGTTTTCGCCAAATTGGCGTGAGAAAAAAAAATTGCGTCAATTGCGTACATGACACCTGTGCCATTTTTTAAAGTAACTTTTTTATTCGTTCTCTCAAAATATACAGATGTAAAGTGTCAGCATTCAGAATCATAAAAGAAAAACCAGTCAAAATCATAAAAATACTTTTGTCTTTTTAAGAGTGTATTTCGATTCAAACTGCTTGTTTTCCGATTTATTTTTGAATTCACTTTTGCTCTCAAACACATGAAACTCGGAGATTCTCTTAATTAGAAAGTGCACAAGGTGCCGTAAAGGTCAATTCTTTGATAAGTGTACAAAATATTGCAAAAAAAGCAATCAAAAACGGCAATTTGAACCGATTTTTCCGAAGTGGGAGATAAGGGAATGAAAAAAAGGGTCTTCCAGAGAAGTTAATTGCTTATATATCAAATTCTAATGAATTGAGCGTAAAAAGACTTTACTCGGCACCTCATACGTCCCTTCAAGAATCCCCTCAGCAAGTTTCATGATTCTACTTTTAAAAATGTGTCTGAAATTGTATCGGAAAATTTCGAGCTGCTGAAGGTGGAAAAGCGTTTTTTCGAATACACCCTTAAACATACCTCAATATCTAATTCAATATCACTTCGATTACTAAATAAAGTTTGAGAACACGTAAGTTTTAAAGGAAAAATCTGTCACATGTCTTACTTGCCTAAAATTTTTTGTATAATCGGGGGAATTAATTTTAAAAAAAAATCTGATTCCGCTACAAATTATCATATAAAAAACTGGCACTGGTGTTATTTATGACGGCCGATTATCTGCACTAGGGATATAGGCCCGAGGGAGTATGCCTTCATGGGAGTCTTTCTAAGGGATTCTAACCCGTATTTTCGCAAGTTTACCCAAGGTTCGAAGAAAACCACTGTGACGAAATTTTCTCATATAGCTGCATTCTTTCATCCTGTAAAATTTTGCCCGCTTTTTCAGCTATACTTTGTATTTATTTTACGGAGCCCTCTGAGCGCTTATACTACTTGTATTTGACAATTTATTAATTATAAATTGGTTTATTGCAGTAAGTCTTAATGTTTGGACAAAGAGCTATTCACTTTTTAATTACCCTTAAAAACTGCGGAGATCGATCGCCATTAGCTTTAATAAAATAGGCTGATTGAGAAACGAATGATCCTTTTTCATTTAGTCTAACGCTGTATAGGCTTTTTCACTTTAAAAAAATGTCAATTTCATCAATAGATTTTTTTTCTATAAAATATACCATTTTTTACTGTGAAAATTACAGAATTTTTTACGGTGTTGTAACAAAAGGCTGAAGAATAACACTAATTAAAAAAAATAAATGATTCTCCAATTAACCTGGCTCTTTGCATTTACGAAGAGCTGGGTTTTTCACTGTGAATGTTTAAGAGGTTTATATTGCTGGCACTGTTAGCGCTGTTTTATCATTATCTTGCTTTGTTAAAATTTGTTCATAAAAATATTTTGCGATTTTTTAAAGTTCCATTGAAATTAATACTGCATCTCTAATGTTTTGATTTTAAGACATTTTCCATTTATAAGCAATTTTCTTTTATATCTGATATCGCAGTTGATCAAGCAATTTGCATAACGTAATTTCTGCTACTAAGCATATTTTACTAAAACAAAAATTAATTGGGATTCATTTATATTGGAGAAATAATATCCTTGATAACGTGTTTCGCAATATAAGTTTACAATTTTTTATTAGAATATTTTCCTGTTCTGTTCATGGATTTTTCCTTCTATGTCTTTTATTTATTCTTTTCAGTTTTTGAATTTCAAATTATAGAATACACAATTTAACAGAGTAATAAAATTATTGGTTCATTTACCTTACCGTAATTTTACATGTGATTTGCAGTTAATAATTACAAAAAGTTTTATTATCTACCTATATCTATAATAATCTATAATAAATTTCACCTTTCTGCTGCACACATGCCAATACATGAAGCAAATGGGGCCTCACTTTTAAGCATATAGATATTGGAGCTTCCAAAGTGAATAAAATAGTTTAGAAACAGTTTCTCAAAAACATGTTTTGCTGCAATTATTTTCTGAAAACCCTGAAAGAAAATTTAGGTTAACTTGGCAGACGTACCGTTATATCTAATGATAAATCTATTTTAATAATATCAAGAAAATTAATCCCCAAAGAAAGATAAATAATAGTTAATGCAATAAAGTTATTTCATGTATCACTATAAATAAAGAAAATCAATTCCATTTCACAGAAGAATCAAGAAGTTAGATGTTTATTTATTTCTCTTATGTGTAATCAATGTAAATTGTTTCAAGCACATTCTGATACTCAATAGTGACTTTTGTGAACTCCAACTTTTTCTTATTAATAACTTTATTTATTATTTATAGAAAGTTTCTTTAACTTATTTATTACTTCCTGGTTTAAGGTGTATAACCTTTTAATGTTATACACCTTATTAATTATTATTATTATTATTAAGTAGTTATTATGAAAAGTCTCAATAAGAGATATGCAGCTTTTTCGCCACTCAAATTTAATAGTATAAAATAAATTTCTTTTCTTCAAATACTGATCTGCATAAAATGAGAAACCACACAATTAAAATATTTTCACCCAATTGCAACGTATTTTAAACATAATGCATATTGGAAATATTATTATTATTATTATTATTGTAAATACTGATTATTAGAAATATAAAAATATAGGAGATGGGATACTAATCGGATATCTTAGAAAAAGGTAAGCAATTTTAATTTACTTACATTATTGTTATATTTGTTAAAAAAAAAAAAAAAAAAAAAAAAAAAAAAAATACTGAGGAAGACCGTTTTTCCGTCAGTATTGTAGTTAGTGAACATTAAAGATTGTTAACCAAGCACCCCCTCCAAAAATAACTTCATTACTATTTTGACTTGAGGAGACAGGACACTCCGAAATGTGATGCATTTTAAACGCCGGAGAAGCTTATTCGGGTGTTGCGTCGCCAGGTAATATGTTCTGTAATCTAGAAAGTCCTTTTATATTCCCAGGTTTTTAAAAAGACAACAGGAACTTGTTTTCAAACGATAATTACATCTTCTTGTCCTTTATGAATTATCATTAAAATATATATTTCAAAAGTTGTTCCACTTACGCACAGAAAGAACAAAAATCCTAGAAACGAGGATTAACTAGGTATAAGGAGAACTGATTTTCCGGACCAATGAAAACTTTCCGAACGAAAAATGACCATAAAGTGATAAATCTAATCCAATCAAAGTATCACGGTCAAACGCTAATTGCCCTTCCACCACCGATGCCAAACGGCGAAAACAAAATGAACGATTCAAAGCTATTAAAAGAGAGAAAAGGGATTTTCCTAAATTAATTTTCTCCGCAGAATCATTTAGGGAAAATTTTTGATTTATTTTAAAATGACCATTTGATTGTTCACCCACTGTGGGAGAAAATATCGTTTGGCAATTCGCTTTCGTTCTGCGCCCCCCCCCCCTCCCCACACCCGCACTACAACTAAACTCCTGCGGCCGCAAAGTTAATTATTCTGTTACACATAATCACTCACTTAAACGCTTAATTGTCCCCTCCACCCCAACCACATTCTGAATTTTAAATTCTGAAGCTATACATATTAAAAGCGAGCCATTCGCGCCATTCTTCAGCGCTGAGTAAAGGGGAAAGGAAAGGGAGAGGGGACGGGGTGGGAGAGGCAGAGAGGATCGTTTTGTTTGTTTACAAGCCCGTAAACAGATTAGAGGAAAGATGATTAAAAGCATGGGAAGGATCGAAGTGGTAACGGAAGAATCGCGTGGAACATTAGAAATGGGTTGTAAAAATTTGATTAAGAAATAAAATAAAGAAATTTTAAAATAGAAGACAAATAGGCAATATATAAGGTGGTGTTATTATAAAGATTATCTGGTAGAAATGGGAAATACAGCAATGGAAAGAAATTTTTCCAGTTAAACTGGTGGCATTGAGCTCTGAGGTTATTCATACTAAATATATATTATACCGATATCCGAAGAATAATGCTTCTCAAAAAATAACGAAATAGACAAAAGACCCATTTACCAAAATTAAGAATGCAGGAATTAGCTCATCAATTTCACCCTTCTATACTCATCCAATGAAACATCAAATCTAATCAGGGGAGCGCCTTATCAGAATGAACCGGTATACTAAATTTGAAGCAAAGCAAAGCAAATAATTCGGTATGAAAAAATCATTTATGTAAATTAGGGGGGATTAGCAGCCTATTCCCTCTTTATACTTAACCAATTTACTCCCCAAACTAATCATGGAAACGCCTAATCAGAAAGAACCTATACACTAAATTTGAAGCAAATCTGATATTTCTATTAGGAGTTAACGTGTTAATTACAAATAGAACCTACAGGACATTAACTCTCGGGATTTGATAGTTTGTGAGCTAAAAACTATTCAGAATTTCTCAGTTCAAAGAAAAAATTCTTGAAAATCAATATTAAAAAGTCAATGTTATTTAGAATAAGTAAAAACGATGAAAGGTAAAACGAAAGAGAATGAAATGAAAAAGAATGGGAAAGATTGAAGTGGAAACGAAAAGATCACTTGGGACATTAAGAATGGGCGAGTAAAAAATTTATTAAAAACTAGCATTTTCTCCCGTTATGCTGATCTTTAAAAGAATTACTGAATCAAACGAAGTACATCTAATAACGTTTAAAAAATTAAATATCTAATCAAACATTCATAATTGTTGTCTTATTTGTATAATCTTACATTATCCTGTTAAAAGTCTATGTTGACGACATGAAAGACAATATAGCTAGCTCTAAAATGAGCGAAATACCTATGTTTAACTATTTTTCTGGTAGATGTGTTATCTTGAAATTCCCGCTTCTACCTAAACATGCTGCCGAGGCATAGCGAAATATCTCAGGAACGCTGGAGGTGAATAACTTGAAATAATGACCAGAGAGCTTTCTAATGATATATCACATGAGGGGTATAGGCCAAATTTAAAAAATCCCTCTCCTCCCCCACCCTGAAGAGTTTGAATAATCGCGTCTCCCCAGTATAAAACCTTTTCTCTTTGAAATTTTCAAATATTATAACTAATATTTATCAGAGAGCCCCCTTATTGTTTATTTAAACGCTACAAACTGAAAAAAAATTCGGAAACAGCCCCCCGCCCCGTGGGGGGCGAACTGGTCTTCGAGAAGAAAAGTTCATAATGTGAAAGAGCAGTCCGAATACTTTCTTATGATATACAGTCGACTCTCGTTAATTCGAAATCGGATAATTTGAATCTTCGCTTAATTCGAACTAAACATGAAGTCTTGAAATTTTCAATGGCAGAATAACGTTAAAAACTTTCATTAATTCGAACTGATTTCCTCTTGACTTCGTTTAATTCGAACTAACGAGAATTCCGATTTTTCAATTTTATTTCTTCCTCACGGATTTCAGATCATTTGAATCACTTCTTTCTTTGATTTTTGTAAAAATTGTTCCGAACGAGTATACATATAATACAATGTATTTCATATCCACTTTCTTAGAGTCCCGTCTGTCCATCAGTGACGCTTTAAATTTTTCTTCGATCGTGTTTTTTTCTAATCTTTTAATTAGTTTATGTATTTATACATTCTAATTTATTATTAAGTCATATTCTAATGATAACAGACGAAATGTATTTAAAAAACACCATAACATTAATTCCTTTGTAATAGCACCGTATTAAGCATGTTTTTATTTCATATTTTACATAATTCGAACTTCGGATAATTCGAACATTTCGTGTGGTCCCGACGAGTTCGAATTAACGAGAGCCGATTGTATGTCATTTGGCGGATCCAAAAAAAGTTTGGAATTTCTTGCCCCCATTTTAACACCCTCGAGGATGGAAATTTTAAAATCACTGAAACACGTCAATTATTTTAATAAATTTATTTTCTGCCGTTTCACGTTTCTACTTAAAACGACTGTTGAGATGTGCCAAATGTTCAAAATTGTTCGATCTCTATTTTAATCCCTTCAGGTGGGGGGAGGGCATTTTCTAAAATCACTGAAATACGTGTTTAAATTATTTTTTTCTAGATTTATTTTCTGGAATTTCACGCTCCTACCTTAAATGGCTGCTGAGATACAAGAAAATGTTCCAGAATTTTCGACCCCCTGTTTGCCTCCTTAGAGAGGGAATTTTCCAAAATCCCATGTTTATTAATGCTTGCATCATAAGAAGTATATTTTTCTCAATTTTCATGTTTCTACGATCAGTAATTTGGGCTGCACGTTGAATATCAGTCAGTCAGGGCAAACTATTTTATATATGGATAGATAAAATAAATCTTGAAATGTGAAATAGTTCATAATGTATTATTACAAAAACTATCAAAATGTAACGATGCAAAAAATAAGAATTATTCAGAATTTCTAAGTGACCTTAAACCTTTGAAAATTAAAGAAGAAAATCTTACAATAATAGAACTTAAAATAAGAAATGACGGTGATTAGAGGAAATGCGATTCAAAACATGGAAAGGATGGAAGTTTTAATGAAATTACCATGTGGGTCATTGTTGACGAGTAAAAGTTCTATTAAAAAACAAAATAAAGAAATCTCAAAATACAAGGTAATATATAAAGTGTTATTATAAAGATTATAAGACAATAACAATGAATAAAATAAAAACTATTCAGAATTTTCCTTAGTTGGAAAAAAGAAGCTTTTGAAAATAAATATTAAAATTGAAAAAAAAAATCTTAGTAGAATTTAGAATAAGAAATCTCAGTGATTAGAGGAAAAGCGATTCAAAGCATGGAAAAGACCGCATGGGGCATAGAAAATTGACGTGTAAAAATTTGATTAAAAAACAAAATAAAGAAATATTAAGATACACGATACTGTACAAAGTGCTGTTATTATAAAGATTATAAGAGAGTAAAGATGAATAAAATAAAATTTATTCAAAATTCCTTAGTTGGTAAAAAGAAACTTTTAAAAATCAATATTAAAATTTAAAAAATTGAAAGAAAGAAAATAGCTTATGACAACAGAATTTAGTGTAAAAAATCTTTGTTTTTAGAGGAAAAATTATTAAAACGATAGTAAGAATCGAAGTTGTAATAGAAGGATCACGTTGGGGCATTAGAAATGAGCGTGTGTAGAAATTTGTTTAAAAAACAATTTGAAAAAAAAATCTTAAAAATTGCAAGAAAGTATATAAAGTATTATTATAAATACTATCCAGCAGTAAGGCGTAAAAAATAATTTAAAATTTCTTAATAATAAAAAAAACTAGTCGTCGGGGGCCACAGTAATACTTACCCATCATGGATATGCATATTATAAAATATAAAAATAAAACATGCGAAAACTATACAAATCCAAATTATTGATTATTTATTATTTATTACAATTCCAAAATAAAATTTAAACATGCATTTAAATATTTCCACTACTTGATTATCCAATAGACCCATTTCGACAAATAATATAAATCGCCAAGCTATTCTTAAATTATACAAATTGGCATAATTTTTATTTAAATAATGAAAGAACAAATAAATTAGTAAAAGATTAATAATGTTATGAATAAAACATTGTATTAAAAATCAATCGATGATATAACAAACACATGCAACGTTTTTAATGTCAAGTGAATGTGGCATATACGATAAGTCATTATTGACATTTAATCTTACAGTTTACGATAGTTTTTTCTTTAATTTCCTCGGATAATCAAGCAATATCGAGACAGACAGACGGATGGCAAACTTTTTCTTCTAAAAAATTAATATTAAAGTTGAAAAAGAAAAAGTTTGTGACAATAGAATTTAGAATAAGAAATTAGCGATTAGAGGAAAGATAATTAAAAGCATATAGGACCGCAATTCAACAGGGGGGAGGGTACACTAGACATGAGCGAGTGCCAAAAAAAAAAAAATAAAAAAAAAATAATAATAATTAAAAAATAATTTTTAAAAATTTTAAAATACAAAATAGTGTATAAAATGTTGTAAATTATAAATATTATTTAACAGTAACAACGGAAAAATAAAACCTATTCAGAATTTCTTAGTGCAAAAACTTTTTGAAAATCAATATTAATTAAAAAAAAAATCTTACAATAAAATTTACAATAAAAAATCATAAGGGTTAGAATAAATGTTATTAATGAAGTATTAATTAAATAATTAATGAAGGATCGAAGTCTTAACTGAAGCATCGTGTAAGACATTAGAAACTGGCTTATTTTTTTTAAATTAAAAAATAAATAAATCTTGAAATATAAGATAATACACAAAGTGTTGTTATTATAAAGTCTATCAAACAATAACGATGACTAAAATACAAATGTCAGAACTTCTTGATACAAAATTTTGGGAAATATATATTTAACAATAAAAGAAATGTATGTATCTTACGGAGATAGTTAGAGTAAGAAATAACAGTGAAAAGTGCGTATTTGAAATTTTACTTGTGGATACGGTCAGAGCCTTTGAGACAATATATTTTAAAAGTATTTCCTGATATAACTTCGCCGATTTTTAATGAAAGAACATGTTTTAAAGAAATGCGAAAATACTATGTCATATTCCTTTGAAATGATTTTTCCCCATAGGCCGTAATGTAATAAGAAAATTTTGATTCTCTCTAAAATTTCATGGCAATCCGAGTATAGTTACTGGAGTTAGAGCGCGGCCAGACGGCCAGACAAACCGAATGCATAAGCACTTTTCAAATTTGTTGGAAAGTGCTAAAAAGAGAGCAAAAAATATCGCTATTTTTTTTCTTCTATTACTCTGGTATTTTCTTTGAAATCAATATATATATATTTTTAAAGCATCTATTATCGTATTCAAAAAGAATTTTCACCAATAAAAAAAGTAAAAAAGAAAAAAAAACCTACATGCAGCTCGAAAACATCAACATTCATGTTAAAGATCAAATTTATATCCTCTGTAATTTCATCTCTATACCTCGTAAATAATTTCCGTGTATGTGCCTTTGTAATTTTCTGAAGTACACAGTTATTTATCATAAGATCACATGCAGAAATGCAGAATGAAGTGTTCAACGCAGAATTTCTAAATGTTTTTCCAGACAATTTATTCAGAGACATTGCACAATTAGCTTTATCCTTTATTTATTCATCCCTTTTTTAATACTAGAAACTTATTTAGACGAACATATGCATACATAAAATAAAAAAAGAGAAATTGTCCAGTTCTCCCCATCATACTAAGATAAAACCAAGCCGAATGACATTCTTGCACGCTATATTGTGACATTGTGAGTAAACACTCAGTACTGTCACGATATCTGGCCTGCACGAAACTATCCGGCAATTAACCCTACTTACGTACCCCCCCCCCCCCTCTCCCTTTCACCGGAGAGGTACCAGCGTCCGACATACCTTCTTCGATCCAAGAACTATATCTGAAATGGAACCACCAGTTGCTTTGACTTTTCTATATGACATACAACATTAGAGTCATTTATTTTACTATACTTATTATTAGTATTTAAAGAAAATCTTGCGTCGATGCCGTGTAGTTATTGGAACAATCTTTTTTCTCCCATGCGTTGTCAAAATAGTACACGCAACACTACAGTATCTCACGAAATCTTTTAATTAGTAACGCATAATTAATCTTTTCAAATTAAAGTGGTCAATGTTAAACAGAAAATACGAATTATGTCTTTTATTTTAAATTCATATGTAAAAAGTATAAAACAAGACACGTCAGCTATAATTGTCACCACCTTCTTAACAACTATATTAAGTATCACATATAAAATAGTGGGATATGCATAATAACTTACCTAAAATATGTAATCTATTCCCCCCTCCCCGAATAAGGCATTTGGAGATAGTTGAAAAAATTTCAATCCGTAGTTATAACGGAGTGGTAAAGTTTCCACATCGACAGTTGAACCCAAAACCCCGAAGAGTTTCCCAACATTTTTAATAACCCAAAATGTGAAGCGTCGAGTGCAAACTGCTGGCGCGTATAATAGAAACATGTACTGCTTTTTATGGTGTATTGTACTTAAAACAATGATGAGCACGATTATTAAAAGTTTCATTATAATATACTTCAGTTTTATGAAAGTTATTATCGTCAACCAAAGTTGCGTTATGGCAGAACACCCTGTATCTGTGGCTAAATTAAGGGATTTGCGTCCCCATGTTCTTTGGCAATTTTCAAGTCTCTTAATGTCAATAATATGGGTGAAAATATTATCACCCTTGAGAATTTGTTGGTCGAATTCGGAAACACCCTGTATAATGTAAATTTTGTCATCACAATGCCGTCGGATTTTTTTTTTAACATTTCCGTATTTAAAAATTTCCGGTTCAAAGACAGAAAACAATTTTTCAAGGACAAACTTGTATCTTTATGTATTTAATTATTCACTTTTCAAGAACACGTTTACATCAAAGTTGGGATGTTTTTATTCACACTACAGTAAAGAAACAATTACCCTCCACGGAATTCAAACTAGGAAACCGTCCTGTGTCCTCTTCCATCTTATTACATTTAACCATTAAGGATGTTCTTAAATCAAAAAGGGCAATTTTGTGACATATCTTTTAATTTAGTTTTGTTTCGAAATGCATGAAACTAGCAGTTGTTACTATTCAAAAATTATCTAATCGCTTTTTTTTTTTTTTTTTTTTCAAACTTAAGGGTGTATCCGAAAAAACGCTTTTCCATCTTCAACGGCTCGAAATTTTCCGATACAATTTCAGAAAAATTTTTAAAAGTAGAAACATGAAACTTGCTGAGGGTATTTTTGAAAAGACGTATAAGGTGCCGTGAGATGTCATTTTTAGCTTAATTCATTCGAATTTGATTTATAGACAATTTTCTTTTCAGAATGACACCTTTTTTCGTCCACAAATCTCCCGCTAAGGAAAAATCAGTTCAAAACGCCGTTTTTGAGTGCTTTTTTTGAGGTATTTTCTGGATTTATCAAAGAATCGACAGTTACGGCACCTTGTGTATTTTCTGAATAAGTCAATTTGCCAGTTTGATGCATTTGAGAGCAAAAATAAATTCAAAAATAAATCGGAAAATAAGCAGTTTGAATCGAAATACACCCTTAATTGGTTTTTCGGATCAAACTTGAAGTTTTCAACAGCATTTCCCGACAAAAGCAGAAAAAACAGTCTTACAAAAGGAGAAATGCGCGTGATCACATGATCGAAATCGCCTTTAACTCGGTAAGTAATTTATCATAAAGTGGAAAACTACACTACAAATAACACATGAAACACTTTTGAAACACTAACTGAACATAAAAATCAATACTTCTAACTAAAATCGTTTTAGATTGTGCTGTTTCCATTAGGCATGATTGTGTTCACTTTTAAAATTGTGTAATTTTAAATGCACCATAATTTTAAAATACTTTACATGCGTTGTTTTATAGTGTCCTAAATTGTAAAAGTTTACAATGTGTTGCCAATTCGGACAAATTGTTGCACAGCACAACACTATTTTGAGAAACTATTTTCATCAACACTATTTACAACACAATTAACAACACTATTTTTAGAACACTTTTCCATATAGCAATACTTTCCAACACATTAAGAATGTATTTCTAGAAAGCAGTACTTTCGCAGCATATTAAGAACACAATCACAACACAAAAAACGCTACACAACACATATGTGTTATGAATTTGGGGAAATAAAATTTCCCGAAATGTGTTTATTTATTTATTTATTTATTTATTTTTTTTTATTGATTGAGCGTTTGCAGTTGTACGATTCCGAATCGCTTCCATAATCAGGCCTTTCAATTTTATATCTTTCTCTTAAAAAGTGAATTTGTAAATGCGCCACAATGTTTTGAGCTTGTTGAGTAGAGCAGTTGAGAGCAACCTTACGCGATAGGATATATTTTCAATATAAATCCACATTTAGCCAATATTGGGGTTTCATTAAAAATAATATCACTGTACGGAAAATACAATTAATTACAGCAATTAATTACTTCGCTTTCCAAATACAACAATTTCTAAACATTATTTACGGATCTTGTAGTGTTTTGAAAGCAATAACGAAATATTCCGTAAAAATTTTTGAAAATTTTACTGAATTTATAAGGGTTTGTAATCTGAAAATGTCAATTACGGAAATTATACAAATGAAATTATTCTGTATAATTTTACGGAAAAATTTGTGTATATTGACGGATTTTTTTTTCCTGCTACAGTGAATAAATCTTGTCCGTATATAGATAAGTTCGTTAATCAAGTATGTAGTTTTTGTAGTTTGTTTACAGGATCGCGCGAAAGTAACAGGTAGTATTTGCCAACACGACAACGTTCTAAATACTAAACTGATTCGAATTTAATCGAAGCAGCGTTTTGATCTTGCAAGTATCTTAGATAACTTATTTAATCAAGTAAGTAGCTCATATAATTCGTTTACATGGACACAAAAACATTTTCGATATAATTCAAGATATGTTTTTGGTTATATTACAGTGTAATGGCGATTTTAAGATTCTGATTTTAATACATTTAAACATTTTTTCATATAATTGCTCATATTCATTAAATTATATTTGGTAACTCTAATTTATAATTTACCTACAACTTTCCTTTCTAGCCTAAATGGCGAGCTCAAAATATCGGATGAGTGTAGGGGAGAGGAGGCGCATGTGAACATGGGTAACACATGGGGATTTCTTCAAATATTTCACTCAGTTGATCTGAATTTAAAAAAAATATCAATAAATAGCAGTACTAGTACAAACTTCTGACTGAATTTCCAGAACTATGAACCACTTTCATTTCTGCTTGCTTTAATTTGTTTTAGAAGGTGTTAAGTAAAAAAAATCTTAAGTTATCGAAGAAAAAATTCATTCATTTTTTAAAATAGAATATCAGCATTATATTTTACAGTGGCATTAATTAGGTAACTCTACAAAAAAGTTTTGTTTCCTTATTTCAACTTTTAATAAATTAAGCGTATGTTGGTAGATGGGGCACTTGTAAACAGAATCTAAGGGGACAGATGAGAACAGTTCATAAGTGTATTTTTTAAATCTGCAATTGCATTTTGTTTAAAATTTAATTACGTTTGTCAAAAATTCAGCAATAAATTCAGTATTTTTAGGATTTCTTCACAATTTTATTTTTATTGAAGTTAAATAACAAATAAAAGCGGTGGCTCCCTTTAAAAATTAGTATGTTTATTTTTTATTCTTTGATGATTTCCAATTTTAAACGTATGTATTTTTTCTTAGCCCATATTAAAGGTATTTTATTTTATGAAAGTAAAATTTAGTTGGCCAAAAAAAGTGAAATAGTAGGGTGATAATCGCCATTTTTTTTATAATCACAATTTTACAAATTTTTAAAATCATAATAAACAATTTTGTGATACCCATTGCATAACTTTTACAAAAAAGTATAACCTCGATAACAGAGTTATTCAATAACTCATTTAACACTTTGACTGCCATGGCTATCATATGTGATGGCAAGTGATGTTTCCGTTGGGGCACTGGCTATCAGATATGATAGCCATGATGTTTCAATACTCCAGGCCTTGGTTATCAAAAACAATACGAGTTACATGAAAATGGTATTGAAGTTTGACTGTTGGGTTCCTTGTGTTGTTTTAGATATACGTGCTTTGTGCAAATTGATATATATGCCGATTATATGCCTTTATATTATTGCTTATCTAATTATAACCTTGCATAATATTGCAAACTCTTCTTGCTCATTGTAACAAAAATTCAAAAAACTAACATAAAATAATATAAATAAAATATAGAAAAAATAACAGAAAAGAAAATCTAAATCAATAATCTCCCAAGCTCTTCCTTTCATATATTTAACTTTTTTTTTTCAATTTAAGAGATTATACTGCAAAAACATAAATCTTAATAAGTGATTTTAGTGACAAATTTAGTTGGCTATAAAATAAGATAACCATGACCACTCATGAAAGAATTTACACTAACTTTCGTGGTGTGCTTTGGGTATTATTTTTGATAGCCATGATGAAAATCTACCTGTTTGTTGCAAAATAAGTCACATTGAAAAATGTTGATTTTGCGTGTAGTTTTATGCTACAAAAATTAAAATTACACACACACACAAAATTGGCACCCTGGTGAACATTAGAAATTTTTGAAATGGAAACTATTTAGAGCAGAATTCATTTTTAAAAAGGGGAAAAAATAAAAATTCCAGAGAAATGTTACAATATCGTATCCTGATGAAATGGAAAACATTTTTTTCTCATCATGTGACACTTGAACTTTAGTGACACTTTGCTGTAATTTACCGAATTCTCACTTTATTATTAACAAACAAACTTTTTTTTTTCTTTAATGATATTTTATTTTAGAATTTTTTTTTCAAACAATTTTGAACAAGATCAATCAATCTTGATGCTGACCTCAAGAATGTCTTTATCAAGAACCAAAGAATCCTTAAAATCAAGAACAAAAGAAAAAAAATATATCAAGAACGTTTTGCATCTAAAATCTCTTGATCTCAATAACCTTTATCGCACCCCAATCAATCCTGATCTTAGCAAGCAATCTTGATTTGCAAGCAGTTCGCAAACAATAACCATGCAATTTACAATTTTTGAAAGCAATATGCTTTTATATCTTACGCATAAAGCAGATCCTATTTATTTCCGTCGAACTTTTTTATATAACAATATAAAATTTTAAGCGCCTGATATTTTAACAAAGAAATTGATAATTTTCTATATCTCTTTTTAAGTTATGTAATCTGCTTATAAATCTTATATAATTAAATCAAAGACATTTTTAAACATTTTATCCCTCCATTAACAGTAGTTTAGTTTAATAGCAGTGAAATACATTTTATAATTCATGAAAAGTATGCCTAAAAGATCTTACACTTAATCAAGAATTAAAAGATTAAAAGCCGTGCGAATACGAAACAAACCCACTCTAAAACTTCCTATTCGTGTTTCAGAGTAAATGTTTTTAGTTTACGAAGATAACACAGCACGCATTATCAATATGCCTGTCTCTTATGTTACTCATTTTTCGATGAGATTGTGTCCAGCAAAAGAAAACCCTCCCCTCTCCAAAACATTCTTACACGCAACAACACTGTGAGTAAACAACCTTGATACAGACTGTCACGATAACTTTCAAAGCACGACATGTCCAGTAATTAAACCTGGTGTCCGGCTATCTCCACTTTTCGTACCAGTGTCCGGCAACCTCCTTATGCTTTACCCCCCCCCCCCTCTCTCTCTCCCTGGAAGCAGACCAATAACATAGGGAAGGCGTCTTCCCTATATTCTAAGCAAAATTATCTTGTAAAATAGAGATTTCGTGATAGACTTTCATTTGCATATTTTCTTAATAGGACATAAATACCACGTGCTTTCTTTCACGCCGTTACGGTTCCAGTGCTTTTGTTACTGTCGTTTATTTATCGGGAATTTTTAATTCGTGTTGGCTCCTCGAAGAACTGAAATAGGAACACGTAATAAAGAGAGAGGACGAGATTATATTTATTGTAGAAATTACGTTCTTTGTCTCTATGGTTACGTTCTCAACAGTAGAATGCAACACTGGAATTGTCAAGCTTTTAAAAAATGATTGGATGTTCTAACAAAAAAAATCATAAAACAGATGCTACCGTTTTAACAAAATTACTCTTATAGGTGAATAGAAGGTATTAAACTTTTATTTGACGGTAACGATTATTATCTTAGTTAGTTTCAGACAGTTAATGCACTTAGCGTCAAAGATTTTCCAGAATATCTGGCTATAAAAACGAAAAATGTAAACGGGTCAAAACTCTTTAATTTTTACACCGGCCCGGACCAATGTAGCTACAGTGCGGGTAAAACATGACCTGAAAATTTCAGCAAATGGAGACCTATAGTTTGTTTGCATGAACTTGAAACTACACAATGAATTAATTTTGTCCAAACAACACCTCCCATCCTCCATACATATATCTCGTGCATTATCACTTAGTATAATTTAAGCTCAAATTAGAATTAAATAAATACTAATATCTTTAAAAAACATATATATCCAGAATTTACATTGTCATCAGAGAAAAAAGCTGAAGAAAAATGCAAGAAATGGAATATTTTGATCTCATATGACAATATGTTTCAAGTGGGTCCCGGACACATTTTTAACTATTTTTTATTTATAAAATTAAAATTTTGAAAATTTTGTGATGGTTAACCATATCATTTGTAATCAAAATCACAGGATAAAACTTCATGTATTTTTTTTATATTTTTAATTTAAAATATGTTAATAATTTAAATTTGTTATAACTCGAAATATTATTTGTATACATTCATTTTTTTTTCATTTAAATAAATAACTAGTATGTTGTGGCCATCACAAAACTTTCTTCTATCCTGTTGTGAGTCTATCCTGTTTCTTCCTCCTGTTGTGAGATTTATACCAAAATGTAATCAGCGTCTAATTATGTTATATATTATAGTGTACCAGAATCTGAAATTTCATGAAGTTCTCTGCATTAGTTCTTGAGATATAGCTATCGCAAAAAACGTGCAAGATGTAGCATGGCAGCGCCACCTATTGGGCAATTCACACAAAACCCTAATCAGCGTCCATATATCTCAAGGTCTCCCGGAATCTGAAGTTTGGTTAAATTCTGTGAATTAGTTCTTGAGATATAGCTATCGTGAAAATCATGAAAAACGTAGCATAGCAGCGCCACCTGTTGTGAGGTTTATACCAAAATGTAATCGGCGTCTAATTATGTTATATATTCTAGTGTAACAGAATCTGAAATTTTGATGAAGTTCTCTGCATTAGTTCTTGAGATATAGCTATCGCAAAAATCGTGCAGAATGTAGCATAGCAGCGCCACCTATAGGGCAGTTCACATGAAAGCCTTATCGGCGACTATGTATCTGAAGGTATCGCGGAATCTGAAGTTTGGTGAAATTCTGTGCATTAGTTCTTGAGATATAGCTATCATGAAAATCGTGGCATAGCAGCGCCAACTGCTGGCCAATTTACACCAAAACTTAATCAGCCTCTATGCATATCAAGGTCTCACAGAATCTGAAGTTTGATGAAATTCTGTGCTTTAGTTCTTGAGATATAGCAATCTTGAAAATCATGAAAAACGTAGTATAGCAGCGCCACCTGCTGGCCAATTTTCACCAAAAACCAATAGGCACTAATTCATATCAAGGTCTAACTGAATATAAAATTTTATTAAATTTCGAGCATTAGTTCTTGAGATAGAGCGCCCACAAATTTTTTGTCACATACAGACAGACACACAGACAGACAGACAGACAGACGGACAGACTCACAGACAGACATTTTCTAAAAATAGTCAAAACGTGTTCAGGACCTCCTAAAACGTATAAATCCGTCGAAAACCGGAAGTCGAAAATTTTCATGAATCCAATACTTTCTTCTTGTAAAGATAGAAGAAAGTAAAAATATATAAGCTTTAATTTTAATTTAACTTTTTCAAAAATATTAATTTAAATGAAAATTTAATTTATTTAAAGTAAAAATTTAAAAAGTAAATGTGACTTAAAAATAAATAAATAAATAAATAAATAAATAAATAAAGCTACTTAAAAAAATCATTTTCAAAAGTAAATATGTATATTTTTTTCAAACTTGTTTAATCAAAATTAAAATAAAGCAATTAGAAAAGACTTGTTCCAAGTTAGAACAGTTTAACTTTAATGGTTCTTTACATTTAACAATTTAAATAGAAGAAAGGAAGAAAAACCCATCGTGAAGAAAAACACATTTTCACACAAGAGGTCATTTTCGTGAAAAACCATCCTTAAAAGCTTAATTTTGAAAACCAACTAAAATGGAAAAAATATTTTCTTTTCATTTCTTTTAATTACGTTTAAATCGTAAATTAAGATAAAAATAAGATTTAAACGTTTATTTTTTTTAAGTTTGAACATTAATTCTTGTGTTCCAGACCCCCTTGACGTTATTTACACGAGGAATTTTGAGTAGTTTCAAATAGAGCTGAAAGAATTTTCATGAGAAAATGCATTTCAGGAATTAATTTCTTAAGATTGCTTTCTTTCTTTTAATTTTTTATTACAACTCCAGACTAGCTATTTTAACTATTTTCATTTACGAATTTACAAGGAATAACATTTTTCTGTTTTCCTATAAATTCAAAGATTTTTTTGAAAATGACGTGAACTTTGAGGATTAAAAATATTTTTGAAACACAGCAGTCAATGAAATATTATCAGGGAAAAAACTGGTTTTAACTCAAAATGCCACACATTCATGGGTAAAAAAAATAAAAATTTTCGATTCCAGTACTTCCGAAAAACAATGCTCATAAATCTTCTGCTTTTACATATAAAAATTTAAGGTACGCATCAGAAACTTGGATTGTTAAATGAGGGAAATAAATTTAAAACTACGCATAAAAAAAGAGAGAGAGAATATAAATAAAAAACACTTGAGCCAGCCTAGGAAATTTTATGAAGCCAAAAGATCGTCTAATAATCATTTAAGTTATTAAAAACGAGATGGAAAGGGAAAAAAAAAAGCGGAGAACGCAAAACCGGAATAGTAACCGAACGAAAACTTTATTCGGAAACCGGAAACCCGCAACCGAAAACTTCAGCCGATAAGAATTCTTCCGACGGAAAAAGTCTCACAACTCAACTCAACTCCCCCACCTTCTAATTCACCTTAATGTGTCTGCGAGACAACATTAACAGGTACGCACAACACGCGGAGGGCGGAAACAAAAGATTCTAGCAATCTACAAAACCTTAATATATCGGCAATCGATTTGGCAAAGCGAGTTTAGACGTTTTCCGACATAAGGCATTTGCATCTTTGCTAATGTGAGATGGAAGGGAGAGCGAATAAGGCACTGATAAGAAGTTTTGCGGGCCGATAACCTTAATAGAACGTTTGCCTCTAATGACCAACTCTTGGCGTGGTTTTATTTTATTGGCGTCGGATGTCTACGGCAGATGGATTGCATGCAGAAGATAAGCAGAAAGGAAAATAATAAATTACGTATGTTATATTTTATTTTTTTAAATGCTACTTCGGGAAATTGAGTGGCAATTTAAAAATGTCATGTTCTTCCTTCAAAAAAAGTGTAGATTTTTTTTTTTTTTTTTTTTTTTCACATTCTCGCTTTCTCTCTTTTTAATAAATATTTTGGCTGTAAAATGTAAAAATAAAATTATTGCCGGAAAATTTGATATTAATGGCTGGCAACGAAATATGTCAAAGATTAAATTCATAAGTATGGCATGTAATAAATTAGAACGTAAACTTCCAATATAAAAATTGATTCTTTATAAATATTTATAAAAATTATCAGTGATCGAAAAAAAATGTCAAAAAAGTATTTTCAAATTAATGCTATTGAAAAATTTGACTATTTTTCTCGAGAACTATTTATTATTATTTCTTTTTCTCTCTCTCTCGAAATTATCAGTGATCGAAAAGGAAAATGAATTTTCAAGAATAAATAAATAAATAAATAAAAGTTACGAATTAATGCTATTGTAAATTTTAAACTTATTTTTCTAAAAATTCTTTTTTTTTTTTTTAATTACGACCATGTTTCTCTCAATGACTGCAATTTTGTTAAATAATCAACTATTTAAACTAAATCATGGTAGTCCAAGAGCCGACCGCACAAAATCGTAAGTCATCGAGCACGAGAAAAATTTCTTTATTTTATGGAAGAATTTTTCATAGGGGAATCTCATCATCTATGTTTTCCGGAAGCAAATTGGTGCATAAACCAAAAATGAATACCACTAGTGGTTGACTCGCAGGATTAGCATTATGTTTTCCTGCACCCAACTTTTCATGTTTTCATACTTTTAGTTGTTCGACAAACACAATGTTAAACGTACGAGTGAACCACTAGTGGTATCAATTTTTGCCTTATACACCACTTCGCTTCCGGCAGGCATGGATCATTAGATTCCCCTATGACTACTCTTCCATAAAATAAAGGATTTTTTCTTGTTCTCTATGACTTAGGTTTTTGTGCGATCCGCTCTTGGTCTATGCACAGAGTAGTAACAGAGAATCAACTTTCATACATTGTAATGGCAACTTGTTTAACATATGATTACGCATAGACAGTAGCGAGACGAACGGATGACTCTGAAACTACGATCATAACATAACAGAGGTTGCTAATTCGGCGAAACATCGCTTCCTTGGCGACAAATGATAAAAGAAAAAAAAAATACAGCGACGGCTTGCTGCTTCTTGTTTTGAAATTTATGAAAAAATTATTTTAATATGAAATAACTTTGACGTATTCGTCTTGCAAACAATACATGTGTCTCTTCGTAACATAACGACCTAATAATTTAAACTTGAAAATTCAAGAATAATAACAGTAATAATTACGAATCAATATAAGCGCGGAAATCTAAGATCAAATAGCATAAGCACGTGTGCAAAGATAATCAAATCAGCATTCAGCAAGAAGCGCCAAACCAGAATATGGTTACAGTTAAACAGAAATCACGAGGATAAAAATCGCCAACGCGATGGTTTAGTTTTTAAGTGATCCACTGAGGGCGTTCTTTTCAAGTCGAGTTGAGGCTCTGTTATGTACTCTGTGGGTCTATGGGTTCTCAAACTATAGTACGTGTACTAGAACTGATACGCGAAAGCCCGATACTGATACGTGAAAAAAAAATACCTTATGAAATAAAAGTGGATCAATCCTCCTGCCCCACTTCTTTCTTGATTTGTCAGTTTACCAGCTCCAAAGCGTCTGCTCCCTGATATTACTGTTTTGACTACGTTTTCCTTTGTCTTATTTTAATGTACTTTCGATCAGAATTTTCTAATAAAAGGAATTAACGCTCTATGCGTAGATGTTGAGTTTAATAATTAAATACCAATATAATAATGTAATCGTACAATTAAATTCAGTAATATCTGCTCAGATTGAAGTACAAAAGACTGGGAAAATATTTCATTTTTGACATTACCGTTTATACAGATTTTTCTGTATTAGCTTTAAATTTGTTACCTGCTGGCACGCGGAAGCGTTAATTTCTATTTAGTGATACGTCAGTCCGAAATTGTGAGAATCCCTGAATTAAATGATGGTACAACCTCCAGATAATTTAATGTCTTTTCATAATATGAATCATCCAATTTGTTTGAAACACTTGCAACCGGAAAAAAGTGGTTGGAAGTAAATGAAGCGCATTTGCACTTGGGTTTTTTTTTTTTTTTTTTTGCCCCAACAAAATTACATAAGTAAAATTTCAATATATATATATACACTATATTGCCATTGATTATTGGACACTTGCGATTTTAGACATTTTACTAAATATCTAGAAAAATACATGAGGAATCATCTCGAAACCCTTAGTGTATAAATATAATAGTATACGTCATACATCTCCGTGAAGATTTTTTACCGAAACTCCATAGGGGACCGTCAACAAATTAAAAAAGAATGAATATTTTTTGAATAACCCTGTCAAAACTAATGTAGCAAAAGCGCTCAAACTCTAGATTAGGATTGAATGCCTTATTGTAATACACTGTGTTCATTTTTATGCAAATAGCATGCGTACTCGCAGAGTAATTAAGGTTTTTATAAAAATGGTCCCAAATTTTTCCAAGCTTTTTCCTTATAATTTTCAGAGTTCTTAATATAAAATAATATTTTTTTCAGAAAATATGACAAACAACATTGCACACAGTACCCTGTAATCAGAATTAAAAAATAATGAAAATTGTACACAAAATGAGTTTGTTTACTAAATACTTTTTTACTGTGCATGCGTCAACGATATCAAATTTTCATTTGCATATTATGTTATCTAAATGTATAGAGCAACTTTTGTGAAATTCACAAAATCATAACTTGAAAATTCTGAAAATAATCGTCAATTGAATATGTTGAAAATCCGTTATTCTCAAAATGAAACAAAAACAAGAGGGGTTGTATCCATATATTCATTGATAAGTGTCAATATAGAATACACAATACGGGATGTTACGACTACTTTTGGATAAAATCCCTCATTTTTAGGTGCGTTCGTAATTATGTAAATACGTAGCACCTATTGTTGTCGCTCAGTCCGTCCGTCTGTCTGTCTGTCCGTCTGTCTGTCTGTCCGTCTGTCTGTCTGTCTGTCCGTCTGTCTGTCTGTCTGTCCGTCCGCATATAACAACGCAAAAACTACCCAACCGAATCGTTTGAAATTTAAAATACATAATTATTACATAATTTTGTCGAGTCATTTCAAATTTTATGAAAATCGGATGGATAGATCAATTACAGGGACAATCAAAAGGATTCCGTTACATTACGGTCAATGGGGAAAAAAGTTTCAAATGCATTTTAATCGTTTGATATTTAAAACGTATACTTATTGCATAATTTTGTCGAGTCATTTCAAATTTTATGAAAATCGTATGGATAGATCAATTACAGGGACAATCAAAAGGATACCGTTACATTACGGTCAATGGGGAAAAAAGTTTCAAATGCATTTTAATCGTTTGAAATTCAAAACGTATATTTATTACATAATTTTGTCGAGTCATTTCAAATGTTATGAAAATCAGATGCATTGATCAATTACAGGGACAATCAAAAGTATTCCGTTACATTACGGTCAACGGGGAAAAAAGTTTCAAATGCATTTTAATGGTGTTATACTCATTTGAATATAATAGAATCGACATGAATCTATGAAATATGTACTAAAAATACATTTTGTATAATCTGTGATGCACAGAATATTTATTATTAAATTACAGGGCCACACAAATGCATTCCACTAAATAATGTTATACGGGGAAACATTGTTTGGGGGGGGGGGGGGGTTTAATTATATTAAACTACTTCACATTTTATGAATAAGATATACGTTAACGAAGTATAATAAGAATTACTCCCTGCATATTTACAGGGAACACAAAGATTTCGACCACTATACTGTATCCAAAGTACGCTCTACTATATCAGCAAGATCTGAATATTTTAAAACTTCGTTATCAACGAACGCACCTCATTTGCTACGCTTTACGTGCAATTTCCAACTTGTTTTGCTTCATTTTGGAGACAACGAAATTTGTCCTTTTTCTATAGACGATTACTTTCAGAATTTTCAAACTATAATTTTGAGACTTTTACAAAAGTTGCTCTATACATTTAGCTAACATAATATGCAAATGAAATTTTGATATCTTTGACGCATGCGCAGTAAAAAATTATTTAGTAAACCTACTCATTTTTCATACAATTTTTATTATTTTTTAATTCTGATTACAGGGTACTGTGTGCAATGTTGTATGTCATATTTTCTGAAGAAAATATTATTTTATATTAAGAACTCTGAAAATTATAAGAGAAAAACTTGGAAAAATTTGGGGCCATTTTTATAAAAACCTTAATTACTCTGCGAGTATGCATGCTATTTGCATAAAAATGAATACAGTGTATTACAATAAGGCATTCAATGATAATCTAGAGTTTGAGCGCTTTTGCTACATTAGTTTCGACAGGGTTATTCAAAAGATATTCATTATTTTTTAATTTGTTGACGGTCCCCTATGGCGTTTCGGTAAAAAATCTTCACGGAGATGTATGACGTATACTATTATATTTATGCACTAAGAGTTTCGAGATGATTCCTCATGTATTTTTCTAGATATTTAGTAAAATGTCTAAAATCGCAAGTGTCCAATAATCAATGGCAATATAGTGTATATATATATACACTATATTGCCATTGATTATGGGACACTTGCGATTTTAGACATTTTACTAAATATCTAGAAAAATACATGAGGAATCATCTCGAAACTCTTAGTGTATAAATATAATAGTATACGTCATACATCTCCGTGAAGATTTTTTACCGAAACTCCATAGGGGACCGTCAACAAGATAAAAAAAAATGAATATCTTTTGAATAACCCTGTCAAAACTAATGTAGCAAAAGCGCTCAAACTTTAGATTATGATTGAATGCCTTATTGTAATACATTGTGTTCATTTTTATGCAAATAGCATGCATACTCGCAGAGTAATTAAGGTTTTTATAAAAATGGCCCCAAATTTTTCTAAGTTTTCCCCTTATAATTTTCAGAGTTCTTAATATAAAATAATATTTTTCTCAGAAAATATGACAAACAACATTGTACACAATACCCTGTAATCAGAATTAAAAAATAATAAAAATTGTATGAAAAATGAATAGATTTACTAAATAATTTTTTTCTGCGCATGCGTCAAAGATATCAAAATTTCATTTGCATATTATGTTAGCTAAATGTATAGAGCAACTTTTGTAACAGTCTCAAAATTATAGCTTGAAAATTCTGAAAGTAATCGTCTATAGAAAAAGGACAAAATCCGTTGTTTCCAAAATGAAGCAAAAAAATGAGGGATTTTATCCAAAAGTAGTCGTAACATCCCGTATTGTGTATTCTATATTGACACTAATCAATGAATATATGGATACAACCCCTCTTGTTTTTGCTTCATTTTGAGAATAATGGATTTTCAACTTATTCAATTGACGATTATTTTCAGAATTTTCAAGTTATGATTTTCTGACTTTCACAAAAGTTGCTCTATACGTTTAGCTAACATAATATGCAAATGAAATTTTGATATCGTTGACGCATGCGCAGTAAAAAATTATTTAGTAAACTAACTCATTTTGTATACAATTTTTATTATTTTTTAATTCTGATTACAGGATACTGTGTGCAATGTTGTTTGTCATATTTTCTGAAAAAAATATTATTTTATATTAAGAACTCTGAAAATTATAAGGAAAAAACTTGGAAAAATTTGGGACCATTTTTATAGAAACCTTAATTACTCTGCGAGTATGCATGCTATTTGCATAAAAATGAACACAGTGTATTACAATAAGGCATTCAATTATAATCTAGAGTTTGAGCGCTTTTGCTACATTAGTTTTGATAGGGTTATTCAAAAGATATTCATTCTTTTTTAATTTGTTGACGGTCCCCTATGGAGTTTTGGCAAAAACTCTTCACGGAAATGTATGACGTATACTATTATATTTATACACTAAGAGTTTCGAGATGATTCCTCATGTATTTTTCTAGATATTTAGTAAAATGTCTAAAATCGAAAGTGTCCCATAATCAATGGCAATATAGTGTATATATTGGGTTGTTGAAAAAGTGAGTTCACTTCGTGTTTTTCAAAGTTTATTTATTTATATAAATCAAAAAAACTAATCAAAATTCATGTGCTATTTTGTTCGATGACCTTTTGCCATTTTTCTTGTAAAACCATAATTCCGTCACTGTAGAATTTCTGAGAGTTCTGGGCAAAAAACTGAACAAGGTGATTTTCACAAGCCTTTTTTGAAGTCAGCTTAACACCTTCAAGAGAGTACCGCATAGGGCGGAACAAATGGTAATCCGTCGGATCCAGGTCCGGATTATACGGTGGGTTCATCAAAACTTCCCAACAAAGCTCTTTCAGTTTTTGCCGAGTGACTAAAGATGCGTGTGGTTTAGCGTTGTCGTGATGGAAGACAGCGAATTTCCTTTCGATCAATTTTGACCGGGTTTTTCAATTGCCTGCTTCAATCGCATTAGTTGTCTACAGAAGATAGTTGAATTGATGGTTTGGCCAGGTTTGAGCAGCTCATGATGGAAAATTCCTTTCCAATCGCAGCAAACACTCATAATCACTTTCGTAGGCATCAATCCGGGCTTTGCCACCGTTTGTGAAGTTTCGATCACGATTTTTTAGCACATTGTTGTTATACGTGATTCCCTTTTCATCACCCGTAATGATTTGTTTCAAAAATGGCTCGATTTCATACCGTTTCAGTAGCAATTCACAAATGAAAACTCTCTCCATTAAAATTTTTCACTGTGAGTTTATGGGGAACCCAAGTATAGAGTTTCTTTTGGTATCCAATTTTATGTAAATGGTTCAAAAGTGGTTTATGGTTGATGTTTAGTTCCGTAGCAATGTCGTTGGAAGAAATATGTCAGTCTACCTGGATTGTTTTTAAAATTTCATCGAATTGTTCAAGGATTGGCCGGACAGGGAAAGGTTCATCTTTAACATCAAAATTTTCGGAAGGAAAACGAGCAAACCGATTCTGACTTTGGCGTTTACTTAAGCACTGATCACAATAAATGCCACACAAGTTTCGTTGAGCCTGCACCAATTTTTCCCTTTTTGGAAGTAAAAAACTAAAATGTGACGAAAATGATCTTCTGAAATCTCTATCTTAAAAACGCAATAATTTTTGACTGGTTAAACAGATGACGCTAGCTTTATATCTAGAATTTTCTAGAGACTTATCTTTCAAACGCTGTATAGTATGACTTAATTGAGTAAGTATTACCCGAGATATGCGACTTTAAAGCTATCTATTCGGAAAAAAAGAATTTACTTTTCCCCCAACCCAATATATATTATACATATATATATATATATATGCATATCACATACATTTATGCCAAAGTAGTAACTTCACTCCAACAAAAAGACCCTTACGCTAATACTAATCGTATGGAAGAAATTTATTTATAAAGATATCTCTGTTGCATTTCAACATTTTTATTTATTTATTTATTTATTTTGCATTGGATAATCGGGATAGATCTGTGCAAAAGCCATTTTTTACTCTTACATTTTTGTTTACAGATATTTTTAATGATCGCACTTTCATATTCGGAACCGGTTGCAAAAATAAAAGCATCTTTATAAAAAAAAAAAATTAAAATCGAAAATATAAAAAACGGCCAGTGTATAGATCGATCGCAGCTATCCAATACAAAAAATCTTTTAAAAATATTGAAATTCAACCAAGAATCTTTATAAATTTCTTCCATAGGATTAGCATCAGCATTTTCGATTGACTAGAGTAGTCCTTTAACCCCTTAACGCGCAGTGTTGCCGGGTCGGCAACACCTAAAGATCCCCCTGTTTAGAGACACAAAAACTGCGTGAATATTTTAAAAACTACTCTAATGGCTACTTTCAATCTTTCTTATGAGTTCTAGATGGCAGCACCACAGAAATCAAACTCTACTGTTTTTAAATAATAGGTAAAAAGTTTTACTGTAATACGCGCTTCACAGCAATGCTCTTCTCACTGCGCTTATCAATGCTTTACTTATGGGAGGTTACCACTTCGGCAACAGCTGTATAATTAAAATGGTCAGTGCAATCTTTACAAAACAATACCTGTGAACTCCTCTAGGCCTAAATAGATTGCCTAGTTTTTTTTTTTTTCTTTAATATCCAACTTTAAAGAGTAGTGCGCCGGAAAGGGTTAAGTAAAAAAATTCAGCATTTTTGCCAAAATCAAGATTATATTACCGAAACGGATTAAATGAAAAATTCTATAAGTCGTCTTAAAGTCTATAAAACCAAGAGTTAAATACATATTAAATACTTTATTTAAAAATTTCATTACTATTTTTCCAAATTAAGTATTTACTCAAATAACTTCAAGCATAAGCTTCTTAAATTCCCTTAATGCAAACCCAAAAGATACATCCTCTGACATATTAATGGGGTTTCGAGAGCTTAAAACACTTATAATGGGAAAAAGAGGGAGGAAAATAATCAATTATTCTAATAAAACATTCCTCCCCCCCTTTTCAAAGTACTCCGAAATCCATCATCTTGGATACCTTCTCAAAATTCATAAAAGAAAAAGAAAAAAATCGAATATTTTCTGGCTCGAGAGTTCTTATTCCTTATCAAACCCGGAGATTCGATAAAGTGTCTAAGTGATTCGATTAAGTGTCTAGTTTTCTTTTTTGTTACTCGGCAGAGTAATAAGTGTGGGAAAGTATTTTCTTCACGATGTGGTAAGAAGTTTTAAAGATGTTTTTCGTGTATCACTTTTTAATGCGGTAGCTTAAAAATGCTTGTTTTATTAATTAAAATATTAAATTATTTAATTTAAAAAAATCTCTTAAATGTTAAATTATCAGTCTATTATTTAGATCTAAAGTCTTCCACGAGTAAAGCTGAACCCGACCCGAGATCTGAAATCAGGGCCGTAGTTAGAAGTGAATAATAAAAGAAGGAACTCTTTTTTTTTGGGGGGGGGGGGGGGTTATATGTTCTCTCTCTTTCGGACGCAGAAAGATAAATTTATGCATATTCACATTGTCGGTACTATGTTTTTTATTAAGGCTGTATTTCGATTCAAACTGCTTATTTTCCGATTTTTTTTCAATTCATATTTGCTCTTAAATGCACCAAACTTTCAAAATCTCTTATTTTGAAAGCTCACAAGGTGCCGTGATTGTCCATTCTTTGATAAATGTAGAAAATATTGTAAAAAAAGCAATCAAAAACGGCATTTCGAACCGATTTTTCTGAAGCGGGAAACCTGGGAACGAAAAAAACGGTCATACTGATAAGGTAATTGTTTATAAATCAAATTCTAATGAATTGAGCTTAAAATGACATCACACGGCACCTCATACGTCCCTTCAAGAATACCCTCAGCAAGTTTCATATTTCTACTTTTAAAAATGTGTCTGAAATTGTATCGGAAAATTTCGAGCTGTTGAAGATGGAAAAGTGTTTTTTCGAATACACCCTTAAACTATTGTAATAACTTCGTTTCATGCTAAGAAAAGAAAAGGATGATAAAAAATTGGAGCGTATAACTAGTGTAATACTAAACATGTTAGCTTCATATGTGCAAATAAGACGAGCGAGTGCTGAAACACTTATTTTAATTACAATTTAATAATTTCTTCAAGATTGGTAAAGGACCACAAAATTAAATTACATTTTTGAACATAACTTCATTTGGATTTTCAGAACAGAAACTGACTGACCTTGAATCTTTTCCAATGCGGGCTCAAAATGTCTTGGGGGGGGGGGGGGTTACTGAGCTTTCCCAAGCCCCCCCCCTCCCCCACACCCTGCTACGGCCCTGTCTGAAATTCCTTTTAAAAGTCAACCTGAAACCTCACAGGAATTATTGTAAACAAGAAATATTTACGAACCCGAAATATTCAAATTCCAAATTTCAGAAAATGAATTCATACTTCTATGCAACTATAGAAAAGTAGTATTTTATATATGAATAAGTGGATAAAAAATAGAAAATACGACATTACTCGTGAAAATTCGATAAATCTGAGTTGCCCTCTATGGAGCAGCATGGTAAAATATGAGTTAATAGAAAATTATTCGAAATTTTTGTATACAGACATTTATAAAAATTCTTTTCACTAAAAAATTAAAAACAATCTCAAAACAAATTTTAACTTTTGATTAGAAAATATTTTAAAATCTGTTTTGGGAAAATCGCGTTAAACAAGAAAAATAAATAAATAAAAATAAATAAATAAATAAATTCTGAATTCAGACATACTTTTACGATGTAAAAACTAATGACATAAACCGCAAAATAAATCGAAATCCCAAAAATGAAAATTGAAAATTTCCGAAGTCCATTTAAAAACATCGATTATGATGAAGAAATCGAATTTATCAGCATCAAACAAGCATAGCTCAACAAAGTATTCGAACCGCTTTATAAAAATGACATCGTTCGAACTTAATGTCTCCACCGTTTTCTCTGGCCATTCCTTTCCTAATGAACACACAACTGCTTCCAGCATTAGACATCACTCTGACATTTTAATGGTTCTCTTAAAATGCAAACATTACAGCCAAAAAATATTCAATAAATCCTATAAACCATCTTTTCACTTAAAACTTACCCATCGGTTCTCGAAAACGATTATTTATCATCTTAAATGGGGAAGGGAGAGGGAAATGTACTCAAGAAGTAAAACTGAAAGAGTTAAGCTTCGTTTTATAAGCTTATATTGAAGGACTTTAAAAATTTTCAGCAGGACTTCCATGAAATTCTCCATTTTGTTTCTTTTTACATTGATCTTCGGACCCAAGGTACACAAACATAGACCTCTATTATATTTTGACTTCACTTCTATATAGCTAAATGTTTTTTTTTTTTAGGTAGATTTCGACTGAAATACTACCTATTGCAATCGCACCAGTTTATATATCTATCTATCTATCAATCTATCTATCTATATATCTCACTTTTTTATGGACACGATAATTTCTATAATTCTTCACCAATCTTCACCAAACTGGTACATAAAATCAAAGGGGATAAAATCTCGGCTAAGTTCGTTAATGGGCAAAATCGGACCAAGGGGGTCGGAATAGGGGGCGTTTTTGTGAAAACCGAAAAAATGTCATAACTTCTTTATTAAAGTAGATATTGAATCGGTTTAAAGTTTATATTACTTCTTAAAAATGGGCCAAAAGTTTATGCATGACAGATTTTTGATAAATTTAGAATTGGGCTCAAGGGGCGAAAAAAACTGGGGTTTTGAGAGAAAAAAATTCATAACTTCGACAATTTTCAGGATATCAAGTCCAACTAAATTTTTTGTAAATGTTCTTAAAATTATCTAAAACTTTTGTATTTACAAATTTTTGATAGGACCAACTTTTACCGATGAAAAAAATTAAAAACGAAAAGAAAAAGGGCGGTGAATAAAGAGAAAAATCCATAACTCCGTCAATTTTTAAGATATCAAATTGGATTAAATTTATTTTACATCTTCTCAAAAATATCTACAACTTTTATATTGACAAGTTTTTCATAGGACCAATTCGTATAGCAAAAAGAAATTAAACAAAAATAGGAGTTGGAGAAAAAACCTCAAATCCAAACTGCTTATATTCTGACTCATTTTTAAATTCATTTTTGATTTTAAACGCATCCAAATGGTAGATCTTATTTAAAAACTGTATGAAGTGACGCATTGGTCAATTTTCTGATAAAGACAGAATATATTTCAAAAAAGGCTACCAAAAAGGATATTTTGAACAGAATTTTCCAAAGTCATCGGGACGGAAAATTTAAGGAAGTATTCAAATAAGAAATTGCGTTTTTTTCCGACTCGTTTTTAAATCCATTTTTGTTCTCAAATGCATCCAATTTGCAGATCCTCTTATTTAGGAACTATATAACGTGATGCGGTGGTCCGTTTTTTGATAAAGACGGAATTTACTTCAAAAAAGGCTACCAAAAAGGGTATTTTGAACAGAATTTTCCGAAATCATCGTGACTGAAAATTTAAGGAAGTGTTCAAATAAGAAATTGCGTTTTTTTTTTTTTTTTTTTTTTTTTTTTTTTTTTTTCTGACTCGTTTTTTAAATCCATTTTTGCTCTCAAACGCATCCAATTTACAGATCCTCTTATTTTGGAACTATATAATGTGATGCATTGATCGGTTTTTTGATAAAGACAGAATATATTTCGAAAAAGGCTACCAAAAAGGGTATTTTGAACAGAATTTCCCGAAGTCTTCGTGATTTGAAAATTTAAGGAAGTTTTCGCACATAGCAAATTGCGTTTTTTATGACTCTTTTTAAAAACCATTTTCGCTCTCAAACGCATCCAATTTACAGATCCTCTTATTTAGGAACTATATACTGTGACGCATTGGCCAGTTTTTTGATAAAGATAGAATATATTTTTTAAAATGCTGTCAAAGAGAATATTTCGCACAAAATTTTCCGAAGCAATCATGATTAAAGAATTAAGGATGTATTCAAACAACAAATCGGTTATTTTATGACTCATTTTTAAATTCAATTTTTTTCTCAAATGCATTCAACTGACAGTTTTTTGTTATTTAGGAACTGTACAATGTACTGTTTTGATCAATTTTTTAATAAATTCAGAATTTATTTCAAAATATGTTGTCCAAATGGTCATTTGAGCTGAATTTTTCTTAAGATGGTTCTGATAAAACCAGTTTTTGCAGAAAAAAGAAATTAAAAATTTTTCATAAACGGCCAAATGAAGTTATTAAACTGGGTTTATCTCTAATCATGTATTTTTTTTTTTTTTTCGTTGAAATGAGCACTCTTCGAAATCTACCACAGCCTATAGTCCCAGCCGACAGGGATTTTTTACTTTAAAACAAAATTAATATTTGATGCTTAGTTCCTCATTAAATAAATGTTATTTTCGATGTGCAATGTTCGGTTTACAGAATGTCTTCAAGTCAGTGTGTGACCAAGAAAATAAGCAACTTTTAATACGTACCTCAACTTAAATACGTAGCATATTTTTAAGATTTGTAGATCATTTGTTCAAAACCTTTATCTTTGTGATTTCGTGAATTAATCCCTGAATTCTCGCTCGCATGATATCCATGGGCTATGATCTCCACGGCTTTTATTCAGAATTGTTTAATTCACACCAGTTTTATAAAATAGTGTAATTGTTTTTATCCAGGTGTCATTTTGCTTGTTATTAAATAATGGGAATATTTCTCTTTTTTAAAAAAAGTTATGGCAATAATCAATCTAAAAAACTTAAAGCGACCGTTAAGAGGTTAAGGTAATTTTTAGTTTGATTGATATTTTAGAGGGCTGGTAATTTTAGATTCATATTTCTGAACCTAAATGATCATTCCCTTAAGGTATATTCAAGTTCATAAAAACTTTTTTTCATTTTTGTCAACTTCGATATCATTTTGTTAGTGTATCTTCAAAATTTTATATAAACTTGAAATTTTCATTATTGATTAAACAAATTTTGCTTTATAATATTACTACCATTAGAAACTGACTGTTATTTTAAGAATTTGTGTGTTATTGAAATTAAAATAACTTTTTATTACTCTGCCAATCATTGTGCATACATCCTGTGAAGGAATGAATTGTTATTAATTTTGCTATAGATGATAAGCTCATAGATGTGCTTAAAATGTGCAACTTTTTATGTGTTTGTAATAAGATTTCAGTTATGACCATTTTTATTCATTAAAAACGTCGAATTTAGAATTAAAATTTTTACTTAGATTATTAAATAATTTTGATTTAAGAATTGATAATTTTAAGCACACATGTGGTTATTATCTATATCAAATTTTATAACAATTTATACATATGCTGTTCACAAGATACCGTACACGGAATGACTGGCGGAGTGACAAAAAAAGATCATTAAAATTTCAATAACACTTAAATTCTGTAAAAGACTATTCAGTTTCTAACGTTAATATATTTATTATAAGGTAAATCTGTTTAACCAATAGTCGAAATTTTGTGTTAATAAATTTTTAAAAATATATATTTGAAAGTGCAACTAATTCAAACTTATAAATTCAAACTTGAATATTTTTGTTCCTTTTCATACCGTTTAGGGAGCAGTTTACCTTAAAATTGATCAAAAAATAGATTTTTTTTTTTTTTTTTAATTAAATATATCGTTTAATTTTATTTTTCAAAATGCACTTTCATTTGAAGCACGTTAATGCAGAGCGCTCAACATTTCAACATTATATACATATTTTTTTAAAAATAAATTAAATTTCTAAAAAAAGGTAAACCATCTCCTTAAGAAGCACAGGACGATATTCGAATTTCGAAAAGTTCAAATATCACCATTTTGCTGTTCAAAATTAAAACGAATCTCTTAAAATTCCATCATAAATCTTCTTCAATGCTAAACCTAACCAAAAACCTTTCCGGAGACATCTTGACACTTTAATGGGCCCTCTTAAACTTAAAACATTACTCAAACATTCAGGGCGAAAAAATTCAATAAACTCGATATAGAACGGTCGACATCCAGCTCTCATTCTTCTTCTTCAGCTTTCATTAAGCCACCCACGGAATATCCATCATAAACTGGAAGAATCTCCCTTCAAGGAGGAGAGGAGTTAGCAGACGATTTCCGGAGAAGAGCCTTATATATATTCCTGTAAATACCGTTTTACGAAGGAGCAGGGGCGCCTGGGAATCAAACAGGTGTTGGTTATCGGATGATTCGGCAATCTCGGTTGTGGAGTGAATCCCTAGAACGCCCCCAGAACACCATGGAAACTGATAGTTTATAGCCTCCTAGATTCGTAGATGCATGAATGGCTTCGGTCAGACCGTATGCTGCGTATTAACTACAGTTAAATGTGGTGGAAACAGCTAAGTAATTTCAAATGGCGTATATACGAGTTGTTTCATCTGTGAGAGATGGGATTTTGATAAGACAGGTTTTGCCATGTTGCTTTAGGAGGAATTCCTTCAAGGAGGACTTTTTAAAAAGAGGTGACCCGATGTACCGTTCTCGTGGACGAAAAATCCTGAAAATCTCGTACAGCTACTTCGCCCTGGTTTCGAACCCGCATATGTCGATTCAATTGCCTCACTATGTGGCCATCATGCTAACCACCGGACTGACTGTGGGTACTCCTATGATATATGAGGAAAACTATTTACAGGATATGCGGCCTGTGATTAGTTCGGGCGCATTCTAAAATCTTCCTTGGAAACAATTTGTTTAACAAGAAATTTACAAGATATAAAAAGAGAGATTTTAAAATTAAAAAATAAAAAATAAAACATGAATGTCAAGAAAAATTTTTTGTATTACAGTGAATATATATTATTTAATACAATGCGTTAAAATATTTTCCCTTTGAAAATGTCTTGGTTATCTAACACTACCAGAAAAATAAAGCTTTTAATAATAATTATCATACTAATGATCATGAGCGAGTTCGAAGCCGCTTCGATCCGATCATGAAAATGAGGCACCCCATATTTCTCGACCAGCTCTTTGATGTCCTTTATTTTATGACTATTTCTTTTAGATTTTGCAAAGGGATCCTCGGAATTCAGGTCACATTCTTGGCAATATTCCGTAGTTTATGACACCGCCGAAGCATTCGGCAGCGATTATTGGAAATTAGCTGGTTAAAAGATTATTTCAGTTCTCTAAATGTAAATTACGAGTGAGGGGGGTACCTGCTAAGCTGAAAGATTCGACATCTCGGTTACGGAATAAAACCCTAAAACACCCCAGAACACAACGCAAAAAGGTAGTTTTTAGTCTCCTTGATTCGTAGATTTTTCATGGCTTCGTTCAAACGTTATGCTCTGTATTAACTATAGCAAATGTGGTTTAAGCTTCTATGTAATTTCAAAATGTTATATGTACGAGAATTTTGATCCATAGAAAACTATAACATCCCTTGTAGCAAAACAATTGGGCCAATATTGTTTGTACAATACATATCTTCGCCAATATTGTCTATATTGTGGTTATTTAATGCATAATTTCTATTTGTACTGTCGATCTTTACTTATCATTATCCAATAGTTAATTGTCAAATTGTTAGTTTTAGATGTATAGTCCTGGCTTCTTTTCGAACAGAGCTATTTGCATCAAAATATTTAATGTTTTTAAAGTCGAGAAATTTAAAGTCTTGTATGCTTTTAGAGTCTTTTAAAAAGTATTTAGAAAAACTTTCTCATTACTCTAAAACACCAGAAATTTTCTGTATGGATGAACAAAGCTGATCGAATTACGATTATTTCAATTTTATAAAATTTCAGCGTTTTTTGACACTAAAAAAGAGAACGTTTTAGTTGTAGGAAAAGCTTTTTAATTATTTAAAAAACACCATGTATACTGGGCAATATTGGCATGATACAACGCACAAAATTCACATTAGATCAAACTTGGTAAAAATATTTCATTTCATATCTAACTGCACATTTACTTCATTTTTCCTACATGAGAGGGTTACAACCATAGTAGACCAAGTTCATTTTGAAAGAGATACTCCATTTAAATGATTAACAAAAGTTATTAAAAGATTGAATCAAATAAACTAAGACTTAAATGCATTTAAAAAATTAAAATTTATATACAAACAATAAAAATACTTAAAAACATTTAAAAATAATAAAATAGCAATATTCACTTGGGATAGAACAGGTTCTCTTTCTATCCCTAGTGAATATTATCTATTTCTAACTGTAACTGTTCTTGATTTGTTCCACTAATTGTTATACAATGGATACTTATTTGTACTGATAATGTCTTGCGAGTAACTTGGCGAAATGTTTACTTTTTGTATTTTTGAATGTTTATTAGTATTTTAATTTTTTGTATATAAATTTTAATTTTTTATATGCATTCAAGTCTGCCTTAGTATATTTTATTCAATCTTTTAATAGTTTAATTCAGACGTTAAATGTATGTGTATTTCAAAATGAAAAAAAATTGTTTTATCGACTCTCACAGTGAACCAAATCTGTTTTCAGATCCTTTCTCATATGTGTCATCTGTTTACAGACTTTGTTCACTGTTGAAGGGAATAAGACAGACTTTGTGCAAATTTTTAATAGACTAGGAGGCGGCAATACAGACAGTCACCTCATCGGATTCACGGCTGAAATTTCAGAATGAGTTAAAATTCAATTCGTATATTAAAATATAATCGGTCTGCTAAGTCATAGCTTGGTGGAAAACACTAGAAAATCCGATTTTAGCGATTGACTTCTAGGTTTACCATTGTGTTTTCTTGCACCCAGTCCTCCATGTTTTCACGCTTTTCATTTCCTATATTTCCAGTGTAGAACTAATATTAGTTCTACATTGGCGTTTCAATTGCAAAATAGCAATGCTATAGCATAAAGGCAATATTTTTAGTAACAATTTATTACAAATATATAAATTTAAAAACAAAATTATAGAACCAATATTCCAATTTAAGACAATATAAATCAATATTTCAATTTTAAGTCAATATAAATAAATATTATATATATAAATACTATATAAATACTATATTGATATTACATTGAAAATAATATTTTAATATAAAAACACCATTTCTAGTAGAAATTTATTATAAATATTAAAATATCAAGCCAATATTACAAATCCAATATATTTCAATTTAAAGCCAGATTGAAACAAAAAATCTTGCTATATTGGCGTTTCATATAAAATAACCACCTAATGTAAAGACAATATTTCTTGTGAGAATTCACTGCAAATATTACAATAAAAAACTAATATTTTAAATTTAAAGCCATCGGTATGCCACTAGGTGATTATTATTTAGAGTATCTCAGAAGAGTACCTACAAATTAATCTCTTCAACAAAAAATTCCATTCGACTTAAATACGATGCTTTAAATACAAAGTATAATAATTAAAAAGTGAACCTTGAGTACTTTGTGAGAAATTATAGTAGGGTAACATCCCCAGTAAATGGCACATTAAGGATATGCCTTTAAACTTACTTCTATTTTCATTACCAAGAAATAAAATATTTACTTGCAAATATTTTTAAATCAAGAAGTGCATATCTGTGCATCTATTTTACCCACTAAAATCCAAAATATTTGAAAAAGTATTTTTATAAAAATATATTTATAGAAAGTTGCTGTAATCACCAGTAATTGGCACTTAGACTTTTACACAATTAAAGTAACCCTTTTCAACTAAACAAAACTGTTGTCAATTAAAATTTAAAATATACCATAAATCGGATAATAATAAATTGAAATGCATGCCTTTCTTAAGCCAGAGAAGAAGCATTTGCAACAAAAATGGCTAATTTGATACACGGCATAATTGTTTCTCTTTCCTAGGCACTATTATCATTTAGTAGCATAAATCAAAGTTATAATCTGTAAAGTAAATGAGCATATAACTGGTATATGGTCTTGCATTTTTAAAAGACTGGATATAAATCTTATTTTAGGACATTTTTGTAGGATGTGCCAGTCACTAGTGCCTGCCAATTACTGCGGATGTCACTCTACATATACTTGTATCTGAGTATCTTTTTTATAAAAGAAAATATATTAAGACGTTTTGCTTCTATAAGTTGTAATTATCTTAATTAGGATGATGATAAGAATATGACTATCACAATGACAATACAGTAGATAACAATTGCACTTACCTAGATGTGAGCTGAATGGCTTTGCTTCAAACCTAGAATAAAATAAAATAAAATTATTTAATATATTAGAATAAATTTTAATATGAAAATATTGAACGATTATTGCAGTAATATTATAGTTACAAAATAATTTCTAAATACTTTCTTTAAAAATAATATTTACATGAAACTTTATTCCCCCCCCCCCCCCCCCCCACTCCACACACACACACGCAAAGAAAAAAAAAAATCTAGATATTTAGAGTTTTAGTGGTGAGGAAAAAACATTTGTTTGATATTTTGATTTTATGATTATTTCTCACCTTGGAAGTGCAATTTTCATAACAATATTTTGCATTAGTATAAATGATTTTACAACAAATATTTGCTAGCATTTAAATAATCGAGGCCTCGGGTGAGGTCAATTCTGCAAAAGATACTCTGTCTCGTATTTGATGATGGAGATCCATAAGTGCCTAGAAATTATTGCCTGATACAGTTAATAATTTGCATGTCTGCAGTTTTGAATCTAGAGTTATATAATTGAGTTTCATTGCGATCTTTAGCATTTTTTCGGATTTCGAGGTTATTTTTCGCCATTAGTAAAAGGAAAGAGATGGCAATTTTTGAGCTCAATGTAGTAAATTTTGACCTTTGCAATTCTTTATTGCTAATTTTAGTTTTTTCGCATTCAGAGGTAATTATTAATTTTTTTCCGGGAAATGAAAACAATTAAATATTGCCTTTATCGCAATACAAACGTAATAAAATTTCATTAAAAAATATATACCTTTTAAATATTTTATAGTTCATTAAATTTTATTTCTTACAAAAGTAACAAACAGTCTAAAAGACTTTTAAAGTAAAGTCCTAAAACGAAATGCAATATTCTATCTTGATTCAATCACAAATTGCACAATATAAACTTTTAAATGTTTTTTTGTTTACTTAAAAATGTGAATGATAATAATGCTACAGATTTTACAAATTTAAAATATGCATTTTATTTAATTTATTTTTAAATTTTGGTTTAAGAATTAGAGATTCATTTCAAACGAAGTGACGTTTTTGAAATGAAAGAATGGCAATTAATAAACATATCCCCTGACAATGACTGCGGTATTTGCAAGCCGTAAATACTGAAAAATCAAAATAAAATTCTTATTTCAAACTAGTAAAATTTGAAATATAATTATCTGTAAACTTTTAAGTAAACAGAAAACATTTTAAAATTCTTTTGCGTATGCTTTAAAATTTATTATGCAACACAGATAACGGAAATAAATAATTATATTAGAAATATAGCAAAAGTAGCAGCATAATAATAGAATTTTTTTTAATTAGCCGTTCTAAGTAGCGTAGTTTATATATATTCCTATAAAATTTTGAATGATGAATTTATGTCTTTTTTGAAATCGCTATTTCATATGTTTAGAGAGAGGAAAAAAAAAAAAAACTCGTGCAAATTTCATTAGCATTATACTTTACGTTATTAAGTAAAGAAAAAAAAAGAATTTTGAAAGATAATCTAAAATTAACAAAGTCACCTTCCATTTACCCTATCAGAATTTTAAATGTGAACTCTTAAGGGGTCAGGTACCTTTGAAAGGACACGTTTTGAATAGCTTGCAATAAAACTTTTAGGAATATTTTAAAACAAACCCCATTCAAAAATTCGCATTACAAGAGAAGTTAAGTGTAAATCCTTTCTTATATATATATATATTGGGATTTCATCTTTAATTTCAATTTCTCAAAACGGCGATTTTAATCCTTGTGATGCGCATGATTTATAAAAAATGGTTGCCTAGAATTTCACGAATTTTTTTCTGAATGTATTAAACATAGAGAGGCTAAATGACCTATTAATATATTCCTCAAGTAAGAAATTTAGAATTAAAGATTGCTTTTTTATTGAAAGGGAAAAAAAGGCAGTTTGAATTTCTGTATTAAAACTGTTGTTAGCTTTCGTTTTTTCAAAACTAAAACAAAATCACTTCACCTTTTTCATTTACGTATAAAAAACATTTCATATTTATTTACTTACAACAGGTGTCACAAATAAAAAATTAAAAAGTTGACATGCTTCGGTTCATTCATAAGAACCGTATTCATAACACATAAAATCAGTAGAAAACTAAATGACACTGGATATAATTTAAAAACCCAAAACACAAAACACTGGGCCCTCTATGATTATCATAGATCAATCATCGCCTTATCAATCATAGAGGGCGCAGTGTTTTGTGCTTTGGGTTTTTTAATTACATCCAGTGTCATTTAGTTTTCTACTGATTTTATGTGTTATGAATACGGTTCTTATGAATGAACCGAAACATGTCAACTTTTTAATTTTTTATTTGTGACACCTGTTCTAAGTAAATAAATATGAAATGTTTTTTTATACGTGAATTTCTGTAATTTTTTTTTTCCCCTATTGGGTTCTACAAGTTTTATTTTCTTCATTGAAAATCATTTTGAAAACAAAGCTATACTAAAAAAAAGAAACCCAAATTGTTTTAGCTATTTAAATGTGAATATCATGCGTGTAATACATGCAAGAATGTTTTTTATAATTAAAGAAAATCGAAATTTATATAGAAAAAATTATATAGAAAAGTTTCCGAAAATGCATCAGTTTTTATACATTCAATTTGTGCTTTTAATTAATTAATAATAAATAAATAAATTACATATAATTTTTTAATGTTTAATTATAAAAAGCAATATTGAATTGCAGAACTTCGGGGTTTTTTCTTCACCATTAATCAATTTTATTTTTTAATTACAAAAAATGTAAGTGTAGAATATAATACGAAAATAATATTTCAAACAACATTTACTTTCATATGTATCTCTGAGAGGATTATAAAATACATTAAATAAAGTAAGAAGAAGTAACGTTTAATAATTCGTATACAAGGAAGCACAAGAGAATTACATTACATTAAAGTTTATTTGAGAAAATAGGTTGCAGAGCGCTTCAATCATTGTACACTACTTCAAATATGAATGCCAAGAAATAAGTATGCATTAGTGAAGAGCTTTATAGCATGTTTTCTATAGATTACAGATTATTATACCAACTATAAGGATAGTTGGTAAAAGTGACCTTTGAGCTGTTGTTAGATTTTTAAGATAAAACTCGACTATATCAAAAAGACCCGGATGATAATGTTAAGTCTATGGCGGCGTTATTTTCAAACATCTCGCTAAAATTGCAATATTTTTGTAGGATTTTTTTTTCTTTTGCATAGGATAACTGAGGACGATCTGCAACCAGGCTAGTTTTTACCTTTTCGATTTTGGTTACATTTTCTTCAAAGGGGTTTATGTTTTCAGATACTATACTGTATCTGAAGTACAGTATATTATTACATCAAGATCTGAATATTTTTAAAACTTCTTTATAGTATGAACGAACCTCATTTGCTACGCTTGATGTACAAGTTCCAACTTGTTTATTTTATATTTAATGAACCGATAATTAAATGCTACTTTTCTAATTAAAAGAGAAAAAAAGTATGGAAAAGTTTATCGATAATGCCAGTATCTGGAAATAAGATTTTAAACGATGTTATATAGTATTCGAAAAAATAATTTATATTTATTCGAGATTTTTAATTTTGTGAAGGCAAATGCAAAAAATGAAGACTTAAAATTTTTAAATTTGGTTTCCTTGAAGCAGGGGGATAGTAAGAAATTAATTTTTTGGGTGGGAAGCGGGAGTTTATCAGATGACTTCTATAATTACCTTACTAAATATTTAAAAATAGGTTTAAAAAAAAAAGTAAACCAAACAGTTTTAAGCACTTCAACTTTTATGTGCCCGGTATGAGAGAATGAAAAAGAAGGAAGGGGGCAAAGGAAATGCCAATTTCAACTGCCATCTTCCTTTGGTTCTTTTAGTCTTTTGACTGCATCCATGGGAGCATGAGGTATTTTCATGATCGTTTTTGTTACATTAAAATAAATACAACGGGAATTTTAAAAAAAAATAAATAAATAGTTTTAACACGATTTCAAATTTTGGTCATTCTGGGAGTGGGGAGGGGAGGGGAGGGAGTAGCAAAGAGGAATAATTTAGAATTTAGATGAAATTGTTATAATGAAAAAAAAATAACAAACGCTTCATTAAAAAATAATTATAGAGTAGAAGTAAAGACTTTTAAAGGCTTTTTGCAGATTTTCCAAAAAATTTAAGCACTTTTAACGACTTTCAAAAACTAGACAAAAAGCCATTTTTCTCTATTTTTAATATATTCATATGAAGTGAAAATAATTTTGTGCACACAAATTTAAAAAATATGTATTTCAAATTTTATAATAATATATAGTTGCAAGAGAAAACTTTATTTACAAAACTCAGTTGCTGGAGAATCAGAAAGAATTTTTTTTCCGGTATTTTCAAAATTTATGAAGGACTAAAGGACTTTAGACAACAATTGTTGATCATGAATTTTTACACATGTTTTGTAAATTATTTAGATATCATGTTTCACTGTCGTAAAAAAGAGAAAGAATTCTTTTAAATCCATCGTGACGGGAACCTTTTATGAAATTTTTAATGTTTTGTCACCGAATTTTAAAAACAGAAATTTGTGCCTTATTGAATCGGGAAAATGCTTTGAATAAATAAAGCAAATTTTACTTCTGGGGGATAAACAGGGATTCTTAAGCCTTTTTGTGGTACGTATAAATGTCGCTCGTCCACAAGAGATTAATATTTTGATAGTGTCAGAAAATATTCATAACATGTGAAATGTATGACTTTTCGTTAATTTATATATATTAATTAACTAATGAGGAATTCTAATCCATAACACAACTAGAACAATAGCCATTCAGGTGTGCAGACTCCGCTTCTTGAAATTTTGTAAAATTATGTCCTCCCCCCCCCCAAGAAAAAAATACCAATTTTTTTTTTCTGTATTATTACATGTTTATGTAATATACTACACACTATAACATACTTATGTTACACAATATTTAAACCTGATCCCACCCAGTTGAATTTTTTATAAAAAATGTCCATTTATCGAAAAAAAATTCATTTTTTAAATCTTTACAAATTACATGAAATACATTTAACACTATAATAGTCCCTATACTATACTACACTAAAATTTAGCCCCCCCCCCCCCCCGCCTCTCTTGCGTAGTATTTTTCAAGTTGAAATAAAAACAACCATGGATTATTTTCTTGATAAAAATGATTTTTCTCATAAATTTGTTTTTTTACAATAATAAAAAAAGAAAAAAAAAAAGATTTGTTGGTAGGAATTTTCCTAGAAATGTGGAAATTTTTCATATAATCAAAATACTTTTAAACTACATGCAATATGGCCAACGCCGAATATTTTCGAAAATAACTTTCTTATAATTACATGTACTTACATTCCATTTCCAAACATTTCCATACAATAAAAACTTTTTACTCGATGAAAGTAATAGTAATATGAAGAATCCTCTACAATTTTAATCTACTATAAAACATTCGCTACAACAATGGATTCTTTTCGTAATCGTGGTACTTATCCTAAATGAGAAAATTTTCTAGCGACTGAAAGTAATCAGCAACTCCGTTCTTAATAATATCCACAAAATTGTGGCAATTTTTCATTTATGTAAAAGACACCCAACGCAAAATATTTTCGAAAATAACTCTTCTGTAATGACCTCTCCATTCCAAACAATTGTACTTAACGTTTCGAAACTACTTTTGCATAACAATTAGAATAACAATCTTCCGAAAGACAATTCGTGTCCAGGGATGGGGAAGGGGGGAGGGTTGGTTACGAAACACCCTCCCTTGTTGTTACCTCCTAGAATTGGAGCATCGGATATAAGATTCGCTCTTTCAATTCATTCCGTAAGTAAAAGTAGAACTTTATCGGCCAAATTTAGGAAATCAAAATGTACCATTGGTAGGTGGCATGACTCGAAAATCTGGAACTTCCAATTATGCCCACTTCGCAGAAATCATTTTCCTGATTCTCGTCCACCCTCGCTATCCCCTCCCCCTCCCTTCCACCCCTCTACTCTCTTCCCATCTACCGAAAAGAGTTTTGTCCGCCTAAAGTGCTAAATTACTCCTCGGCCAGCTTGGTCAGTATCTTCATAAATTTTCCCCAGAGCGCGCGCCCCTGTATTCAATTACAGGGGCGCACGTAACCCGCTCTCTCCTAATCTGCGCCACTCCGGATGACACGCCACTGATGGATGATGGCCCCGTGATTGGTTGGAAGAGGGAGGGGGGGAGGGTCGCTGTTGCCAGATCAAACATTGGGCCCACAGTTACAATCTCTCTAGAGCCAAGGAAATTCTGTGTGAGATAAAGTTTTACGGTATCGCTCTGGCGATCGGAAATCGGTGCAGGTCGGCGGGGGCTAGTGGCGTGGGTGACTTCGATCGTTCAAAATGAAAGCTGAGGGTGGCTCAAAATGAGGGGAGGGGAGAGGAGAGAGAGAAAGAGCAGAAGATGGTCGAGATTGATTCTGTGATGGAACGGTAGCTAGCTTTTCGTCGTGGAAGGTGCATTGTTCAGATCACTGTAAGAAATGTTTTCACGGTTTATTGTTTGCCCTGTGTCTGTAATTTCGAATTGGAGGGTGTAAAAATAGTGTATAATGCCTCCGAGTTAGGTTGGGGCGAGTTTGATAGTCAGAGTATAAATTGACGCTGATTGCAATAACAGAGTGGAGGAGTTGCTCTAAAGCTGTCTATTCACGTGACGAGATTTTCCAAATAAATCTGACTGAATTAAATATATATATACAAGGTGTCACAAACATGGGGTTGGATAAAATTATTAAATAATTTCAAATATTAGATTTTTTAAAATTACATTCAGTTAAGTCTTTTATCAATTAAATTTTTACCTCATCTTATAGCACCACCCAGTAGCATAGCCATATTTTTGACCTAATATCGACAATAAAAATCAACATATATATATATATTTATTATTATTATCATTAACCAACAATATTGGTACAAAATATTTCGCAAACATTGGATGGTCACTTATTGTAGTATTAGTGTAAATGTCAATACGATGATTTGTTATAAATGGTAGTCTACCAGAAGAATTTTGGGTAGAAAATAATGCAGAGAGTAAAAAAAGATAATTATACTTTGGCATGAAATTATTGGGTTGGGGGGGGGGGGAGGGTTAAAAAAAGGTTTATAAACCCTTCGAATCAGAACGCGGCGAGTTCGGTACAGTATAAATTGACATTTATAGCAATAACAGAGAAAAGAATTTGACCTATAGATTCTATATATTCTATTAAGTTGGCGAGATTGTCCAAATATATCTGACTGAATTAAATATATACAGGATGTCGCAAAATGAACAAACTGTGGGCTGAATAAATTAAAATAAATGGGCAAACATTAAGTTTTTAATATAATTTTAATACTAGAAGCGAGATATTTAAGTAAATTTAATCTTTTTCAGATTAAATTTTTATCTCATTTTAAAGCATTAATTAAGTATTAAAACAATATTCTGTCAAAATATATACACACATTATATTGTCAAATGCCGATAATATTATTACGCAATATTCTACAGGTATGTTCACACTTTATGTAAATGCCAATGTTGGTGCGTTGATAAGAATGATAGTGGAAGTTTAGCAATAATTAATTAAGTGTAAAAAAGTTTATACTGCTTCCGAATTAGATCGGGTTTTGTTCAATAGGATGTAAATTGACGCTGATTGCAATAATAGAAAAAAAAGAGCCAGCTTAAAGCTATATGCATTCGAGGGATTTTCCAAATACGAGTATATTTGACTATATCAAAATGAACAAACTAGGCGTAAAAAAAAAATAATAATATAAAATGACTTTATATGTGTTATTTATGACGAATGATTATCTACACGAAATATGCAAAATCTAGGTGAGTTTCCTAAGGGATCCTAGACCGTATTTATGCAAAGTTCGAAGAAAACCACGGAAAACTCTGAACATTTAGGCTGACGGGCGCAATTGAGTTCGAAATTTCGGTTGTTTAGCTAAATTTGAGAAAAGTGTACCAAAATATAAAAAAATACATATCGTGTAAAAGGAAAAAAACTATATAAATACTGAGAAAGTTTTAAATATATCATTTTAAAACCTTCCAGTTTTAGCTCTATTTTTAGGCCGATTATTTTTAAAAAATGAACAATGTTACATGTGTCCTTAAGGGGGCCCAGGACACAAAAACCTTCAAAATTTTCTTTTTTTAAAAAAAAGCATTAATTTTTTTTCCTTCTGCTTACAATAGCGTTTAAATCATGTACCTATCTTAAGTGGAACAGAAAATATTAATTTTTATGTTTTTGTTTATTTTCAAAACTAACTTTCAAGCAATGGTTGTTATGGAAACGACACCTTGCGAAAATGCATTTTTCTTCAGGATGAGTTTTTTCAACATTTCTCCTAGTTAAATTATTACAAGTCAAAAACACTTAAAGTTAAGTGGTTCACACTTGTAAAAAGCCTTTTTCATTTGTTTTACTTTAATTTTGATTCAAAAAATTTGAAAAAAAAAATTTACTTTTAAAAATATGATTTTTTTTTTTTTTAAGTTGCATCATATATACACTGATGGAAAAAAATCCCAACACCAAGAAAGACTTGTGTTAGCTATACGAAATTTTGTACGCGTGTTCATACATCTGAAAGATGACATTGATTTAAATTTCATGCTTCACACATAAGAGTGGCGCTAGTAGCGCCACTCACAACTTTAAAATCAGGTTTGCTTTAAATGCGTGCTGTAAAGTTCGTGAGCATTATTTATCTTCAAAATTTGACGAACTGAGTTGAGGTTGATCATGAATGCTTTTAAGAAGACGAAGAAGCTATTATCATCAGCTCCCGAGTTGGAAAGAGCTCGTAAAGTAGGGCTACAAGAAAGTGGATATTCTTTCCGCGATTTTGCAGAAAGACTTGGACGGAATGTATCCACTGTGCATGATTGTTGGGAGTAGTAGTCAAGGGATGGTACTGCCACAAGAAGACCAGGTTCCGGGTGAACACGTGACACTACTGAGATAGAAAACCGTCGTATTCGGCGTACGGCTGTGGCGCATCGTACTGCGTCTGCGACAGAAATTCGAACTGCAGTTGGTACCACAGTGACACAACGAACTGTTAGAAATCGGTTACTTTAAGGACAGCTCGATGCAAGGCATGCATTCCACTGACTAAGTCATTGCCGTTTGCGACGTCAATAGTGTCAAGCCAGAGCTCATTGGAGGATGGAGTAGAGATTTGTTGTGTTTTCTGATGAAAGCAGGTTCTGCTTTGGTGCCTATGACGGCCATGTGCTAGTCAGAAGGAGGCCAGGGAAACATCTGCAACCAAACTGTCTGCGGCCTAAAAGCACTGGACCTACAATCTGGAGTCATGGTCTAGGGAGCAATTTCCTATGACAGCAGAAGCACTCTCGTAGTTCTCCCAGGCACACTGACTGCAAATGTGTACGTCAGTCTGGTAATTCAGCCTGTAGTGCTGCCATTCAAGAAAAGCATTCAAGAGGGGTTTTCAGCAGGATAACGCTCGCCCTCATGCCGCTGTTGTAACGCAACACGCACTACAGAGTACCAACATGTTACCTTGGCCAACGAGGTCACCAGATCTGTCTCCCACTGAGCGCGTATGGGATATCATTGGATGAGAACTCCAGTGTCATTCCCAGCCAGCATTGAACATCACGTATTGACACACCTTGTACAACAAGCATGGAACTCCATACCACAAAGTGACATTCGGCACCTGTATGACACAATGCATGCACGTGTGCAGGCTTGCATTCGAAATTCTGGAGGTTATAGCGACTATTAATGTAACGGCATTTCACCTTTGAGATGCATTTTATTGACCTTAAATTAACCTGTGATCTCGAAAATCTAATCAATTAAACATGTTAACTAGACAAGTGCACTGTCCAAATTTCATTACTCTACAATAAGTTTTTCTTGGTGTTGGGATTTTATTTTCCGTCAGTGTATATGTATTTTTTTTTTTTTTCAAATTTTTTCTTTAAGTAATCTTCATTTTTTCAAATACTGAATCAAAATTAAAGCGGATATATGCATATTTTTATTTAAATAAAAAAATAATATATTTAAATAAAAATATATACATATTTAAATTTTAAAAAAATGAAATTCTACAAATAATATTTTGGATTATAACGATTATTAAACACCCCACTTTTTTAATAAATTTTTAAATTTCTTTAAAAAAATTATTAAAAGTTTTATCATGTGATTTTGTTTTAAAAGTGTTAACCATTACAAAAAAATTTCAAAGTTTTGACTCAAATAAAAATTTATTTTAAAATGTATCGCGGACTTCATTAATATATTTAATTACCCCCCTTCCCCCCCCAAAAAAAAAATAAAAATAAAAATAAATCCAAATATCAGAAATAAACTTTTCCGCAGCTTTTCACAAACACTTAATATTTTGTGAGTTTATTAGACAAAATTCAAGACTGGGATGCAAAGAAAAAGTATGCTCGAAGCTTCCTGTCGCTCTATAAAATACTCATCTTGAAAGATGGAGTTTGAAACTCCCGATAAAAATCGGAGTAGTGTGTCCCCGGGAGGGCGTTGAAAGGGATCACCCTCTCCACATCTCTAGTACCAGAAGGGGGAGAGCGCTCTTAAAAACCCGTTTGTCAACCGAAAGAGGATGGGGAGAAGAAAAATGAAGAGACGAGCAGATTTCTTTCGGAACTTCTTGAGATTTTGCGGGTTGCTAGATGAGGACACTTCTCGCTTTCTTGGCAAATTTGGGACATCAGCAATTTCTATCTCTCTCTCTCTCTCTTTCTTTCCTTCTTGGAAAAACAAATGAAAGACATTTAAAAGTAGTGCAACCTAGATTATCCGAGCTAATTAAGACCCTATAATGTCTCGGATATCAGAAATCTCGGTTAATAGAAACTCGGTTAATAGAAAAAATATCGGTTTTGCTTACCTTGCTTGCGAATTTAATTTCTCTTAAAATAAAAAAATAAAATAAATCTTTTTTTAATGATAAATATAAATATACATAAATTTAGCTTACACAGCTCAACAAATAAAAGTTATTTCCAAAGATTCTGTTAAAAAAGTTTATTATGCTGTTAATATTTTTACAAAATATTGTGTCTCCCTTACATATCTATAGAACAATTAACTCGAGTACCGATCTGTCTCGACTATGTACCAAAAAAGCAAGGCTGATCTCGGTCCGGACGAGCCTTCAGAAAAAATCTAAGCCTGGGGTTCAAACACCATGTAATACACTGTCTGATGACAATCTCTACACTGAACATGTTCCTTTTCTTTTTCTTTTTTTTTTTTTTTTTTAATCGATGATGTTAAATTAATAACCACCAGCTCGTGACGGACATTTATACTTGTTCGCACAAAAATGGTATTTATTGAAAATCAGGGTTGGCACGGTTTAAACCAATTGGTTTTAACCATGGTTTAAACCACGGTTTAAACCAATTGGTTTTTTTTAGAAGAAATCTAATGACATTTTCTTTTTTTTCTTTATAATTTACGTGTTTCAGATTATTGGCCATAAATAATTTCTACTTTTAACACTTTATTTCAGTAATAAATATTATATATAGTGGGTTTAGGTCCTTTTTTTATGCATAGGATTAAATATAAATAATTTCTACTTTTAACACTTTATTTCAGCAATAAGCATTAGGTATATTGGGTTTACAACATTTTTTTATGCATAGAATTCAATCAGTACACATTGGTGAACATATCTTTTACTCTAAAGAAAAAACTTCAAACATCTGAATTGATCAAAGATAAAATAGATTCAATATTTAGTATAAAATATTTTAGTTTTTTTTAATAATGCAGAATATTTAATGCAATTAATAATGTAACACAATGATTTTTTAAGATTTTGCACAAGCTGTAAAAGAAATTTTTCTTTTAAGAGATTATCTTGAAGAATTAAAAGCAAAAACTGGTTGCTAGTTATAGCACTTTAATAATAATTTTTTCTGCTATCTGCTGAATCTAACAACTAAAAATGTTAACTTCAATTGTCACTCAGAAAGAAAAAATCCTAAATAGTATTTGTAATTTATTATTTAAATAATTGTGGAAAAGAATATTTATCAAACTACATCCAAACGTTTATTATTAGTAATCAAAAGATTGTTTAAAAAGATTTACAGGGCATCAATGGTTCACTGTGTAGAACAGTTAAAACTTTCAACATAAGATTGTTTGTCAAAACTGTTTAAATTGGAAAATGAATTTTTTCAATGTTAAAACTGTTGTTAGCTTTCGTTTTTTCAAAAACTAAAACAAAATCACTTCACCTTTTTTTTCATTCACGTATAAAAACATTTCATATTTATTTACTTAGAAGGTGTCACAAATAAAAATTAAATTAAAGAGTTGACATGTTTCGGTTCATTAATAAGAACCGTATTCATAACATATAAAATCAGTAGAAAATTAAATGAAAAAAAAAAATTATATTTATATCCAGTGTCATTTAATTTTCTACTGATTTTATATGTTATGAATACGGTTCTTATTAATGAACCGAAACATGTCAACTCTTTAATTTAATTTTTATTTGTGACACCTTCTAAGTAAATAAATATGAAATGTTTTTATACGTGAATTTTTTCAATTTTCAGCATAAATTCACTATAATTATTAAATGAAATTATACTGCTTATAAACCAATAATGTCTGTTTTTATCAGTAAATATGCATGTATATGTCAGAAGAAAGGATGTTTTAAAAAAACCCGGTTTAAACAAAAAAAAACCCGGTTTTTTTGGTTTTTTTCCAACCCTGTTGAAAATAGCTCATATTTCACAGCCTTGTTTAAAAAAAAAAATGTTGGCCAATATGTCCGCTTAGTTTTTTTATTGGCTTGGTAAAGCAGGCCCGCAAACTTTTTTCTGCCGACCCGGCCCGCTGGGGAAAAAAAAAAAACCTTAATTCTGCAAGTCCGGGTCTGTGCTAAGCTCTAAAAAATCCTTTAGCACAGGCAGTGAAGAAAAAAGAGTGGGCTTTTTCAAGGTTCAATCAAAAAACAGGCTTCGTTACTGCTCGGTCAATAGAAACTTCGATTAATCAAAGCTTGGTTAATCGAGGTTCGACAGTGAATTACTTTTAAAATTTCGCTCCTCCCTCACACCCAAGAAATCTTATAAAGAGATTGCCGTATTCTTAAATTGATTCATTTAATAAACTCCCTAAAACTGATTTTTTTTAAACAAGTGGAAAGTGTGGTCGCAGATCGCACAGAGGGTTATGCTTAGTATTTCCTTTAAAAAAAAAAACTTATCGTTTATTAATAAATCCAAACTGTTAATCTATAATTATTAAATTCTTACAGAGATGGTAGCACCAATAAGTTTATTTAAATAAAAGCCAAAATTTTAAATTTTCTGAAAATCCGAAATTAAAAAAAAAAAAATAGCGAATATATAAATAAAATTAAAAGTTAAGCATGGTTCTTCTCATAGGTCTGCAATAGCTTATTATTGAGCCCTCACTTTGCCTACCCCATTACCGTTTTCCCTAACCCAAATGAGGGTGGAGGGACACCAGTGTCGATATTAATTTTTTTTGTTGTTGTTCAAAGAATAATATTATTTTCATCATAATAACTCATTAATCAATTTCCATCAACACTTGAAAAAAAAAAAAAAAAAAATATCCCAATTTAACAGGAAAATTCTGTCTATTTTGGCACCAGTGGAAAATCGTTTTTATTCACAGATAATATCTAATTTTTCATTAAAATAGTCTTTTACTGTAAAAATATATATATATATATATTTTAATCTGTAAAGATTATAAAATCTAAGAGAATAAACTTTTATAAAAACAGTTTTACTAAGTAAAAGTTACAATTTTTTCCGTAACAGTAACAGATTTCTTTAACTGTATTTTTAAACGTATTTAAACAGTCCGAAAACTCTATACAGATTACCGCCTGTGGATTGTAACGGATATTTGTGTGTGTGAATGCGATTGAACAATAAATGTCTTTAACACCATTTTCAAAAGGAGCCTGAGCAACACAAGTCTTCAGAATTGAATACCGTCAAGGAAATACATCTCAAATAATTACCGCCCATAGATCATAAGTTTCTACTATAAGTCTCTAAGCTATTTCCTTTGAGTAACCTTACTACCCCTCCCTCAAAAAGTTAAAAATTACACATTCCTAAAATTTACTACATAAAACCATGCATTGATTTTTAGATATATGGGATATTGCATTAATATGATTTTTTTTTCTTTCGTAAAAAACAAAGGAATTCAACACAATCATTAGTTAAATTATAAAGGAAAAAAACTTAACTTGAATGTTAAATTAACGCACAGAAATATTAAATATAATATAGAAAAAATCAAACATTCAGAAAAAAAATCAGACATTTATCTGATATAGTAAAAAAAAGTCTTAGCATCTATTAAACAAAAAATTATGAAAATATGAACGTAGAGAAAAAACATAACCGATTTTTTTTTTTTTTTTTTTTTTTGAGTGTCCTTATAATATAGGTTCAAGCATAAAACTACATTGTTAACTAAACTACATTTATTGAACTGGAATAAAATATTTTTTCGACAATTATTTTATTAACAAAATTCTATTTTGGAGTAGAAAAGGGAATCATTCTAGAAAAATAAGAAGGAATTATAAACAGCACAGAACGGATGAGGATAAAATATTTTTTAGTAATCGCTAAAATAAAAACAAAAATCTCTCCATGTACAAACTTTTTTTTCAGCACTCTCTAAAAACATATGGCAACCCATCATGTATGTCCCCATCTTTTCGCCGTCATCTTAACATTCCAAATGGGCCACTTGTTGCCACCACTTCTGCATGTCTATCTTAATTGTCCTCTTCGACACACGGGAGTCCCATTCTTCATCCTCTGCTCTCCATCTTCCATGGACCGATCGTTTGGCAGTTTTTCCCTCACTTTAATCGTAATCGCTTTCTTTTGCCGCCAGATGCCTCGTGTTTGGGCCAATCATTTCTCGCTGATTTCCCGCCTGGAGAGCGATATATAAATAGGATAGAGAGGGTGCGGGAGTGAGGAGACATGTCATGTTGACCTAACGCATGTTTGTCACAAAATTGCGAGGAAGGGAAACTCAAAACATGGCGAAAATGTGTATGCGTTAAATCACAGAGGTAATCAAAACAAGCGCCCGTGTAGTATTTTTTTAGGAAGAAAAAATAATTTAGCATATAGGCCAATAGAGTTTGTCGCTCAGTACGTTATAGAATAATTTTCAAATATTAGTCAAATATATAATAAACCATGTAATAGAGAACATAAAAAATATTTTTATCTAGAAGCTGTAAAGAAATGTCATTTTTAAGGTTGTTCTCATTGCCCTGCTCAACAAGCACAAAATATTTTTGACACATTTGCAAATTCATTTTTTAACAGATAGATATATGGAAGCTATTTGGAATCGAGCTGTATTTTCCATTTTTTGATCAAAAATAGAATTTTGATCAATAATCTTAGTGGTAAACAGTTGCTTAAACGATTAAGCATTGGCATTGTAAGCCAAGGATCTGGGTTATATTCCCGGCCTGCGCAATTTTTCGCTCAAATGGAAACGCTCAATTCATATAGCTTTACCAATCAGTTTAACCGTGTTAAAGTAAAATTCAAGAGCAATCTTCATTATAGAAAATAAGGTATCTAGCATTTATTTATTTATTTGTTTATTTTTATTATATATAATTATTTTTACATTGGCGCACAAAAATCATATACATTATCATCTATGAGCATAGAATAAAAGTGCGTTTTTAGTTTTTTTTTTTAAATATACATATGTATATATAAAAGGAGGGGGGGGGGTGGTATGCGAAGATTTGAGTGCAGGTCCTTTTTTATTTTTTCGATTTTAGTTGCAGATATTTTTTTGGGGATGCTTTCGCTTTCCAAATCTGTTCCGAAAATGAAAGCGTCCGCATAAAAAGTATCTGTAAACAAAATCAAAAAAGTAAAAAACGGTCGGCATACAGATCAAGCTCAGCTATCAAATGCAAAAAACATTTAAAAATATTGAAATGCAGCCGAGATATCTGCATAAATTTCTTCCATAGGATTAGCATTAGCAAATGGGACTTTTCATTTGAATTTGTATAAAAATTTTGAAAAAACGCAATGTTTTCATTTTTCCTGAGAATGAAATTCATTCCGGGATGATCACTAGAATCCTCATGATGCGTTCTGTCACATTCTGGGCCATTTGTGGCATCTCTACTCACTTGCACTAATTGAATGCTCCGTTTGCGCGACGTCATCTGTTACCATGGGAACGACGCTCGAGCGGAAAGTTGGGCACATCGGTTTGGTTGAGAGATGGTGGCATCGGTAGAGAGAGTGTCCATATCCCACATTACGTCGCTCGCGTGATTTTACACAAACCTGATACGCATAGTAATTGCGCTGGGGGATAGGAATCATTCAGTTTCAATAATCATACAGATATCGAAGCAAAAGATACATTGGGAGTAGTTGTTACAAATGTAAACATTGTATTTTCTGTTAAGGATTCCACATTAAAAAAACTCCTGTATCTGTTTGTCTGCTTGTCACAGACATTTTCCTTGTAAGCTATGGAAGTGGACGGTTCAACTTTATTGAAGTAATAAAGGCTATTGACCCACATTTATAAATTATTAAGCATTCATAAATATATTTATGAGAAAATGTACGCGTGTGTATATAAAGGGAAAGGGGGGGGGGGGTAATTAAGTTACTTTAAAAAAAATATCTCTTTGTATATCATGTGGGGTATCGTGTGAAAGCTTCAGTAACGCTGAAATAAAAAATACACTTATTTTAATTTTAAATACTACATCTCCAGAGAAATCGGCGAAAATGTAGTGCAAAATATGTCCCCGCCCCCTCCATTTCACAAAACTACTGAAACTAAAACGATGAAAAAAATGAGAGGCAGTGGAAGTTGATTTTAACCTTGCAGAAAAACTAGCGATTACCCTAGGTTACATAGTTTAAGAGAATTGCATTTTTAGATTTCACACGAATTTCGTTTGCGGGCTTTCAGCTAAGGAGTTGAAAAATCACTGGAGGGACCTATTGCCGAAGAAGTATAAAAGTATTATACGAATTGAATATTTTCCAACTGAGCGAAAAATTGCCCAAGCTGGGAATCGAATCCAGATCCTTGGCTTACAAGGCCAATTGCTTTACCGTTTAAGCTAACTGGACGACAACCGGCGGGTATTTCTCGCTCAGATAACATTATTAGTGATAACATCTGGTCTGTCATTTAGACAGCTCGACAGAATAAACCGCGGATAAAGGGACTCCATATAATGATGGGTACGTAAATTACTATTAGTTTAACACAGTCAAACTGTTTGGTAAATGTCAGACCAGACGTTATCACCAATACGGTTATCTGAGCGAAAAATGCCCGCCGGTTGTCGCCCAGTTAGTTTAAACGGTAAAGCAATCGGCCTTGTAAACCAAGGATCTGGGTTCGATTCCCGGCCTGGGCAATTTTTTGCTTAGTTAGGAAAATATTCAATTCGTTTGATAATTTCATCAATCAGTTTGCGTTAAAATAATAGAATATAATATTGTTGATTATAATTTTCAAAAAAGAAAAAAAAATGTCGGTAATTGGCCAAGATATTAACATTTAAAAATACAGGTAGTTTGGACATTCATAAAGACAGGGGCAGCGTACTCAATGCGCCACTGACTTTTAAAGCCAAGATAATAACTTTGAAGGATATATTTGTATGACACGATGACCAGTTACTTATTTACATATTTATTCTACGAAACATTCTCTACCCGAGCAATACTCGAACTTGACCAGTTATTTGTCATATATGATAAAACTTCATAAAACAAGTAATTAAAAGTAGGGTGTATTCCAATCCAAACTGCTATTTTCCGACTAATTTTTAAATTCATTTTTGCTCTCAAAGCATCAAACTGACAAATTCTTTTATTTAGAAACTACATAATGTGCCGTACTTGTCGATGTTTTGATAAATGCAGAAAATATTGCAAAAAAGGCAGTCAAAGTGGGCATTTTGAACTGAATTTTTCGAAACGGAATATGTGGGAACGAAAAAAAAAAGGTTATACTGAGAAAATATTTGTTTATAAATCAAAATGAATTTATTGAACAAAAAATGAATTCACACAGACTTTTATACATCTCTTTAAAAATTACCTCGTCAAGTTTCACGTTTTTACTTTTAAAAGCGAGTCTGAAAATGTCTCAGAAAATTTTGCCCTGTTTTGGATTTTTTTTTTTTTTTTTTTTTTCTAAATACAACTTTAAGGTCTGACACTGAAAAATAAAATAACTTTGATTTCTAAATTTTTTATGTATTTTTTAATGTTATTTTAAATATTTAAATTGTCGCCATTTTGAAACAAGATGAAATATTGGCGAAATTTGGCCAAAAAATCGACTTTCAAAATTACAAAACCCAAAACACATTACATGGCATCAATTGAAAGAATGCCGCCAAATTTGGCAGAAAAGATAAAAAGATTTGAGAAGGCGAAGGAATTTTCTAGACTTCTCAATAGGTAACACACCAGTTAATACAATCAAAGTCGAACAAAAAAATGCAATTTGGATTGATATCTTTTCGTTATATAAATATGAAAGTAATGTAAAATCTAGTAACATTTACGTACATAATTCCATATTGATTGTTTCTGTAAATAATTCTGTTATAAAATGTTTTATAGCTATAATACAGGGAGTAATAATACAGTTAAAATAAAATATCGAGTTGGACACGAAGCTAGTTTTGATCGAGTTATACTCGGTCAACCCGCTAGTAATAAATGTAGAATAGTATCATAATAAATGAGGACCCCAGAAGCCAAGGGGTATAAGTGACAAAATTGAAAAAATTGAGTTAAGTGCACAGGGTATCTGGAAATATGCTTTTTTCATTTCAGGTAGAGAAATATAGGTCGTTTTCTGTTTATTTGGGGAGTTAGAGATAAACCACTTTTTTCGAAAAACAAACAATATTGATTAATTATACATTTAAAGAAAATTGTACTCCATTTTTTTTAATAGTTATTGAAATGAGAGTTCAAAGATTAGACTGCAACAAGCAGATGTTTCCTATTTCAGTTTAGTCAATTGTTATTGATGTTCCAATTTAACATCAATTATCTTTAAACTCAATTTACTCCAAATCGACATTTTGTCACTTGTACCCCTTGGCTTCTGAGGTCGTCAAATGTATTATAATAAATAAATAAATAAATAGTATAATAAATGTAAACTAATAAATGTATAATCGTATGCACTTATCACTGTCAGTATATAAAAAGAAGAAAAATATTCTGAAAATAAAATAATTTTTACGCATTGGTAATGATATCATCGGGTGGAGGGAGGTGGGATGGGGTTTTCGATGAATGATAACATTTGATACCGTAAGGGGGCAGTGGCGCAGTCAGGATTAAGTTTTAGAGGGGACTAGCATATTTTATAGGTCTATATTTTTCCTGATACGGACCGGAAGTCAGACGAGATGTGTCGAGAATGAACATACATTTTTCTATTGACTTGATACAGAGCAAATGGAGGGTGGGAGAGACTCCAAAAATTTTTGATGATGGGGCTTATTCTGTAGGCTTAAATCTCTTAGTTAAACAAAAAAGGAAGTATTCTCTTAAATGGTGACTATTAAAAATGTTAATATTTCAAATTTCATAAGAAAATTCATAAATAAGAAAAAATTGTGAAAAGATTGGTTTTTCAAAATTCCTATTTTGCAGGACCTATTAAAATTAATAAACTTTCATAATTTTAGAAAACTTTAAATGGCCAGTCTAGTCGCACTGTCTGAGAGGAGTTTCAGCCCCCTTAGCTTCCCCCGTGTGTACGTCAGTGTAAGGCGTCGGGCGTCCAAAATTTGTAAAATATTGATATGTGATGCATGTATAGCCCCTAACATATAGGCTCTTCTTTTAGACACCTATTTAATTATTTCTTATAAGGAACATTTTATTCGACTCCCGAGCCATTATTATTTTTTTAATGAATTATGTTCGAAAACAAAGGTACCACTGTACCACAATTTCGCTCTTGAAAATGGCAATGCGATGAGATAATAATAATAATAACAATATAAAATAACGACTTTAAAATTGTTTCTCTATCTTGAAATGATCAATACATGCATAAAAAAAATAATAAAAATTTCCTTCAAAAAATCAATTATTCCTCCCTTATCTTTTAATCTGATCAATTACTCTTTAAAAAAATGATCGTAAAACCGATGCAACCATTACGATTCATTTTTTATATAAAACAATAACTTTTCACCATTTTTCTTTCCACTGTGAATCGCACGTTCTTTCAAAAAATTCCATTTATAAGAAAATTTGTGCGAAAAAGAGATATATAAAAAAAAATCTAATTACACAGGGGATGCACTGGACACGCTTATCGTCTGCTCTGGGCACGCTTCTTTGCTTATAGTCTGCGCCGGCACGAGCAGGGCACTGGCCGGAACGATAAAGGAATGCCTTCACCTGCGAATAAAGAAACCCCTTTACACTAAGAAACCACCTGCATAGTATACCAGAAAACATCTGCAAAACACAGATCACCAATTATGTTAAGGCCCCTTGAGGGGTGTAATGAACCAATTTCTTGGTTTCTTGATCTGTCCGTGGAGGGGGGGGGGGGGGGGGGGTATGTCCTTGGCTAATTAAACAGGAGTATAAAAAATTCTGCCATAGCTATTTCGTTAAGAAGCATTTTAATGATTGGTATGTGACGTGATCGTAATTTATAGAAATTATGTATTTTATTGTTATTATTAATCGTTTCCCTCTTTTTTTTTTTTTTTTTTTCCTTCTTCGCGATTTTTATGTTCTCAGTGATATTCAAGAAATTTTAGGCATAGTATTTCAAATTAAAACTATTTTGCAATACGCCGACAGTTGTTTCAACTTTAGTTAATTCATTCAGCCTTTTAAGTCGCTACTTCACTCACTTGAAAATACCCCACTTGCTAATGTTAATCTTATGGGAGAAAAAAGTATCTTGATTGTATTTTAATATTTTTAAATGATTTTTTTAATCTATTTATTTGCACATTGGATAGCAAAAGGTCAATCGCTACAACAATCCTTTATTAATTCGATTTTTATTTTAGCAAGGAACCTGCTAAAATAAAATTGCTAAAATAATTGAAACCGGTTCCAAAAACGGAAGTGTTTCAGAAAGCGAAGAGATCGACCGATCTTTAAACAGTCACTTTACATTTTCGATTTTGATTGAAACAGATTTTATGACGATACTATAACTTTCAGAACCGGTTTCAAAAGTTAAAATACACTTCTAAAATTGGCACTCACAGGCATGATTATCGATGTGATTTTTAATCGTAAATTCTTTTTTAGTTTTGTCAAATTAATTACACCTGCAGTTATAAGTGATTGTAGTCTTGCGACAGCAGTGATTTTTCTCTCCTGCGTCGGTTCAAAACACCAATTTTGGTAGTGTTTCTCGATTTGTTTGCCTTTAATGTAATATGAAAGAAAAACTTTCAATTACATAATTTCTGAATTAAAGCCATAAAGTGAAACGAAAATTAATGCATATCAATCATATATTATAAAACACTTTTCAAAAAGTTATAAAAATATTTAAAATCTAATTTTTCCTCCGCCGAGTTAAAATAAACTCCCCCTTCCCTTCCCCCAGCTCCAGAACATAACAAAACAACTTTATTTTTTGAGGATTTAGTGAATCTTCATTTCTAGTGCTAAAATGACGTTCTTCCAAATTTTCGGGAACGACCACTGTAAAAACAAAATTTTATCTGCATAAAGTAACAATTTTGACTTTATATTCACAAAAAGTGCGCTAAGGGGAAAAAAAACGCATCGTTTTGCGGATGATGTCATTTGTTTCACAATAAAGACATACTATACCAACAACGCATTATATAATTAATATGTAAGGAACGATATAACTACTACGACATATACGAACTTGACCTACTTAGATATTTTTAAATTTTCCATTAAACTGGTAGGTTCTATTAAGACACCACCCGAATGATTCAAAAAGACCCGGATGATAATGTTAAGTCTATGGGGACGTATTGTCAAATATCTTGCTCAAATCTTAATGTTTTTACATGGTTTTTTTTTGAGGGGGGGGGGAGGGGGCATAGGATACTTGAGGACGATGTACAACCGGGATAGTTTTCACTTTTGCGATTTTGGTTACTTTTTTTTTTATATTATGATAGTTTCAATTTTGGAACTGGTTCACACCGGTTAAAAAGTTAAAATTATAAAAAAAAAAAAATTCTGAAATTAAAATCGGAAAAGTAAAAACTAGCCCAGTTGTAGGTCATCCTCGGCTATCCTATCCCCAAAAAAAAAATCATGTAAAAATAAGGAAATTTTTTTGTAAGAATAACGAGATATTTGAAAATAATGCCCCCATAGACTTAACATTATTATTTGGGAATTTCTGAGAGAATAGTGTGGGGTCTTAAGCAAGAAATTAACTACTAATCGAAAGTTTTATTCAATTTTTACGTAGAAACGAAGGATTTTTCAAAAAATGTCAAAATTGCCATTTGAAGTAGGCACAATTTCACAGTAAAGGATAAAAACTGCCTCTTGAGCAGAATTGTATAATATAGACGCACACACGCACGGCGTGCGCAGAAAATTTTAAGAGAAAAATTTTATTTTTGTATTTTTTTTTAATATCAAAAAATTAAAAACATTCCCCAAATTTTACGCACGAATTATTACTTACCCATCATACGTAGTATAGGGTAAGTCTTGCAATCGTTTTGAAAATCGAAAAATTTTTTTGACGGATTTACACGTTTTAGACACTGGAGATTTCGAAAAACATTTTTAGAAAAAAAAATTTGCCGTCCGTCTGTCTGTCTGTCTGTAAACGCTCTATCTCACGAACAAATTGAGACAGAGACTTGAAATTTTGTATGTACTTAGTATGTAAAAATGGAACGAAGCCTATTGAATATCAGCACTCTCGATTATCCGGAACTATTTTTTCCGGATTCTCGAAAAATTCGTTCTGATGAAAGGTATATAAAAATTTTCGAATTTTTTTATTTTAAGGAATGCATGTAAAAGGCAATAAAAAAACACAAATTTTTCATAAAGAAAGAAGTCGATCGGATTATTAGTTGTCGAGATATTTGTAATCCTGTTTTCCACATTCTTCGATTTTTCATGATCCTGTATTTCATTCAAATTTCAATTCAGAGGTATATTTTAATTGAAAATGAGACGCTTAATCCGACGCAGTAAACTGTTAGTTAATATGATTATTATTTTTGGAGTTATAAGGATGTTTCTTTTACGTAGTTTGGTACTTCTTGAGTAGTTTGGCGTTTTATATAATTTGTTGAAATTGGTGTATCAGAAATTCATTAATAGAGTATTACTATGTGTATTAACAACATTTAAATTTAGTTTTGCAATTGAAATACATTGTATAAATAGTTTTCACATATTTTATTTTCATATGCATATAAATGATGGGTAAGTATTACGGTGGCCTACAACGACTAGTTTATTGCTAACGTACAATTAAAAGCGAAGCGGACTTTCGAATTTTCCAAAAAATTAAGGCATTTGATGCAGAAAACTTTAAAAATCCATCAGTCGAAATTTCGGATACCAAAAATCACAAATTTGGACTTAACCCTTCAATGTATAATTTTTTATTTTGCTCGGAAAACATTAAATTTGGACATTTTTGTTAATAATCAGCTGGAAAAAAGAGCGAAAAAAATTAAGATTCTATATTGGGCATATTGCTACTCCTGAGTTACATAAGAAAAATGGCTCAAAAATTATAATTTTAAATTATATGCTTAAATAAGACTTGTTCTCAACTGTGCTCTGCTCAAACGCAAAACGTTTTGACGCATATACAAATTTATTTTTTAATGCAAAGCTATAAAATTGAACGGCCTGACTCTGGAAGTGATTTGTAATCAAACTTTTTTTCGCCCTTATTTGCGTGTGGTTGTTCTTCTTTCAAGCGGAAATTTGGTTCAAAGTGCTCAAAAATCTCATTAATAAAAGGAAAAAAACGTCAGTCAAATTCATTGTAAGACATATCAACAAAAGATGTTGCACTAGCTCCCCATGATAACAAACCAGAACAAAAACAGACTTAAGGGTGTATTCCGATCCAAACTCCTTATTTTCTGATTTATTTTTGAATTCATTTTTGCTCTCAAATGCATCGAACTGGCAAATTGACTTATTCAGAAAGTACACAAGGTGCCGTAACTGTCAATTCTTTGATAAATGCAGAAAATACCTCAAAAAAAAGCAATCAAAAACGGCGTTTTGAACTGATTTTTCCTTAGCGGGAGCTTTGTGGACGAAAAAAGGGGTCATTCTGAGAAGATAATTGTCTATAAATCAAATTCTAATGAATTGAGCTAAAAATGACATCTCACGGCACCTTATACGTCTTTTCAAAAATCCCCTCAGCAAGTTTCGTGTTTCTACTTTTAAAAATGTGTCTGAAATTGTATCGGAAAATTTCGACCGTTGAAGATGGAAAAGCATTTTTTCGGATACACCCTTAAGGGTGTATCCGAAAACTCCGATCCAAACTCCTTATTTTCTGATATATTTTTAGATTCATTTTTTGCTCTCAAACGGTCCAAATTGGCATATTCTCTTATTTAGAATCTATATAAATGTGCCGTGGCTGTCAATTTTTTGATAAATGCAAAAAACCTTAGAAAAAACGCAGCCAAAGTGGGTCATTTGAACCGAATTTCGCGAAGCGGGAGATCTGGGAACGAAAAAAAGGGGCCACGCTGAGAAAATAATTGTTTATAAATCAAATTCTATTGAATTGTGCAAAAAATGAAATCACACGACACTTTATATATTTCTTCAAGAATCACCTCAGCAAGTTTCATGTGTTTACTTTTAAAAATGAATCTGAAAATGTATCAGAAAATTTCGAGCTGCTGAGCGTGGAAAAACATATTTTCGAATACGCCCTTAACCGACTTGCATGTTGTCACACGTCAGTAGAACACAGTATAAAATTGAAAATAAAGCCTTTGTGCAAAAATGTATAAAGGTAGAAAATCCACGCTCAGAAATGCATAAATAACATATGGAAAAGCAGCAAACAGTCGTTTCGAATCTATTACCTAACTTCTTCACCAGTGCAAAACATAGCATGCTAGAAAATAAATACAGTAAACTCTCGCTGCAACGATATCCGATACAACAATAACTCCCTCTACTACAATAATATTTTGTGGCCCCGGTGAATTTCCATATAAACTAATATTATTTCCCCCTCAATATTGTGATATTCTCTAGAGCAATAAATCCCTGTAGAACAATTACTTCTTTAAAATCCAATGTCATTTTCTCTCTTTATAACGATATTTTTATTTTTTGAAATACTGAGAAAAAAATCTTATCACATTTTACCAATTTTTCATCTATTCTGGCAACAAAAGACTTGCTATTCATTTTCAATTTATCTATAAGAATGGACATTGTTCTGATTTGACAAATGAAAATAATTTTAGTGCACTATACTCCTTATACGTTGACTTGACAGTCTAAATATTTAAAAAAAAAAAAACTAAAATATTGGCTTATTTCCAATAAAAATCGTTTTCGGTATGTGAATATTTTTGAGCTTTTTTTTTTTCTTTATTTTCTGAATTTATTACATATATTTATATATTGTAATATTTAACTCCAACTATTTGCACTCTGCTAATTAATTTCTTCCATATATAAACTTTTAAGTATTTCATACCTTAAAAAAACCCTTGTAAAATGCCCCATACATAGGCCCTCGATATAGCAATATATCCCTCGACAACAATATATTTATTTGGTCCCCAAAATATTGTTGTAACGAGGTTTTACTATAAATGCTTAAAAAAATATTATAAAAAACCTTCCAGTATTGCTTTTTCTAGCACGCTGTGTCTCGCACTGATGAAGAAACTCGATGGTAGATTCGAAACGGCTGTTTCATAATTTTTTATACATTATTTGTGCATTTCTAAACGTTGGTTTTCTATCTTTATTAATATACCATAGTTCATCAAAAGGCCAATAGAAAGCGGCAAACGGCAAAAAGAAAAAAAAATTAACCTCTGAGCTACACAATGCATTTAAGGGTCTAGTCGAAAAAAAAAAAAAAATGCACTAAAAAATATGTCACAAAATACCCAGTTAGCTTTTCAGAACGTCATAATAACTGGATTCTTTCAACAGCATTCGAAATAAATATAAAAAAAACTAACTTTTCTACAAAGGTCGCAATCCATTACAGAAAATGTATTTCAACCATTTATATTTTTTTTTCACTAAAAATCATTTTTAGAGATAAAAAACATTGTCATTATGGTAAAAGAATTCTGCGCTTCAAAACAATTCCGATTATCTAAAAGAGAATCAAGGAGAAAAAAGATTACAAGAAATCAATCACTGGCGTCGCCCAATTGCTCTAAGATTACTCTAAAATAGAAAGCAATAGAGCCCACAAAAAAAGGAAAAAAATAAAGACAAACTGCACTAAGACCAATTAAAGTAATTGATCTGCCGCTGAACTGCTTAAACCTTTTCACCTGCTCTCCAGCTCATTGGCCATTCAGACGGCGTCGGAACTCATTTTTCTTGGCGGAGGGACATTTCATATCTGGTAAATGCGGTTTTGGTGTACTGAGGAAATCTAATTGCTTATATCCGCACCTATCTTCCTCTACGTCATTCCTTTTTCTTTCAGCGGCCTCCAGGGACTGACCCTAATAAAGCAAAGTGCAGACTAATGGACAAAGGGGTTAAGAAATGATGTCCAGGCCTTTTTCTCTCTGTTTTGTTTCATTATATAAGTGTAGTAGATAAACATGTTCAAGTTGTTTCCCAAATCCAAATTGTCCAATTTTTGACACATTTTTACATTTATTCTTCTTCATTATTGTAGTCTGTTATATTAGGTGCGTTCGTAACTATACCGTGTGCCAGTAAAGCCATAGTGCACTTTTGGAATCAATGAAATAACTTGGAAATGTAAAATCTCCAAGTTTCATACCTGTTCAATAGTTTGTTGTGATTCTGCATTTGCAGGAGCGTCCGAAGAGAAAACTGTGCCCGGGACAAACTTTCAATTTGGCGCCTCTTCCCCAAACATTTTCTTGTGACAACCCAAAAATGATGTTGTTAGTGTAAATTTGGCGCCTCTTGAATTTCCGGCCTGGGGCGACCGCCTCATTCGCCCCCCCCCCCCTTTTCGCACCGCGTTGTCCATTTGAAATAGAGACATTAAGACATTAATAAAAGTTTTCTTCATTCTGTTAAATCCTATCATATGTCATTAATTTTATGACAGCTTATGTTAGATAATATTTCTAGGTTGCCGTGGGGATAATGTCCCATTGTTTTCGTATGACTGAATTTAATACATAGAACTTTGATAAATTTTGCATTCATGCATTTTTGCATAAGAGTGCAACAAATATTGCACCAAGATCTGAATATATATAAAACTAGTTACAGTGCGAAAAAACCTCATTTGCCACGTTTGATTTATAACTTCAGTCTTCTTTAAATTTCAAGTTAATTAGTTGCATTCAATTTTTTCTAAAAATATTTTTATTGATTAAGGTGGTTCAAAAATTCTCTATTCAACAAGACAAAACTTTAATGCATTTTTTTTAGCGTAAAAATACAGTAAAACCTCGTTACAACAATATTTGGGGGACCAAATAAATATATTGTTGTCGAGGGATATATTACTATATCGAGGGCCTATGTATGGGGCATTTTACAAGGGTTTTTTTAAGGTATGAAATACTTAAAAGTTTATATATGGAAGAAATTAATTATCAGAGTGCAAATAGTTGGAGTTAAATATTACAGTACATAAATATATGTAATAAATTCAGAAAATAAAGAAAAAAAAAAAAAGCTCAAAAATATTCACATACCGAAAACGATTTTTATTGAAAATAAACCAATACAGTAAAACCTCGTTACAACAATATTTTGGGGACCAAATAAATATATTGTTGTCGAGGGATATATTACTATATCGAGGGCCTATGTATGGGGCATTTTACAAGGTTTTTTTTTTTAAGGTATGAAATACTTAAAAGTTTATATATATGGAAGAAATTAATTAGCAGAGTGCAAATAGTTGGAGTTAAATATTACAATATATAAATATATGTAATAAATTCAGAAAATAAAGAAAAAAAAAGCTCAAAAATATTCACATACTGAAAACGATTTTTATTGGAAATAAGCCAATATTTTAGTTTTTTTTTTTTTAAATATTTAGACTGTCAAGTCAACGAATAAGGAGTATAGTGCACTAAAATTATTTTCATTTGTCAAATCAGAACAATGTCCATTCTTATAGATAAATTGAAAATGAATAGCAAGTCTTTTGTTGCCAGAATAGATGAAAAATTGGTAAAATGTGATAAGATTTTTTTCTCAGTATTTCAAAAAATAAAAATATCGTTATAAAGAGAGAAAATGACATTGGATTTTAAAGAAGTAATTGTTCTACAGGGATTTATTGTTCTAGAGAATATCACAATATTGAGGGGGAAATAATATTAGTTTATATGGAAATTCACCGGGGCCACAAAATATTATTGTAGTAGAGGGAGTTATTGTTGTATCGGATATCATTGCAGCGAGAGTTTACTGTATATAAATTGGCCGACCTAAGTATTGAAGTGATTTGGAATCTAATAATGTTTTTCACTTTTTCATAAAATAAGTTTCTTAACGAGTTATAAGCTACTCGTTACGTGACAAGATTTTTCCCTCTGTGGCGCGGCCACATCGGTAATTCAGTTAAAAACATCCCACTTTAACAGACTTTCTTAAAAGGTTTTCTGGTTTAATCAAAAATTAAAAAAATATCCATTCGATTACAATTTTTTTAATAAGTAGCTCATTTTATTCATTTACGTTCAGAAATGTATCAAAGGTCTCCTTTCGATTGCAGAACAGCCTTAAATGACAGATTTTTAAGAAATGCAAAAAAGGCGAAATATTCCCTCGCCCCTCTTTGAAAAAGAGATGACAGGCTCCTTTCGATATCAGAACCTCTTAAAATTTACATTAAATAATGTAAAAAAAGCTAACATAAAAAAAGCTATTTTTGAACTTTTGAAGATTTGAATGAATTTTGAAAAAGAAAATTTTGATAAAACAATGACAAATAAACTTATTTTTTCCCCTTCATTTAAGGAGCGCAATATTGTTCTTGTTCTCAAGCTCATGAATCTAACAGGCTCTCTTATTTAGAAATTATCAAAAAGTTCTCCCTAATTTTTTCGAAAATAAAGAAAATTTTTCAGAGAATGCTGCCAAAATTGGCGATTTGAACAGCGTTTACGGACACGACTGCACTGGAAAGGGGGGGGGGGAAGAACCCGTGCCGGCTAGGCCTACAAACGGTAGTATATTTCGAAATATTGATTTCACCAACAAAAACTGAATGAAAAATAAACTCCCTAAACCCATTTTCTTCTCCCTTGAGCCCATTTTTAATTTCACCAAAAATCTCATGCATAAATTTTTTCGCTCATTTCTAGAAGTAATAATAATTTTAAACTGATTTGATATTTATTATAATTAAAATGTTACTTTTTTTCACAAAACTCCTCCCTATTTCTACTCTCTTGGGCCCATTTTGCCCGTTTGCAATCTCCGCCGAAATATTAGACATCTCAATGTTTTTGGCGAGTTTAAAGACGATCTTAAAATTGCGACTTGTATAGTGAGGACAAAAGTTACTTCATATTATACAGGTAGATAAATTTTTTGTATAAATAAACAACTTTAACAAATAAAATAGGTCGTCATAAAAATAATAAACTTTTTAGATGGTGGTGGTTTTGGGTACCTTGGGCCATATAATGAAAAGTTATGAAGGAATTTTTCAAAAGTCGCACTATGATAATGACTGCAAATATTAAATACTAGCGAGCTACGCCCGCTAGCTGGGCCAGTTTTTCCAAACGAACCTCGATATTAAGCAATATATAATAAACAAAAAAATTCATTTAATAAGCAAGTCTTGGTGTTCGAATCCTCAAGCACAAAAAAAGTAAATTAAAGAGCTATGGTTGTTATGCGCCCATTATCCCGTTAAAAATATGTGATTTCGCACAGTGGGCTCTACGCTCCATGGTCACCATCGTCCCATTAAAATATCTGGTTTTGTACGTTTGGCTCTGCGCGCCCATAAGACATTTTCTCGTATTTTTTGGTTCATCAGAAGCAGACTTTTACGCAGATTCTGAATATGTAATCAGTTTTTTTCTACTTTAAAAACTGTCTGCATGATGGTTTAAGAAAAAACGCGCAAAAAAGGGAGAAAAAGAGGTTTTCGACTGCTTCTTCTTTTAGCCAAAGGGGAAAAGTTCTTTTCCTTCACCGCAAGGTGGCGCAGTGTTCTGCCTCAGAGCTCCGTTTGTGCGCCGTTTGGGATTTGAGACATTTTTCGTTCCGATTCCCAAGGGGTTTTTAATTCATAACTTTTTTAATTTTGGTCCCACGGTCTCGAAAATGTCCGAAATGACTTCCCCGGAATTTTTCCAATCGAAAGACACCTCTCGCGACTTCCAACTCGCCCGCGTTGCGAACTGTAATCGGCTTCAAGCAGACAGACAGACAGAAGCGCACGGATTTTATTAGTATAGAGACAACAGGCAGTATTTCTTGTGAACTTAACTTAAAAGCTGCTGTCATCTGACTACAATTTGTAATAACTCAAATTGCAATACATTTATAGAAAAATGAATAAACTGTTTGATTACAGCTCGTTTCGATTAATCCTGCCTGCAATTGTCATACTTTTATATTTTAAAATTAATCAGAAAATGTGACAGAATGTACCATGTTCTCGAACGAGAAAACTAGTTTTTTCAGGAATTTCGTTAAGATAAAAATTCCATGCATATTGCAAAAAAATCGAGCAATCATACACAAACAATTAATACAAAAGATTTGTGTGTGTGTGTGTGTATTTTCAGAAAGGCACAAAATCACTAAATACGCATTCTCTTGTATGTCTAGGTTTCCCCTCTTGTTTGACAGTCGTTGTGGGGAAACTTGTTTTACAGGAAGAAATGGTCAATTAAAGCCGACATATTAAAATCAACGGGAGCGCCAAACTAGGCAGGGAATAATTCGTGATTCAGGAAAAATGAAGTGTCCGTGTATTAGTTCAAAAATCGCTTTGCTTATAAAATTGAAATGTAAGCAGCTTATATTAATATATTTAATTGAGAAGTTAGATTACTTACATTACTTTCCGATTAAAAAAAATAAAAATAAATTAGCTTTATTATTTTTTAACCATTCAACAGAGTGATTAAACAGAAACATATCATTTTTTTTTCACCTTGAAGGCAGATATTTTGAAAAAAGAAATTATAATTTAAATACAAATTTTTAGTATTTATTGGTTATTAACTATATGGCATTACAATACACGAACGATAGTGCCCATCTCTGTTTACTAAACCCTGGGTCGCAAAGTGTTATGCAGTGCACGCCCTGCCCAGACGGTCTGCATGCGTGGGGGACGTTTGGGAACTAAACAGAGACCCTTGGCGTTTATTTCCCAAACAAACTCTGTACTCATTTTGTCGGCACCAAAGGGATCGGGAGTCGAACTCTCGACCTGCGCCGCCACTGGGCTGCATTTATTGGTTATTATGTCTGATATTAAATACCAAATAATCCGAGATAAATAATAAATACCAAAATTAATGTAATTTTTGTTCAGAAATATAAAAATCTATTAAAAAGTATTTTCGATATATTCTTTGTTTTTATTGGAGTATCTGTGCATAACAGTGACTGCAACAATTTGTTTTTCTTGTGATAGGGACGCTGTAATCATAAACTACGTGACATTTTCATAGAGACAATAAGCAATTTTATCAATAAAAAATATTATATCTTCTTACTATATATTAACTTATCCTTCATCACTCCAATATTTGCCAAGGACACAAAACTAATTTCATACCAAATATGTCTTTCAATCATAGCCACCTCTTGACCATGTACAGGTAGTTGTTAGAACACTTTCTTTCTCGGTTCCGAGAAATCGAACGCCCTGAGATGTTCGCCGGTCCGGAACTAAAGTATTACGCGCCCGGGTAGACCCCCCTCCACTTAATAGATAATTAGGAGCGCACTTAATATGATTGCGGCCACCGCCCACTGCAAAGAGGAAAGATGGACCATGTAGACGAATTCCGTATGCGAGAGACGTGTTCCACCTAATGACTGTGCAACAAAATGGAAAGGGGGGGGGGCGCTAGGAAAAATCATTCTTACACAAAAAAGACGATACCCCCCCCCCCTCATCTCTCTCTAGTCACAGAAAGAACGGCGCATACATAATTCAGAAGACAGAAGATTATCTTGCGCCAGGCAATCGGCCATAAGTGGACAGACGTTCCTCCTTTGACCGCCACGTGCATTTTCGTAGATTAATTTCCAGATCGGTGAGGTTAGAAAATTTTAAGTGCGCTTAGATGGATAGGTCCTTCGAGGAAATATGGTGCAGCGTCGTGCACGGGTGACTTCTTTAGTAGTTGGTTAGAGCAGGGGAGGTGCGGGGCGTTGAATGATGGGGCGTGTTGAGGTGGGAAGTTGTGTGGGGAGGTGTAGGTGAGCCTAGAAGGCTGACGTTAACTTTGTTGCTATTTTTGAAAGTGCAGAAGCAGTGAACCTTGGAAGAAATGTGCTGGTAAATTATGAAAACACTGGATTTTTTTTAAAAGGTAAAAGATGATCTTGCGTTTAATTTGCAGGGAAATTTGAAAGGATTCTCTCTTAATGGTTATTTTTAAACGCTTGCGTAAAGAAAAACATTTTTCTAGAGGGATACTTAGAATTTAAATTAAGCTTATATAATTATGAAGCGTTAGTAAATTGAAAATTTATTTGGAAAAATGGTTTTGGCCATTCTGCATATAAATTTAAAAAAAAAAAAAAAAAAAAAAAAAAAAAAAAAAAAAAATTTAATGAAACAAAAAATCAATCAGGTGGTAAATAAAATAAAAGCTTTAATGAAACATTAAAAAAACAAACCTGGTAACTAAAAAAATTGGAAAAATGGATGCACGTATGATCTCTTCAACCATTGGTCAGGGCAGATTGGGGGGGGGGGGGGACTGAGGAGGAGTGTTGAATGATGGGTGTGATGAGGTAGTAAGTTGGGAAGGGGAAGTGGCAAGGCGGTCTAGAAGGCTGACGTTAATTTTAATGTTATTTCTGAAAGTGCAGAAGCAGTGAACTTTGGAAGAAAAATACTGGTAAATTATGAAAAAAAAAAAAAAAAAAAAAAAAAAAAAAAAGAATTTTTCTTTTAAGATAAAAGGTGATCTTGCGTTTAATTTTCCGGGAAAATTGAAAGGTTTCTCTCAAAATGATTATTTTTAACGCTTAAATAAAGAGAAACCTTTTTGTGATACGATACACAAAATAATCAAAATTAAGCTAATATAATTATTACTCTCCAATTAACCATAAATTCAATTCGTGATTATACTTATAAACTGGGAACTTTGTTGAAACAGGAAAACAATCAGTGAGTTAAAAAAGAATAGGGGAAAGAAGACAAAGGGGGAAAGTCTGCAAGACTACTTAGATCCCACATTACAACACGACAGCGTGCCTACATGGAAAACGTCATACAATAAAGATATCTTTATAATTAACGGATTATTCTTCTTTATATTTGTAACTCTTTACTCTTCTTTAAATTTCCAAAGATAAAACTACAAAATGGAATTAAAAAGAATATTACCAAGGCTTTAAAAGTGAAAAAATTGTACATTGTAAATGTTTTTCTTTGAATAAAAACCTTTTTAAAAAATACGGAAAATAAAATTGTATCATTTTTGGAAAATAACAGATTTTCTCAGAGTATGACAATAATGATAAAAAAAAACTTTGTCTTTTTGCATTAAATCATGCTTGATATACATATATCAACATGAAATGAACTTCTTTCTTTTCATGTTGAGTAATTGGTATTTAAATTCTTTATATTTCTATATTTTTTTTCAAATAAATATCATTAAAATTTAATTCTTTATTAATAAGTACATATAATGAATTGTCTAAATTACCCATTTTATTTGTATTGTGAAATAGCTTAGATTTGTAAAAGGGTAACAAAAGTAAAAGTTATCCGTGGAAAAAAGTTTTAAGAGCCCACACTACTGATTGAAAAAGACCCGTATGGTAATGTGAAGTCTATGGGGGCATTCTTTTCAAATATCTCGCTCAAATTTTAATATTTTGACGTGTTTTTTTTTTTTTTTTTTTTTTGGCATGGGATAGCTAAGAACGATCCACAACCGGCCTAGTTTTTATTTTTTTGATTTTAATTATATTCTTTTCATATTAGGATAGTTTCTGTTTCATAACCGGTTCAAACCGGCTCTGAAATTTAAAAGGTTTTTTTTTTATCTGACACCAAAATCGGATAAGCAAAAACTAGGCCTGATCGTCCTCACCTATTCTATGCAAAAAAAAAAAAAAAAATCCCTTTCAAAATATTAAAATTTGAGCAATATATTTGAAAAGAACGCCCCCTTAGACTTTACATTATCATGCGGATCTTTTTCAGTTAGTAGTGTGCCGTCTTAAGATGTCCGATAAAAAGTTAAAAGATCATCTGTGAAATTTTCTGTAACCGACACCATCCTACAGCTTGCCTTACCACTTTCCCCACACATAGACTCCTCGAAAGGAGAAACTAGTTTTACAGGTTGACCGACAGATAAGCGCCTTTAGCTCTGTAAAACAAAGTTGTAAATTTTTTTTTTTTTTTTTTTTGAAGGATTTGTCGAAATGTCTTATTTAATTCTTGAAAGAGTTAGTAACTATTTTAACTCAACTACAATTTTGTAGCTATAATTTAATAGTCCCCTCCCTCCCCCCCCCCCCGCACAAAAAAAAAAAATTAGAATAGAAATGTTTATAATGATATGATTACTCTAATTGTACAAGACATAAAACGTGAATGGAAGCAAATCAAATTAAAGAAAATAAACATTTTAAATACTTTGTGAATTTAAAAAATAAATATTTAATGAATTTAATAAAATATTGATTATAAAACAGTTTCATAGTTTATTCCATATCAGATCAAATAATCTTTCTACTGGGGAAGAATTTGCATTTTGATTAATAATTCTGCCGGATGCATTATGAATTCTACAAATTTCAAATCAATTTTTTTTAATCTGCCCACCAAATGGCCCGATGCATTAATTACAGTTAAACGGACTCGATACCTACATTCGGCGAAAAATGACAAAAGTATTGATTTTATAACGTTTTGCTTAAATTTACTTCATAATCTTTAGTAAATTCTGGTTAAGTTTCGTTAAGATCCGACTGTTATAAATACAGTTTAACCTTGTATCTACCGACGGTACTTACAAATACCATTAAAATTATATTTATTGTAAAATTCTTTTATTGCATCAATTAGTTGTAATACTGTTTAGAATGAGTTACAGATATATTACTTTATTTTGTTCCAGAAGCATTATTGGTTACACAAAACAAAAATATTTTTAAAAGGATGATTTCTTTTGCCTTTTACATTAAAGTACAATAAGTTTGTAAAGACTTAAAAAGCGTTTCTTCAATCATTTTATTCTAATATAATTTATGATGTCATAATTTTCTTTAAGTAATCAAATTATTTATTCTTTTAATTAAAATAAGCATAAGAAGTATAATAAATTTCTGTAAAGTAATAGAGCAAACAGCCAGAATCTGATTTTTTTATTCATTTGGGATAATAAATTTATTTCAAATATTGGAGCTAAAGAAAAATGGAATAATAACGTCTACTCAATAACTGCTGTAAAAGAATGTATAAGAGAAAAAAAACCTAATTAGTATAAAAATGTTAAGCGCAGCAATAGATCTTTGTTAGCATATGCATATCTGCAAATTAAGATTTGGGCATTAACACTGATGTTTCTTAGTACAATGCAAAATGAACTGTCAATAATACTTGTTAGTTTTATTATATGTAGCAAATAATATTACTTACTTGCAATTTTTTATTAATTATATGATTAATTATTTTTTCTAGGCCATTTTTAAGGAATAAGGAGGACCCTATTTAAAATTGACAAATTGCATGCTGCATTTTTTAAGAAAAGTAAAACTTCTCTATACCACAGTTTTTTTAAATGCAAGTGTCCGAAACGTTACAAAACCGATAGAACTTTTTTTTTTTTTTTTTTTTCGCAAAAAACTAAATCATGTTAAGTACCCAAATAAAGTTACTAAACCATGCTGTTTAACATTATTTTTCAATTTGTAATTTATAAAAGTTTTAAAAATTGATGATTTTTTATTTATTGTAATAAAAAATTATGTACTTTTTCCCATTATTGTTACTGAACACATTAGTAATATATTTTCTTGTAAAATAGTGCCCTTTTTTGGAGCTAATGTCCCGCTTTTTTTTCCTTCTAAAATGAATATTAAATTATAAATTAATTCTGTATTAATTAAAGTAGAAACATGTTTATTACATACTTAATTAGAGATTTTGTTTAATAATTAATTTTCAGTAAAGTTAAAAATTGAATGTCAAATGCAGTTATTGATTATTTTGATAAATGTAAATATCACTACTATTTTAAATAGTCTTACATAATTATTACAAAATATTAATGTGTATAACTTCAATGTATTTTACTTACTAATGAAATTATTGATTTGCAATTTTTATAATTTCTGTAATGACAAATTAATAATTAAATTTTACAAATTAAAGTATAAAAACTTAGATTATGTTTGTAATTAGAGACTTAATTATTGTGAAAATATAAAACTTTTCGTGTCTGTTTACTATGTTAACGCTTGGAAATTTTTTTTAAAAAAAATCCGATTTAAGTAAAAATAATCTGATTTAAATTAAAAATATCCGATTATTTTACACCCTGTTTGTACGAGAAAAAGCATTTTAAAATTCATGGAATGGTCCTTTAATAAGTTTAACAATCTCTGCATTTTAAATCCTAGAACAAAGTAATTTGCCTTTTTCTTCGCCATTCGATGAAAAACTGAAAAAATGTCCTGCGTGCGGCATTTAAATAAATATGTATATCACTTGACTCATAAGTTGTTTAAACTGTACATTTAAATGGTTTCGGGACACACTTTAAAATAATTTTCCTTTATTGAATTAAAATTTTGAAATTTCCTCATATGTTAACCATATTATTAGTGAACAAAATTATATGATAAAACTTGCCATAATTTAAAAAAAAAATTAAATTTGTTTAAAAAAAAAAGTAGGGTTACTTAAAATCGTTATAACTCAAAATATTATTTTTATAATTTCGAATTTTTTTTCATTTAAATAAACAGAAATATATAAGATTCAATTTCGATTCAAAGTTTTTGAAAATATTAATTTAAAGAAAATTTTAAAATAAAGTAAAAAAAAAAAATAATAATAATAATGTAAGATTTTTAAGAATGTTTTTAAAAGCATTTTTTTTTTTTCAAATTTGCCGAATCAAAAAGTAAAACAATTGAAAAAGACATGTTCTAAGTTTGAATCATTTTTTATCTTAAACGGTTATTGAGTAATAATAATTTAAATAGGAGAAACAGTGAAAAAACTCATCATGAAGAAAGTAGCATTTTCAAAAGTAGTCGTTTCCATAACAACCATTGCTTGAAAAATTTTAAAATAAACAAAAAATAAAAACTTATGTTTTCTGTTTTAAGTAAGAAACATAATTTAAAAACAATTTAAGCAGAAAAAAAAGTTGCAATTAAAAAAAAAAAACTAAGATTTGTCTGTCCAAAACACCCTTAAAAGAACAACAACAAATATATATGTATTATATATATATAGATAGTTGTATTGGCGTTATTGTTTTGCTTTCAGGAACATCTTTAAAACAGCAGAAATATACATAAAAACTATTCCACACGCGACATGGAATAACTCATGAAAAAAAATCTTTATTCTTATTTTTGAAGAAAAAAATGTTAAAAACGCCTTTACTTAAAAGATTAAACGCAACTTTTTACGGACCTTCTGGTTTAAAACAAACTCTCCCCCCTACCTCCTTTAACCCTTTATCTACCGACGGTATTTATAAGCACCATCAAAATAACTTATAATAGAATTCTTTTAATACGTCAATTAGTTGTAATACTGTTTAGAATGAATTAAAGATATATTACTTTACCTTGCTCCAAAAGCATTATTGATTAGACAAAACAAAAATATTTTTAAAAGAATGATTTCTTTTGCTTTGTATCTTTTCAGCTTTCTTGGTGCTGAGGGAGGGGGATGGGGATTTTTCAAAGCAGAAATATTTCTATATTTATATTGTAAAAACATCATATTTGTGCGTTTTATGATTCTACAAAATACTTAGAAAACAATTTAAAATAAAAGATTTGAGTGAAATTATAAAAATTGCACAAAATCCCTGTAAATTCAAATTTAATCAATCCTTCTAAAATCCTTCAAATGTTTATTAAATGATTATGTAAATATTTTAATTTAGTTAAAACAATTTGTGTGAAATGTTTTAGAGTGTGAAATTTTCACGAATTCATAATGCGGTACATAAAGGGTTAAAGGAACTTACATTAACACTTTTTACCACCATATTGCAGAACAGCAACATACCCAAAAGTTAATAGCACTTAGAGTAAGTTTTAAAACACGATTTTATTAGTTGTTACTATTTCCCAACACATATCGTATTTCCCTAATACAAATTGATCATTAGAATTCTCAACAAGCCATTATATTAAATTAATTTCTTATATCATTTTTTTTTTTTTTGTCATTTAAGAAGCTTATATATATTATGCTGCAAAAATTAACTTGGTAAATTTTATGAAATTAAAAAAGACGAATTCTAAAAGTAGATTTTTTAAAGGTAATTTTGTATTAGAAAATGGACAATATTTATAAGAAATGTGTCAATTTTTGTTTATTGTAGATGTGAAAAAAATACCTTTTAGTCAATAATTATTTTAATTTTAAGTTTTAAATTTATTAATTATTTTTTACATGCTTAAAAGGATACATTTTAACACCTGAATCGATATTTTTCAAATCAGAATTGTTGAGCCCCAAAGTGTTCAAGAATTATTTTCTCCAGACAAATTAGAACATATTTAAGACTGATAGATTTGGAAACATATAACAAACAGTTTATGGAAGCATCTGCAAGTTGTTTGAAAAATTTCTTCGCGAAATAGGAAAGTTTTCATAGAGAAAACATCTATACTCATCTATTTTAAGATACTTTAACAACAATTTATCGGTTTTCCCAGTTTAACAAACTACTAATTCCACTTCTTAAACTGGTTAAAAATCTTACGGAGCACGAGCAGGATATATGTAAAGGGAAACATCTGCTGTTCATTTTAGAAATAACTGTTTTCTTCACGATTATCTTCCTAACTCTTTCTAATTCGAGTGTGTTCTAACAGTTCAACACCCGATTCCCGTGTAAAAGCTGCAGAAAAGAATGTTCTAACAGATACAGAACGTTCTCTCGAGGGATAAATGAATGAAAGGAGAACAGTGGAGGGGATGGGGGAAAACACAAGGGGGTGGGGGTGGATCGATTAAACGGGCATTCTTTCGAACGAGAAAGGCGGATCTGGATTACCCATCTATTCAATAATGGAGAGTATTAGGATATTTGGGTAAAAGGGGATTTTCAATTTAAAGCATTCTTAAATAATTATTTGCTCGCGGAAGTGGAGTCGGAAAAGACGGAAGTCTGGGGCGAGATTTTTGGGATATTTGTGAATGATAGCGTTGTAAACAAGCATTTGATTAGCCAAATTCACTTGTAGACAGGAATTTAGGAGGCAGGTGATTTTAAAAAGGTCATATGCTGTTTCTTTAAATCGCAATTAGTTTCAATCGATGGATATTTGTAGAGAAAAATTTTTAGTTGTAGATTTTGCTGAAGGGAAAAGAAACACAAATGATGGTTTAGAATTGTTTATAATGCTATAAAATTCGCTTATTTTAGGATACAGATGATTTAAAAATCATTTTCCCTCCTTAAATCACAAATTTTCTGGACGAATATTAGAAGCAAATAGATTTTCGGTTGTAGATTTTGCAAAAAGAGTAAAAAGGCCTATTCATAATAATACACCTGTAGACAGAAATTTAAAAGATTGTTAGATGTAAAAAAAAAAAAAAAAAAAAAAAAAAAAAAAAAAAAAAAAAAAAAAAACCTACTGTTGTTTTAAATCCTAACTTTCACTCGATACATATTTGAATAAAAAATTTTTAATTCTAGATTTTGTGGGGGGGGGGGGGGGGAGAGGAAATTATATCTTAAGTTGTATAGATGAATTTAGAAAACAAATGATTTAAACATTTTTTTTTTTTTTAATTCGTGATGAATTTTAGTAGAGGGGTATTAAGAACAAAAGAGTTTTTGATTTTAGATTTTGCCAATACCCCCCAAAAAAAGTTATAATGCTTGTTTACAACATCAAAGTAGCTTGCAAATAAGAATTTAAAATATTTTAAAAACCTATATGTTTTCTTTAAAATGCAATAAACTTCACTCGACGCATATTTGGAAAAAATATTTTTTTTCCTTTTAGATTTTGAAAAGAGTATAAATATTCCTCGAATTTCGTCAGGAAAAAAAAAAAAGAGTAAAAATATGTTGCTACAGTAATTGTTCTGCATGGAAAGTGTTGAAAAAAATATTTTATAAAACAATCTTATAATAGGAATATATTAATCTATGCAATAATAGAGAGTATTAGGATATTTGAGTAAAAATAAATTTTCAATTTAAAGCATTCTTAAACAATCGTTTGCTCGCGGAAAAGACAGTAGTCTGATACGAGAATTTTGGAATATTTGAAAATATTAACGTTGTAAACAAGCGTTTGATTAGTCAAAGTCAGTCGTAGGAAAGAATTTAGAAGACAGATGATTCAAAAATGTCATTTACTATTTTAAATTGCAAAAAATTGCACTCGAGGAATATTTGAAGAAAAAAAAATAGACGAGATCTTGCAGAGGGGAAAAAATAAAAAGTGATAAAAAGTATTGCGTACAAAAATATTGCTTGTACTTATTGCAATTAAAGTCACTTACAGAGAAGAGTTCACCAAACAGGTGATTAAGAGGACTTTGTACGAAAAAGTATTCTGTAAAAAAATACTTGAATTAATTTATAAAGTCACGCTTCAATAAAGAAAAATCATCACGTATAATAAAAGAGCTTAAATTGTTAATAAATTAATATTCCCTTTTATAAATTTAATTTCCCTTAAAAATTCCTTTTACTTTTCAATACTTCAAACTGAATTTTCAAAATCTCAAATTCAGGGTGTTTTATTCTATAAAACTAAGTACCATTTTATATATATATATATATATATATATATATATATAGAGAGAGAGAGAGAGAGAGAGAGAGAGAGAGAGAGAGAATATTAAATTAGAAAAAAACAAATTATGATATGAAATAAACTTATGAAAATTACAAATATTTAAGTTCATTAAAAAAAAAGGGATAATAAGTCGATACATAACCCTCTCATGCATAAATTATTTTGCATTATTTTGCATTATTCTCAAAAAATCTCTTATGACAAATGAAAGACCCATTCTAAAATAATTTTATCGTTGTGCTGCATGCTAGCTATTATCTTTCCACAAATCAGATCTCCATAAATGAATGTTCACAGGTTTTTTTTTTTTTCTTAATAATGCAATAATTATCTGTCCTCATATGAGGCCCGTATGCATGAGAGGGTTAATAATCGCTCATAAAACCTAAAGATATGTTTAAAAATAAATTTTTTCTGATATTTTGATCAATTATTGTGGAATCCTTAGAATTTTGATTTGATAGAGAATATGAAAAAATAAGGACAAATGAGTTTAAACAAAATGAGTTACTAAGACAGATCCGTAAAATAGACAATATCTCCTTTACTATTTCTTTGATCGTCAAGAGATTCAGACACAATACTCAAAATATGGTAAAGTTCTTTTTAGTATAAATTCTGAAATAAGAGATTTTTGGCCAAAGTGAGAAATTTTTAAAATACATTTTTTTTCTTTAAATCATACCAAGTCTTAGTAAACAGGTTTTAGTAGCAAAAGATATACAGTCGGCTCTCGTTAATTCGAACTTGTCGGGACCTCAAGAAATGTTCGAATTATCCGAAGTTCGAATTATGAAAAATATGAAATTAAAACATACTTAATATGGTACTATTAGAAAAGAATTAATGTTAAAGTGTTTTTTAAATTTATTTCGTCTATTATCATAAGAATATGATTTAATATTAAATTAGAATGTATAAATACATAACTAATTAAAAGATTAGAAACAAGCACAATGGAAGAAAAATTTAAAGCTTCGTTGATGGACAGATGGGGCTCTAAGAAAGTGGGTATCAGATGCATTAGATTATATGAATACTAGTTCGGAACAATTTTTACAAAAATCAAAGAAAATTATTCAGATGATCTAAAATTCGCGAGAAAGAAGAGAAAAATGAAAAATCGGAATTCTCGTTAGTTCGAATTAAACGAAGTCAAGAGAAAATGAGTTCGAATTAATGAAAAATTTTAACGTTATTCTGTCATTTAAAATTTCGGGACTTCATATTTAGTTCGAATTAAGCGAAGATTCGAATTATCCGATTTCGAATTAACGAGAATCGACTGTATTTGTCTGTAGCTTTTGCTAAACGCCAAATGAGTTCCAACGATTGCATACATCAATAAAAACATCACTTTCAAACAGGCATTGGGAGAGAATCTGAAATTAAAAATCCCCCCCCCCCTTTTAAATCTCAAACTTCATTCGACGCATAATTGGAATTTTTTTTTTTTTTTTAGATTTTGAGTATAGGATAAAATAAATGTTTCTCAAAATGTTTCAGAAATAAATGAAGAAAATCTTATTATAATCTCTTTAGCACAGAAAATATTGAAAAACATGTTTAATTGGAATAATTCATAAATTCAAAATCGAAGAGTATTAAGATATTAAAGTACAAGATGATACTAAATAAAAAAAAAATTCTTCTATAATTATTTGCGGGAAAAATGTAGATTTTTTGAGATATTTAAGAATGACAACCTGGCAAACAAGCATTTGATTAACCAAGGTTACTTGTAAAAAATAATTTTTAAAATGGATTAATTAAAGTCATATACTGCTGTTTTAAATCGTATAAAACTGGACCCAACGAATATGTTAAAAGTATTTTTTTTTTTTTTTTCAGATTTAGACAAAAATATAATAGATGAAAAGGCTTATTTACAACAGTAATTAAAGTCTAAAAAATGTTTTAGACGAATTAAAGAAAAAAAAATTAAAGTCTTTCCTTGAAACGGGATTTAAAATTTCACTAGGTGACTATTTAAAGCAAAAGGAAAAAATTAAATGAGTGAAAACTTTTGTTTATAATGCTGTTTTATGTTATAGAAAGATACTTAGGAAACAAGCGATTTAATTTAAAAAATCATCGATTTTTTTTATTTGACTTTACTGTGATTTTATAGAATATTTTTGTGGTAACCTTGAAAAATAATTAGGTTAAAAAATTTCTTAGAACATAATCATGAAAAATTAATTAAAGACATAAAAAATTATCGATTTCTAAAATTGAAACAAATTTCATGCGATGGATATTTTGAAGAAAGAAACTTTTGATTGTACATTTCATAAAAAACCATTAATTAAAAAAATAAGGAATAATCAATCAAATGGGTAAAAAGCTTATTTACAATGCTATCAAGGTCACATGCAGATTTTACAAAGTCAAGCTATTAAAAAAAAGTTTTAAAAAATCTTATTTTTGTTTTAAATCACTATAAACTTTAATCAAAGGATTTTTGAAAAAAAAAAAATTCAAATTTAAAGTCTTGGAACAATTTTCTATCAAAAATAGAAGACAAGATTTTTGGAAAATTTCAAAACGGTTAATCAACCGTTTTCAATAGAATTGTTTCTTCACAACTTTATAAAACAAATACTCATCGCATTTCATTACGTCTCTTTATGCTCATCACGTAGAAAGAAATGGCTAAACCTATGTGCGTAAAATGATACTGTTATTTTTTAAATATTTCTTCAGATAATAAATAGTTTTAACTTACTTTTTTTCAACATATTTTTACATAAAAGATGTATATTTCTTTTTTCGTGACAAATATTTCTAAAATAAGCACTTAAGGCTCCTGTCCCCAGCAGACGAAGGGCTCGCCAGCTAATGCTATTTCTATGGGAAGGTTATTTTCTAATATCTGATTTGAATTTCGACTTTTTTTTTTCATTGGACAACTGAAGAGCACACATCACTCCCCCCCTTTTTTTTTACTTTTTCGATTTTGGTCCTTGAGATTTTTTATAAAGTTACTTCTACTTCCAAAACCAATTTCGAAAGTGAAAGTAACCTCATAAAAAATATGGTCTTCAGCTATTCAGTGATTTTTTTTTTTTTTTTTTTATGGTCTAAATGCAAATCAGATATTAGAAAATAACCTCCCCATAGGATAGTATTAACTCACGAGACTTCCGCGGGAAGGAGACAGGAACCTTAATTTTATGTTAAAATATTATTGACAATTCATTAGTTTTGCCAAGATTTCAAGGCAGGAAATAATAAAGCCTTTATTTACAAATATTTTGTCAACGAAAAGAGAAGAAATATTATTCTTTATGAAGAGTAAGTAAAGTGTCTTACTGACAGCTAGGATAATATTTAACAATTCCTATGCATTAACATATCAAGTAAAATTTATTTCCAATATATTTTAGAAATAAATCTATTCTAAAAAATGTATGGAGATATTCTTTATGAAGCGTAAGCAAATTGTATTACTCTTAGTTGACGAAAGATTTTAACACTTTAAATAAAAATTTAATTACTATATACTTTGGAAATAAATTACAAATCGAAATAAATTAATTTTACAAATAAATTCATTCTAAAAAATATCGAGACAACTTTATCAGGTTTGTTCATACACAGTACGTACAAGAACAGTTTGCTTGTTCATTACAAAAAGTTTTTCGACATCACTAATTTTAAACTGTAATATTTGTTTTATTTAATGGAAAAAATATTTCGATTACATAAGGTGAATATTTTAGTTCAATAAAAGTGATGCAAGGTCCTTCTTTTTAGTTTATTGAGTCAAAATAAAAATTAACTTCTTAAAAAGTTAAGAAGAGTACAGAGGAGGTTGAAAATGTTGGTTTCAAGATGAAATATTTTAAAAGAAAGAATGCATTAGCTTAACATTAGAGAAGAGATTATAGATCTCGATCAACATCCTTAAGAATTCACTCATTTATTTATTTTGGTTGGGGATTGTTTAAAGTAAAAACTCTTTTTTGTTTACAGAAATGTGTATTATTTGAAGATTGCAAAAGTACACACACACACACAAAGTATATACAGGGGAATAGTGAAGTAAATACGCTTAAGAAATGTAAACACATTGCTGATTTGCTTTTCCTTCTCTAGTTTCCACATATTTGCATGAAGACAAGTACATCTGCCCTGCGTGAATCAGTCGTGAGAAATGTCAGAGTAGGCCGTTAAAATGACTCAAATAAAGGATACTTCAGTGGTCAATCCTCCGAACACAATTATATAAGAAATGAGTCAAAACAACCTCCCTTCCATGCCGCAAAGGTTCCTCATCTCCCCTCTACCCCCATCAATATTCTCCAATACCTCGATTTATAGCCAAACGATCAGCATCCCCATACGGGACATGAATCTTCCTCCCCCCCCCCTTTACTGGGTTTTTTGTTCAGCACGAAAAGAAGGGGGGTTGAGAACCTCTTTTCCCTTCCATCTTCTACTTTAATTCATCATACCTGCCCCCCTCTCCCCTGTATCTATCGAAGGAAAGAACTTAAGGGGGTCGAGTGAGTCACCCGCGATTCTCTAATCCCCGGTCAACCCCCCTAGGTCCATTGCATCCCACTTTTCATCCAACACGTGGGAGTTCTCTCTTTCTCCCCGCTCTCCTTTTGTGATGCTCTTTATCTTGCTGATCTTTTGACAACGACCTCTTTCCTCCCTCTTGGAAGGGATGCTTCTCTCGGCTGATCCCAGCCCAGCTGAGTGATAAGCCAGCGAAAGAAGCTGTGAAGTTGTTTTCACCTTGGTGGAAGGGTTGGTGCATATTTAACGGTTTCAGCACGTTTGACGAAGTTTTGCTTTAGACATTAAGGCGCCTTCATTTTCGGCTAATGTAAATAAACAGTTTTGAGTAACTTTTCGAATAAAGGATTTATTTGATGTAGTATTTTGATTTATAATCGACATATATATATGTGCTGAATTCATCTTGGAGGAAGGATTGTGCATTAGTTATTTAACAGTTTCAGCATGTTTGATCAAAGCTTTGTTCGACATTAAGGAGCCTCCATTTTCAGCTAAAGTAAATAAACGAATGCTTAAGCGAAACTATCAGTTTTGAGTCACTTTGCTAATCAAAGATTTATTCTTATTTGATGTGGTAGCTGAATTGATCTTCTGCATATTGTATATTTAATTTAAGCTTAAAGATAAGTAATATAATTTTGAACTTACCCAGCCCAGCTGAGTGATAAGCCAGCGAAAGAAGCTGTAAAGTTGTTTTCACCTTGGTGGAAGAGTTGGTGCATATCTAACGATTTCAACACGTTTGACGAAGTTTTTCGTTTGATATTAAGGCGCCTCCATTTTCAGCTAATATAAATAAACGAAAGCTTGAGTGAAAATATCAGTTTTGAGTAACTTTTAAAATCGAAGATTTATTTTTATTTAAGGTGGTATCTTTATTTATCATGTGTATGTATACATATTGTTTTCACTTTGGTGGAAAGGTTGTGCATATTTAACAGTTTCAGCATGTTTCACGAAAGTTTTGTTCGACATTAAGAAGCCTCCATTTTCAGTAAAGCAAATAAATGAATGCTAAAGCGAAACTATCAGTTTTGAGTAACTTTGCTAATCAAAGATTTATTTTTATTTGATGTAGTAGCTGGATTGATCTTCTGCATATTAATACTAAATTTCAGTTTAAAGATAAGTAATATAATTTTGAACTGACACAGCTCAGCTGAGTGATAAGCCAGCGAAAGTAGCTGTTAAGTTGTTTTCACCTTGGGGGAAGGGTTGGTGCCTATTTAGCGGTTTCAGCACGTTTGACAAAGTTTTTCGTTTGACATTAAGTCGCCTCCATTTTCAGCTAATGTAAATAAACGAATGCTTTCAGTGAAAATATCAGTTTTGAGTAACTTTTAGAATCAAGGTTTAATTTTGTTTAATGTGGTTTTTTTTTATCATATATATATGCAAATTTTTTTCACCTTTGTGGAAAGGTTGTGCATATTTAAGTTTCAGCATATTTGATGAAAGCTTCATTCGATATAAAAGGTGTCCCCATTTTCATTTAAAGCACATTAACTAATGCTTAAGCGAAACTATCAGTTTTGAATAACTTTGCTCATCAAGGATTTAGTTCCATTTGATGTGATAGCTGGATTGTTCTTCTCATTACATTATATATTATTTGAGCTTAAAGATAAGCAGTATAATTCTGAACTGATCCAGTTGGCTGAGTGATAAGCCAGCGAAAGAACATGTGAAGATGTTTTCACCCTGGTGGAAGCACTTTTGACGAATGTTTCGTTTGACATTAAGGCGTCTCTATTTTCAACGAACGTAAATAAACGAATGCTCTGAGAAACTTTTTTCATCAAAAATTTATTTTTATTGCAAGTGGCAGATGGATTTTACTTCTACATATGTGTTTATATGTATTTTTTTTCAGCTAATAGATAAGCAATATAATTTTGAAAAATATATGCATTTTTTCTTTTTCATTACATCTTTGTACCTGGTTGATCTGATACTTCAATCTGACTGCTTATAGTTACTGTTAAAATTCAACAGTTTCAATTCGATTGCTTATTGTTATTTCTAAATTTCAACCGCTTCAGTACAATATACGGAGGTTTCATTGGATATTAAGGTGCCACCATTTTCAGCTAATGTAAGAAAACGAATGCTTAAGTGACGTGGATATGTTTATTTGATGCATTAGATGGAAATATCTTCTACATGTATATTTTATTTCAACTCAAAAATAAGCAATAATCTTCGCATTTTTTTGCTTTCATTACAGATTCATAAAGTCTCAGTTATATTTTAATCTAATGGTTTATTGTTACATTTAGCAAAAGGTACCGGAGATACTGAAATGTTTTAGGAACAGAAATATATTTTAAACTATACACCTCGTCTTTTCGCCAGCATTAATTGTACGGCTATGCTTCTAAGGATGTAGACCAAGCTATTATACACATTATTTCGGTTGCTCAAATGTATTGATTTTATTTTATTTCAAAGAGTCATTATCAAGAAATGTCGCATAGTTTTTGCAAGATCGTGTTGATTGCATCAAAAGTTAATATAAATCTTAAAATGAATAGCAATACATTGTAAATCGGTTATGCTTCATGATTCATGAATAAACTACCATAAAATCAACAATTAAATGATTCTTGGGTTTTTTTTTTTTTTTTTTTTTAAAGAACACACATTTTGTATCTTGACGAGACCTTATTAAGATGCGATAATAAATATTGAATAATGAGTTAAGATTGCGCATATTTTAATTTTATTTGGAAACTAAATATAGTTAATTTTAATGACATCTGTTTTATTTATTTGTAATGAAAGTTAGGAGATTTAATTTGTTTTTCATTATTTATTAATATCTTTGTTCCTTTTTTTAAAATTATTTTAAACATTTTAATGAATTAGAATACATTTTTGCAATATTAAAACAATTTCTGAAATATTTTGGTATAAAAAATATTAACTCGATTTTATGTCAAATAACTAAAATTTTAAAATATATACATATTACTAAAGGTACACTTGAATTTTTAACATAGTTGAGTATTTTTCTTTAATAGTGATCGGTATGTTGATTCTTAATTTCATCAGCTTGATGTCTATACGTTAAATCTAAAAAATGTTTTCTTAACTAAAATTTAAAATGAGATGCTCAAAACAACTGATATTTAATTACTATAATTAAATAATATTAACTAAATAAGTATCACGTTTTTACAAATTTATAAAAAAAATTCTCACTGTCTGAATATTTTTATTTTTGAATTAAAATATCTTATGTAAGTAAAAATATCAATACATTACTTCATAAAGCTTTTTGAAAATAAAAATGTGATGCGACAGTAATAAAAATGTTTTCATGGTTTAAAGTGAAATTATGACGTTCCAGAATTCGTTTATTATTAACTTTTAATTATTACTGGTTTTGTAAAATGTAACTTTTTCAGTAAAAATATGACAGTTTCTCAAAAAAGGATTCAAATTATTGTCAGAACTTTTCAACACGATAATTTCAATTATAATTTTGATTATATTTATATTATTAATAATAAATAAATGTACTTTAAAAAACCTCAATTTAAATTTCCAGAACATAAATTTATGTTATTTTATGATACATAACATATAGCTTTTAAAATAGTAAATGGTGTCAAGCTTAGAGGAAAATAGTCTTCCGATACCACCTATTTCAAAATCAGGAATTCAATGCAACTACTAAATATCAATACATATCTCGTATTAAAAAATACTGGAAATTCCCCATTGAAATAAGCTCAATTTAAACAAAATACTGGAAAACATATCTGAATATTTATCTATATGCATCGATTAAACAAAGTATTTAATCGAATTTATTTAAAAGTTTTTAATCTATTTATGAACTTATAAACAAACAATAATAATTTAAAAAATCGCGAACATTTACACAGATGTATGCGGAATATTTGATTAAAAAATATATTTCCTGTTATTTAATATTTCATTAGAAAAATCATATGAAGAGTAACAAAAGTTTTTTAAAATAATCTCTATGATCATTATAATCTTAAACATCCAATCTCTTTTAAAGGATAAATTGCAAGTGAATTTTAAAACCCAGAAATAAAGTTTTAAGTTTCATGAAAAAGGACTAATAATGAAATAATTATTGATAAATTGTAGATTTTATATTCGTTATAAGCAGCAAGACTACTTTGAAATGAAAAACACACAACAGACGAATCTGGAAATAATAATAATAAAAAGATCCAAGCTTGGGCCGCCACATGGGAAGCCTTTAAAGTTTACACAAGGTTACCATTTATTGAGGGGAAGGGTTTAAAAAAAAAAAAAAAATCTTCCCCCAGGGCGGCGTCAAAACTGCAAAGGATAAATCAATCTCTTTTTCTGACAATCTATATAAACAGTTTATAAACAAACACGTAAGTATATATACAATGTTAACTGATATCAATAAAAATATATATACTATGTTTTCTAAACTTTTCAAAAACCAGTTAAAAGTATTTTTATTTATAATTCCAAACAAATCATACGAATATTCGTTTAGGCAAGGTTTTGACATAGAATATGCCTGTGTGTTTATAAATAAATACGTAAATGTACAATTGTTATACCAATATATATACACACAATGCTTTTTTAAACTTTTCAAAAACAAGTTAAAAGTGCTTTTGTTTATATCCTAAACAGATGATACGAATATTCCATCAGGTGGATTTTGAACATAGAATACTAACAATCTAGAAAATTTCCTTTGTGATTCTCATGGTATCATTCTTCCGTTTTCTAATATACAATTTGTCCGTGACATCATCGTATGACGTCACTCCCTCTCTCTTTTCTCAAACAAGGCCGAAGATTTCTGACTCCTTAGTCATCAGGGCCTCTCCATCTCACTGAAAAGAGGGAGAAAAGACCCGCACGTGCACGCGTCACGTTTACGTGGATCTCTCCTCATCTCCCTTCTCTGTGTCTAGGGGGTGAGCTCCAGAAGAAGGGTCAGATGGCACGCGCAGGACCCCCTACCCTCACCTTCTCCCCCAATTCTTTGTTGTTTCTATCTTCCAATCACTTACGTCCACTCTCTTCCCCTTTCGAAATCTTTCCTCTACTGTATCCTCACGTTCTGCATCCCCCATCCTTTTAGGGTACACTCCTGTGCCTCCTGTTCACCCCCGACCGAAAAAAAAAAGAGGGAAGAGAGAAGAGCTGGAGGAGGGATCCCTGAGATGTGATTTGTCCCAGAGGGATCGTGGTGGAAGAACAATAATTGGGAGCAAGGAGAGAGAAATCACAGATGTGGAGGTTTTTCTGAAACGTCCCGTACAAAGTCGAATCAACAGATACGCCGCCTAAGGCTGTGTTTTGTTCTATAGTTGGTTTCACTGTGAACCAAGTACAAAACACTCACCAACTGTGATTTGTTTTTAGAAACGATAAAACTTCAAAAGTTATTGCAACAGTTAATATTATTGTGTAAACTATAATACTTAAATTGATTTAGAAAATATATTTAACATTATTTCATCATTCATTTTCAACCACTTGATCTCATTTTAGTAACTAAAAGAAGTTTTTTTAACAGAAAATTCAATCTTATGGTTTTATTTGAACTTTGAAGTATAATTTGTACAATAATATTTTGAATAGTTTAAATGGTGCGATTTATTTATTTATTTATTTAATGAGAAGCTTGAGCATAGACAGCCACTAAATGTGACATCGACTTCAAAGAAATATCTTCAACACAGCCCTGGGTCATGCGCCAAAGCTGATTCTGCAACAATATTTGATCGTATATCTGAGAACAGAGGTTTCTAAGTAGTTAACCTAAAAGTACTATATCTCATTATAAGTAAATAAAAAATATTTTACAATTTTCTTAAACATCTCAGCAATGTATCATAAACGTGATTTACTCTCCCCTACAAAGAGAATATAAATATTCCTAAAAAAATTTCTCATCAACTCAATACAGAATCTTAAAACTTAGTTAAACTAGTTTCAATTTGTGATTTTTCAAATGACATTACAAATTAATTAATGACATATACATAGAAAACTATTTTACCAGTTCTATAAATGGGAAGAGAAAAGAGCTGGAGAAGAAATCACCGAGATGTAATTTGTCCCAGAGGGATTGTGGTTGTTTTATACAATTTAACAAATATATCTTTTTACAAGCCATGAGTAAATAACTGAAAAAGAGAAGTATTAGTTAAAATTAATTATAATATTTCTGATCCACAATCGAAATTCTGTTGTTGTTCATCAGTTGAAGTCTCTTTGTACCACTTAAATGCGTGTTCGAGCTTGATAAAATTATATTTGTGAGCTCCATGTTTATAAGGTTAAGGAATTCAGATTTTTACGATTTCATTTAATGTATGTAAAATATTATTTCAACAATAAAAGTTACTCCCTTCAATACTAAAAACTATCGATCTCTTCAAAGATATTCATGTGCATGCACTTTAAAAAGATGAGTCGGGCTCAGTTCGAGCCCTACATGAGCTCTAGCTCGATTCTTAAAATAGTCTTCGGGCTCAGACAAGACCGGGCTCATCCTTTCGGAAATTAACAATTTTATTTATTCTCTTATAGAAAAAAAACTTTTTCTTAAAATTTATTTCAATTCAAGTCAAGTGCTTTTAAAGCTATTTTGATTAAAATAAAAGAGAAAATAGAATTAGTGTTTGTTTTTTGTATCTTTAGAGGTTATTTTAATAGAAAATTTGTGGTATGTTTATTTATGTATCACATAGATAGCGACGATAATGCTGATTTTATATGTCGGCATTAAGATAATGTTTAACTGGACCGTTCATTTATTACTTTTTTTTTTTTTTTTTTTTTTTTTTTTTTTGAAGATCTGAAGGGAAATGAATATTTTCTTTTACTTTTAGTCAACCAGCATAAGTTTAAGATTTGCAATTTTTTAGACTTGTAACAGGTTCGAGTCATAATAATTTTTTACATGCGAGTCATAATAATTTTTAAAAGTGTCGGATCTTTCAGACAACGGTATTAAGTTGATTTCTAAGAACACGAGAATTACAAAGCATTGTTTTGAGGATGAAATCGATTATAATTTAAGATGTACATCTTTTATGGTAAACAGAATATTACAAAAACACATTAACAGCTATTTTTATGTAATAAGTTTAAGAGATTCCATTCAGAACAGCAATAATATTCAACCCTTTATCTAAATACGGTACTTATAATTACCACTGAGGAAAAATTAATAAAATACGTATTTAACCAATCTGTTAATAAAAGTTATTTTTCTTACCACAAAATATACTTTACTCGATCTAATTTATATTGAATAGAAAAACAATCGAATTTAAATATTTTTAAAAAGAGGTAATTTTCTTAATTATTTCCATAAATATATCTTTTTTTTTTCTTTGGAAAAAAAAGTTGTATGAAATGTTTTCGACGGTAAAAGCCTTTCCATTTACAGATAGGATAATAATACATTTAAATGCATTTCTTTTAAAAGAATTGTAATATTTCCATAAGAGTATTTTTGGTTAATAAGTTTGATTTTTTTTTTTTTTTTTGTAAATATTTTACAAAAAAAAAAAAAAAAAAAAAATATATGTATATATATATATATATATATATATATAAATACCGATATATTTAATCAGTTTTGATGAAAAAACACTTCTAAATTTCACATTATTATTATTTTAAAATTCCAGTACATCTTCGGATATTAAAGAAAACAATTACTGATGTGAAGCCATTTGCTGATAAATAATTCGGTAGGTAAAGGTTTGTATTACGAATTATTTTTTGTATTGTATACTTTCAGTATCGGGCTCGGGATCGCATGGTACAAAATGTTTTGGGGCTCGGATTTGAAATCGTCGGGCTCCGAAAAATGAGCCCCAATACTCATTCTCTATCGTGCAACTAAAGCAAGCAACTTTTACTCTACGAATTTTTTTTTTCAGCATAGAGAGTCTGCGGAAGGAAAAACTGGTTTTACAGGTTGAACAGTTGTCTTTGTCACGAAGACTGTTTCACTCTCTTTAGGGCAACTTTCATAATCTCCCTCTCATTAGGAGCTAGATTAATTTATTATCTGATCAATTAAATTGATAACTAATTGACTAATTAATTTTGAATAAGCTTTATTTTTAATTGGTTTATTCGTTTTATGCAAAATATTTTAGTAATAGCAATTATCTTCATCTTCATGGAAAACTAAAATATTCAATTCAAATTGCTTATTTTTTTTATTCATTTTTAATATCATTTTTGTTTACAAACGCGTCCGACTAGCAAATTCTCTTATTTAGAAACTACAGAATGCGCCTTGCTTACTTTATTTTAAATAACTCCAAAAAATATTGGAAAAAAAAAAAAAAAAAAAAAAAAAAAAAAAAAAAAAAAAAAAAGGCTGTCGAAGTTGGAGTTTTGAACGGAACTTTCCGTAGCTGGAGACCTGAGAACGAAAAAAAAAATGATCACAGTGAGAAAAATATTTATTTATAAAAATCAAAGATTAATGGAAGGAGTGAAAGATGAAATCACACAGCATATTTTTCATCTCTTCAAAAATTACCTGAGGAAGTTTCATGTTTTTACTTTTAAAAATGGATATGAAATGTATTGGGAAATTTCGAACTGTTGAAGGTGAAAAAATATTTTTTTCGAATACATCCTTAAAAGACGTTCTTCGGGTTTTACAAGTTGGACAATCTTTGTCTCGAAAACTGTTTCACTTTTTTTTTTTTTTTTTTTTTTTTTTTTTTTTCAAGGCTTTTATAATCTTTCACTAGTTAGGAGTTGGTTAATTTTAGACAACCTTCAAGTTGAACCATTTTATTTCTTTTATGCAAAATATTTAATAATCAAAATAAATAATTTAATATAAATTAATTTTCAGAATAAATATTTTTAAATTTGCAGAATAAATAATTTGATATACTTAAAACCTTAGAAATTTTTTTTTAATTTTCAGAATAAATAATTTAAATATACATTAATCTTCAGAATAAATATTTTCAAATTCTCAAAATAAATAACTTCATGTATACTAATCCTCAAAATAAAAAAATTAATATGTACTAATCCTCAAAATAAATAATTTAATATATACTAATCCTTAAAATACATAATTTAATATATATTAATTCTCAGAATAAATATTCAAATTCTCAAAATAAATAATTTAATGTAAATTAATTATCAGAATAAATATTTTTAAATTCGCAGAATAAATAATTTGATATACTTTAAAACCTTAGAATACATATTTTTTAATTTTCAGAATAAATAATTTAAATATATATTAATCTTCAGAATAAATATTTTCAAATTTTCAAAATAAATAATTTCATATATACTAACCCTCAGAATAAATATTTTTAAATTCTCAGAATAAATAACTTAATATGTATCAATGAGAGTAAATATATTTAAATTCTCATAATAAATAACTTAATATATATTAATTGTGAGAATAAATAATTTAATATATATTTATCCTTGAAATAAATATTTTTAAATTCCCATAATAAATAATTTCATAAATACTAATCTTTGGAATAGATATTTCTAAATTCTTAGAATAAATAATTTAATGTATATTAATCCTCAGTATAAATATTTTTAAATTCTCTAACGTTTTTGCAAATGGGTAAGCTTTGTGTATGTCAGTTTTTTCCCGCCAGATTCAAAGTTAATGAGTAATTAATTTAACTACAGTTCAAATGTCTTTTCTGTCAACACCGGTTGTTAATTCATGTCTTATTGTAGCCAAAGATAGTTATCAATTCTTTTTATGAGATTGATTATTTAATATTTTGTGAAAATTACTTCAAAAATAATAATCATATCCACAATAAAACTTTTTAAACTGTTAAACATGTTCATATTGGCGCATCTAAAGCGAGGAACATACACTCTATGGGTTTTCTTCTCCACATGGGGAGTTTGAGGGAGGAAAAAACTACATTTATGGGTAAAAACTATCGTCGATAAATGGTGTATTCCTACCTGAAATGTTTGTATTCTGATCTATATTTTAATTCATTTTTGCTCACAAATGGATCAAACTGGCAAATTTTCTTATTTAGAAGGTACGTAATGTGCCGTGCTTGTTGATTTTTCAATAAATGCAGAAAATATTGCAAAAGTTTCTGTCAAAATTGGCATTTTGAACCGAATTTTCCTATTTGAGATATCTGAGAACGAAAAAAGGGTCATATAGAGAAAATAATTGATTATACATCAAATTCTAATCACACCGCCTTTTATACATCTCTTCAAAAATTATCTCAGCAAATTTCATGTTTTTACTTTCAAAAATGAGTCTAAAAATACATCTGAAAATTTTAAGTTGTTGAAGTGGAGGAATATTTTTTTTCAATTACACCCTTAAAATGGCTACCTACTTCAAGTTCTTTTCACAAGGTATGTATTCATAGTTTCTTTCATGTTAACAAAAAAGTTAATTTATGAAAAGTAGTTTCTGCAAAAAATAGCTATTAATATAAAATATAAATAAATAATGAAATTTATAATGGTATTTTTGTTACAATTATTTACGAAAGTGCGAGTGTAAGATCGTGTATGTATGTGTGTGTGTGTGGGGGGGGGGAGGGGGCATCTATGATAGCTGTTATTTTCTACTTGCATGTTGAAGAATTAAAAAAAAGTAATTGCAATTTTAACTAAAAATGGGCAAGATAGTCAAACATTAGATCTGCTAAAGCCGATACAAGTATAGATCTTTAATTTCGAGTATTCAAACCTATATAATGTGGACCTAATATGGCCTATAATATAAGAATATTAACGCTGCATATATTATATAATGCAGGCTTAGACCATAAAAAGAATATATTTAAAAGCACACATTTTTTCCATATTTATTTTATCGATTTTAGATGCTTCGTTACTTTTCCCACGTACGAAGTTTGTGAAAGGAAAAACTAGTTTTACAGGTCAAATGTAAACAGAAGATGGTTATCAAATCTCTTTGGCGTTATGGGTAATTTTTTTTTCCCCGGCAATTTTTTTAGCATTTTTTTTTTAACTATCTGTAGTCTGTAGTTTATCTACATAATTGAAAGAGTTTTCTTTCCAAAGTTCTTTTGTGCAACGTGTTTGTATGCTTAAACCGTTTATTAGCACTAAAAATGCATTTTACGGAAAATGACTTTTTCAAACTAGACTGGATCAGAACCAAAAATTATTAAACCGATTTTGCTAAGTTAATTTTTAATTAAAAAATAACATAATTTATTGGAACTTTGGGCCGCTTTTAGCCATTAATAAAAAAAAAAAAAAAGGGAAAAAGGGATTTTAAATAGGATTACTCCCCGCTCTCAATTTAGAAATAAATGACTCATTTCGTTGATTTTCAACCCCAATGTGTATAAAACTGCAAGCAATATTATTTACTCCCATATTCTTCAACAAAAATTGATTGCAATCATCTCTGGCAATATATTGGATCCTTCACTATTAGAGGTGCACGGCGTACATGCTAGGACATCCAATAATGCAACTCCTAACATATTATTTTTTTTATATGAACAATTTTTAAATGTTCTTCATACAATAATAAATAGCATGCAAAAAATCCGGTGAAAAAATCTTCATTCTTAATGCAGGAAAAAAATCTTTAAAATACTTTTTTATTGCTTCTAATACGAAATCTCCACTTAATACTATCGATATAAATCAGTCTATAACACATATTAATTCCTAGATTGTATTTTGACTGTATGGAAAATTATAAGGCTTTTAATTAGGTACTCAAGCGATTATAATTACTTTACTTCTGTTTTCAAAAACAATCATAAATAAACTTCATCTTAAAAAAAAAATCTGTTGCGTACATAAAACTTTTTTTTTCCTTTTTTCACAAGGTACCAGAATACATAAATATTTAACACCATTTTTAAACAATTTAACACCGTTTAACAACATCACCATCAAAACAAAACGATTTTCCCTAACTTGCGACACTTTAACAACCTGCGGATTCTTTCCACTCTTTCCCACAATTCCCTCATTTACCTTCCATAAATCCGCGGTAAAGAATCATCACCTTCACCTTATTTAAAGCTCAACACGTCTCCCCTCCCCCTCCAAAGCCTTGGGAGGAGGGAGGGGGGGGGCAGAGCAATTACGGGAACGACTTCTTCCTCTTCCATTCCCCATCTTAATGATTATCCCAAGACAGTGGCAGACGATGTTCATTTTTAACCTCGTTAGCAGCGGTCGCGTCTCATTTTAAATAATTTAGGACCTGCCGAGATTTCGGGGTCTCTAATTTCCGGGCGATTATTTGGGGAAAACGTCCGGAATTTTCTCCGGGAATTTTCCGGTCTAATTCCCCGTTCCTCCGGCTTGTTTATTTCTTTAAATAGAAGGATGGAGTCTTGCGAAAACGTGCCAAGTTGGCGGAAGAGAGATTCCATTCGGATTTAAGAAATATTGAGCGTGAAATATTTCGATTAATTACGAACCAATTTCGGCAGAACTTTGATCGAATAAATTAATTGAGATTAAAATTATAAAGAAGAAATGAAATGCACGGAGAAAGTGGGTTAATGAATATATATATATTTCAATTAATGGAATATTTTGCGCATATGTCAATAATATTATCTTATTTAATTTTAAATTTTTCGAGTGACCCATACCTTATTCTAATTAAATCTAAGATAAGCTTTTCATTTGTTTGTATGTACGTTTATTGAAAAAAATTGAAGGAGTACTGATAATTTTAAATCGAATATCTGAATTTATTTTTACCTTTTTAAACATTAACATTACTTTAAAGAACAATTCATGACAGTCAGCTTAACGTAACGATATTTATTTATTTATTTATTTTTTACTTAAGTGTTTTTTGTATCCTTTGACGGACTTTGAAGATTTTAATATTATTATTGGTGTATACTTACTTATAACCACATATTATTACAGGTTATCTGTTGTAAAACTGATTTCGATGAGAGAGAAAAATATTTTGATGATAAAATTTAAATAATTTAAATAAATAAATAATTCTAAAGTTTTTTGTTTTTTTATACATTGTGTGATGTACACTAAAAACTATTCACAATCTTTTATTATTATTATTATTATTATTATTATTATTATTATTATTATTATTATTATTAGGTATTAACTAAATCTGAAGTTTGATGAAAATCCATGCTTTGATTCTTGAGATACATTTATTGCAAAATCGTAAAAAATGCAGCATAGCAGCGCCATTTGTATAGCGATTTACATCAAAAGCTAAAAAACACTATATCAGGGACTAACTGAATCTGAATTTAAGAAAAATTCGTGCATTAGTTCTTGAGATAGAGCTAGTGCGATAATCAGAAATAATGCACCATAGCAGCCCTCCTATTGAGCGATTTACACCAAGTTACATTGTTCTAATTAAATCAAAAGTTTCATGAAAATCCATGCAGTAGTTCTTGAGACGTAGCTGTTTTGAAAATTGTAAATAATGCAGCATAGCAGCGCCATTTGTTGATACACCAAAAGCTAATGTTTTCTAGTGTATATCAACTTCTAACAGAATCTTAAGTTTTGTAAAATTCCGAGCATTAATTCTTGCCACAGAGCTGCTGCGATAATCAGAATAATGTACCATTTCAGTACAACCTGTTGAGCGATTTACACCAAAACGGAATCAACACTATGTTATATAAAGTACTAACTAAATATAAAGTTTTATGAAAATCCATACATTAGTTTTTGAGATATGGCTGTTGTGGAAATTGTAAATAAAACAGCATAGCAGCGCCATCTGTTGAGCGATATACACCAAAAACCAATCAGATCTAATTCATATAGAGACAGAATCTAACAGACAGTCTAACAGAATCTAAAGTTTTGTGAAATTTTGTGCATTTAGTTCTTGAGATAGAGCGTGCAACATTTGCCACAGACAGACATTTTGTAAAACCATGTTTTCCGGGTTCTCTGATCCCTGAAACGTGTAAATCCGTCAAAATTTTTCATGAATCTAATACTTTTTTTTCTTGTAAAGATAGAAGAAAGCAAAAAACATTCCATTGCTTTAAAATTTATATCCCATTGCAAGTATTTTTGTTTTACAGCCCGACTCATACCACTAAAATTTTTATAGAAATCGCCTTATATAAATCACCAAACCTCTGCGATTCAACAAGACGAATATTTCTTTAAATAATTAGTGATAAGTGATAGACAAGACGAATATTTCTTTAAATAATTAGTGATAAGTGATAGAGATAGACAAGACGAATATTTCTTTAAATAATTAGTGGTAAGTGATAGTGATAGTGATTAGTGACAGACATTTTGTAAAAACATGTTTTTCGGGTTCTCTGATCCCTGAAACGTGTAAATCCGTCGAAGATTTTTATGAATCCAATATTTTTTTTCTCTGGTTAAGATAGAAGAAAGCAAAAATTTCCCATTACTTTAAAATTTATATCCCATTGCGCGTGCTTTTGCTTTACAGCCCGACCGATATCATTATAATTTTTATAGAAATCGCTTTATATAATCACCAAAGCTCTGCAATTCAAAAAGACGAGTATTTAAATAATTAATGATAACCGACGGGCCACAGTTTGACACCTCTGCTGTAAATGAATAATAAATTCTATGCAAACAGTATTCACAATTACCACTTTACATTTTACCCCTGAAATTCATGTAAATTTCGATATGTTTAAATTAGTGTAATATCATTAAAATACACAGTAAATTAATTTTCCCCACAGACTGTGATGTAACGGAATTTTTTTTAATATCGCAATAAATGAACTACAAACGCTACATACTTCTTTTTAATACCTGTGATGAATTTCGTTCCCACGCTTCCAAAATTACCCCCCACGACGGGAATCCCGGAGAATTCTCAGAAGGAGAAATACAGCTTTCTCCACTCTCAAAGTAGACATAAGAAAGTCAGCCGATTTCAATAAAGCACTTAAGTGAACTCTTTGATTAATGCACAAGGTCGTTCCGCTGATTTTAGACCCCACGGAAGTTGAGCCTTTGAAGTGTTGAGAGAGACCGCATGGCGATGATTTCCACAAGTAAGAGAAAGATATTTCTCCAAGGCGACCGCTGTGCAAGAATGAGGAGGCGGGTCATCCCAAGGAATGATGGATGAGGGAAAACGGGATAAATAGAGCGAGGGGATGCTCTAAGGGACTTCTTCTGCTGTTCAGATGCGGAGCGTTAGAGACGGGGGAGTTGGCCCTCGTACTCAGAGAGAGTAGTGACCAGGGTTTTACTCTGGGAGAAGAATTAATAGGCGGTTAATGCCTATGTGGAAGAACTTGTGGAGAACAACTCCTGATAAACTTTTATCATATTAATGAGTGGCGGTAAAGCCATTTCATATTCAGTACGAACAATCTTTTCAATCTGTTGTGGAGAACCCATCTTTTATTTTGTTATAAGTGGAGTGGATTTCCTTGTAATGAACTAAATAAATTCTAGTGAAATCTGATCCAGCCTCTTGCCGCTATTTTTCGACCCGCTACCACACAAGCCGACTGGAGGTCTTATAACCGAATATGTCATAGTAAACTTCAATAACATAGGTCCAACTGCATAAAAATCCAGCGATATTTACGAAATCAGAGCACAAGCAGACAGACAAACCAAATTCATAAATACTTTTGTAACAAAATATTACACTTAAATTTCAGTCAGACATAAAACGATATATTATAATAAGAAATTACTTGGCGGAGTACAATATAAGTAGATAAAAAAAAAAAACGTTTAAAGAAACACTTGTTGCAATATTTCTTTGCAAAAAGTTTTTTTTTGTGCTATAAAAGGTTGATTTTTTTTAATCTACTTGTAAAACAATATGTATCCTTCTCGAGAAAAAAAATACCTGATCAGTTTTTCAAAATAATAAAATAGAATATTTAAAAGCATCCCCGTATGCTCAATTTAAAATCTTTGCAATCTCGATTCCAGCACTCCTCTTTAATTACAATATTTTAACAACCTCATCTTAGATATATAGCCCCAAAAGTTAAGGTAATGAAACTTCTTAGCGCTCTTAGAAACTCTAGGCCATCCTTCAACGAAGCCTCTTCCTCCGCAACCTTCAAGATAAGTCATCCCAAGATAGCTTTAAACAACTTCGCACTCCGGAGCCTCGGGCAGCTGAGGTGCAATTAATTCCTTAACTTCCTCCCCCTTATCACCACCTCCGCCTACTCCTTCTGCAATAATTTCCAAGACAAGCGACGTCTCCCATTTTTAACCTTGTTAGGAGATTCTCACCCCGAGTCATTCCGGGACTGCGGATTCCAATTTCCGGCCGATTATTCCTAGATTTTCCAGGAAAATTTCCTGGAATGACAGGGCTGTTTGTTTTTCGGGAACGACGGAAATGAGCTCTTAGCTTGAACGAAATAATTGCTGAGCAGGTGACATAAAAATAGGGCTTGCAAGCAACAGGTTGCTTGATGGTTCTGAGGTAAAAATTGTCAAAAAAAAAAATTCCATCTTAACAATCGAATCGAAAAATTAACTTTTCTAAAATGTTATTTGATTAAAACAACTAAAATTTACTAAATTCACTGATTAATATTTTCTTCAATTGATGATAAAAAAAAAAAGGAAAAGTGGCACCGGAAAGAAGAAAAAGAGAACGCGGAAAAAAAATGCGCAGGAAAAAAAAAAAAAGCACTAAATTTACAAAAAGGAGATGACTGCTGTCATCACGCAAACAATTACAATTTATAATAACAATAATCAATTAAACAACAGTATACTAAACGAAAAGTTTAGAAGTATTTAAGATTCGAAAACATAAAATTTAGATAATAAAGACACTAAAATTATAAGAAAAAACACTTTAACACCCATTTCTATTGCAAATAAAATTCGGGGAATTAGCAATACTTTTAAAAATCTTGAAAAAAAAAATTATCAATCACAACCCTAAATTCTTTTCGTTAGGATAATGCACATGATGTGCCTTACGATATATTTTTACTTAACAGTACTTATAAATAATTTCATAACTTTTTTAAATGGCGAGCTGAAATACAGGCATGAAAAAAAATGGGCAAAAAGGAAAAAAACGGGAAAAAGAGGATTTAGTAAATATATAGGCAAGCTGTCCCAAAGCGAATTGATTGTAGAAACAATCAACTATGAACTTTAACTCAAGAAGTTGACCATCTTTATTTTCTTCTGAAAATAAAATTCGAAATAATTAAGAATATCTCCATCTGATAGATCATACATCGACATCACTAATGTACTTTAACTAAGAGAACATACATATGAGTTTTATCGGTCATAAAATGGAATCTTTCTATTTTATTTATACTTTATTTTTATACGCCTTTACAGTAGATTGATCTTGATGATTGGTAGAAAAAAAAACTTGGGAAAAAGGGACTTCAATAATGGTCATATGATTTTTAAAAAGGCACTTGGCTAAAAAAAAAGAACACTTGGTAAAAAAATAAAGTGTCAGGTAAAAAACTTACAGACCACTTGGTAAAAAAAAAATTACAGACCACTTGGTAAAAAAATATTTACAGACCACTTGGTGAAAAATTACTTACAAACCACTTGGTAAAAAAATACTTACAAACCACTTGGTAAAAAAATACTTACAAACCACTTGGTAAAAAAATACTTACAAACCACTTGCTCTAAAATACTTACAAACCACTTGCTCTAAAATACTTACAAACCACTTGCTCTAAAATACTTACAAACCACTTGCTCTAAAATACTTACAAACCACTTGCTCTAAAATACTTACAAACCACTTGTTCTAAAATACTTACAAACCACTTACTCTAAAATACTTACAAACCACTTACTCTAAAATACTTACAAACCACTTACTCTAAAATACTTACAAACCACTTGCCATAAAAAATTACAAACCACTTGCCATAAAAAATTACAAACCACTTGCCATAAAAAATTACAAACCACTTGCCATAAAAAATTACAAACCACTTGCCATAAAAAACTTACAAACCACTCGCCATAAAAACTTAAATCACTAGCTAGAAAAAACTTACAGAGCACTTGCTAGAAAAAAAACGTGCAGAACACTTGCTAAAAAACTTAGACACTTGGTAAAAGAACTTACAGAGCACTTAATTAAAAAATTTACAGAGCACCTGGTAAAAAAAAAACTTACAGAGCAGTTGGTAAAAAAAAAACTTAGAGCACTTGCTAAAAAAACTTAGAACACTTGCTAAAAAAACTTAGAGCACTTGCTAGAAAAAAACTTACAGAGCACTTGCTAGAAAAAAAACTTACAGAGCACTTGCTAGAAAAAAAAAACTTACAGAGCACTTGCTAGAAAAAAAAACTTACAGAGAACTTGCTAGAAAAAAAAACTTACAGAGAACTTGCTAGAAAAAAAAACTTACAGAGAACTTGCTAGAAAAAAAAACTTACAGAGAACTTGCTAGAAAAAAAAACTTACAGAGAACTTGCTAGAAAAAAAACTTAAAGCACTTGCTAGAAAAAACTTACAGAGCACTTTCTAGAAAAAACTTACAGAGCACTTGCTAGAAAAAACTTACAGAGCACTTGCTAGAAAAAAAACTTACAGAGCACTTGCTAGAAAAAAAAACTTACAGAGCACTTGCTAGAAAAAAAACTTACAGAGCACTTGCTAGAAAAAAAACTTACAGAGCACTTGCTAGAAAAAAAAACTTACAGAGCACTTGCTAGAAAAAACTTACAGAGCACTTGCTAGAAAAAAAAACTTACAGAGAACTTGCTAGAAAAAAAAACTTACAGAGAACTTGCTAGAAAAAAACTTAGAGCACTTGCTAGAAAAAAAACTTAAAGCACTTGCTAGAAAAAACTTACAGAGCACTTTCTAGAAAAAACTTACAGAGCACTTGCTAGAAAAAACTTACAGAGCACTTGCTAGAAAAAAAACTTACAGAGCACTTGCTAGAAAAAAAACTTACAGAGCACTTGCTAGAAAAAAAACTTACAGAGCACTTGCTAGAAAAAAACTTACAGAGCACTTGCTAGAAAAAAAAACGTGCAGAACACTTGGTAAAAAACTTAGACACTTGGTAAAAGAACTTACAGAGCACTTAATTAAAAAATTTACAGAGCACCTGGTAAAAAAAAACTTAGAGCACTTGGTAAAAAAAAACTTACAGAACACTTGGTAAAAAAAACTTAGAGCACTTGCTAAAAAAGCTTAGAACACTTGCTAAAAAAACTTAGAGCACTTGCTAAAAAAACTTGGAGCACTTGCTAGAAAAAAACTTACAGAGCACTTGCTAGAAAAAAAACTTACAGAGCACTTGCTAGAAAAAAACTTACAGAGCACTTGCTAGAAAAAAACTTACAGAGCACTTGCTAGAAAAAAAACTTACAGAGCACTTGCTAGAAAAAAAAAACTTAAAGCACTTGCTAGAAAAAACTTACAGAGCACTTGCTAGAAAAAACTTACAGAGCACTTGCTAGAAAAAACTTACAGAGCACCTGCTAGAAAAAAAATTGAGCGCACCTTCTAGAAAGAAAACTTACAGAACACTTGCTAGAAAAACTTAGAGATCTTGAAAACCCATTAAGTAGATCCGAAAAATACCCTCACAGAGAACTTAAGCTAAAATTTTGAGAGCACTTGCTAAAATAAACTTAGAGAACACTTGATGAAATAAAACTTGGAAAACACTTTGATAAAATAATTTAACGAAATTTTAATTTTTAAAAAAGGCACACAGTAAAAAAATATGTACCTCACAGAAACAACGACAATTTAAAACAGACAACAACTATAAACATCATGACAAACAGTTAAACAACTTAAAAAAAATATTTTTAATACTTCTAAGCATTTTTATATTTCATACACTTTAAAGAGCAATGCTAAAATATCTATTAGAACAAAACACTTTAGTATCCTTTTACACGTAAAACACCACTTAACCAGCAATACTTTTAAAAGTCCCCACCGGAAAAAATATACAACCACACTACTAAAACCCTTTCGGCAAGAGAATCTACGCACACGCGTCTTATCGGTTATAAAACAAAGACTTTTTTTATTATTTTATTTTAATACGCCCTATCATTTTATTTCACACGCCCCACGGAGAAGTCGGGAAGAGTAGGGGTGTGCGTGGAAATCTGCGGGTTCATCGGCAAGTTGCGAATAAGAAATAAGGTTTGTCCAATAACCGGGAGCGCGGTTCTGGAAAATTGCTTTCGAAAAGAGTGTCCTGCTCCTTTTTCTTATCAAAAGGCTCCACGCGACGGAAGGAAAATCGTAAATTTAAAGCCAATTTTGTCGTCGGATGAGCACTACACCACCACAAGAGGGTGACGGAAAATATATTTCCCGGTTTTAGAAAACTAGCGACCTGTTATGTTTTCCAGCCGTTTAAATAATCGCCGCCCCCTTCCAACTTTCTCTTCGAAGATTCCCGATTTAAGTGTGTCTACGTGAAATGGTAAAGCTTAGAAAAAAAAAAAAAAAAAAAAAAAAATATATATATATATATATATATATATATATATATATAGCAGCGGTTCCCAAACTTTATTGGTATGTGATCCACCTCTAAATAAATAATAATAATAATAAAAACTCGCCACCCACTTAATATAACGGTATGTATTAGAATGGAAACTGCTATGTGACATCTATAAGCTATCGGCTGTCCTATCCTACGAAAGGTAACTTTGCGTACGAAGGATACCCTATGAACGAAAACAACAATTCCTAATTTCAATATGTGTAAGTAAAAAATTAACACAACACACAAATTAGAAAGATAATTAAAAATACATTTAATTACTGTCAAAACACAACTTTGAATTCAGTGCATTTTCTGGCACTGGTTTTTACCGACGAAAGCATCTCAATGTAAAAAAAAACGGACGATTTTACGGAAGTATTACTGATAATCTAGACGCCAGTATAATATACTGTTTTTTAACGAAAAAATTTCGGAAATTCTGGAAAAAACACGGAAAAACGGAATATTTTACGGAAGTTTTTCCGTTAAAAAAACAGTAAATTATACTGGCGTCCAGATTACCAGTAATACTTCCGTAAAATCGTCCGTTTTTTTTTTACATATCAGCGTAAAATTTGTTAATTTCATCCTTAATTCACTTTCAACACATATTTTTCTATACTTGTTTTAAAAAAAACAGCCAAATACAAAAACTATGATTCTGCTCGTATATTTCTTCACATGGAAATTGAGGAATTTACTTTTAAATATTTACTATTGAAATTATTTTTTTTAACAAATGAAATGCAAAATATATTTTTGTGACAAACCTGGATTGTTTCTGCGACCCACTTAAATAGCCGCTACGATCCATATTTTGGGAACTGCTGATATATAGCAGTTTGAAACAAACAAAACTCGCTTGCATTATATTTAAAAAGTAGACGATAAATTCTTTTGGAAAAAAAGAATTGCATCTTCTGTTTTTAAGATTATTTCTAACAATATTTGTAACAGAACTTTAATTAAAGCAATAACTGATGTTATTATAGCGTTAAAAAACAATGTTTTGAATCTAAGACCTCTTGACAGGGCGAGGATAGCTTACTGATTTAACTATAAAAATTGTTATAAAGACAAAGTATGTATCATCATAATTATGTCGAGAAAATCCCCCACTTATTCAAGAGATTATTTTTCCCCTTTCTGAATTATTCTAAGTTTAAAAAAAATATATATTAAACTAATTTTTTTTTTTTAAATGTCTAATAAATTTGCAAAAGAATTTACTTTGAATTGCAAGTTTAGATAAGATAAGTCTTTATATTAGATAAGGATATTTATAAATAGACGCATGGAAATCCCTACAAATAATTAGATATAATGTAAGGGAATTATCTGTAAAATGATGGCTGAAAAACGTAAATACATTTAACAGAGAACTAACGTAAATTTACAGAGTCTTTTTTGTGTTTGAGTTTTTACAGAAATTTTTAACAGTATTACTTTTGGATTAATTCAGTTAGCTCTCTGAAGTCAAACCTTTTGAGATATCTGCATTCCTGGTGACGATGTCGCAAAAATTATATCAAAGCTAAATTCTTTCCCTACTCATATATTTGTATTTTTACATAATAACTTCTATATTTTTTATTTATATGACAATAGACTAAGGAAAAGTTTTTTTTTTAGATGTTTAGAGATTATTATATTGCATAAAGATTTAACAGATATTACAACTTTCTAATACTTTCTGCGCTTTATTACACATGATGCTTTCAGGAAAGTAATTTTTATTTTAGTTTAAAAGAGTGAAGTAGATATTTTAAGATAAAAGATTCGCAAACGGTGCAAAGAAAATTAACACATTCGCTGCCGCTCACGCGCTAGTGCGTGAAGTTCCCATTCATTTAACACACAGGGCGGAGTTATCGGCAGCGAACGTGTTTAACAATCATTTATTAGTATTACTACTACTAAATGCTTAAACGGTAATGAAATCATATACAGTGAATGCATACATATACTAATGTAAGTACAAATGAACAGTAATAAAAGTATTTGTTAAATAATAATAATAATACTCAATTAAAAGGCATGTACTATTAATAATACAAAAGATCCGAAAGGAGTAAACAATTGTTTCTAGCAATTTTATAAAATTCTAAGTTGAAAATTGTATTTTGATTTCTCTCAAAGGGAATTATTTTGTAAAATTGTGTTAGAAAAATTATCGTAACTCCATAACTTGTGGTCCAATGATTATACAACTTTTAAATTAGGCTTGAAATATGTATTCAGTGAAAATAAACAATTCTTATAATGATTTAATAAAAAGTTTGAATTATACTGTTTTAAATAATTAATGATTAACGTTTTTTAAGATTTTTCAGTGTTGTTTTTATTAAACTATTACTTTTAAAATATCCATGTTTATTGTTACAAAAATAGTTTAGTACCTGTATATTTATTTTGAAAATCATAAATAAAAAGTATTTACATTTGATAGTTGTAGTTTAAATCATTTTAAGAAAATGGAAATTTTTCTGTTAATTTTATAGTAATAAAAAATTTTTAATTACTTTTTGCATTTTTATGTCCATTTTTATGACATTTATAATAATAATTCGCAATTTTAAACTAAAATTTTTAAAATTTTTAAAAAAAGTAGCAAAGCCGTACACATACCTTAAGAAAACAAGTGGGTCAATGTGACCACAGATCTCACATAGGATTTCGTTTAATATTTCCTTCAAAAAACTTATCTTTTAATTAATAAATCCAAATTGTTAATTTATAATTATTAAATTCTTATATAGATGAAAGCACTAATAAATTGAATTTTAAAATATTTCTAAAAGGAATTTTTTAAAATAAAATTAAAAAATTCAAAAAATATTTTGTTATCTTCAAAAATTGAAGGGAAAAAAACTCGAAAAACATTAGTTATTGATTTTCCTTTCCCCTCCACCCCCGCTGAAAAGAGGTCCATCCTGTTACCTATCTTAATTCTTAAGGATACATTCTAATCCAAATTGCTTATTTTCTGATTTATTTTTAAATTCATTTTTATTGTCAAACGCACGAAACTGGCAAATTCTGTTATTTGGAAACTACATTATGTAGTTTGTCAAATTTTTCATAATTTCTAAAAATATTGTAAATAATGCTGTCAAAGTGGACATTTTGAACCAAAGTTTTCGAAGAGAGAGATCTAGGAATGAAAAAAAAAGGTCAAACTAAGAAAATAATTGTTTAAAAATCAAATTCTAATTCAATGAGCTAAAAATTAAATCACGCGACCTCTAATACATCTCTTTAAAAATCACCTCAGCAAGTTTCATGTTTTTACAAGTTTTCGTGTTTCAGGAAAATGATTCTGAAAACGCATCAGAAAATTTAAATCTGCTAAAAGGTGGGAAAATATTTTTTGGAATACACCCTAAAATCAGCATTGCTTTAGTTGAAAGCGTGTCAGTGCTATGAGGAGATATTTGACCTGTAAAACTAATTTCTCCTTCTGAAAACTCTCCACGCGGGGTAAAAGTGAAAGATAGCAAAGGACGGGCGCGTTGCAATCAAAATATACAATTGGAAAACATACAATTATTAAATATGGGTTTAGCCAAAGGTGGCGCAGTTTGAAAGGTCTTACCATGACAATCAAGAAAATATAGAAACTTTCTATCCGAATCAAATCTTTTACGGGACGCGAGCGAAATTTAAAAATATTTCTAGTTGTCAGAAAAAAGTCGGGGAATTAATTTTTTTGTTATTCTTTCGATCAGAATCTCGATTGTCGTCGTAAATGAAGAAATTTTAAATTTAATTCTTCATCTATTCTGAACTTTTTATATAAAATTAATGCAATCTATGTAACAATAGCATAGTATGAAAAATAATTAAACATCGGAAATTTATACAGTGCGTACATATATTTTTTAGTATTTATCTAAAATAAAGTTGTCCATTGCAAGGGGCTTTTATGACAATGTATAAGCTGAATTTTTATTGAAAGGTCAGGTAAATTTCTCAAAAAGGTCAGGGAGGAAATCTGGAAAAGTCAATGAATTTATTACTAGAATTGTGTAGGAACCCCGTTTATGTATCAATAATTTTTAAGTTTTCCGCTTTATTCTTCTCTGAGACTAAGCAAGTCAAGAAAATCTTTTATAAAATACTAATATCTAAATTTAAAGGACCGTACATACGTTAAAAAAGGTTTTGTCAGTCGTCATTTTTGAGTCCGCACTCAAGCCTATTCAGGTGGCGGTGTCCCCCTTTTTTGAGGGGGGAGGGGATGCATAATAAATTAACGGTTACATTTTTTTATTATTAAAAAATGCATTCGATTAAGAAATCGGTAAAAATCAATCAATTTCTAAACATGCGTCCTCTTTTATTTTTCAAAAGAAAACAACGAGTCTTATACTTTAGATTCGAAGTAGAACATGCAAATAAATTCAAGAAGAAATCTATCTCGTAATAGTTTCATGATGTCACGACAATTGTCGTGTGCAACAGTACTATAAAGGGAAATATTCCCACCCCCTACCCTATTCCGAAAACACTCAGAAGAAAAGGAAGTTTTTATGCTTATATGAAAGCTGCACTTGCTTACGAACGCTGTGTCTTTTAATAATGCATACATTGGCTAGATGGCTTCTTTTGTTTGGTCGAATAAGAAGAGCTTCTCCCGCACACTCCGCTGTAAAGCGAACTGGTCACGCAAACTTGACGACGTCGTCACCTAGAGTGGAGATATCTCTAAAGGTTTTCAGACATTCTGCAGGCAAATGAAATTGACCCAAGAAGAATGGGTGCCGATTTCGATTGGGGAAAATGATTAACTTGATCGAAGATCCAAGCACTGGCAAGTACTGAACAAAAATGAATGCCGCTTAAGAAAATACACGAGTGAGTCATTGTTGTAAAATCGTTTTCGAACTACGTAGTTCTCACAGCAAATATTTCATGTAAAAAAAGGTTTCTTTTTAGTTTTTTCTTTGTAATTATAGTCGAGATTATGCCGTTCAATATAAAATATAGTACTATTAGACCATAATTTTAATGAATTTTCATGAACTGCCTTTTTTAATTTAACTTTTATAAAAGGGTAAAGAAAGAACATGTACAGGATTAATTATTATTGCCAATGTTATTTTAATTCTATGCTATAATGAATAATACTTAAATCTTGTAAATGTGGTCTCATAAAATTGTTATAATAAAGTTTGTAAATGGGATATTTCCTTGGGAGGATTTAATTAATTTTATTTCAATATTTTGAGAGTAATTCTTGTAAAATTGAAAAGTAATGAACTTTCCAAAATAATAACAGTAATAAAATGTAATAATGTAAGAAAACTAAAGAATTTTATTAATAGAATTATTGAGTGTATGTATTCTTAATAAATCTTTCCTGGTGGTTTACTTTGATATCTTTCGAGAATACCTTTTTTAAAGGATGATATAAAATATTTGAAAGAGCCAAAAAATTTCAATGTTTCAGTGGTAAGGCTTTATATTTTAAATGAGAAGATTTTAAGTTATTAAGACCCTATAATTGATGTCCTGGAATAGAAATTTCAAAGTTTTCGAATTCTGAATGTTTTTCAGTTATCTAAGTATTCCTATCACCATTATCAGAAAATTATCTAGAAAACTTTAAAATGCCAAGTAAAAGAGAAAATTCCTTCCACGAATATAAATTGAATAGTACGCGAAACAAGAACATCCCGTTATGTTTCAGACAATGAACTATTTGTTAAACTCTAATCTATTTGGATAGCCAGTGTTAATGTTATTAACATAAAAGTAATTTTTTTCTAAAAATTGAAAACAAATCCGACCCAAAAGGATTAAAAAGTTCGAAAATAGAAAGAAGAATACTTATACAGTCAAAGATCTATAATCCGCACACCCATAATCCACTATAATTTGATTGTGCATTCAAGATTAAATTATAGATCATTTGGATAGAAGCAGGACGGATATTGTAAATATTTTAAGGCATCTGCATGCTTTTACAGCTTTGATTTCTATCAAAATTTCAATTTTCTGTTTTTTAAATTAATGTAATGTAGGGATGCACAACCTGTGGCCCGCGATGGGTTAATGTGGGGCTCGCGAGTTTCGTGAATTTACAATTGGAAAAAAATGCAATTTTGATGCATATGTCACAGGAAAAAATCGTAAATTTCGAAAATTTACCACAGGAAAATATATAATTTCGTCATTTAAGAATCGCAAATTCAACAATACCTATAATTCACGTTATTTTACGAATGTAAACAATGAAATAAACAGTTAAAAAATTTACAAATTAGTGATCCAAAAACTTTTTTTAGAAATTTTTTTAAAAAAATGAAAAAACAATGAGGAAACAGTGAATTATGGGTGTGCGGATTATAGATCTTTGTCTGTATATGCATTACATTAGGGGTGCACAACCTTTTCAAGAGAAGGGCCACATACAAATATATCTGGGTGGTCGAGGGCTACATCAATAACGGGGAGAATTCGATTAAAGGAGGTGATCTGTGGCCTATAATCGGATAAAAAATATGGTTTCAGAGGGAAGTGTGTGTGTGTGTGTGGGGGGGGGGGGGTATCCCTTTAAGCTCGCTTACCCAATCAAACTATCCAATTAAATTGGTAAGGGTAGATCAGCAGCTTTTACATTTTTTATATGCATAACAGATATAGCAAGAATTATTTTCAAGATGTAAAAATATTCCTTGACTTTTATTTTAGAGAATAAATTTTTTTTATTAAAAGTGGTAAAAAGCAAGCATAAATGGCTGGTATCGAAAAAAAAATATGAACTCTATGAATGAAGGATAGAGAAGGAGCTGATCAACAAGATTTTTGCATGCCTGATTTATGAAATTCACGACATATTCTGTGTCCGGTCAATCAAATTTGTAATTCTTCCGCGATTGATCGACCAAATTTGCACTTTTTACAAAACTTATCGACAAAATTCACAATTTTCACGAAGCTGATCGCGAAAATTCACGTTTTTTCTTCACCTCTGATCAACAAAATTCCCAATTCTTACAAAACTTATTGAGGAATTCTGTACCTGATCAAAAAAATTCCAGAATTTTATGACGCCGATCGATGAAAATCGCGATTTTTACGAAGTTGATTGACGAAATTTGCGATTTTTACATTGGTGACCGACGAAATTCGCGATTTTCCTTCGCATGATCGGCGAAATTCGCGATATTTCCGCTCCTGATCGATGAAATTCGAGATTTTCTTCGCATGATCGACGAAATTAGCGGCTTTCTTTGCATGATTAACGAAATTCGTGATTTCTCTTCGCATAATAGAAGAAATTAGCTATATTTCCGCGGTTGATCGATGAAATTCGCTTTTTTTACGAAGTTGATCAGCGAAATTCACGATTTTTACGAAGGAATTCGACGAAATTCGCGACTTTATGAAGCAATCGACAAAATTCGCGATTTTTCTCAAGCTGATCGACAAAATTCATGATTTTTACAAAGACGACCGACGGTATTCGCGATTTTTACAAAGCTGATCGACGAAATTCGCGATTTTTTATCAAAGCTGATCGACGAAATTCGCGATTTTTTATCAAAGCTGATCAACGCAATACGCGATTTTATCGTTCCAGATCAATTAAATTTTCGATTTTTCCGCACCTGCTGGACGAAATCCGCAATTTTAATGAAGCCGATCGACGAAATTCGTAATTTTTACAAAGCCAATCGACGAAATTCGTGATTTTAATAGAGCTTGATTGACGTAATTAGAAATTTTTCCGTGTGCGATCAACAAAATTCGCAATATCCCCGTCTCAGGCCAAAAAAATTGCGATTTTTCGGTCTCCGATAAAAAAACTTGCGATTTTTAGGTCTCCGATCGATGAAATATGCGTTTTGTCCGTTTTTAATTGACGGAATACGCAATTTTTCGCGCCCGACCAACGAAATCGCGATTTTCGTTTTAACTGACGAAATCTACATTTTTTTTTCGCAGCAAGATAAAACTAGGGATTTTTTTTCTCTTGATAAACTGACGAAATTCACGATTTTTTCGCAACCAATGAACGAAATTTTTCATTTTTTCAACCTTGTTCGACAAAATTTTCGATTTTTTTTCGAGCCCAATCAACGAAATTAACTTTTTTTTTTTTTTTTTTTAACGCGATAAACCAAGAAAACAATTTAATTTTCAATTTTTTCGAGTATCAACAACAAAAGTGACTTTTTTTTTTTTTTGCTTGATTAACGAAATGTGTGATTTTTCGCTCCGACCAACAAAATTCGCGATTTTTCCGTGCCTGATCGAAAAAACTCCCGATAGGAGAATTTTGCTATTTTTTTTCCCCGAGCCTTATCACTTTTTTCTGCACTTGCTTTTCCGCGTCGCAAATTCTTTTTTTTTCCGCACTTGATCAATGAAATTCGTGATTTTTCCGTGCCAATCAACGAATTTGCGATTCTTAAATGACGAAATTATATATTTTCCTGTGGTAAATTTTCGAAATTTACGATTTTTTTCCTGTGATATATGCACCAAAATTGCATTTTTTTCCAATTGTAAATTCACGAAACTCGCGAGCCCCACATTAACCCATCGCGGGCCACAGGTTGTGCATCCCTACATTACATTAATTTAAAAAACAGAAAATTGAAATTTTGATAGAAATCAAAGCTGTAAAAGCATGCAGATGCCTTAAAATATTTACAATATCCGTCCTGCTTCTATCCAAATGATCTATAATTTAATCTTGAATGCACAATCAAATTACCTATTATGCGCAACCCTATTTTCCTCCAATCTTCCAAAACCTCACAAACAAAACAATTATCTTCTGTATACGCTTCACGTCTCCGAAATCTAACAACGAACGTACCTCCATCCTTTTCTTCAAACGTTCACTGATTTGACCCTGATCCGATATCGAACCGTTTACGTTCTAAGATTAAAACCTCCTCGGGAAAATCGTTCTCTACGCCCCCCCCCCCCCCTAAACTTTATCTCTCGTTCACTTCATAAATCAAGAACCAAAAGGGAAGAGCCGAGAATTACAAATAGTCCCACCGATCTGACATCTTCTTAATGATGATCCCCCTAAACCCACAAACGATAACAAGCGCTTCACCTCCCTCTTTTCGCTCTCGCTTTTCTCCATCCCTTGCAGACGATTTATCTGGGTCTGGCCACCACCCTCACATTCTCTCTCTAGCCCCCCTTCCTTTTCCGAATTCGATTTTCGGCACTTTTAATTGATGCCCGGGTCGCTACTGGGAACCCGTTGACCATCATTTATCATGCAGTTATCGGGAACGCCATCCGATTATCGATTAAATAATCGTATCGAGACGAACGACGCTTTTGTTTAATCGGCGGGATAGGAGAAATTTTTGGCGCGAATTACCTCAGAACAGGTCAAGTCGATGCACCCCCCCCCCTCTCCTTTCCATTATAACACCCCAGGAGCGGAATTTGATATCATTGTTTTAAAAGATAATTTTTTTTCATCCCTTAAAATTTTAGTGAAGTATTTGTATTTTATCAACGGATAATTTATGCTAAGTTTTTTGTCGATTTTTTTTCTCTTTTTGTTCAGCAAAAAAAATTATAGACTTAATTTCCCTCGGCCATCCTTTCCGCACTTTGTCTGTATAAAAGTTTTTTACGATAACATTGGTTGCGAGAACTGCCAGTTGAGAAACAAAAAAGTAAGTATTAAAAAAAAATCGGAAATGGGCTACGTTAGAACATCATTAAAGTAATGTCCATAAACCACATTAATAATAATTTAACTGCCTTTAAACACTTTTCCAATATTTTTCAAAGCTAACAAAGTCTCTCATAATTTTCACCGCTAATTAAGTCGTGTTTTGGGACCCCCTTACGTTGAAAATGAAATTACTAAAATCGTTGTAAAAAAGAATTTTAACAGCCAGTGAAAAATACTTCGCTGTTTAAAACTCATTTTTGTAAAGCTAAGATTAATAATACAGATTAAAATATTATGCAAATGATAGTAAATATGGTATAGTTTTAAGCAATGTTTAGAAATAGATTCAGTATTTTTAAAGACTTCCAAAGTTTCCAAACAGCTCATTTTTCTGAAACTAGAGCGCAGTATCGGTTTTTTTCCTTAAAAAGGTCAGACACAGTGAAATTTTAAGTCATCTTTAATCCCTTGGGTCCGATATAAAAAAGTTTTAGTTAACCCTCTCTTATGAACACCATAAAATATATGTAAGAAATAGAATATCCCCCCCCCCCCCCCAATAGAGCATATAGTTTATTTTTATTAATTAGAGAAGATTTTTTGCAGTTTTGTCCCTCCACCCTAACTAGTTTACGATGTCTTAGAACATTATAGAAGAAAACAGAAAAGATGTTGGGTGTGCTAAAATAGAAAAAACACAAGATGATTATTTATTTATACATGTCATGTTCAAAAGAACATTTCCCGCAACATCATAAAGACATGCAATGTAATTTTGAAATTTTTAAAATTCAATGCACGTGTAAATAAGTACATACATGAAATTTATAATTTTTAAATGGTATTTATAATAAAATATATTTGTATTTATAATTAATAAATGATATTTATTTATATTATTTATATTTAAATGTATGGTATTTATCATTAATAAATGGTATTTATAATTTAAATAATATTTACAATTAAATAATAAACGATATTTTGTCCAATGTGCGCCATGGCATCACTATTGATGCTATGGTACTGGAGGGGAGGTTCGTCCTATGAGACTTAAGAGCACCGATTTGAAAAAAATATTTACTCAGGTGTTAAAATATATCATTTTAAGTTGGTAAAAAAAAAAATATTTTAAAAATAAAAATAAGACCAAAGATATTTTTATACATAATAAATATAAAAATGTCATAATTCTCACATGAATAGCGTCAATATTTTAATACAAAATTATGATGTATAGGAAATTACCTTTGTAAAATAGCTATTTCTGGGCTCTCCAGTCTTTTTAGTTTGATTAAATTGACGAAATTCGTGGTTTGCAATCTCGTTGTGAAACTTCTCCAATGATAAATAAAACCTTGTAACGAGAGTTTAATTAATTACTGTCTGTTGCGAATGCTATCAACAGCTTATACTGAAGGCTGCTGTGTTGGAAGATAGCAAGCAAACCATAAAATTGTCTGTTAAAGCCCACTTTATAAGTAACGTACACTTTTGGAGCGATACAAAGGGCTTCTCAAATCTAAAAGAACTACTTTCAGACTCATTTTTAGGTGCGTTCGTAATTATGTAAATACGTAGCACCTATAGTGGTCGTTCAGTCCGTCTGTCTGTCTGTGTCTGTCCGTCCGTCCGTCTGTCCGCATATAACAATGCAAAAACTACCCAACCGAATCTTTTGAAATTTAAAATACATAATTATTACATAATTTTGTCCAGTCATTTCAAATTTTATGAAAATCGCATGCATAGATCAATTACAGGGGCAATCAAAAGTATTCCATTACATTACGGTCAATGGGGAAAAAAGTTTCAAATGCATTTTAATCGTTTGAAATTTAAAATACATAATTATTACATAATTTTGTAGAGTTATTTCAAATTTTGTGAAAATCGGATGCATAGATCAATCATAGGGACAATCAAAAGTATTCCGTTACATTACGGTCAATATTGAAAAATGTTTTAAATGCATTTTAATGGTGTTACACTCATTCGAACTTAATAAAATTTATATGCAAGTATAAAGTACATATTATAATATACATTTTACATAATTTGTGGTGTAAAGAACATTTGTTATTGATTTACAAGGCCCACAAAAGTATTCCATTACATAATGGTATAGGGAGAACATTGTTTGATGAACGTTTTAATTGTAATTCACTATTTACAATTTTATGAGATTGATATATGAGAGTAATATTTTTAAAACTTCGTTATCGTACGAACGCACCTCATTTGCTACGCTTTACATGCAATTTCCAACTTGTTTAATTAATTTTTGCATTGAAACGCGTGAAATCGGCAAGTGATTATGCATTTAAATGCTATTTTCCCTTCTTTGGTAAAGGCTTTTGTATCTTTAAGAAAAAACTGTCAAATTGGGTACTGAGAACCAAATCTCCGGAGCCGACTGAACTGGCAAAAAGAAAAATTGTCGTCATCTGACAACAATCGCTTATAATTGGATAAGTAACTAATTTAACAATAAATGGCAAGCACCGTTCGATTTCAAATCGCTTCAATAGTCAGGCCTGCAAGTGTCATTAATTTGCATTCAAAAATGAGTCCGCAGATAAGCTAAATAGTATAAAATTGTTGAGCGAAAATAAAGAACTTTTAATATCTCGAGCTCTTTAAGTATAGCGACTAGAAATTTTGAAGCCTTAAGGGTGTATTTCGATTCAAACTGCTTATTTTCCGATTTATTTTTGAATTCATTTTTGCTCTTAAATGCACCAAACTTTCAAAATCTCTTATTTGGAAAGCTCACAAGGTGCCGTGATTGTCAATTCTTTGATAAATGCAGAAAATATTGTAAAAAAAAGCAATCAAAAACGGCATTTCGAACTGATTTTTCTGAAGCGGGTAACCTGGGAACGAAAAAAAGGGTCATACTGATAAGGTAATTGTTTATAAATCAAATTCTAATGAATTGAGCGTAAAATGACATCACACAGCACCTCATACGTTCCTTCAAGAATCCCCTCAGCAAGTTTCATGTTTCTACTTTTAAAAATGTGTCTGAAATTGTATCGGAAAATTTCGAGCTGTTGAAGGTGGAAAAGTGTTTTTTCGAATACACCCTTAATATTTGTAAAAAATACCGTGTCGTTGGATGATCAAGTACACTGAATCCGCATCGTTAAATGGGTATATAAAAACAAGTGGGTGAGTATGATCATAGATCGCACACAGAATTTCATTTAATATTTCTTTCAAAACAACTTATCCTTTAATTCATGAATCCAAATAGTTAACTTTTAATTATTAAATTATTTACATAGAAAGTAGAACCAATACATTTTATTTAAAAAATAATTATAAAAGAAAGTTATTTTAATCAATCAAATTAAGAATGTTCAAATCATTATTTAACCAAGATCCACAATTCCAAACTTTTTAAAAGCCGGAAAAAAATAACGAAATTATAAAAATATTAAATTTCTAAAAACGAAAAAAAATGTTTAAACGAAATTTAAAATGCTGAATCATTAATAAATCGCAATAGTTTTTAAAACAGAAAGAAAATTGAATTCTAAAAAATATAATGAATGTCAGATGAACGAAATCCCAATAATATAAAACCTTAAAACTGAAAAATATACGAAATTTCCATTTAATTAAATTCATCTTAATCTGAAAGTTTCAAGTTGCAGCATCGGGGTTTAAATTTACAACCTTCTGTTTACTAGCGAGACGCTTTACCTCCTAGCTGTGATGTCTACCCAAAAAACCTTGAAATTGAGATCTTTTTAAAATTCAAATCTGAAAAATGGACAGATTACTTTGATAAAATTAATTTAAAATAATAGTTTTTTTCTTCAAAATTTTATGATTTGTCGTGCAACACGGGATATTCAGCTCTAAGTACACAAAATTTGAAGTCTCCCACTTATACAGAGGCCCCACCAGTGGCCGCGAGGTTCTGACCTCCAAACTGGTAGACGGTAGGTGCTGGGTTCGAACCCAATCGCGACCGTCGGCCTAACCTTTCGAAGTTTTCGGTGGTTTTCTTCGAGCCTTGCGTAAATACGGGTTAGGTTCCCTTAGAAAGACCCCCACGGAGGACATCCCACCCCATAGGGCCTATATCCCATAGCGTAGATAATAGGCCGACATATATACAAACAAACAAACAAACAAACCACTTATACAGTTTTGGTGTGCAGACTCTGTGACAGACAAACAGACAGAGGACAGAGATGAATAGGGTTTTGTCTAATGAACGAAACCCTAAAAATGACCAAAAATTAAATTACGTTAGAAATAACTTCAATCTACATGTGTTAAATGCATTACATAGACAGCGATCTCAAATCAAAAGGAAACACAAACTTGTCAAAATAAAATAAAATAAAATAATAAAAAAATAAATAAAAAGTAACAAAATTGCAATTTAACAAATTACGACCATTTGGAAAATTATATTTTCAAAGACTTATAAATAAATCCTATTTTTAAATTAATAATAATAATAATAGTAAACACTATTTTTATGATAATCATACAAATCATATTACGTACGCCATGGAATTAAACATTACTATTCCTAGATCAAGGATAAAACAGTAGATTAAAGATGGACAATTTTAACTGTTTAAAATGTGCACTTTTATTTGATGGAGTTAATCAGACTGACTTCTGAACGCCTTACATCACGGACGACATGGATTAAACATTAATATTTCTGGACCCATCGTAAACAAATTTTAAACGAAATTTCAATTTTACAATTTTCGGAATTGCAAATTTTTAAACTTCTAAACATAGCACATTTAAAATTTTTAGACCGTTGCGTAGAGAAAAAAAATGCAATTTTAAATGATATTTCGTCACCTCAGAATAATAAGGTTCTATCTGTGTTTTTGAAAAAATTGACTTATCGATATAGAAATGTTCTACTTGTATCTCTGAAGGCGTTTCAGAATTAAAATATTGTCATAATATAATTGTAATGTCATGTGTAAATTATATATAACATCATTTTGATGCAAAAGTGCCTTCTTATAGATACAAGTAGAACATTTCTATATCGATAAGTTAATTTTTTCAAAAACACAGATAGAACCTTTTTATTCTCAGGTGACGATTTGTTTGAAATCTTTAACACAATTTGTTTTCAAAATATATATATATGGGTGATTCTCAAAATAGGGGACAATTTATGTCTTTAGGCATACAAAAAAAAATGAGAGGTTTTCTGTCATGTTTTTATATTTAGATATGTTTGTCTTAATATTATTCATTATTTGCAGTCAAGAATTACTCACATTTTAATTAAAAACACCTTAAAATAACAGAATAAATGTTCAAAATGTCATTAGCATGGATGTCCACAGCAGCTGTGCCTTGTGTATACTAGCATTTTTCAAGAGTTAATATCATGTTTATAAAATAAAACAAATGTTATTCTTTCTTTAAATTAATCAAGGAGAGGATTTATCCAATAAATTTCTTTTTAAAAATAAAATTATAGTATATAAAAAAAGAATTAAAGTTTGTCCTCCATATTGCATTTTCAAAACAAGGTCATACTAGAACAGCTGGTTATTAATCAAAATTTCATTTTCACATATGACAATAGTTTGAAAATATAAAGTTTCTCCATGGCAACAAGTAGGAATTTTATCCCAGCCTGAAAATAGAAGCATGTATTGTATTTTAAGAAAAGAAGTTGAATATTAGAGGAGTACATCAATTGTATGTCATTAGAATGGATAATAATTTTCATGTTTATTTTATAGGCAAAATTTTTATTTTACTTATTTGCATAGAACTTTTGTGTTTTAAAAAGCCCCAGAAAGGACTATTGCATTGTGATTATATTATGGCTCATAATATTATTTAAATTAAAATTTGTCATTAGCATGGACAAATATCAATGTCATTAGCATGGATTTTCTGTCCATGCTAAAGACTCCTATGTGCATAAATGTAACCAGTGCTTGTATTGTATCCTTTATAAAGTTTAATTTTACATATAAATTTAGGTATTACATTTATTATCCCTAAAATATGCATTAAATCTGTCAGAAAATCACTGAGACAGCTTCTTACATTGTTAGTGTCAGAATGTTGCTCATGTAAACAAAGTTTGCTCTTTGGTAATGTTTTTATTCTCCTTATATGTATATATGTAAAAATGGAAACCATTTGCTGAAAAGGAAGGCTAATAAATATAGAAAAAATTATTTAAACAGGATGAAAATAAAAATTTCTTAATATATTTATTCCATGAAATTTGTTTTGTCATTAGCATGGCTCAAAAATACTAATTATTTTTTTTAAAGTTAATTTTTAAATATTTAGCTCTGCTGACTACATATAAAAAGTATACCTATTACTATATTAACAACACCTATTTTTTTTCAGAAATTTTGCTAACAGTAAGTTTAAGATTTCACTTTTGAAATTGTCCCCTATTTTGAGAATCACCCATATATATTTTAGTTTTTAGTTTTTATTACTTTTTTTTGTCATTGTGGCAACAGAAGTATTCCATTTTTGAACATTACACCTGAACGAATCAGAAATAGAATAAAATAAAAAAACAGAAGTACTCTAAACATGGGCCATTTCATCACACATAATTTAACATTTTAAATTGAAATAAAAATATTTTTTTAATTAAAATAAATTTTAAAAAAAGTTGCAAAATTCAACCAATAAAAAGATTCAGATATACTTCAGATTTCCCAGTTCTCTATCGAGGACAGAAACAATTTTCCAAATAGTTAAAAAGAAATTCCCCACTGGAGACGAAACCTGAAGCACAATTCTCATTTCCCAAGGAAGAAAACATTCTCTGCCTGTAAAACCCATTTTACCCCAAGTGAAGTAGAAACGCGGGAAAGAGGAGTTTTAAAAAATCTGGTACCAATATTTAAAAGGTTCTTTTTTAAATCTTAATTTTTAATAATTTGTAAATGAATTATTGCTACCTACACTGAAAAAAAAAATTACACAAAAATGAGTCAATCGACGAACTCTAATTAAATTGAGTATGTTTGGAAAATGAACACATGATCAAAAATTAATACATTGCTTTCTCAATTTTGAAACGTCACTTGCTATCAAACACAAACGTAACGATAATTTTGTATCAGTTTGTCTATTTATTTATTTTACAATTTTGAGTAAAAATTACTTTTGTTTTAATAATTTTAATAGTATCAAAACAAATTTATTGTAGTTTAACGAATATGCCATTGTCTGAAATCTAACAAAAGCTATTTTGCGTACTATTCAGTTCATATGAGAATGGGTTAAGAGCCCACAATAGTCACAGAAAAATTACTCAAAAAGACCCGGATGACCATGTAAAGTCTATGGGAGCGTTCTTTTCTAATATCTCGCTCAAATTTTAATATTTTTGCATGATTTTTTTGCACAAGATAGCTGAGGGCGATCCACAACCGGGCTAGTTTTTACTTTTTCGATTTCGGTTATATATTTTTTTATATTACGATAGTTTCAGTTTCAGAACCGGTTTAAACCGGTTTCGAAAGTTAAATTAATTTTTTAAAGAAAATCTGAAACAAAAATTGAAAAAGTAAAAACTAGCCCGGTTGTGGATCGCCCTCAGCTATCTTGTGCAAAAAAATCATGCAAAAATATTAAAATTTGAGCGAAATATTAGAAAAGAACGCTCCCATAGACTTTACATGGTCATCCGGGTCTTTTTGAGCAATTTTTCTGTGACTATTGTGGGCTCTTAAGAAAGAGTTTTTGGGGAGACGTTTCGAAAATTACAGGATTTGACAGGTAAAAAAATTCTAATAACAATAATAAACAATAAATTCTAATAAAAATTCTAATCAGGTACAACATTCTAATATTTTGTATGTTTCCATCACACATGATACGTTAAAAAAAGTAAGCTATACTTTAAGAGTGAAATATACGTTTAAAACAAAAGTATCACCTGCGGTACACAGAGAATTAAGCAAAGTTTTATTATTATTACCATTATCATTAAGAAATATAAATGGGTTCATAATACGACATGCACTGATAAATACTAATTGTTACAATATGTCGATAGTAACAAAAATATTTCCCGTAAAGCATGGTGACGTCACTGCAACGTCATTGTGAAGTCACATTCTGACTTTGTGACCATCGATTGTCGACGTGACGTCACGTGACGTCGATGTGAAGTCACAGTGACTAAAATGTGAAGTCGTTATGGCCGTTTTAGGGCTCGTTTGTGACGTTTCACAAAGTGGTCCCAATGTGACAAATTTGTGAAAAATGTGTCATTTGTGACTAATTCGACATAAACATTGTGACGAAACTGTAACAAAAGCAACGATATTTAAATTGCCAGAAACATGTTTTTTAAAGTAAATAACATGTTTTGAAGAATATTTATAATTTTCTAAAAATTTTTAATAAAGTCACATCTCAATCACAATGTGACGTCACTGAGTGCTGGCATTTTGGTCACAGATGTTATGTGACCAAAATGACTCACAGTGACGTCATTGTGATCATGCATGCTATGAGGGTTAAGACAACATAATACTCACAAGGAAGGTCTCCATTGGGGGCATACTCAGAATTTTTTGAAAAAAATACGAATTAAACTACTCATGTAGGTAACAAAGGATCAGTGAAAATTAGCGGCGGAATTACATTATTAGATATGTAAAAAAATACGATAGTTTGGAATAATTGGCGTGAAAAGCTGAAAGCGAAGCGGGATTTGGCGAGCAGTGCATTTCCTCGCCAAAAGCAGACGATTTTAACGAATCTGAAAATTGATTTTAATTGACTTCACTGTTAAAAATCTGCAGCATTTACTGCAACGTCACTCCACTACTTTTATAGAATATTTCTCTTCTGACCAATGAGAATGCTCTATAGCACTGTGAATTGACCGTATCATACACTGTTAAAAATCTGCTGCATTTTGTTGCAAAGCACTCCACCGCTTGTATATAATATCTTTATTCCAACCAATGAGAAAGCTCCATTTCACGGCCAAGTAACCGTTTTCTATATAAGCAAGGGAGTGCGTTACAACAAAATGCAGCAGATTTTTAACAGTGTATTTTTCAATTTGGAACAATTTTAATCAATTTAAATTGTGTTTTAAATGATAAAATATATTATTTTCATTTTGTTATAAGTACATATAAACGTATATGACAAAATTACACTTAAAGTAAAGTAAAAATGCAAAACTAAAATTACTTAAACTAAACTTATTTAAATAAATTGAACATAGAAAGTTTTTTCTTTACAAAATATTCTAAGCGTAAAAGCGTATTTTTCAAAATTTAGTTTTTCGCCAACCGGAGATAAATCGCCAAATAAACGAATTTTTTATTATTTTTTTACGGACGTTATAAGGAGGTTCCGCCGAAATTTTTTTATAAACATATATAACTATATGAGAAGATCATTCTGTAATTTTTTCAGATTTTTCTGAGTATGCCCGTATGGAGACCTTCCTTGTCAGTGAAAAGGCACGTTGTATTAATAGTATACCAGACCCAAACGAGCTAATTTTTATTAATTTCTAAGTGGATAAATGAATTCGTACCGAATTAAGTATGTGTTTGGATCAATATTGAACCAATACTTTCACAATTTTGAAATATCAAGTTATGAAATTAAAACGGAATGATAATATTTTCCACTTTTTATTGGTTTTATTCCCTTCACGGCGTCATAAAAAATGTTCATTAATACAAATATTAAATTATGCAGCGAATTTAAAAACAATTTTAAAAAGCTTGATTACAAAGTCATAAAAATATTTAATGTGGGTATCTTGATAATAATTTTGTTATTGTTCTTTAAAGAATTATAAATTATGATTCTTGTTAATAAATTTAAGCGGGAAATAAATATCAGTAAATTTTACTTTAAACTTTAGTATATGAAGGGTTCAAGGGGATGGCAAATAGTGATTGCTATTTGAACATATGCAAGAAATAAAAAATGTACACGTGCCTCTCAAGTACATTTGGGTAGAAGCTATTTTGAGTATGAGACTTAAAATTCAGAACCTTTTTACTCAATTTTAAGAATACCTTTTTTTAAAAATGTAACACGAAACATTTTTCGTACAGCTATATATATAAAATCTACTATTATCTTTGAGTTATAATTAAAATTTACACCATTATAACTTAAATTTACTTTGTTAAAAACTTTATAAATTTTTCATTTATGTGACATATTTAAAATTCAATATTTTAAAACAATTTTGAGAACCCATTTTCAGTTTAACACATAATTGGTTCTTACACCTACATAACTTAAATTTACTAATATATTTGCCTTATAACGTAAATGCATCACATTACAACTTAAATTTGCTTTGTTAATAAAGATTTAATTTTTCACTTGTACCCCTATCTTTCGTTTGAGGTTGGGAAGAAAATGGGCATTTCTCATAGCACTGAAGCGTCGCCCAGAATTTCCTCCGGACCCATTAATTTGCTAAACCGGACCCAAGTGCGCGTCTAATGTAATTCCCTTCTCATTTAGCGGGAAAGTTATCAGCTTCTTAGTCAATTACCGCCTTGTCCGATTAAAGGAGCAGCCGTCTTGGATTCACTGAAAGCCACATTAAAAGGGACGTTATATCATTCCTGTCTCTAGACGCACCAAGAATTTACAAATAGGTAAATCAGAAACCAGTCCAATTGGCGACCATTTGTGGCCACATGTAGCTGAGTGTGAATAGGAATAGTCACATATAAATAATTCTATCTTGATCCTAATAATTTAAAATAGAAGCATAATGCAGCCAAAATCGGTTACAGTGAGCTCGGGATATTAAAACACGAGTAAAAAGACAGGAAATCCTTAGTCTATGCAAAACTACATTGAAAAAAAAAATTCTTGCATTGAGGAAAACCCGGGTATAACAAACAAAAGTTTTTAAATAAAGATTTTCTTTACTTTTTCAAAATAGGATGTGTTCTGCATAAGCACTCTTTACTTTTAATGAAATGGTGTGAAATATCGGAAAATTTATTTATGAAACATTTTCCCTTAAAGTACACAATAAAATTAATAAATCTTAATTTTTTTTTTTTAATTTCTAAATTGCGGTTGTAAAAAAAAAAAAAAAAAAAAAAAAAAAAAAAAAAAAAAAAACATTGATGTAAATGTGACGAAATAAAAACATTCAGTCTTTGAAAAAAAATTTTAAAGAATAATCAATTCTGAGCAATGTAAAAGTTATTTAATATTTTATATTTAACAACTATTTAACTATTCATTTTCAAGAGAGAGAACTTCAAAGTCGCTTTACACAATGGGCGATTTTGGGGCGTTTTGCGCAAAGAAGTTATACTTGTCTATATTTTTTTCCATCAAAATTCCACGACATAGAGTATATGATAGGTTCTAAAAAATAAACCTAAAATTTCATAACATTTTTTTTCTTTTTGCGTTATATTGCTAAACTTTTGAAAATTTTATATAAGCAAGATACAGTTGTGCATTTGAAATATAAAAATGCTATAAATAAGCTTTTTATTTTATTCACAGTACCTTTATGCCCTGGCGGTACCTTAACCTTTTCTGTTCCGAAGGTAAAATAATAATGCAAATAATTATTCATTCTTTACAAACAAAATGACATCACAAATAACAGAAAAAATTTTTCATGAAACTTATTTTTTAGGCGCTTAGTAGTTTAGGTTCAAAAATACGGATCTAAAACTACAAGTTCGCTAAAAATACCATTCTAATCTCTATAAATAAAAGGAATTCTGAGGATAATTAATTAATTGAGGCACAGGGGAAAGCAAATCTTGGCAATGCGCCAACTCGGTCCAGAGGAAGCAAATCTTGGCAATGCGCCAACTCGGTCCAGAGGAAGCAAATCTTGGCAATGCGCCAACTCGGTCCAGAGGTATAAAAGCAAGATAGAAAAAAACGCGCAGGTCTGTGCATTCAAGTACAACCACCCATATGTATATGCTGAAAGTTTGTTCTGACGCTCACCCGACGCACGTGGAGTGCCGATGGTCCGGGGAGAGTCACCGGGGGATCCGTCGCCAGCTGAGAGAGAAGCGTAGAGTCACCGGGGGATCCGTCGCCAGCTGAGAGAGAAGCGTACCATACACATAAATTATTAAATAAACCTTCAAATTAAGCCCGGCGAAGCGGGCTGGGTATGCTAGTAACTATTAAACTAAATTAACGCAATCGCAAATTTAAGAGTTTCAAACAAGTATATAACCTACAAAATCCTCAAAAACATTTATTGAAAAAGATTTAAGTTAAATATTTATGGAAATTTATCACTTTCCTGATCACACTGTCTTTTGGACTTTTTTAGGCATTTTGCAAACTCAGATTAAAATAACATTACGACGGATTCAGCTTACAAGGAAGGTCTCCATACGGGCATACTCAGAAAAATCTGAAAAAAATTACAGAATGTTCTTCTCATATAGTTATATATGTTTATAAAAAAAATTTCGGCGGAACCTCCTTATAACGTCCGTAAAAAAATAATAAAAATTTCGTTTATTTGGTGATTTATCTCCGGTTGGCGAAAAAACGAAATTTTGAAAAATACGCTTTTACACTTCGAATACTTTTTAAAGAAAAAACTTTATGTTCAATTTATTTAAATAAGTTTAGTTTAAGTAATTTTAGTTTTGCATTTTTACTTTACTTTAAGTGTAATTTTGTCATATACGTTTATATGTACCTATAACAAAATGAAATTAATATATTTTATCATTTAAAATACAATTTAAATTGATTAAAATTGTTCCAAATTGAAAAATACACTGTTAAAAATCTGCTGCATTTTGTTGCAACGCACTGCCTTGCTTGTATAGAAAAAGGTTACTTGGCCGTGAAATGGAGCATTCTCATTGGTTGGAATAGAGATATTATATACAAGCGGTGGAGTGCGTTGCAACAAAATGCAGCAGTTTTTAACAGTGTATGACACGATCAATTCACCGTGCTATGGAGCATTCTCATTGGTCAGAAGAGAGATATTCTATAAAAGTAGTGGAGTGACGTTGCAGTAAATGCTGCAGATTTTTAACAGTGAAGTCAATTAAAATCAGTTTTCAGATTCGTTAAAATCGTCAGCTTCTGGCGAGGAAATGCACTGCTCGCCAAATCCCACGCCGCTTTCAGCTTTTCACGCCAATTATTCCAAACTATTTTATTTTTTTACATATCTAATAATGTAATTCCGCCGCTAATTTTCACTGATCCTTTATTACCTACATGAGTAGTTTAATTAGTATTTTTTTCAAAAAATTCTGAGTATGCCCCCAATGGAGACCTTCCTTGTTAGATGTAGCCATTTACTCGTTTGCTCTTAACACACAAAAAAACGCTGCTATTAAGAAATGATGTGGAAATGTAAAAAAAAATCTAAATTTTCAGTTTTTATAAATCAAAGAACAGAGGTCCTCAAATAGGACCAAGGGACCAAAGAATTTAAAATACCATTAAAATAACTAGTTACGAAATTAATTTGATGCGTCGATTAGTTGTGCTGTAGTTTAGAATGAGTAAAAAAATACTTTATCTCATTCAAAAAACATTATTGGCTGCACAAAACAAAAACATTCTTAAAAAGCTGATTTCTTTTTCATTTGCATCTTTAGAACTTTTCTGAAATTGAAAAATTGTGGTAGAAATTTTTCATTTAGGAAATATTTCTATTGTAAGAGCATTATATTATTAACTATTCTAATTCTATAAAACACTAAGAAACTATTTTATATAAAATATTTGAGTGAAGTTATAAATATTGCGCAAAATCCATATAAATTGAAACTTAATTTTAACTGGCAAAATTCTTCTGAAATTTATGATTGTGTAAATTTTTAAAGTAGTTTCAAAAATTCAAGAAAAATGCTTTAGAAGATGAAATTTTCATGATTTCATAATTTGTTATGGAAATGGTTTGGAGTCTTTCAGATCTAAATTACAACATTCCTATACTCTTCTCATTCAATGTAATTAAATAGAATACTTGGTAATCTTTAAGACGATTTAAAGAAACCTTTGGTAGTCAATCGGATAGCAAAAAAATCAAGCGGTGTGTTGCAGTTTAATAAATCCCCAAGTTGAAATTTGCAATCTTTGATCGATTTTAATTGCTTTGTCTATTGTGTTTTTTTGGGCAAATTAGCATGTAAAATTTTATAGTAGTCTTTTTTTTATGAATAAAAAATTCATAACTTGTCCACTGTTTACATAGAATATAGTAAAAAAATTATAGGTAATTAAGCAGCGTCCCCCCCCCCCCCAAAAAAAAAAAATCATCAAATATTGCATATTACTTTTGGTAGAAACCACCATGTTATAAATAATGCAGAAAATCCCTATCAATTCAAATTTAATTAATTTCAATCGCTAAAATCTGTCTAAAATTTGTTGAATAATCATATTAAACTTCTAATATAGTTACAAAAATTCACGAAAAATCCTTTAGAAGATGAAATTTTCATTAATTCATAATTAGAAACGTAAATAGTTTAAAAAAAATGGATTTCCAACAGAATGGGATACATTAAAGTTTATTACAAGTTGCAAGCAGTACAATCCGAAGTATACAGGGTGTTTCGCTACCAGACCGACAAACTTTGAGGGGCGATAGTAGACATGAAGACAAACATTATTAAATAGGAAACCATGGGGCGCTAACGTCTTCCGTTGGAGCTAGGCGCCATTAAAGTTTAAGGTCCAAAACTTCAAACGATTATAAAAAACGGAAAAAGGGGTGGATTCGTTTGCGGTTTTCGCTAAAATCATTCTCTATATCACGATTTTTTTTTTTTTTTTTTTTTTTTGTAAAAAAATTTGAAAGGTTACTTTCAAAAATTGTCGATAGAGGGCGCTTTAGACTTTAGAGTAACAAACAACTACTTTTTACCCTTATTTTGTGCATGGGGTTGAAATTATTCTAAAGTTTAGACTTTAACTTAAATTTTAAACCCAAAATCGGAAACATTGTTATCGGGTAACTAGCGAAAATTGAGCTGTGAACAGAGGAGTGGATTTTAAACGCTCATAAACATTTGACAAACTAATCGATGTTGCAGTTTGCGTGTAGGTCATTCCCTTGGTAATTATTTTATTCAAAATGACGTACAGCATTGGTGTCTATATTTTTTGATAGAGGGCGCTTCCGACACATCTCCGAAATTTCAATGGCATTACTCCTGTATGTTTTACTACCAGAACAACATACTTCCAGGAAGTGTTAGGGATGCAAAGCTACCTGGAATCATATTATAATGTAACGTCGGAAATGCCTTTTTAACGAGTTAGGGTTAAAAGAGACAGAGAAAAAAGCAACTTGATATTTCTACGACACGTTTTGTCGGACTTTCTGGTAAAAGAACATATTCTTCTTTCGTTATGCCACTCAATAGCACGATGCGGCTCCTCCACATTTTACCAACGATGTTCGCAGACACCTCAACGTAACATATGGGCAGCGGTGGATAGGTGGTTTTGGCCCGGTTCGTTGGCCTGCCAGATCGTCGCACCTACTTCATTATATCAATTACTTTTTGTTACCTACCTTTATTTCATTACTGTATAATTGTTCTGTATTTAAAAAAAACATGCTCGGTGGGGCTAGTTGAGCTCAGAACAATTGGTAGCCTCCCCCCCCCCCCCCCACCTGGCTCAATCTGAATATGAATCTGTATGGACTTCTTCTGCTGGAGTCAAAGGAAAAGTTGAATGTATGAGACTCCCGTACTGCCAGTAGAAGACTTTTCAGCTCGAATTTCTGTAGCTGCCAGAAAGCTATCCGTGATGCCAGGAATCTTTGAAAGCGTGAGGAATTGCATGCGATGCTGCAGTCAAGCATGCCCGATAACTTCTGAACATAATTTTTGACACCTTTTGTAGTCAAATCCCTAACTAAATTGTTTTCTGCCACATTAACATGTAGCTGTTTCACTAACTGTTTCTGTTGTTTTTTCTCTGCTTCTTTTAACCACAACTCGCTAAAAAGGCATTTTCAACGTTACATTCCTATGTGATTCCGAGAAGCTTTGCATCGCTAACACTTCCTGGAAGTATGTTGGTTTTGTAGTAAAAAACCCAGGAGTAATGCCATTGAAATGTCGGAGATGTTTAGGAAGCGCCCTCTATAAAAAATGAAGACACAGGAGCTGTAAATCATTTTGAATAAAATAATTACCAAGTGAATGACCTACACGCAAACCGCAACAAAATCGATCAGTTTGTATAATGTTTATGGGTGTTTAAAATTCCCCCCTCTGTTCACAGTTCAATTTTCGCTAGTTACCTTATCCTAATGTTTCCGATTTTGGGATTAAAATTTAAGTTAAAGTCTAAACTTTAGAATAATTTCAATCCCGTGCTCAAAATAAGTTTAAAAAGTAGTTGTTTGTTATTCTAAAGTCTAAAGCGCCCTCTATCGACAATTTTTGAACATAACCTTTAAAAAATTTTTACAAACAAATAGTGATATTGAGAATGATTTTAGCGAAAACCGCAAACGAATCCACCCATTTTTCCATTTTTTATAATCGTTTGAAGTTTTGGACCTTAAACTTTAATACCCCCTAGCTCCTACGGAAGACGTTTGCGCCCCATGGTTTCCTATTTAATAATGTTTGTCTTCATGTCTACTATCACCCCTCAAAGTTTGTCGGTCTGGTAGCGAAACACCCTGTATAACTTAGTGAATTACTACAGCTTCATAATATTGTAAATAACAACTATGAATTTTCTCGAATAAATATTTTAGGAACATGTTTTATTTCTTCATTTCTAACTAAGGTTCTTAAAGAAAAACTGAGAAAAAGACAACGGTTTAGCCACTGTCACGCGATCAAGACTCAAAAAACTTCAAGAAAACGTTTAAAGGCAATCGATAACCAATTTTCCTACGACAGGCCGAATAAACACATAAAAGTGACTTGCATAGTACACTTTCTTTACATTTTACTCGTGTTTAGTTAACGAAAGACTTCCTTTTCATATCGGATATTTTTAATGGACTTCAAAAATAATTTTTGGTGAGCAAGGAACGACTAAATTATCTTACGAATCAATAGTGTATGTTTTCTTATTTTGTCAAAGAAAAGCTAAGATATCACGTGTTGAGAGATGTTTCGATTTCCGTTATTTCCAGCGATTTACGTGTAGCTTTATTTAAAAAGGCAAAATTTAAAAAATATCAGTTTTTTACAAAAGATTTATTTTTGTTACCCGACAAATAGTGTGACGAAACTATTTTAATCAGGGTTTTTGTGCACTTGGGGAGGAGAGGGATAAAGTTATGATATACAGTAAACCCTCTTTGAACGGCCACCTAAACATCAACGTCCAAATACCGGCCACATGCTGATGAAATCAAACACGTTCCATATCATTAACACTATTACTAATATCTAAATAAAGAATTTTGAACAACTTCCACTGAAACGACTATAGCTTTTCTACAATTCTAGGTACAATTTAAAAATTATTTGGAAACCGAAATGTGAAGCAGATCAAACATAATTTTCTTAATTTGCCTTCAAACACAAAATAAAGACAATAATAATAATAATAATAATAATAATAATAATAATAATAATGGGGAACATTTATATAATATTCTTAGAAAGGCAAACATACCTAACAAAGGTCACGTTGTTTGCATGTTTGGTCCAAGATTTTAATGTTACTGCCACATTTGTTTCCAACAGCAAAAGGGGGGAAAGTAGAAGAGATGAAGAAGAAATATATAATAGAATCACCCAAAACTTCCAATATTAACACAAATACCGAATTTTTGATGAACCTTCGTGAAATCCAAAATTTCTCATTAAATCATAATGATGAGGATTTGTATAGCATATCAACTCTTCTTATGGGGAAAAAAAAAGCAACTGAAAAATCACTTATTTTCTTATTATATTAAAACAATGAGGATTAATTAAAATAACTAAATGTATTTCTATTTAAACTTATGTAATTTAGACTTTCTTAAGGGTGTATTCGAAAAAACGCTTTTCCACCTTCAATACAGCTCGAAATTTTCCGATACAATTTCAGACACAATTTTAAAAGTAGAAACATGAAACTTGCTGAGAGGATTTTTGAAGGGACGTAATGAGGTGCCGTGTGATGTCTTTTTACGCTCAATTCATTAGAATTTGAGTTATAAACAATTACCTTATCTGTATGACCCTTTTTTTCGTTCCCAGATCTCCCACTTGGGAAAAATCTTTTCGAAATGCCGTTTTTGATTGCTTTTTTTTGCAACATTTTCTGCATTTATCAATGAATCGACAATCACGGCACCTTGTGTACTTTCCAAATAAGAGATTTTGAAAGTTTGGTGTATTTGAGAGCAAAAATGAATTTAAAAATAAATCAGAAAATAAGCAGTTTGAATCGAAATACATCCTTAAAATGAAACATCTGAATAACACTTACCACTGAAGAAAGGTTATTTTTGGTAATCATTACTTATAAATTGCACTGCATTTAATACTACTCTGATTTCCTACTTTGCGAATATGTTATAAACCTTTTTTTTTTTCCCTTTTAGCATCTGTTTTGATTATTCGCAGGATGGAATAAATGCAAGTGAAATCCGATTCATTTTCTACATACATTTGATAAAAGCAAAATACTCATTCAACGGAAAATTTTGATGTATTTCCTGTAAAGGAAAATACTAAAGATAATTATCCTGTAAAATAATAGCAATCATAATTTTTTAAAATAAGTCTTATCACTTTTTTTCCTGTTATCAGATAAAAAAATGTTTATCATCAAAATTTTTATAAATTTTGTAATGACAAATCAATTGTTTCGATTGACTTATTTTTCCAACTATCTTTTTTTTATATAAATATACATACCAGGTGTCCCAAAAATGACTGATGGATTTTAAAATTCAATAACTTGCAAACGGTGACAGCTATTTAAAAAATTTTTGCAGGAAGGTTAAGTATAATGTCAGGAGTTTTTTTTACCGTAATTTTTCATTTTAGTTCGAATTTTAAACAACAGGGGACGCTGACGGCGATTGAAGGCCAAATCGACGCTTCACTCAGCACAGATCACCTGGCCTTCAATCGTCGTCAGCGCCACCTATTGTTTGAAATTCGAACTAAAATAAAAAATTACGGTAAAAAAAAAAAAACTCCTGACATTATACATAATGTATGTACCGGGTGTCCCAAAAATGACTGATGGATTTTAAAATTCAATAACTTGCAAACGGTGACAGCTATTTAAAAAATTTTTGCAGGAGGTTAAAATGTTTGCCTGTACATTATGTATAATATCAGGAATTTTTTTACCGTAATTTTTTATTCGAGTTATAAAAAAAATTAGTTTATATATATATATATATATATATATATATATATATATACACACATACATATATATGTACTCATATACACATATATATATATGTAATAAAGTAAGAAAATTTTGCGCCATTTTGTTCTCTCTGAGCTTTTAATTCTAAATTTGTGGAACATATTTTTAATCTTAGTTTCGTAATGTATTAATATTTTAACAGCTAAAGTCCTTTTCCTTTTTTTATTTAACTTATTAATAATCTGTTGCTTGTTTCTCAAAAAGTGCGGGAAGCGATTTCGTAATATCTTTCTTTTTTAGAATATTATCGAGATTTTTAATTTCATTTTTTATTGATCGTCTGCTCTGTGCTAATGCGCGGATATGTTAGCAGGTTAATCTATTTGCGAGACATGATTAAATTCCTACGGGAAAGCCACACCTCTTATACCAATCAGAGGTGATGATTTCTGACGCGTAGCCTCGAAATTAATCCTAATTGGATTTTTAATTTACTGACCCAGTCAAAGGAGGGGTGCAGGACTGGATACACAGTCGTAACAAGCGACTCTTTCGCATATCATGAAACAAAAGTAAGATCCTCATTTGATAGAAAATTTTGGTAAATTATCTGATGCAAAGAAACTTATTGAAGATAAATACCCTGTAAGGCTGTGCTAATCACATTTTTCTAAAAGATTTTATTTAATTCATTTGCTTGTGTTTGCCTTTTGTCCTTAATTTTTTGATTTTATCAACGTTAGTTTTTTTTTAAATGGGGGGGGGGGGAGGAGGAGAGGAGTAAACTTTTAATTATTTTTTAATATCTAATAAAAAAATTTTAAGCTTTTCAATAATTTATCAATTTATACTTTTAAAAAAAAACTTTATTTTTTATATTTATCAAATTTTTTCGATTCTTTTTTTTGGGGGGGAGGGGGATAATGATTTTTTTAACAAAGAAAAATCCAAAACAGAAAAAACTCTTTATGACACACAACCAAGGTTCTAAACATTACAATGTAATTTTTGTCCCTTACTGTAAATAGATTATGTTCAGGACCCGACTTAGACAGTAACGGGGCCCTGGGGCAAACATTATTATACCCCCCCCCCCCTTCTGTTTTAAAATTTTTCGAAAATTATACTGAAGTGACTAAAACTAAAATTCATATTTATTGTATGTGTACATAAATTTCGTACCAAATACTATAGACATCGATATACATAAAAGCAGAAGAAAGTTAACTTTAAGAAACTACAGAATGCAATTTTTTTTTCGGTTACAGGAATATACGAATAAATGTGAGGCCCTAAGAGAACATGGGGTATGGAAACAGAAGGGGATAGGAGAAAAGAGACCCTTCAAATTGAAAAAAAAAGAGAATTTTAGTCCCTTTTGGCCATTTTTTTATCATTTGACACTCCCTTAACGAAAAAATTAAACTTATATCTGTCCTTGAGGGCCCCCCCCCCTCAGGCCGGGAGGCCCGGGGCAATTGCCCTGCATGCCCCTACATTAGTCCGGCCCTGTTTATGTTGTATATTAGTAAACTCATTGTAAATCAATAGTTTTGTAGTATTTTTATTATGTGTTTAATGTATACGTCATATGGATACGATTAGTAATTTTTGTAGTGACATTTTCTTTTCCGGTAGTCGAGAGTTTAAGAAGTTGTCACATACAAAGAAAAGCTTAACAATTTTATATAAAGAGAATCAAAACAGTATACTTAAACTTTGCGATAAACTATAAGAAAACACTTAAAAACAATCGATAACCAATTATCTTGCGATCAGCTTTATAAACACATAAAAGTAAATGTAACATAACTTTTTATATGTAAAAGCCACCCCTTTCCATATCAGATACTTTTAATGGATTTCAAAAATTATTTTCGGTAAGTTAAAAGCGGCTAAATTATCAGAGGAATCGATATTGTTTGCTTTCTTATTTCGTCAGAAGAAAAACTAAGATATCAAGTGTTGGGAAACTATTCGATTTCCGTTACTTTAAACGATTTATGTGTCATTTTGCCACAGGAAAGAAGGAAAGCAATTTTAAAAGACGTTTCATGGCAATTTTGCTGGTTTTGTTTTTTTAAGGAAATCGAAAACTAGGTTTAGTTATTGATTGCAATGCTTTTTCTAGAATCAATTACTTTGAAAGATGTAAATATGAAAACTAAATCAAATATTGCGATAAAATTTCTTTAAAGTCAATCTTTTGTTTCCACTCAACCACTCCACTTCTCTCTTTTTTTAATAAAGGGATTAGAAAGATTTTAAAATGTCGGTAATTGTCTAAAGCTTGACTAGTGGAGTCTCCTTAATTAATCTATATTTCATATCTGCTACATTATGCTTTCAGAACATCATTGCCCATTTTTTCCAATAGGCGGCAGTAGGGCTAATATTTAAGCAATTTGATTGGAAGCAACAAACAACATCAGATAAAAATTAGCTTATTTCTGCATAGTTTAATTTGTATTTAGAGTAAAGTTAATTAAAATTTTCATTGCTTTCTCACGCAATGAGTATTCATAATTCATATTTTATGAAAAGCAGCTGAAAATAAGCTCTTGAGATCAAGCTCTTGAAAATAAATTTGAAAAATTAAAAAATTTTATTTAAAAAAAATAAATAACATATAGCGCGTCTACTTAAAAAAATACGAATCAGTGTTGAAATTTACAAAATTTTCAAAGCTGAAAATGAAATGCAAACGATGTTCGAAATTTTTTTCGATTTACAATTTTGCTGTATTTTCTTTCGGGCCAATGGCGGTCCTCGATGCATCGACCTCCGGTTAAGGTTTTTACTTCCTTTCACATTTAAGTTTTATAGAAATGACATTTGTTGAATAATAAAAGTAAATAGTAACAAAAGTTTTAATATTTACGGAATTGATAAGTATTGAACAGGTATTTAAAAGATCTTTAGGAAATATAGAGTCCTGCTCACAGGGTTAAACTACGATGAGTATTTAGCTATAAAGAGCTTAAGATTTTATTTAGATACAGCCAAATAAATAAATAAAATATCCCAACAGTTTTAAACACTTTTGTTTATTACTACGAAAATTATGCATATTTGAACCTTAAAATATCAGACAAACATATAAACTTTCTCTAAATTACTTTACGTAAATAAATAACAGAAAAAAAAAATCTTTCTAGAAACAAAGGTTTTGTCAAAAACTTTATATGCCCAGCTGAACATGGGAAGGAAAGGGCACGCTTTTATGTCAAATCGGACTAAAAAGGTTTTTTTTTTTTTTTTTTTTTTTTTTTTTTTTTTTTTTTTTTGGGGGGGGGGGGGTTGTACAGTTGCGGTTTTTTATATATGTTTCAGGTACACTTAATTTTTCAAGTTGCTTTTGATCCGTTTATCCGGCATTCTTGATTCTGATCCTATTAAGCGGCGACTTTTCAGATTGTTGAATTGTCATCGGTTCTCAATAAGTGTGCTAAGTTTCAATTTAATCTGATGTCTTAAAGTGGGTGAAAATAACGTTCAAAGATTCCGTTGCATACAGGTGAAGCTAATAAAAGCGTGTTAAAAAAGCAATCCAGCAGTTTCAGTGAAAAATTGAATAATTATTCATTACATAAATCATTAATATCAATAATGTTAATCAACAATGCCGTTTCTTCTTATAAACGCAGTTCAAGAATTTTTGTAAACCTTAGTCGGTGGTCAAATATGGCGCATAGCATCTTGCTTCACTAAACATTGACCAAATATCTTCCTCATACTGTTTCCTCCATTGTTTAGAGCCCGGTGGCGGATAATAAGGGTGTCTGCGAAAATGAAATCGAGAAGTTACCGCCTTTTATCTTCGCATCTCCGAGACGTTTCCCCTTTAATTGAACGCCGAAGACGATGATGCGCCCGCAAATTGGAGGGTGAAGACAGAGTCCCCGATTTCGTTGACTTCTTCCCCCAGATGTTAGAACAACCTCGGTGCTTTCTCGGTCGAAATAAAACGACATGTTGTTGCCCAAACAGACATTTTACCTGCATTAAATTTCTCATGCAAGGAATTGTTTTCAAATAGATGAAAAAACTTTTTTTGAACTTAAAATATTAGATTCAAAGTGATTCATAGATAACAAAAATGAATTTTACATCACTATATTTATTAAAAGGTGTAAAATTATATGGCATTTACACGAGACAAAAAATATACGTATATTAAGAATAGTTATTTTATTTTGTGTGTATGATAACTTAATCTTAGAGTACATTATCCCAATTGTTATGGGAATTATTTATTGTTTTTTTTATTCAAATGGCTTGATTACTACCACTTTTTTGAAATAGTAACATTCACATTTTTTTAACACGTTGGGTGCCACGTCAGTATTCGTTGACCGACACTAAAATTTCCGTTTAGATCGCGTCAGTCACCGATGACTGACAGTCTAAAATATGATATAAAACTAAAAAATATATATTGCTTTAAGCAATTACTGAAAATTTGCTTAAAATTTACTTAACTTTTATTTATTACAAGTTTATACTTTCTTTATAATTACTTAAAACATCATATTTTTTTAGTTTCAGTGTCAGTCACCGTGGCATTTAGTAGATTAATATTTTCTTAAGCAAGACGAATATGTCTATAACACAAAAGTGATACCAATTAAATAGTCTAAATAAAAATTAATTAATAAATTATAGTTGGATGACTCTTTTTTCTGATGAATTTCAAGTATTGGATTTTATATTTTCTATTTCATTTAATTTATTTATTGATTTTTTATTTCTCCCGTTTTTGGCTTCCGGTATTTTATAAAGGTGCTTAATTTTGTCTTTTTAAGCATATTGCTGACAAAATTCGATGAAATAAGATATATTTTCTATAAACTAGCATGTATAGCACCTCTGATGAATGTGTATGCTATTCATAGATTTAAGATTTCCACATTTTGTTCATCCTGTTTTTCTATTTATCCATTTATTATTATCCCCATTTATTTCTGTTTATATTTCTAATTTCAATTTTATTATATATATGTGTGAGAATCCTTATCTGGCGACATTTGTTTAGCAAGAAATCATATTCGGATAATATAGGTTAATACAAAGTTAAAAGACTATGCTATCTGATTTGAAACAAGAGCAGAAATTCTTTGAGAAGACTCTCTTAGGAAACAGAACCAAATTTGTCAAAAGAAGATTTTATAACTGAATTTTAAAAAAGAAAATAATTCTACCAATTATTATTGTATTTATGAAGCATAATATAATTTCACATGCGGTTTATTTGTGATAAAAGAGTAAAAATAAAATACACAGCTTTTTGAGAGTCACCTTTGATACAAAATCATTCGAAGCGTTAAAGATAGCTTATGTACCATAGGCACCAGTGAAATGAAATTGCAGTTTTCGGTACACAGAGTGCTCCGTAATTTTTGATTTAATAGGTGGATATCAATTTATGTTTTTGACATATGTTGTTTTTTGCTATCATTTATATTACAAGTGCAATTACAATACTGTGAAATTCTCATTACACAAAAGCAACATACCTCTTGCAGAAGGGCTCCTTTTGTGTTTCGCCAGTCCTCGAATTAAAGATTTAAAAAATCACTTCTTTGGCCTTGACACAAAATGGTTTTTATGTTACTGCAAATAAAAGACAATAAAAATCAAGTTTTTACAAGTAAATAACTTAAATATTTACATTTTGTTCCAATTTTTAAAATTCTATTTCACAAAAAAAAGAAAAAAAATGATATGTTTTTTCTACATGCTAGTTTATCTGCATTTAAACCTTTTTACCGTAAGAGGCGATTTAAAAATCCCATTACAAAATATATGATTTAACACTGAAGATGAATAATTAAGAAAGAAAAATAAAGAAACAAGCATCATGCACAGATTAAGAGACTGTTTTTATTGCTAATAAAATACTGATGTAAAAAAAAAAAACATGCAATAAAAAGAGATACCCGAATGAACAATTTTGAAACTTATCACAATTAAAAACGCATAGTTAAAATCCATATGCTGCGATGGATTCCAATTAATTTTTGTGCAGTCCAGTATATGATTTAAATTGATACCTATGCCTATCAAACTATAATTTAATTCAGCTGGAAAACTAAAAATATTTTTCAGACAATTACCGTCCATAAACGATAATTTATCCATGCCGTAATTCCCACACGTATATAAATTTAAGTACATTCAAAGAAGAAATCCTAAAAAAATGTATTTTCAAATAATATATTTTAATTTGAGTTAATTTTTTGGAGACCTTTGTAAGTGATTTAGAAAATTTATACTCAATGATATAACTCACGAACACTTAATTTTGGAAATTCATAATAATGGTTAGCTCATATCTTCCAATTATTGATTTCAAAGTTACACATATTAAGAAAGACTAAAAAATACAATTAATACAATAAACCCAACTGGAATAGACGCTTTCAGTCGTGACGTCAGTTATGACGTTTTGCTTGGATACTGACTCCAAACAAACGGTTGCTATGCTGTATTTTCTATTTTATTTGCATATTACAGCAACATTTTTCAGCTATATATAACATACACATGTTTAATGCTTTATATGCAATGATACCATTTTCTACGATTTATATTTAATAAGAAATGAAGCATAGCAACCGTTTGTTTGGAGTCAGTATCCATGGAAAATGACATGACTCACGTCACACTGAAAGCGTCTATAAAAAATAAGTCTGAGCGAAGATTCGAACCTAGGTTCACAGCGTACCGTGCTGTTACTTTACCACTAATCTATCCTGGCCGATATAAATCAACAACACGGTCACTATAGATCCAAGATTGATTTCTGGACCCGGTTAATTTCACACTCCAGTTGGATTGATTGTATTAACATTAAAATTTGTATTAATATAAGTGTACCTTTGATAATAAAAAATGGAGTTCAGGCGTTTTTCATGTGCTTTAATAAATAAGATAGTTTATAATTAAAATTCATTTAAAGCACAAATGTACTAAAATTATTTTTAGGTGCAAACTTTTAATATAAAATTATTTAAAACACATTAAAATACCTAAAATGTTTTCAACCCCGCCCCCCACATAGCCTTCATCAGTAGGGATTTAAATGTTATTTTTGTTTATTATAATTCTAGAATTGTCTAGAAGTAAATTATTGCAGTTTAATTTTTAATTGTGTACGGCAGATGAGATACCAGCTATAGGTATTCGAATTTCCAAACAACACGAACTTTTATGCTATATATGGGGAATGGAGGGATGTGCTGCATAACCCTAATAGCATGCATGGTCACAGTAACGTCACTGTGAGTCACTTTGATCACATCACATCTGTGACCAAAATCCCACCACTCAGTGACGTCACATTGTGGCTGAGATGTGACTTTCTTAAAAGTATTTAGAAATTTATAAATATCCTTCAAAACATGTTATTTACTTTAAAAAACATGTTTCTGGCAATTTAAATATCGTCGCTTTTGTCACAGTTTCGTCACAATGTTAATGTCAAATTAGTCACAAATGACACATTTTTCACAAATTTGTCACATTGTCGCCACTTTGTGAAACGTCACTAAAGACCTCTAAAACGGCCATAACGACTTCACATTTTAGTCACTGTGACTTCACATCGACGTCACGTGACGTCACATCGACAATCGATGGTCACAAAGTCACAATGTGACTTCACAACGACGTTGCAGTGACGTCACCATGCTTTACGGGAATTGATAAAAACTCGAGTTGTTTGGGAATTTCAATACCAACTGCTGGTGTCTTATCTCACATACAAAATTAAAAATTAAATTGCAATAATTTTCTTCTATACTACTGTCAAATAAGCAAAAACAAAAAATAAATAAAAGAATTTGAATCCCTACTGATGACGTACATGGAATGGTTGAAAATGTTTTAGGTATTTTAAGATATTTTAAATAAATTTATACTGTAAGTTTGTACCTAAAACTAATTTTAGTATATTTATTTGTGCTTTACATGAATACGAATTATGTATATGTAACTCAAGGTGAATTTTGTACTAGAATTGTAATTTTCTTTTAATGCAGTTTATTTCATTTTTGGTTACATGATTTTTTTTCCAATTTGAAATACATTACTTATGTATGTTGTACTATAATTTTAAGTATGGAGGACATTTATTTAACTGACAAGATGTCTAGTCACACGCATTGGCGCAAACTTGTATGGGCCCATGGATCCCGAGCCCACCCAATAAATAATTTTGAATCGTAGCGTATTCAATTTTTATTTTTCTGATTATTTACTTCATTATTCATTTTTAGGTGCGTTCGTAATTATGTAAATACGTAGCACCTATTGTTGTCGCTCAGTCCGTCCGTCTGTCTGTCTGTCCGCATATAACAACGCAAAAACTACCCAACCGAATCGTTTGAAATTTAAAATACATAATTATAACATAATTTTGTCGAGTCATTTCAAATTTTATGAAAATCGGATGGATAGATCAATTACAGGGACAATCAAAAGGATTCCGTTACATTACGGTCAATGGGGAAAAAAGTTTCAAATGCATTTTAATCGTTTGAAATTTAAAACATATAATTATTGCGTAATTTTGTCAAGTAATTTCAAATGTTATGAAAATCGGATGCATAGATCAATTACAGGGACAATCAAAAGAATTCCGTTACATTACGGTTAATGGGGAAAATTTTTTAAATGCATTTTAATCGTTTGAAATTTAAAACATATAATTATTACGTAATTTTATCGAATCATTTCAAATGTTATGAAAGTCGGATGCATAGATCATTTACAGGGACAATCAAAGGTATTCCATTACACTACGGCCAATGAAGAAAAAGATACAAATGCATTTTTATGATGTTACACTCATTCGAACATAATAGAATTGGCATGAATCTATGAAATATATACTAAAATATGCATTCTGTACAATCTGTGATGCAAAGAATTTTTATTATTAAATTACAGGGCCACACAAAAGTATTCCACTATATAATGTTATACGGGGAAACATTGTTTGGGGCGTGTTTTAATAATATTCAACTATTTCACATTTTATGAATAAGATATACCTTTCTGAGGTGTAATAATAATTACTTTCTGCATATTTACAGAAACACAAAGATTTCGACTACTATACTGTATCCGGAGTACGCTCTACTATATCAGCAAGATCTGAATATTTTTAAAACTTCGTTATCGTACGAACGCACCTCATTTGCTACGTTCACGTGCAATTTCCAACTTGTTCTCCTTAGAATAAAATTTATTTTTGCCAATGACCATGTGTTTTAGTTCTCCGCGTGAAATTTTTTGCTCCATGTTTAACTTTCTGCTAATTTAATTTGCAGTCATGTTCATGATGTCATGACATTCTAGTGAATTTCAGCGTCTTTATAAGGAAAAACGCATGAGAATATAATTTAATAAAATTGCAACTTTACTAAAACACGATAGCTTGACTTCAAATTCTCATCTTACACCATCTATCAACCCTTCAAAGAAAAATAAACTGGTCGCATCATTTTATAAAAATATTTTTGAACCCACCCAATATTTTTCAAAAGTTGGCGCCACTAGACATACCTATGTCTCTTATTGGGACGTTCTTCTGTATCAATATATATCATAATAAAAATTGTTTACTTACATACCTGTAACTTATAATTATGTCATAAGTATCTCCATTAATGAAGAACTATATACATATATTTATTTTTATTGAAAGGCTTTTAAGGCGCGATATATGCATTTGTAACCAATGTTTACGACAGAGTGCACTTCCGGTAGCAAAATAGATGTATTTGCTAATATTTTGTTTTCACAACAGTTTGCATCCAGATAATATCATTGCCACGTAAGAGCATCTCTTATTGTATTTCATCTTTTAAACCTTCTATAAAGTAACGTATACCAATATGATGCTTTACCACAATTAGGTACGGTTCCAAAGGATTCCTTTCCAAGCTATTTCAAAATCAAGGTTTGTTTGATACATACATTACATACATAATGTATCTAGACATTTTTAACTTAGAAAGAAACCTGGTCCCATAGATGTCACTTTATTAGGAGGTTTTACTATATCAACGTATGATACCATAATACGACATCGTGATAAAAATTGTTTACATCAATATATGCAATTTCAAAATTAAATCAATTAAGGAAGAAACACTAAAAATTTGCTACATTATAGGTCTTTTTAACACATGAATAATGCATCTGTAACCATGATTTAGAGCATGCTACACAATAAATTGCATGAATTTGTATTTGATTCAATTCTATTCTCACAACAGTTTGCGTCCAGGGAATATTACTACAACTTAACAGCAGCTGTTATAATCGCAGCGCAACAACATCCCCACTATATTTCATCTTTTAAACCTACCACTAAGCCATTATACCAATGTGTTGACTTTCCTCGATTCAAAATCCTTCATGCTTATAATATTTTCTTAACTTATTCCTGGAATCAAATGCTAAGGGAACTGTTCCAAAAGGATTCCTTTCCAAGCTCTTTACAAAATCTTCCTTATTCCATCTTCCATTTATACACACGAAGTACAATTGAATTTAAAGACCGACTTCTGGCCGCGACATCTCTTAATGCTGCTAGATACTGCCTGTACCTGAAGCCAGATCTGTTCAAGATAGGTATACCTAGGTGAATTATGGTCGGCGAGAACGTAGTACATACGCACGCATGCATACATTTGTTTCGGAACCCCCAGGAAACACAACAGATCTTTTCATGTTCCATTTCATCTTCTCCCGTGCTCATATATTCATCTTGGCGAACAAACGCCGGGTGATGAGTAATGGATTTATGTGCCGCTAACCTCCCGATTCAAATTCTCCGTTTATGTTCTGTTATGTAATGTCTTTCTGGTATTGTGTCTTCTAGATGTAAACAAAGCGGTAGACATTTTCTGTGTATCTCTGGATGTAAGGAGAAGCGATGAATCTTGCGCCTTTTGCAGTTGTCTTTACTGTTCTAAAGAATGGTTCTTATTGTTTCAAAAGAATGGTTTTTAATGTTATTAAACTATTTTTAGGTATTTTTTTAAACCGAGGTAGACTTCAATTTGAAAAATAATTTACTTTAATATAAAATACATTTAATCTTTTCAAGGAAATTTTTAGGTAACCTTTCAAGTAATTATGTAAATAAAATGTTGATAAAATTGATTGACACAAAGATTTACGATAGATTTATATGAAAATAAGTAAAGGATTTTCTTCGCGCATGTTATAAAAGGTAAAATTATATTCCAAAATTTTGTGGGCAGTTGAGGATTAAAATTATATTCCAAAATTCTGTGGGCAGTTGAGGATTAAAATTATATTCCAAAATTCTGTGGGCAGTTGAGGATTAAAATTATATTCCAAAATTCTGTGGGCAGTTGAGGATTAAAATTATATTCCAAAATTCTGTGGGCAGTTGAGGATTAACATTATATTCCAAAATTCTGTGGGCAGTTCAGGATTAAAATTAAGAGGGGCATATAATGTTCTACTGTCTCTTAAAAAGGTTAAACATCTGAAAGCGGTAAAAAAAAAAAGAATAAAAACATCTACAATTTATATATAATTATAAAAAAAAAAATGATTTAAAAAAAAGTGTTCAATTTAAGCCAATTTTTCGCGCTTTTCCAGTAACTACGGAATTTAAGAGAACAATGTATTACTTTACGGTAGCATATTTAAAAAAAAATAATAGAAAAAAAAAAACTGTTAGACAAATTGTCATTTTAATAGTCATTTCTGTAAAATTCGTACATGTGCATCTAAAAAAGACTTCCGGAAAAAGCCCATTCAGATTTAATAACTAACTCTCAGTCAACTATTCTCCAATTCCAATCATCAAAATTAGTAATACGTATCAAAAACGCGTTCGATAACGATACAACGACTATTAACTGGCGTTTTCTATATTTTAGGTTTTAAACTTCATAGATACTTTAAGAGATAGTAATTTATAGTTATCTGACAAAAACTTCTTGAGGTGATTTAAATTTTAATTTCTAGTATTCGAAAATATCAATTCAAATATAATACATTAACTTCTATTAAACCATACTCCTCCTACTATCAAAATTAGTATTAGGAAACAAAAACGCCCTCGCAGCGACTATTAAATGGCATTTTCTATACTTAAAATTCTAAACTTCATGGCTCCTTTAAGGCTGTTCTCAAATCCAAAGCGTCAACTTTATGGCATAAGTTTTAATTAATTTATTTTCGGAAATGCATGAAATTAGCAAGTGTTGTTAAGAAACTGTTTAATTGCATTTATTTTCCTGTGTTTTTGTAAACAGAATAGATTTTTAGAAAATAGTGTGGAAGTGGGCGTTTTGAACTGAATTTCCGCATCGACGAAGAATAACCACTCAAATTGGAGTGAAAAAGTGTTAGTCCGGGATCGAAATTGCTTATAACTCAATAGGTAATTTATCGATTAAAAAAAATGGAAATTTCAGTTTGATTTCAAATAGCTTCTATAGTCAGGCTTTGAAATTTCATATCTTTACATTGAAAAGTGAATTTGTGAATGTGTCGAAACATTTTGCGCTTGTTGAGCAACCAAGATATGTTAATTATGGTTGTCTTCATATTATATATGAGGACCCCAGAAGCCAAGGGGTATAAGTGACAAAATTGAAAAAAATAAATACACAGACGACCTAAAAATATGCTTTTTTCATTTCAGGTAAAGAAATATAAGTGATTTTCTTATTATTTGCTGAGTTATAGAGACAAACGACTTTTTTCGAAAAACAAACAATATTGATTAATTATACATTTAAAGAAAATTGTACTCTATTTTTTAACATTTATTGAAATAAGATTCAAAGACCAGAATGCAACAAATAGAAATTTCCTATTTCAATTTACTCAATTGTTATTGATGTTCGAATTTAACATCAATTATCTTTAAACTCAATTTACTCCAAATAGAAATTTTGTCACTTGTACCCCTTGGCTTCTGAAGTCGTCATATATAATGCTTAAAGCGATTCAAGTCAAATTTGAATCCAAAAAGATCAATTAAAAAAATTAAAATTAATTAAAAGATTAATTAAAGTTAAAATTTAAATTAAGAAAGTTTAATATTGAATTGATTGCGACGCAGCCACCAAAATTAAAGAGTTTACTTAATAAGCATGCAGAGTTTTCCCAAGGTTTAAAAAGGGGCAGGGCGTTACTGTTCTGAAGAGGGCACTTTTTACATTCTTCAGGGCACTTTTTTGATTTTTAAGGGCACTTTTGTAGAGTTGAATCTACAATCTAGCGTCCAAAAAATCGCGGAAAACAGAATTTCCGTCAAAGATTCGAAAACAAAAAAAAAATCAAACATTTTTTTCAAAAAATTGAAAAAAAAGAAAAATAATAATAAATTTTGTTAAAAGATAGCGAAAAAAAAGGCAAATATTGTAGAAAAATCGCGAAAAAACGGCAGATTTTGTTAAAAGATCGTGAAAAAACGACAAATTTCATGAAAAGATCGCTAAAGAGCTGCGTTTATTCTAATGTGGGGCAAGAAGGGCGCTATTTTTTTAATGTGCGTCAAGAGGGGCGTTAGTTTTTTGATGAGGGGCAAGAGGGGCACTAGTTTTTAAACTAAAGGGCAGGAGGGGCGGAGCGCCCCCCCTGACTAAAATCTTTTTATTTAAAAAATTTAATGGATTTAATAAACTTTTTTACCAAAAAAGATCAAATCCAATACACAATCTCATATTCAACTATTCGCCAACTGCTGTCATCAAAATTAGTATAATCCGAATCTAAAACACCCTCGTTAATTTTACTCGATATCTAACGAAAATCAGACGGAGAAAGTTCCACGCTCCTCAATAACCAGCTACTAACGGCAAAAGGAGAACCGCGAAAAGATTTATTCGAAAATTCTAGGGCGAATTCCAAACGTCTCTAAACTATTATCTCGGCAAATCAACCCCTTTAAATGCATTTATCGTCTGTAGATTTGCTTCTGAAAAGGAACAGAAGGGAGGAAGAACAGAGGTTTCGAGAAAACGTTATTCCTTTCAGCCCCCTCCCCTCCCCCACGCCTTATTCGAATTCAATTCCATTCGAACAACATAAAAGGGGGGTTTCTGTTCGAACACAAGTCTTACAAGCCGTGGAGAAATCAATGGGTGAGAGCATGTGTTGTGTTGCGGGTAAATTTCCGCACTATTAAAGGCGTTCTTAGTCAATTAACGTCTTGGCAATTAACAGGCGCGCGTCTCAGATGCACAGAGGCGCTCCTTTTCCAAAACCCATTATCTGGGAGATGCGAACCTCCTTTGCCGTCTTTTTTTTTGTTTGCAGCTATCATCCTCACTCCCTCTCTTTACGCGTGTTTTAGCAGTCGGCGTAGCGGGGATGATTTGGATCACAAGCAAGACGACGGCGCCATGTTTGGTCACAATCACTCAAAACGGACAGAGTGGGTGTGGCATAATGCAGTTGTGATGGAACACCAGTGTTTAATTCAGAACACTTTTCTCTGGGAGGTATATTTCTTGCTCCGGGGGGGGGATATTGTAGAATTCCGGAGGGGGAGGGGGGAATTGCTCATTTTGATCATTGAAAACAGAAAATCGCAAAATTTTCGGGGAGGACATTTCAATGTTCCGGGGGAGGGGGAGGTCTCCCTCGGGCCACCCCCTGAATTCAACATTGCGGAACACGAAAAAAAAATTAAACCGAGTAGCACGCGTCTCAGAATCTGCTCGCTATTCCGAGGTAAAAGAATATATAGAGGTGAAAGAATACATTAAGAAAATATCAGCTATACAGACGTGACCGCTGTTCGGGAGTGTCTATTCTGGGAGCTTTACTGTATTCGTAGGGCGATTTCAATTTTTGTTTTGTTTTGTTTATTGTTTTCTTCGTACAACAAAGCGAAAATTTTCGGCACAAAGTCATTTTCGCAAATAAATATCTGCAATTTAAAAATATTGCTAAAGAAGTATCTAAGGATCGATTGGCGTTTCTTGTTTTATCAAAACTTTGGTATATAAACTGATTTGTAGTCCATTGTTTGCTGATAACAATCCTTCTGCAGACCAGTCCTGGAAAATTAATTTGAAAACCCACCTTTCACGGCAGGTTCAAAACGTTTGAGTTTTTTCTAGTTAAAGGAAAATGCTATTTGATTTGACGGTATCTGAATAAGAATAGAAGCAAATTTTACTCATTTCTGGAAGTGTCATTAAGCAGCTAGTTTCAATTTGATTGATTAATTAAATCGGGTGCTACGGTCATATCTTTTGCATACGAGGTTTAAACGGGCAAAGACTTCTCTTTCAAGTGGATTCCGATCCGGCACAAATATTTCAGTCTGATTTGGAATTCGAATCTAACACCTTTTGTCTAGTACACATTGCCCAATCCACTACACAAGTGAGTGGCCCCAGTTTCAATTTGAGAATAGTCTTAAGGAACATATATGAAAAACTTAGAAAATTTTTAAAGCTCTTTTTTTTTTCTCTTAAATTGTTATATCCACTGACACAATATATATATTATATTGAATCTTCAGTTTAATTTTTCTTGTCAGTAAATTAAATGTACACTGAAACCCGTAGAAAACATTTGTACAACGGTAATATGCGTAAAAGTGAAATTTCATGGTACAGACAAATCAAATACACAATAGTAAAAGAGAATATAATTTGTAGTTTACTGCTAAGACATAAGCCAGTCTAAATCAATAAATTCCCTCCCCCCTTTCAGATCACTTCAATTTCGTTTGGGCAGGTTTCACTCGATTATTTTTATTTATTTTATGTTATAACCTATGCTTATTTTTCTGAAAATTGATTTCTTGCTCACCAGACAATCCTAACATAGTCTTAATGAAGGTAAGCTGTTTTCTTTCTTTTTTTTTTTTTTTAAATACCTACTAGACATATAACCCCTAATTAAAATGACGTAAGTGTGGATGTTAAATTTCAGTTATTTAATAGTAATACAAATAAAAAATTTCATAAAAGTCGTTAATCCTAAAACATTTTAAATACAAAGCAAATATATCGTACCCTTGGTACAAAAGTGTTACAACTCAAAATGCTTCGGTTTTCAGGAAATAGAAAAAAATAGTTTCAGGCTGTAGCAGAGATCTGCACAAGCCGAGCCGGGCCTGGTTCGTGTCGATTTCTATTAAAGGCATTAGAGACGGGTCGGGCCTAGTCACTAATCTTTTCTGGAGTATCGGGCCGGGTCTAACTTTTTTTCTTGCGAAGCCGAGACTGATTTCATTCTTCCTAGTCTTCACGGACCAAAATAATCAGTTCCGGTTGAATCATCCGTACGAAAATCCTTTTTCGACGTGATCAAGTCTGTTCAAAAATCAGTAAAATTATGCTTGATCCAAAAATTTTTGAAAAAAACCATATATTTTTAAATCGTCTTTATTCTGCAATTAGACATAAGAATTTATTCTTTTTGAAGAATCTTACATTACTAGGCTTATTAAAATCGAGTTAAACAAAAAAGAAAGAAAGAAAAAAAAAACTAAATATGACGGATTTTTTTTTTTAACAGAAAACTGGAAATTTTTTTAAAACTTCTTTTAAAACTGTTCATCCATGCAAAATGAATACAGTAATATGCAATAAAAAAATACTAAACATTTATACCTGCTGAAAAAGGAACGTTTTTCTTTCTTTCCAATGCGATTCCGTCTTAGAATATTTTACATTTACCATCTACTATTTTTTTAGATTTTTATGTCTCCATTACATGAAATATGGATTAACAATACTAATGATATCTGAAACATTTACATACGACAAACAAAAATCCATTAAAAGCATAAATATTGCAGCCTACGACACTTTTGCATAAGTGGAGACTATATAAAAAAAAAAAAAAAAAAAAAAAAAAACTAAAATAAGTTTTTTTTGGTCGGGACTCTTCCGTAAGAGTAAAGATCAATGTTTTGCAAAAATTCATTTGGGACGATTTCGGGCCGAAATTTTAACTTTTTTTCCGGACCAAGCCGATCCCGGGCCTTGTTTTCAGCTATTATATCGGGTCGGGGTTGGGTCGGGCTGCTAAATTTTCTCTACGGGCCGGCCGGGCTCGGGCCGAAATTTTAACTTTTGTAACGGGCCGGGCCGGAAGGCCTCGGACTTGGAAATTTCCATCCGTGCAGACCTCCAGGCTGTAGTATGCTCAACAGGTATGTTGCAAATGCAACTGCAACCTGGTTGCTGGATTTTAAACACACTATCGTCTACTTTAACTGATTGATAGAGGAATGAAAAACCATGTCGGACTGCAGCCATAACTCAATTTTTGAGTTGCGACACTTTTGTAGCAAGTGTGCCATATTTTATCTACTTGCATAATACACTAATGTGACGACTCCGGGTTCCACTCATCTTCGAGAAAAGCAACTTATGGCTACCATGTTAGGCATCACTATTCAGATGCCGTAAGTATGCCAACTGTACAATTTATAAAAATATACACGTAATTTGTATTGTATCACATCTGTTTTCCCTTTTTCTTCCAAAATATTAAAAAACTATCCAATTATAATATTTTAAATAGTAAATTAAAAATAACGGATAAACTATTGTAAACAATGGATAAACAGATTTAAAATAAAACTGATTTGGCGCCACCCATTAGAAATCTATTTAAACAAAAGAACGTAGAAAAATGTAATGATATTATTCGATATCTATTTTTGAAACTTCGGTTACATAAATTTTAGAATTGTTACAAAATAAATAAAATGAATTTTATAATTTAAATTTAGTTTTATTAATCTTTAGGAGCTCAACATTTATATGCTTATTTTTAAAAATTTTGTTTGCATTATAAGTAAAAAGAGCGTTTCTTTTTTTTATTTTTTTCAGATGTAATTGAATTATGTTATTGGATTTGTATGACTGAAAATTATTTTTTAATTTTCTCTTATTAAATTACAATTTTATTTTCACTCCAATCTTCAAATGTTACGACGTTAAAAATTGAAAATTTATCTGCATTGATATAATTAACATATGTAGTACATGGTGTTATATATAACCCTTACATTTTGTAGGAAGCATAAATTTTATTTATAATTCAATTGAATTTCAAGTGGGTGTAAGCTAATCTCTTAAGAACTGATAAAATTGAATTAAAATTTTACGAAAGAAATAATAAAAATAACAATTTTGATTTTATTTATACCCAATGAAATTTTTAAGTTATATAGCTAGAGCTTAGGTTATATAATTTTTTCAATTTCATTCAATAAAAATAAAATGTTTATTAGAATTTAAATTTAGCTTTGTTTATTTTTAAGAGAAACATTTATCCGCTTAATTGTAAAAAAAAAAAAAAAAAAAAAAAAAAAAAAAAAAAATATTTTCATTATGAATTAAAAAGTTTTTTCCCTCTGCTTTTTTTTTCAGATGCAATTTAACTGTGAAAGTACATTCGTATGAATGCAAATTATTTTTTCACATCCTTTTATTAAATTACAATTATATTTTCACTCCAAAGTTATGTCCGAAATGTTACTTACGTTAAAAATCGAAAATTTATCTGCATTGATAATCTGTCATTTTTGAACGTGAGTTATACATTATTCAATAATATAAAGTAACATTAAAAAAATTAGGACATTTCAAATGCATTTGTTTTCAAAGTTTCACGTCGCAAAAAATATTTTATCCTACTCCGAAAAATGTAAAATCTCGAATGCCACTATATTCAGTGCATTATAAATTAATTAAAATTTAACTTAAGTACATAATTAAAAAAACAATCCTTTAATAGACAAAGTACCTGACGCTTTGAATTGAGTAGAAACCTTTAAAGACTGATATCTTTTTAACGCCACAAAAATTTAATATATACATACATAATGTATTATTAATTTAAATTTACAGTATGTCAAGCAATGCTACTTTAATATTTTATCTTAGAAGAAAAGTTATAGTAAAAAGAAAAAATATATAGATTATTGATGGCACATGCTACTCTAAAAATTAAATAGCATAAGTATCAGGCCTAACATCTTATTAATGATAAATATTTTTTTAAACGTTTCAATATTTTATAATTTTAATAACATCTATAAAGACCATTAAATGTACGATTTTGAGCGAAAATCTTTAAGAATTCACTTGTATTTTTATATTAACAAAGTAAAATATATTTTCTGGAATGAATCATGTTTGTGAGATCAAATTTTATTCAATAAAACGAGATACTTTAATAAATGGTAAAAAATTAATGATGATTTCCATTTCATTAACAATAAGTAAATTAGTGTAAATTGCTTGCTCTATTAATCATCGGCTATTATATCCCCTAAAATCATGACCAAACATGGCTTCAATGGACAACAGCTTCTAAAGAGTCTCTCTGTGACGTCACATTTCGAAATCCTCTAATTGGTTGATTGAGGGGGTGGGGGAGAGAGAATCACTGCGGAAGGTAATGAAAATGACGGCAAGAAAGCGCAATTCATTTTTCCGTTAATCGCAGAGACGGAAAACGACGCCGCGTCAGAAATCAATTAGAAAAGTGTACACCCTCCCCCTCCCCATTCTCCCACCAACACCCCCCAAAACGAAACAGTCCCATTCCGGGGCGACCACACACTTTTTTAAAAACTCGTTATTTTCTACTTTTTATGAACATCTTTAATGATCCGCAGAGAATGTAATGAGTAAATCCTTACGACGCGCATAACGAAGTAAATGACTCCCAAACTTGCTGAAACAGTACTGGAGAAGTTTTGGGAAAGTGGCATCATACTTGCTGGCAGACGATTAAAGGAGGTAGGAGGAAAAGGGATGTCTTGGACACAGAGTAAAAACACGACATCGATTAGGTAAAAGTGTAGATAACAATGTAAATTAAGCGATATTGATGACAGTAGGGGGATGCGATATTGGTCGTAAACGAGGGGGGTTTGCAACGATACAGCCGTTGTTTAGGATATGTTTGTCAATATACGATGAACGTGCGAAGGAGAGTTGTTTAGTTGCTGCTTGGTGCGGGACTTCGAAGAAATAGATTCGCTCTTTGCCTAAATGGCCCGCGTTTGCAAACTGTTTGCTTCAGGTAATTATCTTAATTTTGCGTTTTAAACGATGTTTAAAACGCTCAGATCGTTTAAGTTTGTTAATAACAGAGATAAAACATAAAATGCAGACGCACTCTTAAGTTATAAGCACGAAGTTTTGCTAAATATTAAACAGCCATAACGCTTGCAATTTTGTGGTTATAAACAAGTCATAATAAGATAAAGATTAGAGAAACAATACATGCATCTTAAAAAAGTAAAATCATTAGGGTAAGAGTTTTAGCAATATTCAAATTATAGACAAATTTGGTGAAGCTAAAATTTTATGAATACTTGCAGAAGATTTAAATAAATAACTATTTTTATAAGAAGTATAAACAGATAATAAATACTTAATTGACAAATTCATAAGTAATGCAACATGAAAATTATGTTGCATTATGTCTATTTTTAAAGCTTATTTTTAAAACTTCGAAAAAAAAAATATTTAGAACCGATGTCTATATATTTTATTCAAATTACACTTAAATACGAAAATTATTATTATTATAGTTTATTTATTTTCGGAATTTCTTTAAGGGATTTTATGAGTCCTGAAAAGTTCCACCACAGTGAAAAGTGATGTGGTTTTGAATTCCCATAAATTTATTAATTTTTATTGAAACCATTTAAATCTCTCATATTTCATGATGTGGATTTGAATTTTGATATATATATATATATATATATTAAATAATCAAAACACACAAACCCCTCATATTTAAGACTTCATAAAATTATCTTTTGTAAATGTAAAATAAGAAAACTATTCTTTTAATTATAGCCTATTTATTATCAGAATTCTTTAAAGGTAGTCTCATAAATCTTCAAAGACTCCACCGAAATGGAATGTGTTGTTTTGAGTTCGCATACAATTTTAAATACCTGTTTGAAACACAGAACTTTAAAATATTTAAGCTATATTTCAGACTGTAAATTATCTTTAAAAAATGGAAAAAAGGAAAAAATGAGTTTTATTATTATTATTATTATTATTATTATTATAGATTATTAAAATTTATTTAAGTGGTCTCAGAATACCTGAAAGATTCTCCTTTATCACACTGAAAAGTGATGTAATTTTGAATTCTCATAAACTTTTTAAATTCTTATCGAAATCACACAAACCATTCATATTTCGATTTTTATAAAATTACTTTAAAAAACGCATAAGAAAAATATTCATTTTTTAAAAATTATTATTATAATCTATTTATTATTATTTTTTTTAAGAGATCTCATAAATTCCCGTAAGACTCCACCGAATTAAAAGTGATTTAATTCCGAGTTCTGATAATTTTTAAACTTCTTATCGAAATCATACAAACCTCTCATATTTCATATTTTATAAAAATTATCTTAAGAAAACGCAAAGAAAAATGTACATTTTCTTAATTATTATTATAATCTATTTAATGACATACATTTTTAAGAGATCTCATGAAGTCCTGCAAGGCTTCACAGCAGTAAAAAGTCCTTCCGGCAATGCCGGGAGGAAGAGGTAGCTTTCATATACGTATATATTTATTTATTTATTTTAAAGTAAGTTACATTGTTCAAAAATACTAAGCTCAAATTAGTGGAAATAATCTTTAAAAATTAGTGATTTTATAAGATTGAATACTAGTTTTTCTCAAGACTGAATATTAATAGGAATTTTTAGAAATTAGTCATATTTTATTCAACCTGGTTTTATTTTCAGCGATTTAGAAAGTCACCAAATTCCACGATATCATAAAGTGTATGCCATTTTAAAGCAACATGATGGATCGTTCAGATCAGACCGTCTCAAAATGTCAGCCATAAGCAAAATTCAAAGTGCTATAACTCAATCATTTTTTAAGATATAGACAAAATAAAAAGTGTTCTGGAATCGTTGTTTTAAGTTTTAACACGTAAAAGAAAAATATTTTTCAACTTTTAATTTTTTCGCATTTAAGTTTAAATTTTAAATTTTTAAAAAAATTTAAAATGGCCACCATTTTGAAAAAAAATGGTGGATGATGCTGGCCAACGAACTCGGTTGAGACATTTGTATGTAGTATGTACATACCAAGTTTCATTGAAATCGGTTCATAAATATGCGTGTTATCACGTGACAAATTCAGATCGTTTCAAAATGTCAGCCATAAGAAAAATTCAAAGTGCTATAACTCAATCATTTTGTAAGATATAGACAAAATAAAAAGTGTTCTGGAATCGTTGTTTTAAGTTCTAACACGTAAAAGAAAAATATTTTTCAAATTTTGATTTTTTCGCATTTAATTTTAAATTTTAAATTTTTTAAAAAATTTAAAATGGCCGTCATTTTGAAACAAAATGGCGGATGATGCTGGCCAACAAACTCGGTCGAGACATTTGTATGTACTATGTACATACCAAGTTTCATTGAAATCAGTTCATAAATACGCGTGTTATCACGTGACAAAATCAGATCGTTTCAAAATGTCAGCCATAAGAAAAATTCAAAGTGCTATAACTCAATCATTTTTTAAGATATTGACAAAATAAAAAGTGTTCTGGAATCTTTGTTTTAAGTTCTAACACGTAAAAGAAAAATATTTTTCAAATTTTAATTTTTTCGCATTTAATTTTAAATTTTAAATTTTTTAAAAAATTTAAAATGGCCGCCATTTTGAAACAAAATGGCGGATGATGCTGGCCAACGAACTCGGTCGAGACATTTGTATGTACTATGTACATACCAAGTTTCATTCAAATCGGTTCATAAATACGTTAGTTATCGCATGACAAAAATCAGATATATATATATATATATATATATGGTTATATATATATATATATATATATATATATGTCAACATTTGAACGGAGGGTGGTTTTGGGGTCTGGGGGTCATGATCGGTGAAAATATACCAAAATTTTCCGGAAGTGCTTTCCTGCGGACGGCTGCAATAGGTAGCTTTTTACTTTTTGTAATGAAAGCTACCTAAAAGTGATGTAATTCCGAGTTCTCATAAATTTTAAAATTCTTATCGAAATCGCACAAACTACTCATATTTCAGATTATATAAAAGTACCTTAAGAAAATGTATAAGAAAAATATTTTTAAAAATTATTATTATAATTTATTTATTATAAATTTTTTAACAGATCTCATGCAGTCCTGCAAGGCTCCACCGCAGTAAAATCACAAACCTCTCATATTTCATATTTATAAAATTACCTTAAGAAAACATATAAGAAAAGTATTCATTTTTTTTAAATTAATTTTTTAAGAGGTCTCAAAGTCCTGTAAAGCTCCACCGCAGTAAAAAGGGATGCAATTCTGAGTTCTCATAATATTTTGAATACTTCTTGAAATAACACAAAACTCTCATTTCAGACTTAATTTACATTTTCTTAAGATAATTTTATAAAGTAAAATATTCAATTATTATAATTATTATTTCAGCCTATTTACTATCAAAATTCCTTTAAGGGTTTTCTTAAATTCTGAAAACTCCACCACAGTGTAAAGTGTGTAGCTTAGAGTTCTCATAAAATTTTAAATACTTATTGAAATTTAAAAACACTTTAAAATATTTAAGCCATTTCTGAGATCTTAGAATTTTTTTAATAAAATGCAAAATAAGAATATTATTTAATTACAGCATAATTTATTAACAAAATTTGTTTAAAAGGGGTCTCATAAGTCCTGAAAGACTCCACCGCAGTGAAAATTGGTGCTTATTGAAATATTGAAATTAATTTTCAAATCAAGAATTTTCCTTGTAAATTGACTGATTTTTAAAAATAAAAATATTCATAGTGCAATGCATGAAATAATATTACATAATTCTTAAATAAAAAGTTTGGCATTTAAAAGGCAATATATATCTGGTAAAAATAAATATCGATATTATAATCAGAAAAAAATATAAAAATATGCAAAATAAATACATTTTTAACACTTCAGAAAACTCATTTTATGCATCGAAAATTACACAAAAGGCTTAAAATAATAATCACAATTATTGTCATACTTTCTATTTTAAAATTCAATTTAGAGTATATTTTATTAATTAAGCCTTGTTTTAATTTCTTCAAAATAAACCGATTAAAAGCAATTATTTTATTACAAAAGATTTTAAACTTGTTGATAGTTTTGTGTCATATTATAAAATTCGGATATTATAGAATAAAATTTACATTAAAAGCAATAATTTATTAAAACTGATCATTTCTTATTACATAATTTTGTTTTTTATGTAGGTATTTTATAATTCAATATATTAAAATTAGAATAATAAAATTTTTTATTGCATTTTCTTATATATGTAAACGTATTTTTACGTAGCACTAAAGTACAATAAAGGCTAATCTTTGTACTATTTGCTTTTTTTTTTTTTTAAATATATATATATATATATATATATAAAACTAAATTCCCATGTGCAAAATAAGTCAAGACGTATTTTCATCTATTGAAAAAAAATGCTAACATTATCTCTCCAATATGGAATATAAAGTCTAATAAATCAGTAATATAAATCTCAAAGCAGTTAATTATATTACTAAGTAATTTTGAATAAGACCAGTGCTTCATTTTAAACATCGGATTTCTAATACTCAATTAAAAATCAGCGGAAATATTAATTCATTTGAAAATATTTAAAATTAAATTATGAGAAACGTGATGATGTCTGCTACGCTCGAGTCTAAGTTGGGATAACAAGATTTTGAGTTAAATTTTCTCCGTACTAAACTATTTCAATTTTTCAGCGATTGCTTGCCGGGTCGATAATATTAGTCACTATCGGTCTGCAGTTACAAAATTATCGTAGTGTAGACTGAAGCTGTCCTACCCACAATCCTACTTTTAGAAAAGTTACTATTCATCCTATCAGATTTTATCAGAAGTGAACTACGTCTTATTCATTTGTTGGTCTCGAAGTTTGGAAGGACATTACAAATTAACCTATGTCCATTCATTTATTACTTTCTTCTATCTTTACAAGAAAAAAAGTATTTAATTCGTGAAAATTTCAGCATTCCTGTTTTTAACGGATTTACACGTTTTAGGAGTCAAATATTCTAGAAAACATGTTTTTTAAAAATATTCTGTCTATGAGTCATTCAGTTCTTCTGTGTGTCTGTGTGTCTGTATGTGGTACAAATTCTGTGGGCGCTCAATCTGAGCGCGAAATGTAATAAAAATTTATATTCAGTTATATGAATTTTCAAGTATAAATTCAGGCATAATCAGGTATAAATTGATGCTGATTATTTTTTAGAGTAATTTGTTCTTAAAATTACGCTGCTGTGCTGCATTTCTCACGATTTCCGCTATCACTATCCCAAGAACTAATGCACGGATTTTTATGAAACTTCAGGTTCGGTTTTATCTTGATATAAATTGGTGCTGTCTACGTTTTGGTGTCAATCTCCGGACAGATGGAGCTGTTATGATGTATTCTGCACGATTTCAGCAATAGCTCTGTCTGAAGAACTAACGAGCTTTCATCTATCTTAGAATTCAGTTAGGCATTGACACAAGTTTTTTCAGATTAGGTCTTGCTGTTAATCGCTCAAAAAGTGGCGCTGTTATGCAGCATTTTGCAGAATTTACATGATTTTACTGACAGACATATCTCAAGAGCTGATGTATGGAATTTCATATCTTTCGAATCTTAATGATGGCCATAGATTACTATTTAATTTTGGCACTGACGGTAGCAAATTTTCGAAGTATTAACATGTATCGGATAGAAAAAAGTTTTGAGATTGATTCATCCGACTAGTTTCATTTGTAATTAAATTAGATAATTTTGTAATTAAACGTAGTTAGTTGTGGAAAGGCATAATACTCCATCGTTAAACCACCCATCGAGAGATATCGTTATTTTTAGATGTATTCCAAAAATTTACAAATTGAATGAATTTTATAAGTAAAATATATAAGTCGATTAGTATTGCGCATAAGTTAAAATTTTGAAGACAAATATTAAATATTTTCTTGTTGTAAAATTACATAAAAAAATCACTTATCATTAATTTAAAATTATAATATTTTAAAACTAAAAACAAGTACATTTAAAGACATATAATTACCTTTTAATAACTTCATCTACATGTTCCTACGTGAACTACAATCGACAATTTTATCAATATCAATAATGATTAAAAAAGAAAAATCCAATAAAAATTTTTTTAATGAACTTCAGACTGAATCCTTTAAATACTTCATCTTTTAAAAATAAAAGCTAGTTTTTAGAAAAAAAAAAAAAAAAAAAGCAGCCGGATTAGATAAGATAGCACATTATTTAACTTTTTTATATGCATAAAGGATAGAACATTAATGTAACAATTTTAATTTTCCAAAATTATGACTTTAAATCCCCAAATATAAAAAAAGCTTCACAATTTCACAAAAACAGGACCCTGCGAGAAAAATCTGGGCATATTCCAGTTAATGATAAATTTTAATAATATTACTCCAAATGAACTCAAAATCTTGAATATCTTACTTTTGTGTATCACCTACATGAATATCTTTGAATCCACTTAAATAACTTTTTTTTTTTCAATTTCATTGTTTAATTTTAATTTCACTGTTATGCAATCAGTGTAATCCTCATTTAAAAATAAATTCCAATATCATTATTTTTAAACATGTATCTAAACTGTGCATAAGTTTAAAACTGAAAAGATGCAATTTATTTTATTTTTAGAATTTAAATGTCAGTAAAATGTAACTAACATAAATGCGAGCATTCCACTTCTTAAATAATGACTTTTAAAAAAGTAAGTGAAAATTCTACAGAAAGCGCCTTTATGTAACTTCCCTAAAATTAAAGCGTGAAACATAAATAGGCAAAAATGAAGGCTAAATACTTGAAATTTGTTGCAAAATCTAAAAATAACCAGCTTTAGTGCACTTCAGATTCTAAAAATAACCAAAAATACGTGATTTTGCATCTTCATTTTCTCTGAATCTTTTCTTGTTCGAAAAATGTTCAGTTTACTGCATGTTTTCACTGAGAAGTTCAAAACGTTAACCAATGCGACAAAATATTCTTAAGGGGTCTCCAGGACTCCTAAAATTGGAAAACAGGAAGAAAAAAAAAAGATGTTTTTATATTTAACACTATTAGTGCCACGGTAACTGATGCTAAATTTTCCGTTCAAACCGCGTCAGTCAACGGTGATTGACACTGTAAAATATCATATAAAAATAATATACATATTGTTTTAAGACGCAACACTAGTCAAAGAAAAAGACCTGAATAATAATGTTAAGTCTATGGGGGGCGTTCTTTTCAAATATATCGCTCAAATTTTAATATTTTTACTTTTTTTTTTTTTTTTTTTTTTTTTTTTGCATAGGATAGCTGAGGACCATCTTCAACCGGGCTAGTTTTTATTTTTTCAATTTTGGTTATATATCTTTGATATTATGATAGTTTCACTTTCAGAAGCAGTTCTAACCGCTTTCAAAAGTTTTTTTCCGATACCAAAATTGAAAAATTAAAAACTAGCCCGATTGAAATGGTTCCTCATCTATTCTATGCAAAAAGAATCATGTAAAAATATTAAAATTTGAGCGAGGTATTTAAAAAGAACGGCCCTATAGACTTAACATTATCATCCGGGTCTTTTTCAGTGACTAGTGTGGTGCTTTAAGTAATTATTCAGAAAATATAATCCTGTAATAAATAAAAGTTAAGTAAATTTTCATTAATTGCTTAAAGCAGTATATTTTTTTTAGTTTTATATCATATTTTGTACTGTCAGTCTCCGGTGACTGGCGCAGCCTAAATGGAAAGTTCAGTGTCGGTCCCCGGTGATTGACGTAACACTCAACATGGTAACCCATTATTGCACTTCTATTTTTATGAAAAAACAATTCTTGAAATCTACATACCGGTCTAATAATGGAAGAAATAATTAAAAAAATCAATTTTTCGTTTAAAATTTGATATTTTATGTTGAGTGCCATATGGACATAATTAGGGTTTTAAAAACACTATATTGGTATTTTTTGAAACTAAAAGAGCTTAAAATGATTAATTTTATCTGCTTAAAATTCTGAAACTTTTTGGTATTCGAAGAACAAATTTTAATTTTTTGTCCAATGCAGCCATCTGACAAGTACAAAATAATTGTTATTCTATTCTACCGTAAAATGGGGTGAATAGGAACGAAACTTCCCGGTCATACAAATAAATTCATTATAAATATATGTGATGTATTTTTAAGTGCCAATTTTTTAATAGGAAGGTAATAACATTAAGGGGTCAGGTACCTTTTAAAGAATCCAAAAATCTATTTTTTAAAAAAATAGCTTATAATTAAATTTGATTCTTTAGAAACATTTAAAAACAAACCGCATTCAAAAATTCGTATTAGAAAAAGAGTTGTGTAAAAAACTTTGCGCTTTTCCTATACGACCAATGGTAAATTTAAACTTTGACGTCAATTTTCTCAAAACAGCGATTTTGTTCATTGCGCGCACGATTTCTCAAAAACGGTTGCGTAGAATTTAACAAAATTTTCGCTGAATATGTTAAACGTACACATGCACAAAATGACCTACTATTATGTTCCTCAAACTAGAAGTTTAGAATTTACGACTACTTTTTTATAAAAAAAATCTCGATATTTCGAATTTCTTTTAAAAAAAATTTTTTTCTCGAGAACTAAAGTTTTATTTTTTTCATCGTAGGTCATTTTGAAAACACATTATTTCTCTACTCAGAAAAAAAAATCTTGGTTTGTTTTAGCTATTCAAATTTGAAAAATCGTGCGCGCAAGGCATGCAAGATTTATTCTTCCGTAAAAATTGTATAATCTTTAAAAATAATTAAAAAAAAATTGCACGCATGTATAATTTTTTTAACAACTTTAACTAATAAAATAAATCCTTCTTAATATGTGTTTTCAATTTTATAGTCAAAAGTCAGATATAGAGTGACTGCAGTTCTTACAGAGGTCACTTTTTCACGTATTTTTTTTAGTTAGAAAGGTACCTGACCCCTTAAGAGTTAGAAAAATTCAGTTTTGACATGCTTGCACCACTACTGGGGTATATAAAAAAAAAACTTCAAGAGGATCCTCAAAAACCTCATTTTTTCAACGTCTTCGAAACTTTGTATGTAACTACTGTAATTTTCATATTCTAAACCTAAGAGAGGGGATTTTTAATTAATGATAGACCTATAAACGATATGTTGTATTAAATTCTACTTATTTCTAAACTACATAATGAAAAAATGAAAAATGGCTTGTAACATCACAGGATTAAGATTTACGGAGTGAATCGGAACACGTTTTATCTCATGGTTTATTTTTCTATAGAGTAATAGTTTCATGTAATACATGAAAACATACGTAGAAATATGTATTGTAACAATATTTTGTTTGTACTAATTACTTGAAGAGTTTAAAAAGGTGCCAAGAAATTATTTGTTTAAATAAACAAGTCAACGCCTAATCCAACAGACATGGAACACACAATAAAAGAATTTAAAAATAGCAAATTTGTTAGAAAAGCTGCACCGAATTATTCTCTGGAATCCACAACATTACACAAACGTCTAAAAATGAAAAAAACAATTAAAAATGACAGGGATGCAAAAAGTACTAAGGGCTGGGGATGAGGGCATATTAGTAGATCGTATTAATATATGCAGCGATTGGGGCAATTCAATAGATTCCCTCACCCAATGACTACTAGTAAAGGATAACAGAGAATAGGGCTGAATTCTACTTCTGCAATTCGAATAATTTCTTAAAATAAATTTTATTTCTTCTTGATTTCAAAGCTGTTTTCTAATATTTAAAAAGGCATATCTTTACTTGTATATAAAATAAAGGGTTGGTTTCACAGTAACTACGCGTTCCGATTCCTCTCTTATCATTATTGCCTGTTTTTATTAACCCTATTAAAGTTTGAATCGAAATAAATAAAGATTATAACATTTGTTCTGATTCACCCCTATCTGCGGGGTGAATCGGAACACCATCAAAATAAATAAATATATATATTAACAGTAAAAATGTTTCGTTTTTGCTTAAAAAGTAAAGAACAAAACAAGACCGAAGTTTCTAGTAGAAAAATAAAAAAATTAAAAAATAAGTTGCTTTTTTTTAACGTAAAAGTTGAAAAGTGTTCCGATTCACCCCATTTTACGGTATGCATTGCTCTTGATCAAGGACAGCGATCATTTTGGTCAAATTCATTGCAAAAATTAATGTTTTGGGGTATGTAAAAGATATGACACGCAGTGCAATGAAGGGTTAATATCTTAAAATGTATATGACTTAAAAGTACATTTTTTGTTGGGATGTAAGCTAATGAAAGTGATCTTTCATTAGCTTTTTATTTATTTATTTATTTAAAAAAAAAATTCTAGATGCTGGCTGCATTGCGTAGTTATTGCTGTGTTATATGTGGACGAACGGACAGACAGACTGATTGACGGACGGACGAACTGAACGACGACTATAGATGCTACATACAAATAAAAACCTTAGTATCTAAAACTTAGATTGACTCACTTTCACATTTCAGGTTTCATGTATGTTGATATTGTAATTTATGCTTGCTTTCTATTTTAACTTTTTGATGTTGCTACCATACTTATTATTCTTTCCCATATTTTTATTTATCCTTATTTCTCCTACATATTTTGTTCAAATATAAAGTTTTAATTTCTTGCACAAGAAAAGTTTTTTTATTATTTCATAAAACCTGTAAACTTGAAATAACAGTAGCAATTTTTGTTTTTCACGTTTGGTTTTTTTGAAATAATTGTGGTTTTATTTTCACAGAGAATAGTAAATATGAATATTAAATATAACATGTAGAAAAACAAGGTTCAAACTGCCTAAATTGGCAGACATTTGGTAGAGCAAATTTGTATAACACGTTACGAGTAAGATTACAAGATAAATTCCGAAACTCGAATGAAATTTTTTGTGCCTAATTAACTTCAGATTGCAATTTTTTTTAACTGAATCTTTAAAAAAAAAATTTTATGCAAAGTTGTTTTTAGCTAATACAAAATTTTGAAAATTTCGGCACTAATCGCTTAAAAATTGTTTAACAAAAAAAATTGAATTTCAAGTTTAGTTTATACATACTGCCATAAAACGTGTGTTTTGAAAATTTCATGAAAAGTTATTCCAATTGAGATATCCTGCGCGTTATGCTTAAAAACTAATTCTAAGTTTCGAAAAATCCGTTTCGGTTACTGAGTGGGTATAATTCTCTAAGTCATTATTTCTGTTCTAATGGATTTTTCGAGGAAACAATTATGTCAAAATTTTCAGAAAAAAGAGGATTTTAAGGGTGTATTTAAAAAAAAAAAAAAAAAAAAAAAAAAAAAAATCTACCGTCAAAAGATTGAAATTTTCGATGCATTTTCAAATTCATTTTTAAAAGTATAATTATGAAACTTGCTGAGGTGGATTTTAAAGAGATGTATAAGAGGCCCGTATGATTTCATTTTTTATTCAGATCATTAGAATTTGATTTTTAAACAATTATTTTCTTTCCTGCTTCGAAAATTCGTTTCAAAGCACCCACTCTCTCCTACCAGACAGCCTTTTCTGCAATATTTTCTGCATTTATAAAAAAATATCCTTTTTTAAGATATTTTGAAATAAGGGAATTTGCCAATTTTATGTGTTTGAGAGCAAAAATGAATTTAAAAATAAAATCAGAAAATAAGCAGTTTGGATTGAAAATTTAAGAGTCTTGAGACTTTTTAAATGTTTTAAAAAAATTACAATACTGAAGTATAATAAAATTAACTAGCTATATCTAACTGTATGGATATAAAATCTCTCCAGCAATTTCATCCACAAATCGTCTAAATGAAACATTCGTATATTCAATCGAAATATTTATTAAGTTTAGTTTCTAAATTCGTAAGTTTTCTTGAACATCGAAAAATAGGAAAGGATGCTGAAGTTAAGTTGAAAAGAAAATACTCTAAGAAAAAAAATACAAATTCTTAAAATAATAATATTTTTAATGAACTATAGCCTAAAATTCCATTACACTATTTTATTAATGTAATGTCTGAATTTTTAATGAAGTTAACTTCTATGGCTTCTAGTTAATGCATGTCTAATACTTTGCATCTTAGAAAAGCAGACAGATAAACCAAACCAAATTCAGAAACATTTATAATAGACCGGAAGGCGTCAGCACTAACAATTACCTCGTCAAGTTCATGGATGAAAATATAGGATTAGTTTAATTTCGATTCGCATATTAAAACGAAATCGGTCTGCTAAGTTATATCTTGGTGGAAAACACATAAAAACCCGATTTTAGCGGGTGATTCATGGATTATACCATAGTTCTTTCTTGCACCTAAAAGTATGAAAACATGGAAGAATGAAAGCAAGAAAACAATGATAAACCTATAAATCAACCGCTAAAATTGTGTTTTTAGGTGTTTTCCACCAAGATTCAACATAGCAGACCGATTACGTTTTAATATGTAAATCAAGACTTAAGCAATCCTAAACTTTTATACATGTACTCGATGAAGTGACTGTCTGTTCTGACGCCCCCCGATCTATAAATAAAGACTAGAATACTTATAGATAAAAAAAGGTAAATGAATAATGTATTCCAAACTACAGATTAATGAAATCAGTAAAGGAAATAAACGCAGCTAATATTTTATTCTATACTTATCTGAACTACTCACGAATATATTAAAAAAGGAAAGGAAAAAATATTTTTTTCCACATGCTCATCTATCCTTCTTAAGAAGGTAATAAAAACTGAAAAACGAGGTCAAACACTTACCCCGGTCCTCAAAACCTCCGCCAAAGAAATAAAGGAACTTCAGATGAATACGAAACGGCAAATAAGTTATGAAGCCAAAACGATCATCTTCGAAAATTATGACGCCGCACGTTGCTTATTAAGGCGTACCACACCATTCCACCAACTCCATTAGCGCGCTCCACACTCCTAAGAAAATTTGCTTCCCTTCTCCTATCGTCTGATGGATGGGGTTGAGTTGATCTCATTTACGGCAAGCAATATATGCAGAGCAGACGACCCCTTTTGTCGTCTGCCATCTTCAATGACAGGACCCCTCTCGTCTTAGTAGGCATCAAGTCTCATAAAGTAAACTTTTTTTTTTTTTTTTTTTCGCGGAAAATTGCGGAAAAATAGTTTGAGGAAAGCTTTTGTCTGCTAGGCCTTCAACTTTCAATTCCGGTGTTAAATTAATTTTATCCTTCCTTTCCCCCCTTTTCCGTTATTTGTCCGGTGGATTTTTGAAATTAAACAAGGAATGAAAGGGCAATAGAGATGTCAAAAAGGAAAATTTTTAATAGAAAGACTTAATTTCTATATCTAAACGCTGCTGGGAGACGTCCGCTGACGAAATTAGCATATTTAATTCTTATAACCGCATCAAATATTCCTCCAAATATTCCAATATCTAAATATCACGAATACTTAGCCAGTCAAAAAAATTCAAAATACTTTTTTTGGTTGTGGACGAAAGGGTGCCCCATTGTAAAAATCTCTAGAAAGAGTTTGTTCAAAAGTTTCGTAGTATTTTTTAATAATGAAGTTATTTTAAAGAGTATCTTCTTTATATATGTAATTTAAGAATTTGGGTTAAATGATAGTGAATGGAAATCACTAGGCCTTTTTATTTTCCCCTCACACTCTTTAATCAATCGATGTATTTTAGAGTGCATATTTTCTTCAGAATATAATACAATAAATATTTAGTGAAGTAAAAGTTGAAAAAAAAATTAGTCTAGTCTTCCCAATCGCGCTATTTCTCCCACCGCCTTTAAAAGAAAATAAATATTGCTAATTTTAGAGCGATCTTTACCATCATGAATTACAGTATTAGGTTTAAGTATTTTGTTAAGAATGTTAAAATAAACTGGGATACTTTTTAGCACATTTTTTAAATTCAATTTTGCTCGCAAATATATCAGATTGACAGATGCTCTTATTAAAAAAAAAAAATATGTGAGCAAACTTTTTCTCTATAAAGCGGAATTATTTTTCAGAAAATACTGTCAAAGTCTGGATTTTGAGTCAGATTTCGAGACGGAGTAGTGCAGAAAATGTAAAAAATGCTTTCCTAAGACAATAATTACTTTAACTCAAATGAAATTATTTATCGAAAAATAGAAAAACTGTTCGACTACAAATCTCTTCAATAGTCAGTTAATTTTAACAATAACTTCTTAGAAGCTCACTAACACCACCCAGTTTCTTTAAGCTTTTCATGTCATAGTCTTATAATCACAGCATTTAAGGGTGTATTTCGATTCAAACTGCTCATTTTCCGATTTATTTTTGACTTCATTTTTACTCTCATATGCATCAAACTGGCAAATTGTCTTATTTAGAAAGTACACAAGGTGCCGTAATTGTCAACTCTTTGATAAATGCAGAAAATATTGCAAAAAAAAGCAATCAAAAACGGCATTTTGAACAGATTTTCACCTAGTGGGAGATCTGTGTACGAAAAAAAGGGTCATACTGAGAAGATAATTGTTTATAAATGAAATTATAATGAATTGAGCGTAAAAAGACATCACACGGCACCCTGTACATCTCTTCAAAAATACCCTCAGCAAGTTTCATGTTTCTTCTTTTAAAAATGTGTCTGAAATTGTATCGGAAAATTTCGAGCTGTTGAAGGTGGAAAAGCGTTTTTTCGAATACACCCTTAATGATTGAAGCCATAAAATGCATACACACCAATTGAAACGACAATGATGATTTGGTTGCATTTAAAACCATTGCTCTTATGAGCATAATGCTCTATATTTAAAAATGAGTTATCAGGGTAAAGATGTAAAAATGTTCAACTATGTTGAGTGGAAAATCCAAGCTTATTTTCTGATTTATTAAATTCGTTTTTGCTCTCAAACGCATCCAACTGCGAATTCTCTTATTTAGAAATTACATAACGTGCTGTACCCTTTATAAAATAAAGAAAATATTGCAGCAAATGCTGTCAAACTGGGCGTTTTGAACTGAATTTTCCGAAGCGGGAGATTTGAAAAAAAAATGGTCTTAGTAAAATAATAATTGTTTATAAATCAAATTCGTATCAACTGAATGAAAAATGAAACCACATGATGGCCTTTTATACAAAAAATCACCTCAGCAAGTTTCACGTTTTTACTTTTAAAAGCAAATCTGAAAACGTCTCAGAAAATTTCACGTTGCTAAAAGGAAGTTTTTTCCCCCCGAATACATACTTAAGAAAAATTTGATAAAAATAATTAGGGTTCTATTTTAACTCATATTTTTGCAAGTACTTTTTCAGGCAGGAAAAAGTGAACTAGAGACTCTTTTTTTACTTCTTATATTATATATATATATACTTTGGTTCTGCAAATTTCTATTGTATTCATTTTAATTTTTCCCCATATTTCAATGTGGTAATTTTGTATTAAATTGAATGGTTTATATATTGTTTTACAATTAATGGTATTATATATAACTATCATAAAACAATACAAATGATCACATGCGTGTGTATTTTAGCGTTAATTATTTTTATTCTCAAAAAAAATAATAGTAATTCTTTATATTATATAAACTTATGCGGAAATGCGTTAAAAAATTACATTAATGGTGCATAATCATTCTTATGTTTAACATTTATTTTAGAAATTTATTTTCTTACATTTTTTGAATGAAGAATGTTTAAAAAAAATTACGTTTAATATTATGTACAAAGAAAAATAGCCCCTTCCATTGCCTGTAATTTATGAAGGTTTTTACATATTTTATAAACTATTTCTTATATTAAATACTCGTGTCGTGGCATATTCGAAGTGTTCGATAGTATTAATTAAGCTTTTAAGAATTTATTTCTCAATTAAAAAATACTTTTTTAATGTCAAAAACTTATTCTTTATTACGATTAATGTTTGTTTTGCAAATTTAAAAATTTTACTTTTTATACGATCTTTTTATTATTATTTTTTATAATGGAAAATAGAGATAAGAAAAACTAACTGAACATAAAATAATATTTAAGAAGGATCAATTGTTTTACATTTCACTATTCATATAAAAATGAATGATTCAGGATAATTGTTAAATCATAAAAAACGTTATTGTCCATATGCCTTACAGCTATCCTTGGTTTAAAAATACTAATGAGATTTTAATTATACAATATTCCACATTAATTACTTCAGTTAAGTATCATCAATATTAAAGAATAATTTTAACCATTTTTATTATTTTTATATTTTTTAGCCGTTTATATTTTGTTCCTAGTTTATTAATGAACAAATACTGAATTGCACACAGAAAAAGATAACTTATGAACGATTTAAAAAAAAAAAAAAAAAAAGAAAAAGAAAAAAGAAAAAGAATACACTGACAAAAAATCTAACCATTTAAGAGAAATCCAGTTATTGGTCATCTTGAAAAATGTTTTTATTGAAAAAAGAAATTTAAAAAATATTTCTATTAAGCATTGATTATTTACCAAATTATCAAACAGCATAATGCAATGCACTTAATTTTTTCCTTTTGATTTTCAATTAAAAGTTAATGGATTCTAATTCATTCTTTATATCGATAAATAAAACAGTTAAAAAATAAGGAAATAAATAAAAATGAAACAAAATTTTAGAAAAAGTTGTCATAAATTCCTCATTTGTAAAAGTTTTTCCCATCCAATTCGTTAAAAGGTACAGGTTTTTTTTTTTTAAATCGATAATTAGACAGATGTTTTTAAGCGACAGAACTTAAGACAATTGTTTTTATATCCTTTTATTGAATTAGAAAAATTTAGTTTAGTTTCTTTATTGATGCATGAAAAATACATTTTTAACCATGTGTTGTCGCTAAATTTATTTTTTCTAGGTTAGAAAATTATAGATAATTAACTGAAAAAAAAATATATTTTGAAAAAAAATTCTACATATTCTCTTTAGTTTTTACCAAGTAATCGTTATACAGTACAATTCCACTAACTCGATTCACGATTATCTCGACATTACGTATAATTAAGGCTGTGGAGTCGATGAGCAAAATGACTGATTCCAATTCCGGAAATTTTAAGAGTGTATTCCATTCCAAACTGTTTTTTTTCCCAAATTTAATTTTAAAATCCATTTTTGTTCTCAAACGTATCAAACTGGCGAATTCTCTTACTTAGAAACTACATAATATTCCATGCTTGTCAATTTTTTGGTAAATGCTAAAAACATTTTAAAATGCTACCAAAGTTTGTATTTTAAACCGAATTTTTCGAGGTGAGAGATCTAGGAATGAAAAAGATGGTCATACTAAGTAAGTAATTGTTTAAAAATTATATTCTAATTAATTGAGCGAAAAATGAAATCGCACGATCTCTTATACATATTTTTAAAAATCAGCTTAAAAGTTTCGTGTTTTTATTTATTAAGAAACGCCCCAAAAATGTATCAGGAAATTTCGAACTATTGAGGGCGCAAAAATATTTTTTCGAATACACCCTTAAAGAATTCGACTTCGGGCTGGCCAATGTTGTTCATTTTTTAAATTATGAAAGAACGCAAAAAAACTAAAGCGAAAATTTCATTATTTCGGTGTTAATTCAGTTCTTAGTAAGATCACACATTGAACAGACAAGCTACAAAAATGCAAGAGCAAGCGATATTTCTTCCCTTTTCACAAAGAAAACAAGTTGGAAATTGCACGTGAAGCGTAGCAAATGAGGTGCGTTCGTACGATAACGAAGTTTTAAAAATATTACTCTCATATATCAATCTCATAAAATTCTAAGTAGTGAATTACAATTAAAACGCTCATCAAACAATGTTCACCCTACACCATTATGTAATGATATAATTTTGTGTGGCCTTGTAAATCAATAACAAATGTTCTTTGCACCACAAATTATGCAAAATGTATATTATAATATGTACTTTATAGTTGCATATAAATTTTATTAAGTTCGAATGAGTGTAACACCATTAAAATGCATTTGAAACATTTTTTCCCATTGACCGTAATGTAACGGAATACTTTTGATTGCCCCTGTAATTGATCTATGCACCCGATTATCAAAAAATTTTAAATAACTCGACAAAATTATGTAATAATTATGTATTTTAAATTTCAAACGACTAAAATGCATTTGAAACTTTTTTCTCCATTGATCGTAATGTAATGGAATACTTTTGACTGCCCCTGTAATTGATCTATGCATCCGATTTTCATAAAATTTGAAATGACGCGACAAAATTATGTAATAATTATGTATTTCAAATTTCAAACGATTCGGTTATATGCGCTGTAGTTTTTGCGTTGTTATATACGGACAGACAGACGGACGGACGGACAGACAGACAGACGGACAGACTGAACGACCACTATAGGTGCTATGTATTTACATAATTACGAACGCACCTAAAAACGGTTTGAACGCTACAATTTACCTCCTGTCTTATACTTTTGTCGCCTTGTCAGTTGTGTGTGTGATATTGTGTGATATGACTTAGAGATTTGAAAAGGAAAATTATTCCGTTTTACTAATTTTCCAATTTTACGTTCCATAAACTCAAGAAATCCAACTGTCGAAATCTAAAAAAGAAAGTAAAACAGAAATTTTACTATTTTAGATCAGTGGACTTAAACAGGCGAAGTTTTTACAATTGTGATGCCAATTCGTGTCCTTCAGAGCAGACAATTTTCTATAGAAAGGCAAAAAAAAAAAGTTGAAAATTTTACTAGTTCGAAAACAGTTCGGAATCTTCTAGAATTTTTAATTAAAAACAGTTTTCATGTACTGTATACGCCAGGCAGTGCACTGGGAAGCATGAACTTGGATAGTCCGATATAATCCAAAACAACAATAATCCATTTTATGATTTTAAAATTGCATATAACTGGTTTAATTTCACTTTAAACTGCCTAACAAAAAGAGCTGGAATCAGAGTCGGCTTGTTTTTTAGCACTCTAACTCCGAATCTTTGGTTCAGAAATGAACCTGACTCGCACTTCACGACTCCGACTCTTTAGCTCAAAAATGTGCCCGACTAAAACTCCGAAGCTCTGCGTAAAGCCGGACTATCACTTTTATTCAGAAAACAAGTTTCAAGAAAGTAGAAATGGGTAAGTATTGATAATTGAATTAAGACAATTCAAAGTAGCAAAATAAGTTACTTGAAGAAGATCGTATACTCATGGATTTTCATGAATTTATAATTTGGGTCATAAAGGGTTAACAAGTTTTACTTGGATTCTGTACAATTAAAGAACACTGATTTCAGAAATAAAGTCCTTTTATTCTAATGCAGATAATATTCAAGTCAAATTTGTGCATTTGCCTCTGACACCTTTTCTTTTGCTAGCTCACTGTTCTCATACCTTTCAGGTACTACCAGCATTATCAGTGGTTATATTAATCACAGCGTCAGCGAACTCGCTGTCCGCTAATCAATTGCTTTCGGTCTTAATTCTGAAACAGTTTCTAAATTTTCTTTTACCGCAAGGAAAAAAAAAAAAAAGATTATGCCGGGTTCTTGAAGTTACGGGATTTCTGAATGTCGGATTTTTTAAGATCCACTGAGTTAAATCAAAAAAAAAAACTTTTACAATTTTAATTAAAAGAAATGATTTTCATCTATTTTCTATAACCCGAGATCACCGTCTTGGATCCTCTACTATCTATAATATTACTGTTATACTCACTAAAAAGACAAAGTGATTGATAGTAAACTAGTCCCTATTAGCCAATAAAACAATATTGCTACACCGAGTGACCAATAAATGCATTGACTCCACATTGGGGTTCTGACAACCCCTTTCTTTTTTTGTTCCATTGCCGACAATTTGAGATCAGGGTCCGCACACCCCACTGTATTCAGGCAAAACATTCATCAAGGTTGAAGAAGATGCGGGGGAGGAAGAGAGATTTCTGGAACGATATGCAGATGACGCAGAGTCCCGAAATTGTCCAATTACGGGGGGCCTCATCGATCAAAAGATGAACAGATCATGGGGATGGCCCCCCTCCCCCCCCCCAATCTCTTTTCTTTCCCTATTAAACACTTGTATGAACAGAAAAACGAAATTGGAAGGGAAAATATATAGGTTGATGGGAATAATTTATATCTTTTCCATTCACGTTTAAAGATGTTCTTAAATACAAAGGGGCTGACGATTTTAAACTTATTTTTGTTCGGAAAGTAATGAAATTAGCATGTATTTGTTATTTAGGAACTATGCAATCGAAAGAAGTTCTCCATTTTTTGGTAAACTCACAATATCAGTTGTTTTTGTTTATGGCGGCCAATTATTTACATGAAAAATATGGGCTCTAAAGGACAAGGATGAACTACATGGGGATCTTCCTAATGGAACCTAACTCGTATTTACGCAAGGAAATACAAGGTTTGAAAAAAAATCCACGGAAAATTCAAAACTATTAGGCCGACGAGCACGGTTGGGTTCGAACCCAGCACCTCCCGTCTACTATCTTTAAGAGCTGATGAACCTCTCGGCCACTAGTGGGCCCAAGATCATTCAAAAAATACTATCAAAAGTGGCGTTTTGAATAAACTTTCCGGGCAAAAAGGAAAATTATTTTGACCTAAATCGCTTATAAATTGATAAGTAATTTATTTACTGAAAAATAGAAAACTCATTTCGATTCAAAATCGATTTGATAGTCAAGCCTACCAATTTTGCTGTTTTACATTAAAAATGAGTCAGAAAAATTTGAGCTTGTTGAGTGAAGAACAGCTTTAAGTATATAATCCCATATTAAAATGCAATCGGTATGCTAAGTCCTATCTTCGTGGAAACACCTAAAAACCCGATTTCAGCAGTTGACTCGTAGGTTTACCATTGTGCTATCCTGCAAAGTATGAAAACATGGAGGATTGGGAGCAGAAAAACACAATGGTAAACCTACCAGTCAACCCCTAAAATCGGGTTTTTACTACTTTCCCACCAAGATGCGACTTGGCAGACCGATTGCGATGTAATATGCAAATCGAGATTTAACTAATCTTAGATTTTCATCTGTGAATTCGATGAGGTGATTTTCTCTGTTGCTGCCTCTTGGTCTAAATGACTGCATCAAAAATGTCAGAATATACCCCACACTCAATCGCGTTGTTATATTTCAGTCTTAAAAATACCGTGTACTTTATAAAAGGTAACCCTTTTTAAAAAATACTATACCTTTATAGTAAGAAGTGATTTTAAAACAGTTTGAACACAATTGATTTAATAGATATTTCGTGTGCCACCAACAAAAGGCACATAGAACAGTTATGAATTTTGCGAACAAAACTTTGAACTTTTTTCTGCTTTGTTTTTTGAGAATTTTTTTCAATTGTTGTTTACGATTACGCGATTGTTTTACGTATGCAGTTCATTCATTTTGAAATATCCTACATGCTTATCTTAGTTTTGATACAATTCTAAAACTGGATATATATTTTTTAATAATTCGATTGTTCGTAAAGCATATATAATAAATAGTATTCAGATATCAGAAAATCAAACACCGTTTCCAGCTTTTAAAATCTATATATATAAAAGAAAGTCTGGATTTCGTATTAATCACAGCACAAAAAAATCTACCGAACCAAAAATCTTGAAAATTGGGATAAAAATACTTCTTACAACATCGAGTGCCGTTATGAAGGGATTTTCGAAAATTCCATCCCTAAGGGGGGTAAAAAAAAGAACGAACTTTTAAAAAATTCCTTAAAAATCGGCTTTTGTAGTTATTTTTCAACTGATAACATATTTTAGAGTATTTTTTCATGCTGAATCGAATGGTACTAAGCAAATTCTTTTAAATCCAATAGTTCGTGAAATACCATCGTAGTTCTGACCAGCGTAGCGGGCGAAGGCTGCTAGTTTAGTATATTTGCAAAAAAGTGCGTTTGTGTTTGAAAGAGAAAACAAGTTGTAAATTGGACGTCAAGCGTAGCAAATGAGGTGCGTTCGTACTATAATGAAGTTTTAAAAATATTCAGATCTTGGTGTAATGTTAAACCGTGCTTCGGATACAATATAGTGGACGAAATCTTTTGTCCCCTTAAGTACTATATACAGTCGAACCTCATTAACATGAACCTCAAGGGGAATCAAAATTTTGTTCATGATAACAGAAATTCATCTTACCAGTATCAAATCTTTGTATTCATCTTAATAGGAGACTGTGGAAACAGTTCATGTTAACAGTAATTCACGTTAAGCGTGTTCATGTTAACGCGGTTTGACTGTATCTCCTTTCTATTATACAGGAATTACCTTGTAAGCCTCAGCAACATATATCAATTTCATAAAATGTGAAATAATTTAATATAATTAATACGCGCCCTAAACAATTTTTCTCCCTACAGCATTATGTATTGGAATATTTTTCTGTGGCCCTGTAAACTGATAAATATTCTTTGCACCCCGTAATTTGCAGAATGTATGTTTTAGAAACGTACTTCATAAATGCATATCAATTTTATTATGTTCGAAAGAATGTAACATCATTAAAAATGAACTTGAAAACTATTTTTCCCATTGGCCGTCATGTAACTGGGTGCTTTTGATTGTCCTTATAATTAAACTATGCATCCGATTTTCATGAAATTTGAAATGACTGGACAAAATTATGCAATAATGAAATACAGTCGAGTCTCTATATAACGAAATCCACCGTTCCAGTAAAAAATTCGTTATATAGAGAAATTCGATGTATAGAGAATGATGATAAAAATCGTATTTAATGTGTGAAATTCGAACAAATATTATTTTTGATCTTTTGAATTAAGAATTTGCAATGTTTAAAAGTAAATATTAACCGAACATTTTATTTCTTAATTATTTAAATTGTTTCAAAAAGGAAAAAAAAAAAACAGACATTTCTTTGAAAGTGTAATGAAAATCAAATAAGGAAGATTTGCATTAATTTCAGACGAAGAAATCTGTAATTTTTTGTTGTTTTGACTTTAAATTGTTACGCTCGCAAAAGAAAAAAAAAAGGCTCAAATTTTAGCAAAGAATAAAAAATTGTAGTTAACATTTTCCTCCATTTGAAGGCTTCTCTTATGTGACTCTCATTGATTCCTCTCTTAGGTGTGTATCAATCCAATTGACTCTGTTTTGAGAAGGATGTGGAAAGATGTGTGGGAGGTGGGATGAATTCGTTGGATTTAAAGAACCAGGAGAGAAATAATATTAAAAAATCTCAGCACTGACGATAAATCAAAAATAAGTAATGGAAAATTGATTCCATACGATTTCGAAGCTTTTTAAACCAATTTATGAAAAAAATCGTTATATAGAGATAGATATTTCGCTATATATAGACTGTTTTTAATGTAATCATGCAAAAAGGGGACCGTTCCTACTAAAAATTCGTTATATAGAGAAATTCGATGTATGGAGTTTCGCTATAGAGAACGCTCGACTGTATTTTAAATTTCAAACGATTCAGTTGGGTAGTTTTTGCTCAGTTATATGCGGACGGACTGAACGACGACTGTAGGTGCTACGTATTTATATAATTACGAACGCACCTAAAAAGGCCTATTTAAACTGTCTTTCTATTTCTCTAAACTGAAGAATTCCTTATTATTTTTGCTTTCATTTTTCGTTTGATGGAAGTTTTCCGATCTTTATTCATTTACTTATTTATTAGAACTCAACCTTTGCAAGTGAAGATGTTTTCAAAACTAATTCTTTTTCCTTAAACGGGATCACTATAAAACTTTGTTCTAAAAATTTAGTTAAAGCGTTCATGTTCATGAGATTTTCAAAAATCATTATTTTAATCATTAGTCTGCTGATAAAACATATTAAAAAGATCGATTAGATATTTAACAATGAAACTAAAGAATCTCCAATATCTATTTTTTTCTTAAAAATTGTTTAAATAAGCAAAAATTCTATAGGAATATTGAAACGTTCCAAAAATACATAATTGTTCATTAAAATCAATTTGTCACTATAAAAACTAGTGAAAAATGCTCCAAGGAGCAGTGCAAAAGAAGAATATGATTTTAATTGAGCATTAAAAAGTAATGGACAAGTGCTTCTGTTAATTACTGAGCATGAGGAAGGATAAGGGATCCCTTCTTGGCTACAACTCACTTCAATGCCAACTTTGAAAAAATCATATTTGCGCTTTTTCCATATAAAAGAAATTTGCGGTTCTTTAGTATAATTTTCCACCGTGCTTTAGATGTTAACCAGGGGTGTAGTCATAAAAATAACATAAGATATATGCTCTAAGCAGAGGGATATTCTAGAATGTGTATACTATAAGCTTTCTTGAAAAACAGAGGGTATATGGTGTTCTATTAAAAAGTCCAGAAGGTGTGCGGCGTATAGCCTGTACTACATCTCTGATGTTAACTGCACTGTTCACTCTGCACTATACTACAAATCAATTTTCTGTGCAATTATACACTTAGGGTATGCTTGGTGGCAGTGCATGAATGTGATACCTGCAGGAACTAGGTATCTGGCATTATGTCGCCTTCCTTTACATTTATGTCTAATTAAGCTGCATCTTTAATGGTTACGTCTTTACACTATACATTTTTATAGTAACTGCGACTGATTTGTTTTCACGAAAAAAGCGCAAATATGATTTTTTCAAAGTTGGCATTGAAGTGAGTTGTAGCCAAGAAGGGATCCCTTATCCTTCCTCATGCTCAGTAATTAACAGAAGCACTTGTCCATTACTTTTTAATGCTCAATTAAAATCATATTCTGCTTTTGCACTGCTCCTTGGAGTATTTTTCACTAGTCCTTCTATTTTTCCATATTCCATAGGGATACTGCACAACTTGTTTTGTATTTTATATATAGAAAACAAAATCTTATTTGTATTGAAATTAAAAAAGGCTACATACTCTAATACTCTGGTGTTACAAATTAAAAAAAAATTTTAAACAGGTTTTTCTATACCAAAATTCTACGGTGGTTTTCAAAAAAAAAAAAAAAAAATCAGTTTTTTACTAAAGTGAATAAAATAATAAATTCTTTCAAAGAATAGATTTTTCATTCAAATATCCATTATTTTTGCCAAAAACAGGAACTTTTTTTATGCAAGAGTAAAGTTTGATACAAAAACCATGCTTCTTTGTTTTCTTAATCCGTATTTATTACGGACTTATTAAAAACGTACTCCACCGCTTTTATAGGAAACGATTGCTTTACTGTGTTATGGAGCATTCTCATTGGCCATAAAGAGACATTCTATAAAAGCTGTGGAGTGACTCTGCAACAAATGGGTCAAATTTTTAACAGTGCACTGTTAAAAATCTGCTGCATTTTGCTGCAACGTCCTCCACCACTTGTATATATCTCTATTCCAACCAATGAGAAAGCGCCATTTCACGGCCAAGTAACCGTTTTCTATACAAGCAGGGGAGTGCGTTGCAGCAAAATGCAGCAGATTTTTAACAGTGTGCATATCCTTGGCGCTATAGTTTACAGGAGTGGTACATTGTTCAAAATTTGAAACTTTTGCTGCATCGCCACTCCATCGCTTTGATAGAATAACTATTTTGATCGATGAGAATCCTCGATAATGCATTTAAGTAATCGTTTTCTACTTATCTACTATATCGTTTCCGTATATTTATTTTTTCAATCAGCACCAAAGTGCGCACTTTATTAGAAGACGCGCTCTATTAGAGGGCGCATTCTATTAGAATAAATACGGTATATACTTATAGTAAATACACTTTGTTAAAGTACAGGGCCCCAATATTTGACAGGTATGCCAGGCATTTTTGCCATTGATGCCATTGTGCTAAAAACAAAATATAAATAAATGAAAAAAATGGATAAAATATAAATTTGGTATGGTGCAAAAAATTGCCTAATTTAAAATTAAAAATCAAATTTAACAGCCACCAGGGCTAGACACCGTGCATAATTATTCAGTAAATGATTCATTAACACTAGAACGCCCGGAAATTCTACTCAAGTTTGAAAATAATATTTCTCACCAGAATTTTTATTCAAAATTATTTAATTGATTTATTTAACGTAAATTTGCGTGGATTAGATTTAAATTATTTCAAGAAAATTTTTCTGGTTCGAATTGAAATTTAGTTACATGATTGGAGTCGAATCGACTCCATCCGCGCGTTCTAGTGTTAAAAAATGACAAAAATCAGCATGTCAAAAATTTCAAAAAAATTCATAATTCGTTAAAAAATTAAGTTAAAAATAAAAGAAAAAAAAGCATTCTGTATTTTTTTATGCTTAATCGAATGGTGTAACTGGTTTTTCTCTCCGATGATCACAAGTACCTTAGATTGATGACTGCCATTCTTTTATTTCATCTTGTAAAAAAACTGTTTAACCTTTTACAGGCCAAATTCAGATCCAGGCATATTTTACATTATTTTTTTGCATATTATGCCTTCTTATGCTTTAGTTAAGGGATATTAGTCATTTAATATGATGCAAATTTTTTTATATGTAATTTTCAGAATGTTCCCAATTGGGAACATTGGTTACTTCCGGTGGTCATTTTCCAGTGTTCATTTTTCATTTTCATTATTTTCCGCACATTTCCCCATAAATGATAGGAATATAACCTCTGTTTACAAAAATCTTGTTATCTAATTCAAAAAATCTGTTTCAAAAAAATCATTCTTATGACTGATTATTTTATAGTGGGCATTGATCATTTTTTATGATTTTCTGTACATTTCCTCATTAACGATAGGAAAGTAACTTCTATTTTAAAAAATCAAGGGTTCTTTTTACTCTTTCGGCTAATTTTTTTGAGTCAAGTTTGATTAAATTTAATTTGTAATAATTTTTTTAACTTATGTTCCCAATTGGGAACATTGGCCTGTAAAAGGTTAACGTAAAGCTATGAATTTTTGCAGGATTAATTAGCATTGCAAAATCTTTAAAATAAACTTAATAAACTTTACCGCAACATTCTATCTGCAATAGAACGTTAGATATACCCATTTATGACCAAGTTTGGAAAATACGCAATTTCAGAAAAACCGCCCAGCGAAATAACGTTTTCTCGATGACTACCCCGGGATAAAAAGTTTGTCTTTTGTTTAAAAAAAAAATTAAGTTTTTATCTTTAGTAGTTTTCGAGAAAAATGCTGTGACACAAAATTTTTGTCCGATTTTCAGAATACTCTACAGTACACCTACAGTATGCCATAAAAAAAAATAATTTTTGTGCTATGTTGTGCTTCTTGGTCAGACGAACATTTAAAAAAAAAATCATCAAAATTGGATAAGTATTTAGTTAGTTATTGCAAAAAGAAAAATTGAAAAATCCGTGTGCACCATCGCTCAATCATATTATTGTAGCGCGCTGCCGCGCGCACAATGATAATGCAAAACAAATTTTTATTTATTTTTTTTAAATATCTATTTTCTAGTTGAGATGTTCCAAAAATACAAGATTGCTTGTTAAAATCAATTTGTCACTAGAAAAATACAAATCAAAGCAAATTCTTTTTAAAACTACCTACTTTTCCATTTAAGCTTACCTAAAAAATATTTATTTCAACGAATCCCGTGACTAAATTCCAGATAACTTACTCGGCAGATTTATTTCAAACTGTTTATCATGAAATTCAATGAAGCATTGAAAAAGTGTAGATGTCAGGTGAAGAATGCCTTATCTTAATCGGCGGATCGTTTTTAATGAGAAAATGTTGTAAAACATTTGTAATCAAACACCTCAGCGAACATTTGAGACCTCCAATACCAACTACTTTTTCGCAGAATTTCGCAAACTATCAGGACAATCTGTCAGGAGTCCAACTTGTGAATTAAGAGAATTCCACACCTGTTCCATGGCGTCATTGTTAACCGTTTTGAGTTTGAAAATTCCTTTGCGCAACTCTGCGTATTATTTCAACACCCAGAAGAAAATTGGGTATATTTTCTTTGATGATGATAATCCTTTTAATTTCTATAAAAATCTAAATTTGGTTTATGAAAAGATGGATTTCCCTCCTATCTTTTTAAGAGTCCACACTAGTCGTTTAAAAAGTCGCGGATGATAATGTTAAATTATGGGGGCGTTATTTTAAAATATCTCGCTCAAATTTTAATGTTTTCACTTTTTTTTTTTTTTTTTTTTTTTTTTTTTTTGCATAGGATTGCTGAGGACGACGTACAACCGGGCTAGGTTTAACGTTTTCAAGTTTGGTTTCAGATTTTCTTTTTAGAAAGTATTTTAAATTTTGGAACCGGTTCTGAAATTGAAACTATCATAACATTAAAAATATGTAACCAAAATTGACAAAGTAAAAACTAACCCGGTGGTTAATCGTCCTCAGCTATCTTATGCAAAATAAATAAATAAATAAATAAAAATAAAAATTCACGTTAAAATATTAAAATTTGAGAGAGATATTTGAAAATAACGTCCCCATAGACCTAACATTATCAACAGGGTCTTTTTGAGTGAATGGAGTGGTGTCATAAGAGGCTACTTCAATTAAATGAAAAGACCCGTTCGCTAATGCTAATCGTATGAAAGAAATTTATAAAGATATCTCGGTTGCATTTCAATATTTTAAAATTATATTTTTTGCATTAGATAGTTGAGATCGATCTGTATGCATGGCGTTTTTTACTTTTTTGATTTTGTTTACAGATATTTTTTATAAGAACACTTTCATTTTCGGAATCGGTTTGGAAAGCGAAAGCGTCCAAATAAAAAATATCTGCAACCAAAATCGAAAAAGTAAAAAACGGCCTGCATTCAGGCCAATCTCAGCTATCCAATGCAAAAATAGCCATTTAAAAATGTTAAAATGCAACAGAGATATCTTTATAAATTACTTCCATAGGATTAGCATTAGCGAACGGGTCTTTTCGTTTGACTGAAGTAGCCCCTTAAGGCTACGCCTGTAGAAAACTTTCTCCTTCAAAATGGTCAACTTGCAGGGGAGAATATTAAGACAGAAACTTGCGACAAAATAAATGTCAAGTTATTTTCGTAAAAAGAGCAAAAAAAATTACTATTCGAAAATATTACGTTAAAAAGATTTATGAAGCGGTGAATTTCTCTGGCTGTCTTTTTAAGGTTATGCCTGTAAAACAGTTTTTGCAGGGAAGAATTTTAACACGAAAACTTGCGATCGAAGACGTGTCAAGTTATTTTCATAAAAAGACCAGAAAATTGCTATTCGAAAATGCTACGTTAAGGGTGTATTTCGATACAAATTGCTTATTTTCCGATTTATTTTTAAATTCATTTTTGTGCTCAAACGCATCGAAATGGCAAATTGTCTTAAATAGAAAGTACACAAGGTGCCGTGATTGTCGATTCTTTGATAAATGCAGAATATATTGCAAAAAAAAAAGCAATCAAAAACGGCAATTTGAACCGATTTTTTCGAAGCGGGATATCTGTGAACGAAAAAAAGGGTCATACTGAGAAGGTAATTGTTTATAAATCAAATTCTAATGAATTGAGCGTAAAAAGACATCACACGGCACCTGATACGTCTCTTCAAAAATCACCTCAGCAAGTTTCATGTTTCTACTTTTAAAAATGAGTCTGAAATTGTATTGGAAAATTTCGAGCTGCTGAAGGTGGAAAAGCGTTTTTTCGAATACACCCTTAAAAGGATTTATGAAAAGATTAATTTCTCTGCTGTCTTTTTAAGGCTTCGTCTGTATAAACCTTTTTATCTTCAAAATAGTTTGCATGCAGGGCTGTTAGACAACAGCCAAATTTCCCTCACTAACGTTAAGCCTATGGTTTTGGAAAGCACTTCGATATTTAAAATATCACCTGGAGAAATTAAAGTTTTTAAATTATTTTTTCTGCTCACTTTTTTTTTTTTTTTTAAAGAATGTCTCTTATCTTCTTATTTATCAAAATATTTTTAAAATCGGTGTTAACGATTCATGTGTTGAAAACTGACGAACTACGAGTAACAAACCAACGTTTCAAATAAAATTAGATATACAGTCGAGTCTCTCTATAACGAAACTCCATACATCGAATTTCTCTATATAACGAATTTTTAGCGGGAATGTTCCCCATTTTCCATGATTACATTAAAAACAGTCTCCATATAGCGAAATATTTATCTCCATAAAACGAATATTTTCATAAAATATTCTTTATTCAGTTGTAAAAAAGCTTCGAAACCACATGAAATCAATTTTCCATCGCTTATTCCTAATTTATCGTTCAGTGTTGAGTTTTTTTATATTACTTCTCTACTTGAATCTGCTTGTTCTTTGAGTCCAACGAATTCATTCCTCTCCCCTCTCCTCCCACACACCTCTTAACATCCTTCTCAAGACAGTGTCAATTGGATAGTAAAACATAAGAAGGGGGTCAATGGGAGTAATTGAAGAAAAAACAATTTACAATTGTTTCAAAAAAGCCGAATTTTGTATATTAGAAGATAACTAGCAGGGGAGACCGAGCTTAGCTCGGTCAAAATTAACTTTGTGTTCAACTCGATATAGTATTTCACTGTATCATTAACTCTGTATTATTACTGTAAAACATGTTTATAATAGTATTATTTAGAAAAACAATCAATAAGAAAACTATGTTTTTATGCGCATGTTTATAAATTTTACTTTATTTTAAAATTTACAACGAAAGGACATAGATCTAAATCACTTTTTTAGCTCGACTCTGATTGGTTTAACCATGCATCTCGAATCCTCTTAAGAATGTATAAAAAAATTCTTTACATTCTGAAAGACAATATTTTTTGCTAGATATAGCCAAATTTGGAGGCACTCTTTCATTTGGCTCCAAATACGTGTTTTGGTTTTCGTAATTTTTATAGTCAATTTTTTGGCCATATCTCGCCAATATTTTGTAAAAAATCACCAAGTTATTGGCTTTTGCCATATTCTCGTGACCCTGACCCGTATTACCCAAAATGAGCCATTAATCAAATTTGATCAAGCATGTGACATAGCTCAATCGTCTTCAGGTAATCAAAAACAGTAGAATATAAAATTGAATCAAAATTGTTTAAGCCATATTTTAGGTAAAATTAGCTTGGCAGCATTCAGCAATGAAGCGAAGTGACCCACTAATATAATTTTGTTTAACATGCGATTCAGCCCAATAGTCTTCTCGTGACAAAAAACGTTTTGTTTCAAAATTTAGGTAAAATTGATTGAGTCGTTGTTATATATAATTAGAATGACCCTAGCTCATTAAGACCCAAAATGACCCACTAATCGAATTTTCGCGAGCATGTGTCCAACCCAGATGGTTTTCTCTTGCTCAAAAACGATATAATACAAAGTATGGTCCAAATGGTGAGTACCATTTTCTATATAAAATTAGCATGACCCATCATGACCAACAAATGACCCTTATAATCGAAATCTCTCGAACGTGTGGCCTAGCTCATTAGTTTTAGCATGCAGAAAAACATTAGATACAAAATTTAGATAAAATCTATTGAGCCGTTTTTTAGATATAGTTAGTTTGACCCTGACCCCTTATGATCCAAAATGACCCATTGATCGAATTTTCTCAAATATCTGTCATAACCCTATGATTTTCTTGTGCCCGAAAACGATAAAATACAAAATTTAGTCAAAATTGCGCGAAACGTTGTCTAGATAAAATTAGAATGACCCAAAAGTGGCCCACTAATCGAAATTTCTCGAACATGTGACCTACCCCAATGATTTTCTCATGCCAAAAATATGTTGTATACAAAATTTCGTTAAAATCGACTTACCCATTCTTTAGATATAGCTTGACCTTGACCCATTAAGACCCACAAATGACCCTTATAATCGAAAGCTCTCGAATATGTGACTTAATCCATTAGTTTTCTCGTTTCTAAAAATTGTTACATACAGAATTTCGTTAATATTGATCCTGCCGTTCTTTAATTATATATAGCTTGACCCAGACCCTTTATGATCCAAAATGACCCATTAATCGAAATTTTTCGAACATGTAACCTAGTCCAATGATTTTATCATGCCAAAAAAATGTTGCATACAAAATTTCATTAAAATCGATCCACCTGTTCTTTAGATATAGTTTGACCATGACCCATTATGACCCATCATGACCCACAAATGACCCTCATAGTCGAAATCTCTCAAACATGGGATTTAGCCCATTAGTTTTCTCATGTCAAAAAACTGTCACATACAAAATTTCGTTATAATCCATCACGCCGTTCTTTAAATATAAATAGCTTGACCCAGACTCTTAATGACCCAAAATGACCCATTAATCGAAATTTTTCGATCATGTAACCTAGTCCAATGATTTTATCGTGCCAAAAAAATTTTGTATACAAAATTTCGTTAAAATCGATCCACCTGTTCTTTAGATATAGGTTGACCATGACCCATTATGACCCATCATGACCCACAAATGACCCTCATAGTCGAAATCTCTCAAACATGTGATTTAGCCCATTAGTTTTCTCATGTCAAAAAACTGTCACATACAAAATTTCGTTATAATCCATCACGCCATTCTTTAAATATAAATAGCTTGACCCGGACTCTTAATGACCCAAAATGACCCATTAATCGAAATTTTTCGAACATGTAACCTAGTCCAATGATTTTATCGTGCCAAAAAAATGTTGCATACAAAATTTCGTTAAAATCGATCCACCTGTTCTTTAGATATAGGTTGACCATGACCCATTATGACCCACAAATGACCCTCATAGTCGAAATCTCTCAAACATGTGATTTAGCCCATTAGTTTTCTCATGTCAAAAAACTGTTACATACAAAATTTCGTTATAATCCATCACGCCGTTCTTTAAATATAAATAGCTTGACCCAGACTCTTAATGACCCAATATGACCCATTGAAATTTTTTCTCGAACATGTAACCTAGCCCAATGTTTTTCTCGTGCCCGAAAACCATAGAATGCAATTTTTAGTCAAAATTGCGTGAGAAAATCGCTAGATAAAAATAGCATGACCCACAATGACCCCAAGAATGACCCACTTACCGAATTTTCTCGAACATGTTACCTAACCCAATGGTCTTCTTGTAATCCAAAACGATACAATATAAAATTTGGTCAAAATCGTTAGAGCCGTTTTTTAGATAAAAATGGCTTGACCCATAATGACCCCAAAATGACCCACTAATCGAAATTTTTCGAACATGTGACCCAGCCCAATAGTTTTCTCGTGCCAAAAAACGATTGGATACAAAATTGCCTTAAAATCCATCCAGCCGTTCTCTAGATATAAATAGCTTGATCCTGACCCATTGTGACCCAAAATGACCCAGTAATCGAATTTTCCCAAACATGGGACCTAGCCCAATGGTCTTCTCGTGCCCGAAAATGGTAAAATCCAAATTTTTGCGAAAATTGTTAGAGCCGTTTTTGAGATAAAATTTACCCCCCCACACACACACACACAATTTTTGCTCGCATTATAGTATAAGATGTGGATTCTGAGGACGGAAAAGATGCGACTTGTGCAGATTTAAAAAGAGAAATGGAAATCAATTAAGGAATGCGGAAATGTCAACAATATCTCTCTGATTTTTTAAGTGGATTACAATCTCAGTACTGCACAGCACTGATACAGTACTTACTGATAGTGATATTTTAAGCAGAGTTATGAACAATTTCAAATTCTTAATTAAACACATAAAAAATAACAATTGTTCAAAATTTACACATTAAATAAAAATTTTAACGTTATTCTCTATACATCGAATTTCTCTATATAACGATTTTTTTACTCGAACAATGGATTTCGTTACATAGAGACTCTACTGTATATATGTATTTAAAAAATATTTTGAGAAATAAGAAAAGAGGCATCCTGTTGGAAGAGTACACAGAAAAATGAAATTAAAAATAGTAATTTCCGAAGTAGATTATTTTAAAAATAAAAGTCCATTCCAAATCCATAGGTTTGACATTGGCCTTTTTAAGCGCAGATTTCAACAACAACTGTACATTACGTTAAATGTTTTCTGATATAATAAGATGCGGTATATATGGAAAGACTATAATATGACCAAAAATCTTGATATATGATTATTAAGAATTGAAATTGATTTCACATTTTCTAATACAACATCCATAATTTCTTCAAAAACTTTACAGAAAAAATAAATCTCAAACACATCATTTGAAGCAACAAAATTTTAAAATCTCAAAGTTTTCAAATTTCAGTTGAAATTTTCACAAAAAATATATAGGTAAGGTAGGAATTAGAAGCATGTTTTACGGGATATCTTTATATTTTGCGCTGAAAATTTAAACTATTTTTAAAGTGAAACAAATTTTCCAATATTGATATTAAGGATCCCAAGTATGACTAGAAGATACATTTTTCAAAGAATTTGATCAGTAGTTATGCAAAAAATTTAAGCAAAATTTGATACTTCTGCACTGAATATCAAAAGTTAGTTTGTATAACATGACAAATTAAAGGTAAGAATTAGGAAACTTGACTAGCGGACTCCGATTTTTAGTGGCCTTTTAAAATACTATAGAACTATTACTACTAATCGGCAAAGAAAATGTAAAACAATTTTCAATTTTATTTTTTAACATGAGTTATCAGTGCAATTCATTGAAAAATAATTATTTATTGATCGTTTTCGGAAAATAAGAAATAAGCACATTTCTAAAAAAAAAATTAAAGAATTACAAATACTTCTAGAATTGCACGTTGGAGAAAAAAAGGTAATCATTGGGTTTTTTTTTTTTTTTTTTTTTTTTTTTTTCGGAAAGGGGGAAGGGGAATTAAACAAGAAAAATCACGAAGAAACGTTAAATGACTAATCATTCTTTTAACGTTGCTTCAAAAAGAAAAAAAAATATGGATGATTTTATTAAAAAGGTTTAATTTTTTTATGGGTGTTGGATGGTCAAAGCAAAGAACAGATTGAAATTCTGAAAAGGATGAGAAGAAAAAAAGTTTAACAGATTTTTTTTTTTTTTTAACCTTGAAGTAAAAAACTAGGATAGAACTATAAATATAAGAATAAAGATTTTAAAACTGAATATTGGAGACAATGAGCAAAGGAAGAGGAGTACGGATAATTTAGATGACTGTTTATTTAAAAGAACTTCAAAGTAAAAAAAAAAAAAAGTAAAATAATAACACAATTAAGCTAACACATGCATAAATAACGAAGCATTCGAAAAATACCGTTTGTGTAATAGTAAGGAAAAGGAAGGGGATTCTGATTTGCTTACGCTACAAAGCTTACAACAGGTGCATATTTTTGTCGAATAAAATGGTAGAAAATTGATAGAAAGTTTTTTAAAAGAAAGTAGCAGTAAAACGATCACCAATTGTAAGTTTTTTAATGGTCACTTTGTTCAACATTACACTGTCAACATTAGAATGGTAACTTCTGAGTTATTACTTACAAGGAAGGTCTCCATACTGGGCATACTTAGAATTTTTTGAAAAAAAAAATATGAATTAAACTACTTATGTATCTAATGAATGATCAGTAAAATTTAGCGGCGGAATTACAGCACTATGTGTGTAAAAAAATAAAATAATTTCGAGTATTTGGCGCAAAAAGATGAAAGCATCACGGGATTTGGCGAAAAAGCACTTTCTCTCGCCAAAAGCAAACGATTTCAATGCACCTAAATATTTCTTGTCAATTATTTTTTAAAATGCGTGTAAATAGTATTTAATGAATTTAAATTTGAACAATGAGAGAGTTTGATATTTACATATATTTTGTATTGTATATTTATGTTGCTTTAGCAGCAATTATTTAATTTTATCACTTTAAAAACAATTTCATACATAAAAAAATCTTCTTAAATTTAAGTGTATATCAAAACAAAGGCCAGACGAAGGATGATGCAGTTGCTGTAATGCATTTCAACATTGGAGAGGTTTTTTGTTTCCATAGCAACGAAATAGAATCAACAGTGCTCAACTGGATTGAACTTAATTTCGAGCTTGAAACAATTTTAATTAATTTAAATTTTTTTGTAATTCATAAAATTTCATAGTTAATTTTAATTATAAATATATTATGACAAAACTATAGTTAACATAAATTAAAATTGATAAAATTAAAGTTATTTAAATAAAAGTTTTTTATACAAGTTCAATGTGAAACATTTCTACCTTAAAAAGTATTTGCGTAAAAAAATATGTATTTTGAAATTTTATTTTGCCGCCAAACGATGATAAATCGCCAAATAAACGAAATGTTCATTATTTTTTTACAAATGTTCCATCGGGATTCCGCCAAATTTTTTTTATAAACATATATAACCACATGAGAAGAACATTCTGTATTTTTTTTTTTTTCAAACTTTTCTAAGTATGCCCATATGGAGACCTTCCTTGTTAGCAATAAACCTCGTAAAAGAACAAAAAGAATCTACTGAGAGAGTTCAAATTAATCACAGATGTCTACTAAGAATTTATACACTACATAACACTCAAAAAAATTTATAGGATAAGGAAAGAAGCTAAAACATAACATTCAAAACAACGTAAAAATTTGTAATATCACGATTCTTCGGAATTTTTAAATGATAAATCTTGCACTGAATGTTAAAAAAAGTATTGTAACATATTACAGAATATATATCTTGTTTTTGATTTGCAAAAATTAGGTTCACACTTTTAAAACTGAATTCGAAAATTTTCAAATTAATACTTAAGGATCTCTTCCCCACTGCCACATAGAAGATTATAAACTAAGTCCCTCTATAAGTTTAATTGGGCGCCCTGTAAATTTTTTTACTCAACATTTTATGTTTATGCAGTACATATCAAAATTTAGTTTTGATAGTTCTCATGCCTCTTAAAAAAAACCAAACCGAAACTCTAACGAGAACTCGTAATGTACTAAGTATGCATATTCATATAGCATTCAAAAACTGTTCAACTACTTCAATTATCCTTAAGAGGGTCGTTCATTTAATAACTACCTGTCTTAATTTAATTTAAAAGCGCATCCAATACAACCCAGAAAAATGAGCAACAGAGATTTTTAATCCAGCAAGTCTTCCCAATATTTTGTCTGGATATACTACATATACAACATGTTACAGGAAATATATTTTACCATAGAAAAATGATGCTCAAAATTTTTTGAGTTAAATTATGGAAGTTTGCCAATCTTAAGGAGTTTGTATTTTTATACATCTAGCATGGTTATATAAATGATATATTTTAAATTTTATTTATTATGCGGATCTTCACTGAACTTTTCTGTCCGAAATTTTATGCTCAAGCAGTAAATATCAAAAACTAGTTTTGATAGTTCACAAAACTCTTAAAAGAACGAGAACTTTATGTCTACTAAGCATTTATACACTCCAAGTATCCCCTCGAAAAATCCTCTGCAGCTTCAGTTATCACTAAGAGGGTCGTTCATTAACAACCATCCGTCTTAAGTTACTTTAAAAACGCATCAGATAGGGCCTAGAAAAGTGGGCGAAATAGATTTTTAATCAAGCAAGTCTACGATATCTCGGAAAGATATACTAAATACACAACGGAGACTTTAAAAATCCGACGCAACGACTTCATCAGTCAGCTGAGCGTGCCAATAAAAGCAGCCCCCTTTGCGTCTGACGCCCCCTAATTACTCATTAGAAACGAACCCCCCTTTTAAATGAAGATCTCAGATAGGAGGGGTGGAAGAGGTTGCTCATTTTTTTCGGGTACGAAGCATCCTTGTAAAAGGCGAGTATCCGATATTCTCCTAGGCTTCACTTCATTAAGTGGTGTAATTAGTAAGTCGTGTAAATAAGGGGGTGTCGGCAACAAATGCTGCTCAGATGTCGGACGGAGGGAGGGGGAGGGGGTGGGTGAGAGAGAGTTCTTGTTTTTTGTTTCTCTCATGCACAGCGAAAACAGCTAGAAATGAAGAATCGTATTTTCTTCCGATGAAATCCGAGTTGCCACTTTCTACATCGAAATTTTTAAGAAAAATTATCACGGAGGGATTAAAAAAAATGTTTGCTCTTCAGAAAGTTTACTAGATTGCACATGTTTCTAATTAATTAAGGTTGCATTAGTTGAACAAGTCTTGCGCTTTTTTTTATGTTTGTGTGAAATTTATACGATTTCAAGATTAAATACGCAAAAAAGAAGACAATTTAGATCATTTAGAGAAAAAAATAATATACAGCAGTTATTGCTTATAATGAGCCTTCATATAAAGATTTAAATAATATACAGGCTATAATAAGTCCTCATTTAGTCATGATAATAAACAGTAGTTTTAGTCTCTGTCTAGTAAATAAATCTTATACTATGGACTTCACTTATGACAAGCCTTAATTTACTGAGCTTAATAATATATAACCAGTGGACCTAAGGAAGCCTTTCGCAGTGAAATCTTTGAAAATTTTCGCCGATACTTTATTATTAATTTTTAACGATTTTTTTTCTTCAAGCAGCGTGTTTGAACGTATTATCTTAAACTGTTAAAAACGTGTCTAATACTTGATTCATTTATACACGTTTCCTGAGTGCATAGAAAGAGGAAAGTTTACATCTGAAATAAAATGTGTCTGCAAACCCGTGCAAAAGTCCTTTTTTTTTTTTTTCCTCAATGCAAGTTTAAACTTAAAAAAAAGAGGGTGGGGCATAAAAACATCTGGTAATAACATTAATCAAGTCAGAATATTATCTCATTTATTCCGTCAAAGTGGTTATAAGAAAGGATCAAAGATAGCAAAATGCACATACTAGGAAAAATTAACTTTCAAATTTTAACAGTATTAGGAAAACACGAGATATTTAAATATGTCGAAACAATTAAAATAAAAAATCGCCTTTTTGGCAGTTTAGATCCTTTTCTCCGCCTTTTTGCCTAAAGTATATATCCTTAGATATATTATCCGGGGAAAAAAATGTTGTACATTCAAAATTAATAGTCAAGTTTTAAAATTTATCACACAAATGCGCGATTTTAAATCATTAAACACTGCGTGCATGATAAAACTCTACATTTGGAATATAGAAAACAGTTTTTCAACAATAGTATTGTAACATCTATTACAAAATTAAATGAAAAATTTATACAAACAGTCTTTTTAATATAATTTTAGCACAAAATTAAAATCTTGAGTGCAAACAAATAACAAAATATATTACTTTTTGGTTTTAGCATACATATTATTTATAAAAAAAAAACTCACATTTGATTAATATTTTTAAAGCTGTCGCTTATATAGTTTGAAGGTAATAGTACATACGAACTCCAGATTTACTAATATGAGAAAATAAGTTTTAAAGTTTCAATATCTACGGACCTGCAACAGTACCCACTGTCTGTAAATGTTTATAACTCAAAAAATAATGCAGATTTTTGAATGAGATTTTTTTTTTTTTTTTTTTTTTTTTTTTTGCTTAAAAAAATTAAAAATTCAGAATAAAAATCACAAAACTTTTTTTTTCAAGTTTTAAAAAAAGGTTCCGTGTTTCCTTAAAAGGTTACTTTAGTAAACTGAAACGACCATCTCACTCATGCTAATCCTATGGGAAAAAAATTAAAGATATATAATTTAAATTTCATTATTTTTAAACAATTTTTTTTTTCTTTGTCTCGATGAGATCGATCTGTACAAAGCAGTTTTCTTTTTCGATTTTGTTTGGTATTTTTAATGAAAACATTTTCATTTTCGGAATCTGTTTGGAAAGGGTAAGCATCCTTTCAATAACATCTGTAAATGAAATCGAATAAGTAAAAATCGGAAGGTGTAGAGATCGACCTCAGCTATACAATGCAAAAATAATTGTTTAAGGATACTGAAATAATAACGAGATATTTAAAAATTTCTTCCACAGGATTAGCATTATTGAGTGAATCTTTCAAGGTGACTGAAAGAGTTCATAAATAACGATATAATAGTTTCAGAAAAACCATAGGACAAAGTAAAATAAATTGAATACATGTAAAATACAATTTAATCTAATATTATAAAACGTAGCTTTTGAGCTATACTTTGCTATATATTGAATTTTATGTATTTGAATATAAAAAAAAAGAAATATATTCAAAATCTTATGAAATTTTCAGCCTTTTGCACCCTATTTCTGAACTTAACTACCTTTAACTTTTCCAATAATATTTAGTTTTAAAAACTATGCAAAGTTTTATTTGTATATGTAAACCAGACTGGCATAAAAAATATCAGGGATTTTAACTAATATGAAAAGTGCATGGAGCACTTAGAAAAGATCTTCATAACGCTTAAAATATTCAGAAAATTTTTTCTTTAAAAAATAAATTTCTTGAGTGATAAATACATGCCATTATTCATACAGCGTGTCACTAATTAGTATTTAAAGTTCAATAAAACAAAAACAAAAAAAAAAAAATTTGAAAATCCCTGTTTTCTTAAGGGAAAACACAATTGCGACGCTACGCCAGTTTATATTAATTTATATATATATACTCTAATATTACATATTCATTTATAATATGTAACTAAATTTTATTCAAGTCTTTGATTCATTGTATTTGATAGAACAGTGTAAGAACTTCGCACAAGTTGAAGTTTTCAGCTCTCCAAAAAATTTTATATTTTAGCTAAAAACTCCATTAACTACCGAAATACTCGAGCGATTTCGATAAAGAAAAAATTTTGATTGTAGAATATTCATATAATGTCCTATGTCGCAGATAGTTTCTGAAAAAAATTATTTTCACTCAGTTCACTCAGTTTCAGCCATCAAAAACTTCTGAAAAATTCGTTACTCTAAATTTAAAAATCTTAGCCGCATTAAAATGCCATCTGTCATAAGTCTTGAGCATAATTCAGTGAATATAGATTCCAAATTTCATCAAAATCGGCCGAGTAGTTTCCTAATAAACGGGTCTAGTTCGCATATTTCCCATAAAATAGAATGATGACATAACAATTGTCTTTTACATTTTGGTTACGAAACTGATAACTGTCGCTAATAGTAGATAAATAAATAAATAGGATTTCATTTCCTGAAAAAGTCTCTCCCCCCCTATCTAATACTTTCACTCCTCCTGTCCACAAGCCGATTCTGAAAACAGAAAACGAAACTGGAAAGTGAATCTTCTAAACCCCTGCTACCGGTCAGATTCTTTGGAAATTTATCTGAATTAGAAATTAACGGGATAAAGTTTATAACATCAATTGTAAAATCCAAACTTGTTTCTTTTTAAAATGTTCATTGTTTTACTTAAAAGGCAATTAAAATAATCAAAGAAATCTTATAAGTTAACTAAACTTATATATGTATAATATATATATAAATAATGTTTCGCCATTCATTATTCCCAAACTCTTATGATATCTAAATTTTTCCCTTGCTTTTAATATTATCTTAACATATTTAATGTATTTAATTACATATCTTTAATCTACGCATTCTTTATTTTCTCAGCCTTAAAACACTTTAATCTGTTAAAAACAATACTTTTCCTAAAATTCCATTATTTTATTCTTTCATTTGTTTCTAATACCCTTTATTCACGTTTTAAAAATCATTCGATATCCCATAATTCCATGCGAAGCGACGCGCCCAAGCCCGATTACGTAATTCTTATATATTCATCAATTATATATTCATCCGATCAACTGGGAGAATTTATTTTCTTTTTCGCTCGTTTTAAATTTCGTATTGGCTAAAGATGCTTTCTAAAAAATTTATTGGCAGCATTGAATGTTGTTGTCAAATCCAGTATTCCTGCGCCCTTTGGTATATAACGATTAGCAGTGACTTGGAAGAGACAATTCTATATTTTTCCATGTGTTAAAGAGATCTTTGTAATTTGGCGGAGAAAAGTCTTTAACAGATGCAGCTCTGTTCTTTTAATATCATCTGTTTTACTGTGGCGGCATGTTACGCAGGTACAGAGTTTTAAAAGAAGTAGTGTGGGATTATTTCCTTATGATGAGATTCACTAATAAATTTATTTAAAAGGATGTCGTCCGATTTAATGGGAAATTTTCCAAGGAATCCATTATTTGTTTTAATACCTTGCGCGTTCTATGACTGCCAATTAAAGATCCTACGATTGCGCTGCTAACCAAAAATTGTATATCAATCGTTAAACCACTCCATATCGATTTGATATAGAGAAGTATTTTAAATATTTATAAATAATGTGGTTTAATAAAAGAAACTGCAGTTTAATAAACAGTAGTTTAATAAAAGAACTCTACTTCAAACTAATAATTATTGGCTCTCTCATTTTCAAAACGAAGTGAAGTATATATTTAAATAAACTAGCTGATCCACCGGGCGTTGCCCGGGACCTTAGATGTTTTCAAAAAAAAATTGCAAATATTTAAATTCTCCATTCATACTAAAATAGAAAAAAAAATTATTTGGAGAATATTTTAAATTTAACCTGAGTGAACACAGGTATGTATTTCTGTTGCGAAAATAATGTTATGGCAGGAAAAAGAAACATAGCTGTTGATTTGAGCTGTTATGAACCACAAAAATAATGCAATAATTTAATTATTTGAAAATTCCTTTCTTCAAAGAGACCTGCTCATTGAAAACCTTCTGAGCAGGCGCGCGACGTGCGCTGCACATCTGAATAAAACACAAAAAAGAACATAAAAGGAGTAATTGCTTAATTTACTACATTTTTTTAGAGGATGCCATGGATGAATTTTGAAGATAGATTAAAAATCAATCAGGAAAAACAAAGTCATCAAAGCAGGAAATATTAACGAATGCGTGTGCAATTTGTTGCTAGCATTCATCCGTAAAATGAAGTCGTTAACAGACTTGTATAAAACCAAAAACTTTCTGCGCACGTAATATTCGGTCAAAACTTTCTGCAAATTAATTTAATATTGAGTGTAATTCGCATTTTTGCGCAATTCATGGTCATCATTCGCGTTTTTTATGCGATTTATGAATGTAATTTGCATTTTTATAGCGATTTATGGACGTAATTCGCGTTTTTTATGCGATTAATGAATGTAATTCACATTTTACGCGATTTATCGACGTAATTTGCTATTTTTATGCGATTCATAGGCGTAATTTGCGTTTTTTGAGCTCTCTGTCGACGAAATTCGCGTTTTTTGATCGATTTATTGACGTAATTCGAGTTTTTATGCAATTTATGAACGTAATTCGCTTTTTTTTACACAATTCTTGGACGTAATTCGCGTTTTTTTGCAATTTATGAACGTTATTCGCGTTTTTTTTTTTTTTTTTTTTTTGCACGATTTATGCACATAATTCGCGTTTTTTAAACGATTTATGGACGTAATTTGCGTTTTTACGCGATTCATGGAGGTAATTTGCGTTTTTTTGAGCGATTCATAAACGTAATTCGCGTTTTTTATGAGATTCATGAACGCAATTCGCATTTATTATGCAATTTATGAACGCAATTCGCTATTTTTATGCGATTTATAGACGTAATTTGCGTTTCAGCTTTCTGCCGACGAAATTCACGTTTTTTGAGCGATTTATGAAAGTAATTCGCGTTTTACTACACGATTCATAGACGGAATTCGCGTTTTTCTTTCAATTTATGAACGTAATTCTCGCTTTTTTACACGATTCATGGATGTAATTCGCGTTTTGAGCAATTTGTGAACGTAATTCGCGTTTTTTAAGCAATTCATGGACACAATTCGCGTTTTTGAGTAATTCATGGATGTAGTTCGTGTTTTTTACGCAATTCATGCATGTAATTCACGTTTTTTACGGGATTCATGCACGAAATTCGTATTTTTTACGCGATTCATGAATGGAATTTACGTTTTTATTGCTGTGTTTGGACGAAATTCGCATTTTTTACTCAGCCTTTTGACGAAATTCACGTTTTTCGCGCGGTATTTTGTCGAAATGTTGGCTTTTTTACACGATTCTTTGTTATGATGCACGTTTTTTACGCAATTCTTTGTTGCAATTTCATGCTTTTACGCGATTCTTTATTAAAATTCACGATTCTTTCGAGGTTTTTTGACGACATTCGTATTAACAGTAAATAATTTGTTCATAAAATTGAGGGATTGTTTTTAATTTTTGGTACTAAAAAGAAAAAATACAAAAATAAAAATTGTTTCTTTCTTAAAATTTTCTGCAAACTTCATAAAATTTTCTGCGCACGGCGTGCTCGCGTGCGTCAATATTATACAACTCTGGTCGTTAAATCCCATATTTACCGCCTGCTCGTATTGGCTGACTACTTCGTTGCCACGGATTGGTGGCTAGCTGCAAATAGCACCTAACCTTGCTATTTCGTTGCCGTAGATTGGTGGAATGTTGCAAATATTCTCTTACCCAGTAACTTTTTTTTTTTTTTAAATCTAAATGAAAATTAAAAAATCCAGCTGCGAAGTTCACTTTCCGGTGTTAGATGGCAAAAAGTTCAGAGACCCGAGTGTTATAATTTCAGTATTATCAGCAGTCAGGCAAAGAGATTTTTTATATAAAGAGAAACAACAATTTGTTATTGAAATAGTCTTCAATGAAGAGCTTGGATAAAACTTAAAAATACCAAGAAATTTTAAATAATATTTTGATTATTTTAATCGCCTTTTTTAGTAAAACAGTGAGCTTTTTAAAGTTCATGTTATGTATTTAATGTTTGAATAACGGTGAAAATTGATTGATTATCTTAGGTTTTTATTTTTTACACATTTCTTTTCGTACTTATAAAGGACTAAGAATGCGTGTAGAAAACTATGTATATTTTATTTTTATTTTATTTATTTTTTATGTATTTTTAATTTATTTATTTCTATTTTATTATCCCCTGAACACCATGGATGTAGCGAGAAGAGATTGATTGGGTTCCGGCCAATTTTCATTCATATGGCCTGATATATTTATACTTTCCGGTTCAGGGCAGACTTAGCTGGACCAAACGGGACCCTGATTTTCTATTCTAAACATAGTCACTGACCAAAATTTTCAGGCCCGGGCCCAACCCCGATCAGAATAAATAGGTTCGGTTTGGGTTAGACTCGCACCTTATGGAAGCTCATTAACCCGAATTTATAACACTTCAAAATTCCTCCTTCACTCCCTGGCTAAAAATAGGATCACATTTTATTTACTTATTCTTATAAAAATTGCTAGTAATTTACGTTCATTTAACGAAATTTTTAGAAATTCAATTTTGTTTAATAAATTTAAGATATAATTTTTAAAAATTTATTTTTCTTGCTAGAGCTTTAAAATTATTATTCTTTTTCCCTCCTTTTTACTTACCCATCATACGTAGTATAGGGTAAGTCTTGCAATCGTTTTGAAAATCGAAAAAAAAAATTTGACGGATTTACACGTTTTAGATAGTAGAGATTCCGAAAAACATATTTTTAGAAAAAAAAATTTGCCGTCCGTCTGTCTGTCTGTAAACGCTCTATCTCCCGAACAAATTGAGATAGAGACTTGAAATTTTGTATGTAGTTAGTATGTAAGAATGGGACGAACCCTATTTGATACCAGCAACCTCGATTATCTGGAACTATTTTTTTCGGACTCTCGAAAAATTCGTTCTGATGAAAGGTATATAAAAATTTTCGAATTTTTTTGTTCTAAGGAATGAACGTAAAAGTCAATAAAATAACACACATTTTGCATATCGAACGAAGTCGATCGGATTTTTAGTTGCCGAGATATTTGTAATCTTGTTTTGAACATTCTTCGATTTTTCATGACCCTGTATTTCATTCAAATTTCAATTCAGAAGTATATTTTAATTGGAAATGAGACGCTTAATACGACACAGTTAATTGTTAATTAATAGAATTATTATTTTTGGAGTTATAAGGATGTTTCTTTTACACAGTTCGGTACTACTTGAGTAGTTTGGCGTTTTATATAATTTGTCGAAATTGGTACATCAGCAGTTCTTTAATATAGCATTACTATGTATATTAACAATATTTAAATTTTGTTTAATGTGAATTGCAATGCATTGTATAAATAGTTTTCACATGTTTTATTTTCATATACATATCCATGATGAGTAAGTATTACGGTGGCCCCCAACGACTTGTTTTCTTTCATTTTAAAATTAGTTAATATTCTTGTTGAATCTTCATTTAAAATGTAATTCTCTATTTTTCAAATCATTTTCAGTGCATTTGATTGGCTAGAAAAGCATTAATATTGTTTTTCTGTATTCCATTAATTTCGAACATAATCTGAAAATAAAGTTTATTTTTGAATAATCTTAATTGCAAAATAATGTTTCAGAAATATTGGCATGTTTTGTGGAAATTCTGATGACTCTGTTAACCCTTTATCTACCGAATTATAAATTCATGAAAATTTTACATTCTAAAGCATTTTACGTAAATTGTTTAAACTAAATTAAAAGATATACATAATCATTTAATAATCTTTTGAAGGACTTTAGAAGGATTGAAGGATTTAGAAGGATTCATTAAATTTTAATTTACAGGGATTTTGTGCAATATTTATAATATCATTTAAATCTTATAATTTAAATTGTTTTCTTAGTATTTTGTAGAATTATAAAATGTACAAATATGATGTTCTTGCAATATAGAAATATGAAATGAAAAAAAATCTCCCTCTCTCAGACAGTTGAAAAAATACAAAGGCAAAAGTACAGAACATCCTTTTAAAAATATTTTGTTTTCTGTAAGCAATAATACTTTTGGAACAAAATAAAGTAAGCATCTGTAACTCATTCTAATCAGTTTTACAACTAATTTACGTTTTAAAATAAATTTATAATTAGTAATTTTAATGGAACTTATAAGTACCGTCGGTAGATAAAGGGTTAAGGGGGCTCAAGGGTTGATCGATACGGAAAAACATATAAACAGAGCTCTCGCTTCAAGTCCATATAAAAACAGAAGTATTCAATGTAATTAATTTAAACTTTCTGATATTTTAAAGGTATGTTTGTAGTCTTAGAAAATTATAAAATGAAATACTTCAATGTATAAGAAAAAATAGCAAAATTTATGTAACACAATTTTCGAAAAAAAAAAATTATGTATTATAGTACCAACACCAAGATATCTTAACGTTGAATTGACATAAGAACCTAATTTTTGCTTTAAAATGATCCGGAAACTTTACTCTATAGAATGAATTAAGGATACAACTCAAAAACAACATTATTAAAAAAACTCTCAAATTTGAAAATTGAAAAACTAAAAAATACAACTTTTTTTTTCATTAAAAATACTCAAAATATTACTATCTAAACGATATTAATTTATTCTGTAGATAATGATGTTATACGCATGAAAAAATTTTTTAAGCCATTCCATCAAAAAGTTTTTTTTTTAAATCTTGGTGTTAGTCGTCAAAAATCAAGTTTTGAGAAAATGCGACTTAAAGTTGAAATTATATGGGTGCGGCTATGAAATTGCCGCTGATACATAAATGCTTATAACTCCGTTAAAAATGCAAATATTTTTATGCGGTTTTTACATTGAGTTAAAAATTAATTGAATAATCAAACTAGATGATAAAAAAATCGATTTTTTGAAAAGTTTTCAACCCCTGAGCCCCCTTAAGCCAATTACATTTTGTACAGACCGAGACGGATAGGGGCAGAACTTTAAGCTTTTATACCAGGACTAGCGTATAAATTTGTTATACGGATCAGGTCGCGCTAGGTTGCAGACCTCTAATTGCGATATTATTAAAGTAACTAAAATAAGAGAAATTACTTCATTTGCTAAATTTCAATACACATTATAATTTAAAATTATATGCAATTACACGCAGGTTTTTTTTTTAATATTTGAAACAAGAAATAAAGAAAACATGTTATGGGAGCGAAGGATCTAAAAAATGGATTTTAAATAAATGAATTACCATCCGAAAGAAAAAAAAATAACAACTCTAATAAATTGATACTTTAATGCAAAAATGACGTAGTCCAGATTTAAATGCCACAAGACGTCATCTTGTATTTTTTATTTAGATTTTAAAGAAGTGTTACGTAATTTCTTAATTATAAATATAATTTCAAGTGAATTAATCTTCTTTTCTCAAATGTTTCTCATTATTTCTTTTTAATTACATTTTCAAATCTTTTTAACCATTAAATACATTGTGTAACTTCCTTTTGTTATGGGAGGGGGACACTTAGTGCTTTCTATTTATCTTTTGGTAAACTGATTTGTGTTACTGACGTAAAATAAAAATTTGTACTCATGAAGGCTAACTTTGTGTCCCGATTTGTTGATCACGGTAAGGTTATAAATAACTTCTGTTTATACTGCTTGCCATGGATTCCATGGGAATTTTTTCCTCTCTCTGTATACAGTAGTCATTATGAAACCTAAAAATTATTAAAAGCATTATACTAATTATTATATCATTGAGTAGATTTTAGTGTGCAACGTCAACCTTTAAAGCAAGTCTATAATTTAAAATGATCATTTCCTGGAGCCTTTTTGTTATGTAACTCAGGCAGGGTTCTTACACTATTCTGGTTTTAAAAAAACTGACTTTTCAGGTTCTCTCTGATTTTTCTCAAAAATTCTGCCTTATATGATGTAAAATCCTCCACGTTAGACACCTTTAATCGTGATAAATGATATAAAAAAAAATATGCACTACAAGATTTCAGACTTTTAGTTATTTCTTTCATATCATGCTATTGTTACATAATTTGTATAAATTGTATATAAAAAGTTTAGACTGGAAGAATAATTCAAAATTTCATCATTTATGATAACAACCGAGATTTTAAAAGAAAGTAATGCATCAAAAATTCTCCGACATTTCCCTAACCATTTCAAATATTTAAAAATTTCCCCGAGTTCTTTTGCCTAGATTTTAGAATTTCCTGATTTTTCACTATTTTCCAGGTTTTCCTTAACCCTTTCGGGACGAGCGACAGGTATACGTGCCGCAAAAAGGCTTAAGAATCCTTGTTTATTCCCACCAGTAAAATTTTACTGTAAAATTTGCCTTATTAAATCGGAGAATTTTTTTCGATTTAATAAGGCACAAATTTCTGTTTTTAAAAACCAGTGACAAAACATTAAAAATTTCGTAAAAGGTTCCCGTCGCGAAGGAATTAATCCATAAGAACACTGCACACATCAACACTGCCAGAAGTGACATGATGTCCAACAGAAATATAAATTTTTTCACTATTTTTTTCTGAAGGATAATTAAAAATAGACTCAGATATAATGTTTTCCGAAAAATCATGAATAAAGAGTTATTGCGTTCGGTGCCCACCACTGTAAAAATTAAAGACCCAAATTGGGTTGAAAGATTTTTGGGTATAGTAATGCTCCTAAAATGGTAGAGTAGTTTTCCCAAAATAGATAACCCAAAATGGTTCAAAACAGAGCAGATTCTTAATAACATTAAATTAATCAAAATTTCTGAGGTATAATGTATAAACTATCTAAGATATTTTGATTGTTTTAATGTTATTAAGAATCTGACGTTTTTGAAAACCATTTTGGACTACAAACTGAACTTTCCAAATCGGAACACTGCTGTACCTAAAAATCTTTCAACCCAATTTGGGTATTTTGTTTTTACAGTGTGAGTACGATAATTTTAAAGGCCTCGTGAAAATTAACCTTTATTCTCTTACTAGCGGCCTTCGCCCGCTACGCTGGTCGGTTTATCTAAAGAAATCTTGAAGAAGTAGTTAGATAAGGTTCAGACATACATTAAAAAAAAAAAAAAAGCAAGTCGATCATTCAAAAAACGTTGGGAAATATCAAATATTTACTGTAATTTTTTAAGAAAAACAAAGTTTCGAAAAAAAAAATTAAATCGAAAAAAAAATTACACTGACATATTAATGCAAGGAAATTTTCCCAGAGAGAAAATTCGCCTTGAATACAATATTTCAAATTCTTTTAATTGCTTATAGGCGTTAATGCCAACATAGTGAAAAAAAATTCCATGCTGGGAATCGAACCCGGGCCATCAGTATGGCGCACTGACGTTCTACCGACTAAACCACATGGAACGACAGCCAGCTTGAAACTTTCTCATACTTAAGTAGACTGGCGAAAACATAACGATAGCGCGTTTTAAAATCGCACAGTGACATCTATTGGATTTTATATGTACTAAAAAACGTTATGTACTAAAAAACGTGAGCAGCGCACCTAATAGTTTCTTTTGTTTCTTTTTGTTACTTTTTTGTCTGTTGTCCGATTTTGATGAAACAAAGCCTATACACTGCCCGGGAGTGTGCATTCCTCATTAGTGAAAACCGCATAAAAATCCATTCAGTAGTTACGAAGATAACCTCGAACAAACAGACAGACAGACAGACAGACAGACAGACAGACAAAAAATTCAAAAAAAATTTTTTTGTGTTTCATTGGTTTTCTTTTATCGCCCTGACTCCATTTTTGTCAATTATCTTCAATGTACAGACACACCGGGTCCTACTGTTTTATTATATGTATAGATTTCTATTTTAAGGGCTCGGTCTTCAAAAAGATACACCAGCCTTATTATTATAAAATGGAATCTGTTTCTCATATCGTGTGATAAATTCATTCATTTATTTATGTTCTTCGGTCCCATTTCTTAGAGGAACTTTAAGTATGTGTCCCGAAGTTATAGACAGAGTAAAAACTTTTTACACTTATCTTTTAAATAATTAAACCTGATATTGAGTAAATATCAGGGCTGGCAAGTTTCTGCCAGTAAGTGGCAAAAACTGGCAGAAACTAAGAAGTAATACTTATAAGAACTTTAACCTGCAATGATTCATAATTCACACATGTTTTTAATATGTAAAGAATGCAGTTAAAAAAATAAGCTAGCCTAAAAGCTAACACTGCATTAAATGGGATTCGAATCTTGTATTTATAAGTTTAAATGATATTTCCATCATTAAATAAAGCTAAGTAAATATTATGAGCAGCTGCAATAGAACAATCATGTTTTATACTTCATGTTTAATCCAAATTATTATTTGTTATTTATCATAAAATAAAATGTATAAGCAATTAAATACTACTAAAAAGTCTCAGATTATGTCGTGAAATTAATTTATGCCAGTTATTGCCAGTTTCTACCAGTTGTTGCCAGCTTCTGCCGGTTTAAACCACTTTCTGCCATTTGTTTCTGCCGGCAAAAACCCAGCCCTGGTAAATATTGATAGTATACATAAAAATATTTTATAGAATAACTTGATCGACTCTGTAACAAAGTTTTGATTGGCTTTTCCAGATAAACTGAATAAAAGCAAAAACAATGAACTCAAATAATTACAGCAGAAGAAGCTAATAAAGATTTATTCTAAAGAGTTAAAAGTAGAAAATCAAAGGAAAACTGGCGAATTTTTTCTTGGAAGATAGACAATTTTTTCTGTTGACTGTATGTCTCTGTTGGTGGGTGCGTTTCCGACATTATAATCACAGTAAAAACCTTTTATTGATCTCTTATGTAAAACTATTACTGGGTAAGTATTAATACTATTAGTATAAAGATTTTATATAATAGTTCGGTTAGAAATGACTCGGTTACGAAATATCGTTTGATTTAATTAGATAAACCGACGGATTTCTCATACGTGCTATCTTTGTTCTGGGGATAAACTAATAAGAACAAAATATAGACAGTGAGTCAATTACAGTAAAAGAAGCTATCGAAGATTTATTATAGAGTCAAATAAGCAACAATCGTACAAATTCTCGGAGACAAACTGGGAAAATGTTTTGACAGAAAGACACATTTTCTTAAATCCGTGAGTAAGTGGTCTTTTTCCGACATTACAAACACAGTAAAAATGTTTTATTTATATATTTTAAGTAATTAAAATCATTACTTAGTATTGATATTAATTCAAATATATACATTGGCTTGATAAAATAATTATTTGGTAGTAACGTTTTGTTTGACTTTACCGGATAAACCGAATAACAATAGAAATAGATGGCGCAGTTAGATACAAAAGAAGAAACTAATGAAGATTTATTCTGGAGAGTTAAACAATAGTCGTATAAATTCGAAAACAAAATGGCAAAGTTTCCTCTCGACTGATGGACACCTCATTTTTTTTCTTGAAATAGCAAGTGGTCTTGTTTCCGACAGTAAAAACGTTTTACTAATATCTTTCAAATAATTAAAACTGCTTTGTAGTAATATTAATAAAAAGATTTCATACAGTGGCTTGATAACAAAGGATTTGTAACGATGTATTGCCTGGCTTTACCGGATAAACCCAATAAGAGTAAAAACAATTAATTACAGTAAAAGAAGCTAACGAAGATTTATTCCAGAATGAGCCGAAGACAAAGTGATGAAATTTCCTCCCCAGCACACGGACACCTCATTTTCTTAAAACCGGGGACAGATGGACTCATTTCCTACTCCTGATCCTCGGATTCTTAATCTCCTTTTTCTTCACCCCATTTGTTACACATCTGATCCTCTTATTCACTATACGTCTGCACGCTCCCTCCATTCTATCCAGCTAATCCCCCCGGTTCAAAGGGGGGCAGAACAAGGGGGGATCCAGGGATAAGTCGGGAATTAGCAGGCCAGCTAGTGTGGATGCAAACAAGTCCGAACTATTTGGCAGAGATTGGATGGACATGCAGCGAGCTTAAATTTAAATAATACTTTATTGTTTCCCGTACGACAGAATTCTATCTCGCTCTGTAAAAGGAGATATTGATTTATCGAATGTACAGATAGATTCAAGAGATGGTCATTCTGTTGATTAGATAGCAGTATTCAATATCAGGAGTGTCCAAATACTTCTCCAACGGTCAATAAAAGTATAGCAGCGAACGAATCCCTTAAAACTTGGTCGTCGTCGTTCTCCCCCCTCATATCTGCTTCTTTGTCAAATAATTAATCATTGGAAGCTTTTGGAGCTTTGGTCAGCAGAGTCCCGGATGAAAATCCTTAAATATTGATTAACAACTCTAAAAAGGTAATCATCATCATCTCGCGTATCGCAGAGGGACAACGTGAGGCAATACGATAACTAGAAGAAAAGAAAGAGAGATGGGGATGTAACTTTAAATTAATGAAAATAAACTGTAAATCTATCGCGTATATGCTACAGCATAATTTTATGCATTCAATCACAGTTATACTAAGAAAGAATGGTTTTAAAATTTTTGTATTCACAAAAATAAAAAAAATTGCAACGGAAAAAAATCCGTGTTTAGATTAAGAAAACAAAAGTAAACTGCTGATGAAATAATAGAATTTTAACAAAGTTAAACTACCGTAAAACAGACACACACACACAAAAAGTCTGAAATAAGGTGGGGGGGGGGGAGCTCTTGGGCAAATATAATTGAAAAAAATAATAAACTACTGATCTATCAAATTAAACGTGAACCAAAATTATGTACCTTATATTCCTTATTCCTTATTTTTCTATTTTGTTAGAGATTTTTCTTTCTAAAAACCATTTAAAAATTAAAATATTTTTTTTAAAGTAATTGGGGGGGGGGGGGGGGAATTATTTCATCAACATGACAGTTTGACCGTTTGTGTTTGAAGCAGAAATTTAAGATGAAAATAAAAGTTGGTACAGTATTGAATTAATAATAATAAAGTGCTAACATGTGTAATTAATTTTTGAAATATTAAAATGTACGTATGAGACAGAACAAAGATTTAGGATTGGCAAGTGTGTGTGTGTGTGTGTGTGTGTGTGTGTGTAAGTAAGGGGGGGGGGTCCCTTTATATAAAGATTGGAACATTTGAATACTAAGTCCATCTTCGATACTAGTGCTTTTTACTATGTCAATTTTTACTAAATACGCATTTACCCATAACTAATTAATGAATATATTAAAAAGGTGCTATCAGTGACATGTTTATCTAACCCGCCAATGTTAAACCTATGGACCAGTAATATATTAGTATTTTTAAAGTACTCCTCAGAAGATTGATATTTTTAACTTTTTATTCCTCCTATTCCTTTTGTACAATATTTTTAAGTTTGTTAAATATTTCTAAAATATACTACATTTTTTTTTATATGAAGTTAAAATTCTATACAGTTTTCACAAAATTTTAACACAGGATATTATAAATTAAATATATGTTTTAGAAATATTTTGACGACAAAAACAGACATTTTTAAAAAGAGTACACAGAAAAAAGTAAAAAATATTAACCGCTTCCCTGTAATGCTCGTACGTCGTACGGGCAACGTGTTTTTGCCCATCACGATGTGCCCGTACCATATACGGGCAACCATACTCTAATCATTAATGTATTATTCTCACCTTCAATATTTTACTGTAAATTTTGTATTATTTAATCCAAGTATTTTTCAGATAGAACAAAAATTTTTGTTTTGAAAATTACTTATTAAAAGATTAAAAAATTATAGACTAACTAAAAAAAAATAGACTTTTGAAAGTTTATAAAAAATATATTGATCAGTTAAGTAATTAATTTTCTGGACGAATACACTATATTGCCATTGATTATGGGACACTTGCGATTTTAGACATTTTACTAAATATCTAAAAAAATACATGAGGAATCATCTCGAAACTCTTAGTGTATAAATATAATAGTATACGTCATACATCTCCGTGAAGAGTTTTTACCGAAACTTCATAGGGGACCGTCAACAAATTAAAAAAGAATGAATATCTTTTGAATAACCCTGTCAAAACTAATGTAGCAAAAGCGCTCAAACTCTAGATTATGATTGAATGCCTTATTGTAATACACTGTGTTCATTTTTATGCAAATAGCATACATATTCGCAGAGTAATTAAGGTTTTTATAAAAATGGTCCCAAATTTTTCCAAGTTTTTTCCTTATAATTTTCAGAGTTCTTAATATAAAATAATATTTTTTTCAGAAAATATGACAAACAACATTGCACACAGTACCCTGTAATCAGAATTAAAAAATAATGAAAATTGTATACAAAATGAGTTGGTTTACTAAATAATTTTTTACTGCGCATGCGTCAACGATATCAAAATTTCATTTGCATATTATGTTAGCTAAATGTATAGAGCAACTTTTGTGAAAGTCACAAAATCATAACTTGAAAATTCTGAAAATAATCGTCAATTGAATAAGTTGAAAATCCGTTATTCTCAAAATGAAGCAAAAACAAGAGGGGTTGTATCCATATATTCATTGATTAGTGTCAATATAAAATACACAATACGGGATGTTACGACTACTTTTGGATAAAATCCCTCATTTTTTTGCTTCATTTTGGAAACAACGGATTTTGTCCTTTTTCTATAGACGATTACTTTCAGAATTTTCAAGCTATAATTTTGAGACTTTTACAAAAGTTGCTCTATACATTTAGCTAACATAATATGCAAATGAAATTTTGATATCTTTGACGCATGCGCAGTAAAAAATTATTTAGTAATCCTACTCATTTTTCACACAATTTTTATTATTTTTTAATTCTGATTGCAGGGTACTGTGTGCAATGTTGTTTGTCATATTTTCTAAAAAAAATATTATTTTATATTAAGAACTCTGAAAATTATAAGGAAAAAACTTAGAAAAATTTGGGGCCATTTTTATAAAAACCTTAATTACTCTGCGAGTATGCATGCTATTTGCATAAAAATGTGCACAGTGTATTACAATAAGGCATTCAATCATAATCTAGAGTTTGAGCGCTTTTGCTACATTAGTTTTGACAGGGTTATTCAAAAGATATTCATTCTTTTTTAATTTGTTGACGGTCCCCTGTGGAGTTTCGGTAAAAAATCTTCACGTAGATGTATGACGTATACTATTATATTTATACACTAAGAGTTTCGAGATGATTCCTCATGTATTTTTCTAGATATTTAGTAAAATGTCTAAAATCGCAAGTGTCCCATAATCAATGGCAATATAGTGTACATTAAACACCCGTAGATATAATATTAGCGAAAGGAATACGAGACTTGGCTAATCAAGCAATTTAATTCTTCGTTTTATGAACAATAGTAATTCGAAACTATTCCTAAATTAAGATCATAGTTTCACAACACTGATTAAAACAAGTATCAAAGATTATTTGCATCAAACAAAGTAAAAAAAAGCGCCCTCTAAACGCCTAGGGCGTAATAGATGTTATGACGCCACTCAATTACCTCGTCCATTTCTTTTACCTGCCTAGAGATAATCAGAATGGGTACCTTACTTTGTTCTCTATCGCTTGACACACTTTCTGCCGGTTAGAACAAAAGGGGGATGCCGGAAGCCACGTGCCAGGGCGAGAGCATGAGTCAGTCTCGAAAACAAGGTCAAATTAAGGGGTGGTTCACACGATCAAACGCCCCAGATGGACCATCTTCTTAAAAATCGAACATCCATTCAAAACTTCATTAAATTACATTTAAAACATGCATTTTTTAAAATGAAACATCTCGAAAAGAATCCAAAATCTTATAATAAAATTTCTTATTATAAAGTTAAAATTTTTTGACTATAAAAGCATTTTTCAGCAGTAAAATTTAAATAACAATAATAATATTGCATATGTATTATTGTTCCAACATTCAGAAATTTGTTTCTACTTCAGGTAAAAAGGAAGGGAAAAAAAACAAATTCAGAAAAAACTTCAAAATATAGTTGCCATTTTATGTCTATTTACAAGACGAAACAGTCAAAATTGTCCTAAAAGAAAAACCAATTATATATCAAGATTTTAAAAAAAGAAATAATTCAGAAATAATTAAAAGTTCGTCTGAAATTAAAATTAGCCTAATTTTGCATGATATAATTCTTACTCTTACAAAATGCTTAAATATTTTAGTTATACTATTTAAACTTTTATAACGGTTTTACGAGAAATCAATTATTACGAGGAATTTAGTAATAAAATGCAATCGAATATATAGAGTGCGTCAAAGCTACTTGACGCATTTTGAACTTTAATCAAAATAATATATATATATATATATATATATGTGTGTGTGTGTGTGTGTGTGTCATTTTAAAGTTAGGAGCCAGAAACATAACCGCCGGTTTCCCCTTTTACAGCACAGAAGTCATGGCAAACGAGGAAAAGAAAAAAAAAAATAAGTAAATAAATGTAGAAGATCCAATAAATTATTCATTGGCTGCTGCAAGTTAATTTATTAAACTGTAGTCATTAGAGAGGGAAAGGCTCCTTTTGCAAACTGCCTTTAACAGAAACATCAAAAAGAATATACCATCATTATTTCAGCGAGCCGTACTTCATGGAAGAAAAACCCAAGAATCTTCCTTCCTCACCTCGAGGTTTCCTTTCTTAAATCTAAAAAGAAAGTTCTAGAAAATTTTCTACTCTCGAACCATCGTTTTTCCATGTAAACATAGCTCATGGCCAGAATCGAGATTTTATTCCACAGACGGTTTTTTTTTTTTTTTTTTTTTTTTTTTTTTTTTTTAATATTATTTAACTAATTTATAATCGACTCAAAATTCCGAATATATTAGACAGACGAAATTTTTGCAAACGATTATTTTAAGAGAAAAAGAAAAGAAATGAATTTATTGATGCACAAATATCAAATGTTGAAGGAGGAAAATTAAATAAATAAATAAAAATAATGATATTTTTTGAAAGATATGGTTTTGGAATAAATTTAATAAGACTTTCTTAAAAAGGGTTGATAAAAACATAGAAAAAAATGAATTTTATTTGGAATATTAAGAAATAAAGTTTAATTAAGACTATTTTTAATTTAGAGCCATCTTTAAATTTACGCGTATTAGAATAAATGTTTTTTTTAAGGCGAATTAAGAATTTATATAGCTTCCATAAAGATTAATAGATTTGATCTAGAAACAAGATTTTAATTTAATAAGTTAAACTAAGTACGGAATATTGTTATAAGGAAATTAATAAAGGTTAATTTTGGGGATTTTTTTTTTTTTTTTTTAAATTTGTAATATATATAATCTAACAACTGGCGTAAAAGCATACGAATTGGGTGAAAATGCTTCTGAATCGACAGTTTTGCTTAAACAAAAAATTAGTTCAAAAAGTTGCCCTTAGGCGGCATTTAAAGCTACGAAGAAACATAAAAAGCGATCATCCAAATTATTTATTTTCCACAGTCAACTACAATACTCGTACGAGTGCATTTTTTTTCAGTTTTAATCGCATCCAAATAATACTCAATTTCATTCTACACCATGAAATACGATAGTACATTGCAGAACGGTCCAAAAAATTCCATGAATTTTAAACACAAAAATTGTTACAAATTAAAACAGCCATTCGATTGAGAATTTAAGTCACTTTCAATTCAATGTAAAAAAAAAATAATAATAATAATAATAATAGCTTAAAAATTTTTTAAGTATAGTGTTATTTATTGAAAATTTTTAGAACTATTTTTTTCAAATGTTCAAAAATTTTCTATCATGCGAAACATTTGCATCCAAGCTGCATTTTTTTTTTTTTTTTTTTTTTTTTTTTTTAAACATTAGTTACTTTTTTTTCCAAGTTAATTCTTTAATATTAAATTTAAAAATGCATCCAGGACATTTCGACATTACATTATACCAATTTCTTGGAAGGGGGAATATAAGAAATTAGTCATAGATCATTGGTTACTTTTCATTCTTGCAACTAAGTTGGATAACATTAGTTTAAAAACTATCACTATTGTATTTACGTTTAATGTCGGACTTTGAAACAAACCAATCCAAAAAAATATATATATCGATTTAAAGAGTTGCATATTTATGGATTAATAATGCATGCAGCATTTTCAGATGGTCAGATTTTTGAATAACATTTCTTTTATGCAAAATTCTTGGTTATTTTATTTATTTGAAAATTTTTTTGAAATCCACCAGGGTTATTTCTTAAAAAATATTCTTTTAAGCCACAAACATGAAAAAAAAAAAGACCGCTTAAACTAACCATACATTTTTTAAAACACTGATTGGAATTATATGAAAATTGATAAGATATTAAACGTTCGCTTCAACACAAAATTATAAAATAAGTACTCTTAATACATTTAACCCTTTCCGATACGAGTAAAATTTGTTATTAAAAGGAGAAATTATCGACTGACACTGGAATTTACAAATGAATTTTTTAGATATTTTGAAATCCTTCATTTAAGTTTTTATTGTAAAAGCAAAATTTTACTAAATATTATTGGTGTCATTTGCGAGTTTGGAATTAAAATTAGGTATCCCAGACTAGGGACAGTGCCGGAAAGGGTTAAATAAAAAACACATCAGAATTAACCTAAGATAATTATGAAAAAATAATGTCCAAGCATATAAATGAAGTTCAAAACTAAAGTACAAATTTAAATGAATGAAAAATACCTTGCGTTTTCATTCTATAAAATAATGTAGCAATATTTTGAGAAAAAACTTAAAAACTCATACAAATTTAAAAAAAAAAAAAAAAAAAAAAAAAAAAAATTAACTGAAATTATAGATAGTCTTTACAAATAATCTAATGTTTAACTAAACATAAAATTAAATTTCGTAAAACAGAACGTTAAGCTAGAATTTTCGTGTAATTTTCCGAATCTGAAAAGTAATTTTAAATAATTCAAAGTTAGAAAATTATCTGTCTTTTACCTAAACTGTCGTCAAATGATTTCCGATGCAGCCCTGGTGCTATTGAGAAAATTTTCAAAGCAATTAAAAAAAGAAAGAAAAAAGAAAAAATAAAGAAAAAGGAAAGAAAGAAAAGAAAAGAAAATCAGCTGAGAAATTTTTGACAAGATTAATATAAACTTTTTCGGTTTTATAAAAATTTTAAAGATGCTTGAAGCACCCCCTCCCCCTTAATAATATTTTTTTAAAACATCCATTACTTTTTAGAAATACGACAGTGTTTTTGTTGTTGTCAATAAAGACTATTTTCTAATCTAAGCAGATTTTTCCAAGAGAGATTCCATTTGCCTGTAAAAGTTGTTTCTCCACTGTGATACACTTATTGCGGTTAAAGCTCATTATCAGTCAGACAGCAAATCCCCTTTTCCAATGTTGTTATGGCCATGAAATGCATTCGTATTACCTCATCAGGAAAATAAATTTTGAAATAAATAAAATGTCTGGTCTTCTCTACCTACATTATTTATTTATTTATTTATTTATTTATTTGGCTGATTATTAAATAAAATACTTCTAATATGCATTCTTAATTTTATTTAAAGTGTTAAAATCATAAAGAAGCGAATGAACTGAGAATCAGATTTCAACACTTAAAGTAAATTACACATTTTAGAAATATTTTGTCAAATAGGGAGCAAAGAAATAACTTTAGTAGCCTTTTTTTTTAAAAAAAAAAGTGGGCAAGTGTGATTACAGATCTCACGGAGGGTTTCGTTTAATATTTCTTTCAAAATAACTTATCCTTTAATTAATAAATCGAAACTGTTAATTTATAAATATTCCATTCTTACATAGATAAAGGCACTAATAAATTTCATTTTAAAATAATTATAAAAGGAAGTTGTTTTAAAAATCTTTAAATATAAAAAAAATCCAAAATTTAAATCCGAAATTTAAAAAATATAGCGGAGATATGAAATTTTAAATTTCTAAACACGAAAAAAAAAATGTTTTAAGACGAAATTTTAAAATGCTGAATCATTAATAAATCACAATAGTTTTTAAAATAGAAAGAAAATTGAATTCAAAAAATATTATAAATGTCAGGTTAATGATACCCTAATAATATAAATCCTTAAATAGGCAAAAATTACAAAAATTTCTTTTTATTAAATCCATCTTAATATCAAAATTTCAACTTCCAGCATTGGGGATCCAATTCGGAACCTTCAATTTACTAACGGGACCCTTTACAAGCTTTTATGGATACAAACAAAACATTCAAAATTCTCTCAAAAGCAGCCAAAGCAATTCAAAAACAAGTTCTCTTAAAATTTAAATCGCAAAAATGAACGGAAGACATCGAAAAATGAATTTAATTAATATATTTCAAAATTTTATGACTTGTTGTGCGACACGATGTATTGAGCTGTAATTAAGAAAATTTGAAGTCTCACATTTATACAGTTTTTGCGTACAAACTTTGTTACAGACGGACGGATAGACAGAGAACATATACAGGGTGAGTCATAAATATCGAAACAATAGGCTGTCTCCTCAAATATTGCTCCTAGACCCATACTTCCAACTGCAAAAGTTCATCAAAAAAAGGTGAAATTTCCGATAAGATAAGTTGCAACTCCATGGGGGGGGGTATATTTGAAAAAAATACAAAATTAAATTTTTATACGGCCCCCGTAGGGCAAAATTCCCAATTAGGTAATTATTCCTTATCCATTCCTAAATTGAACAAAACAAATTTCATCCCCGTATCTAAAAATCCCACAGAGATATTAAATCCCAAAATCCTCAAAAATTCCTGACTTACACCACTTTTTCCTGCCTCTAAACTGTGATTTCTTGACTCAATTTCAACGCTTGTTAGGGAACATTTACAAATTGCAATTTAATAAAAATCGGTTTAAGATAGCGCTTTTTCTTTGGACATAAAATAGCAGCGTATAGTTCTTACGCTAAATTGGTATACCAGATGTCTACCCGGGTCAAAATATCTAGGTCATGTCAGGTCCCAAACCGACCCATAGCGGAAAAAGTTCGGCGTGGCCTGAAAAAATATCATAACCCGGACCGGTCTGGAAAATAGTTTAAATCATAGCCCGGTTCAGTCGCAAATTTCTACCTAGTTTTTTAATTCGGCGTGGGAAAAAAATGTTTCATATGGAAGAGTTCTGACCAAAAAATTCTTTTATAGCTTTTCGTTTTTTATATTTATACTTTTTATTATTAAAGAAGCGCCAAAGGCTGTAATATATTTATTTTATCAATTAATCTCTATTTATATGTAAATGTTTCACTTATATTTTAATATCTTTAATCTATATCCCATGTGTTGGAGACTCTCAAAAATGTTATACACTAAAACTTTTTAAGACGGAATCACATAGGAAAGAAAATATATGTTATGGACAGATGCTCTCCCTAGAAGCTGTAATTGGAGCTTATTTTCTTTTCAGGTGCTATTGCATTTATTTTGCATGGATCAACATATTTTCCGTTTAAGACAGAATTCCGTCATAGGCAGATTTTTTTTTTACTGGTTTTATTGTATTTAATTTTTTTAGCTTTGAATAATCTATTTTAAAAAGAATTTTAAGTTTTTTTTTTTTTTTTTTTTTTTTGTAAAATAAAGATTTTAAAATCTATATGTTTTTCGTAAATAATTCGATTGAGCCGAATTTTATTTATTTTATGCACGTATTAAGTCAGTCAGACACAGTGATTTTAATAAGAGTTTTGTCGAGATCGGGTTTGAAAATTTCATCCAGAGTGCACCTAAGTTGAAGGAAGTAGTCCCCTCCTTTATGAAAAGTACGCTGGGCCCGGCTTGACGGGTCTTCAGAAAAAAGTAACATCTCGGTCCTGGCCCTACATGGGCCCAGAATACAGATTTTTTAACATCCTCTGGAGGACGATAAAAAGCCTGAAGTTGTCAGAGGTAAATTTAAAAAGAAAAAAAAAGGACTTAATCTGCATCTTAGAAAAAGCATTTTTTTAAATAACTGACGGACATTTAAACAATACACTTCGTTTTTCTGCATAATGAATTTTTTATCCTCTATTTCTTGTCTTTAAATTATTAAATGTTAAGAATTTTTAAAAGAAAAAAGAACTTGAAACACGTCATTTTTTATTTTTTTACATTAGTTTTGTTTAGGCAAATTTGAAAAAATGTTTACTTTTGAAAAAATGTTTGCTTTTGAAAATATTATATTTTTTAAAGTTATATTATTTTTTCAATAAACATTTTTAATAGTTTTAAAATTAATATAAAAAAACCTTGGAACAAAACTAAAATCAGATTTTCATCTTTAATTAAATGGAAAGAAATTGAAATCCGATTAATGTTACGAGTTATAACGATTTTTGATTGTCCCATTTAAACCAGTACTAACCACATGAAATTTTTATAAATTGTATGAGAAATTTTAGAATGTGATTTTCTTAGCAAATTATAATGCTAACCATAAAAAAAAAAAAAAAAAAAAAAAAAAAAAAAAGTTCTAACTTAAGAAATAGATTTTTTACGCCTTTTCTAGAAATGTTAAAGTAACATTGTTTTTTGAATTGCGCGCATTTCAATTTGTGTCTAATCCCTTAAAAACCTGATGAATTTTTTAAACGGCTATAACTTTGCGAATTTTGGAGATATGCAGATACAACTTTTTGTGTCTTATTCTGAATAAGGAACTGAATAAGGAAAATTTTCCTAATTGGAATTTTTGTCCTACGGGGGCCGTATAAAAATTTAATTTTTGTAACTTTTCAACTAGACCATCCATGGAGTCACAATTTATCTTATCAAAAATTTCACCTTTTTTTTATGAATTTTTGCAATTGGAAGTATAGGTCTAAGGGCAATATTTAAGGAGATAGCCTATTGTTTCGATATTTATGACTCACCCTGTATGAATAGAGTTTTGTAAGAAACCTTAAAAAATCAGTAATATGCAAGAATACCACCGAAATAGTTGTTGCCAAATTTGGGATTTAGTCCATATTTTATGGGATTTAAATTTTCAGTTTAATTTTGGGGGAAGAGAAATATTAGTAGAGAAATTTTGTAGAAAACATGGGGGGCGGGGGATTTTTTCATTATTTCACATTTTCAAGTTTCTTTTTAGTCATCTGAAAACATTGGATTTTCATTCGTCGTTTGCGAAATAGAAATTTATCAATTTATCCAAGAACATAGAATTATTTATTGTTCACATGCTTATTATCTGCAGCTTACATGAGTAATTTCTAATTTATTATTTTTTATATATTTTTTTATTTTCTACATAAAAATAAATTATCATTAAAAGGTCTTTTCTCGAATTCCTTAAAACCTTTATTTAATTCAACCTTGTTTTTATATGTAAAGACTGAATTTTGCGTTTGATTTTTGATCCACTCCTTAATGGGTTAAAAATATAAAATTTATGTAACACAGGTGTATTTCCAATGACAATACAATCTTTTAAAAACTTTATTAATAAATTATAGCATTTCCTAAATAGCCTGCCTCAGGCAATTGCACAATATTTTCTATGTCGCGTATAATTTTATCGGAGTTAGAAAAAACTATGGTTTTAATGACACACTAATAAAGAATCCCAAAAAAAGGCCAAATGGTTGTCGTAAACAGTAACATATTTTATTTGCTATAAAGTAGAAAATTTTAAAAATATGAGTACTTAAAAATAACTTATTTGTAATATTTAAAAAGTATCTGCTGGCTTCAATTAATAGTGTAATATACATTAATTTACAATTACACGTTGAGAAACCGATTTAGAATTCCCTAAAAAGATTGTTTAAATAATGCTTTTTTCTCTTCCTGTGTTGGAAGAAAAAAAAAAAGAGAGAGACCAAAATCTTGTGTATTTTTTTATGATTTCATAAAGAAAGCTTACACAAACAAAGTAATGTATAAATTTTTCATAACCGAATTCGGCGCTAACGCCAAATTAATAAATTTTAGGGCATCAGTTTCAATCATACAATTGTGACGTACCCGGCAAGGCCATCACGTAAAAAGGGAGTTCATTTTTACAGCATAACTTGTGAAAATTTTTATTCAAAACTTTAGAAATGTAGTTTTGGCAAGAGAAACTACAATATATTTAGCAAAGATTAAAACGAAAATAAAATAACTCACATAATCTGATTTTCTTAAATGAGGATCGCCGCTTTCCTTAAAAAAAATGCAACTAATTTTCTTTTTGGAATATTTACATTAATTAACGAGACTTTTTTATACAATTTTTGTTAAAGTTGTAGTTACAAAACGAAGAAAACTAGACGAGAGACACCACATCACGTTCACATTAAAAAAAAATTCTCGAGAACCTCTCTAACGGAGTTACGAATTCCTTACACAATGAGAAATAATTTATAGTATAAACGCTGACTGCTTAAGAAAGAGAAGTTTTTTAATAAAATATTTTTACTTTTATGCCTTTTTTTCAGAAAAAAATTAAAAAATAAATAAACCCCATTTAAGACTTGACTTGGAGAAATGTTTCTAACTGAAATAAGTTTTTTCAAGCGGTGAATTTAGAAACAGATCAGAGTTAATCTGATCAGTTTGATCAGATACAGAGTTGAAGAGGGAGCGGGATCAATTTGAATAAAATTACAGAACTTTTGGGAAAATCGTCTTTAAACTATACGGCGACATTGCTTGGAAAAAGATTTAACATAGGAGGGGGGGGGGGGAATTAGGCGGTCCGATTGATAAAGAGCTTTAAGGGTGTATTTCGATTCAAACTGCTTATTTTCCGATTTATTTTTGAATTCATTTTTGCTCTCAAATACACCAAACTTTCAAAATCTCTTATTTGGAAAGTACACAAGGTGCCGGGATCGTCGATTCTCTGATAAAGGCAGAAAATATTGCAAAAAAAGCAATCAAAAACGGAATTTCGAACCGATTTTTCACAAGCGGGAGACCGGGGAGCGAAAAAAAGGGTTATACTGATAAGGTAAATGTTTATAATTCAAATTCTAATTAATTGACCGTAATAAGACATCATACGGCACCTCATACGTCCCTACAAGAATCCCCTCAACAAGTTTCATGTTTCTACTTTTAAAAATGTGTCTAAAATTGTATCGGAAAATTTCGAGCTGTTGAAGGTGGAAAAGCGTTTTCTCGAATACACCCTTAACGGCAATGAGTGAACTACAACGGAGAAACAAGTTTTACAAGAGCACCGTCTTCTTTCCAAAATGTAGTGGGTTTTTTAAACAATTGTACGAGGGGCTTCATACCATTTTTAAATTTTCATAAAATCGGAGAAAATAATTATTTTAATTCTATAAGGAATTATGAACCAATTTTTTAAAAACGCAGTGAAAAATTTGTTGAAAATGTAATAAGATACAGAAACATGAAAATTAAACCTAAATTTTAAGTGTCATTCTCTGAACATTGGTTTTTTTTTTCCCGTGACAATCCGCAAGATTTTTTTTTTTTTTTTTGGGGGGGGGGGGGATGCATTTAATAGACAAATTGTTTTTTGTGTAGATACAATGCATTATTTTGAATGGATTAGTGTAATTAAATATTTGTATTATTTTTAATCAATATTGTTAACATCAAAAAATTTTCAAGGTGACTGCCCCTTTTGAGGTATTTTTTGTATGAATATTTTATAACTAGAACGTAGCCCGTCAAAATGACGTGTTTGCATTTTTAAAAGGATGATAAAAAATTACAATAACTGTGGTCATTCATTGCCACTTTAGACTTAGACAATTTTGAAAAATACAACAATTAAACATGGGGGGGGGGGGGGATCTAAAAAAAAATTCAACAGAAATCTGCATTTAACACTATAACAAAACTACCTTCTGGAGGGAGTGATTGTAATGAACAAATGGTAAATACATAAATTTTAAAAGAAAAAAGTAAGGCAAAAAATCATTTATAAAAGAATATATTGTGAAACTACAGCCAAAAAAATATAAAAATACTGAGAAAAAATAATAAAAATACCCAAAATGCATAAAAATTTTTCCCATTTTGGCCATTTCTAAACGAATATGCAAGGGTGTCCAAATTATTAATTGAATGGATAGAATAATGGCATAGAATATACAGCTAATGAATTTTACTCACAAAATTAGAGTAACAATTTCAGAAAAAACATGCAAATTAGCACTAATAATGCTATTTTAAAACGTTTGCGATTTAACTATTTTACTCCATTAGCTAATACTTAAAAGGAAACACTTTATAATATCGAATTTCTTTATTTGAATAACATACATCCGACTTGTGTGCTCGACATGAAAGCCTGCTTATAAGTCATCGTCAATATACAAGGACGAGATAGTACAAGGAAATTTACAACACAAGAGAAATATAACCAGGAGCTCCACACAAAGTGTGTGTGCAATGGAGCCAACGGGAATCGAAACCACAACCTCCAGGTTAGCAGAGCGGCGTCTTAAACACTCGGCCACGGAGGCCCCTATAAGATCGAACTTTTTTTTTTTTTTGAATGGACAGTCGACAGTGCTTTGAGGCCTATAGCTACAACGGCTGTCGCCTCGATTGATCCAGAATATGCAGAAACAAGTACAGAACACTTCATTATTACAAAAAAATCCATTACATACATTTATTACACATCAAAGGGACAACACAGACACCCATGCCGCTAGCCGGACTCGAACCGGGAACCATCGGTGTGGGAGCAGCTGACGCTACCAACAACGCCACTGGGTCGGCTATAAGATCAAAAACAAATGTCAACAGTAAAGAGTAAACAATCACTTGTGAGTTCGTGTGACAATGGAGTCATTCACGGCTATAAAAATAAATAAACTTTTCTACCAAAAATTGAATCGACTTCAAAAGCTACTGCAAAGTGAAAAATAATTTTTTTACAGAATAGTATTAAGAAATTAAATTAAGAGCGTAGTATTTATCATGCTTATTATTATATTTATGTAGATTAATTTGATTTTTTGAAGTCTGTGCCAGCCAAGCCAAGTTGCATGTAATTTTCCAATAGACACGCATCCAAATATCTACGAGTTTTTTTACAATTTAATATTTAGTTAAAATTTTAACTTTATTCTTTTACGATTTGCATTGGATAATTAATTTTAATTTCGAACTTGACTTGGCTGGCACCGACTTCAAAAAATCAAATAAATCTACATAAATATAATAATACGCATGATAAATACTACGCTCTTAATTTAATTTCTTAATACTATTCTGTAAAAAAATTATTTTTCACTTTGCAGTAGCTTTTGAAGTCTGTTCAATTTTTGGTAGAAAAGTTTATTTTTCTCTTTTTAGTTAAAAGTTAACGATTTTTTTTAATGTCAGTTAATAAAAATTATAATACGGGAAAAATCACTGTAAACCATACACGTATGTCAGGAGTGGGGTTTGAACCCACGATCTCTTTCAAGAACCAGAAATCAAATCTGCTATCTTACGCCGCTCACCCATCTGGCAGCACTCCATTCGGCGAGCTTAGTCATCGTCCATGTTACTTTTAGTTTGCAAGAAATCACAAATTTTATTAGTTTTTACTTAATTAGTAAAAAAGTATTGAACCAATTTCAATGAAATGGAAGAAGTACCAATGGAAGAGTAGCCTCTTTAATTTAACACAAAAAACAAATTAATCGGTTGGATAGTTTCGGAGTAATCGGTGAACGTACATAAAAAAAAAAATACATTCGCGCCGAATTGATAACATCCTCTCCTTTTTTGAAGCCACTTAAAAAAATATGTAACGCGGAAAATTTTTTTGTATACTATACACATATGTCAGGAGTGAGGTTCGAACCGACACTCTCTTTCAAAACCAGAGATTAAATCTGGTGCCTTAGACCACTCGGCTGTCCGGACTTCATTCTCTTCAGTGAACTTATTCAATGTCATGTTACTTTTCGCAAGTCTATTCTCTTTTTGAGTACTCTTTCACTGATAAAGTATTGAATTAATAAAAATCTCTGATAATCTGTGGTAACGGTTAAATACAAAATATTCCTAATAGCATAATTAGTATTTAACTTGTTAAATATATATTTAAAAATTATAATACGGAAAAGATTATTGTATACACGTACGTCAGGAGTGGGGTTCGAACCCACGTTGCCTTTCGAAATCCAAATCTTAAATTAAGCGCCTTAGACCGCTCGGCCATCCTGGCATCGGTAAATTTATTCGACATCCATATTACTACTGATTTGCGAGAAATCACTAATTTTATTAGTTTTTGCCTAATTACTAAAAAAGTGCTGAACATATTTCTATGAAACGGAAGTGGTACCAATTCGAGAGCAAACTCTTTCATTTAACACCAAAATCAAGTTAATTGGTTGAATAGTTTCGGAGTAATCGGTAAACATACATTTAAAAAAAAAAAAAAAAAAAAAAAAAAAAAAAAAAAAAAAAATTACATATGCGTCGAATTGATAACCTCCTCTCCTTTTTGGAAGTCTGTTAATAAATAAATAAAAATAAAACAACCCGAATATAAAAATTCTAACAAAATTGTATTTAAAACCTTCGCTTTCCTTAAATAAAAAGTTTTAATTAAACACTGTTTAAAATTTGACCGTTTTGCTGCATCATCATTCCACAGCTTTTATAGAAAATGATTACTTCACCGTATTATGGAGCGTTCTCATAGGTCAAAATAGAGATATTCTATAAAAGCTGGCGAGTGACGATGCGGCAAAAAGGTCAATTTCTTAACAGTGAATACTGTGTTTGAAATCGTGAAAAGATTTCAAAGCGCAGTAAAATGCAGTGACGTCATTTACAGTTCCCACAGTAAATCTGACCAATGAGAACCCTTTATTACAACTATGGAACGTTTTCATCGGTTAAAAAAATGATAGCCTTTAAAATCAGAGGTAACTTTCACAATGGAATTTGTCATTGGTAGCAATAAGTTTATTTTTCTCGTGAATGGGTTGACCCCGGATTTGTTATACACGGAGGGATTTTATATATATAATAATTTGACATATTAATTGGTTTAATGTACCACACATACTTTCTGAATTTTAATGTTTAAAATATTTTGCTGATGTATTTTTAGAACCACTTGGCTTTCATTAAAAGCCCGATTTAGTTAACTCTTTAGTTGTTATGGCATTTGAAAACATTTTTCTAGTTAGTTTAGGATTGATGGCTCTTATCGAGGCTAAAAAAAAAAAGTCGTCTGGAATTAACCACTTTATAAAAGCTAATTTCTATTGAAAAAGTCAATTTTTATTTTTAAAAGCTAGTTGACAGCTGATGCATATGAAATTTGGATACATTTATACTTACTACATTTATAATTATGTTCTATTAAAAATATATAAATGTCTATTAAATTTTGTGAAACAAATCTTTACAACTGCTAAAACACAACTGTGAAGACATCACATTAGAAAAAAATACATATATAAATACTGAAATAAATACAATTCAAACTCCGAACTGGTGTTTTGAAATTCTATAGTATTGCATAGCTCCAATTCAGTATATGTCCATTAACGACCAGACACTTTCAATTTAGACATTTTGTCGAATATTTAAAAATATATTGGATTCTTCTGCAACTTCAAAATTTTTACAAATTGTGTTTAACCTCATATTTATCAACGTCCATTTGATATGAAGGACAATTAGGGGGCCGATATTAAAAAGAAAAAAATCAAAGAAAAATATTTGGGATTAGCCTGCATATTAAATTCACGAAATGGTTTATCGCTGCAGAATATAAACATGTGGATACTGTACAACATGTCCATTGATTTTTGTAAGAATATCCTGAATTTTCATGAAGATAAAGCGATTTGTTTTGAAAGTTCAAAAAATTCTGACATGCTTTTATCTTGTAATAATATCCTGAATTTTCATTACGATAAAGCGTTTTGTTTTGAAAGTTCAAAAAATTCTGACATGCTTTTATCTTGTAATAATATCCTGAATTTTCATTAAGATAAAGCGGTTTGTTTTGAAAGTTCAAAAAATTCTGACATGCTTTTAGATTGTACGAATATCTTGAATTTTCATTAAGATAAAGCGGTTTGTTTTGAAAGTTCAAAAAATTCTGACATGCTTTTAGCTTGTAAGAATACCTTGAATTTTCATTAAGATAAAGCGATTTGTTTTGAAAGTTCAAAAAATTCTGACATGTTTTTAGCTTTTGAATAGTTGTAGGATATCTTTTAGCTGTGCATGCACGAACAATCTTTTTGTCCAATTTAATGGCCAACTCTAAAGAGCAACTCATAAAAAAGAGTCAAGTATTATGAAAATTCAGAAAGATATCTTCGATAAAAATGAGTTGATTTTTAGTTGTTCTCTAAAAACAACTGAATGATAAAAGATTTTCCTACAAATTGTCAATTTTTATTAACTGACTTTTAGGGAAAACTTAATATTTATTAAATATCAATGAATAGATTTTGAACAAATGCTTCGATTTTGGTGTTTCTTTATATCAAGGGTTCGTTCTGGTAGTTATTTCCAAAGTACAATAAAAAATTAAAATTAAAGAATTAAAACTGACAATTTGTAGAAAATCCCTTATTCAACTGCATTTAGAGAACAACTAAAACCAGCTCATCCTATCATCGATATCTTTTTGAATTACTCCATACAGCTGGCTATTAAATTATGTTAAAACAAAAGATAGTTATCGTTCGCACAATTATGACCAAAAAAGGCCAATTTTAGCCAAAAAAAAAAAAGCTGGTTGATACCAATAAAAACCACCGGCGAAACTTTTTATTATTTTAGCTGGGTTTTTAACAACCCTACTTTTTGTGTTAGCCTACAACAGCCTTTAACTCATTTTTAGGTGCGTTCGTAATTATGTAAATACGTAGCACCTATTGTTGTCGCTCAGTCCGTCTGTCTGTCTGTCCGCATATAACAACGCAAAAACTACCCAACCGAATCGTTTGAAATTTAAAATATATAATTATAACATAATTTTGTCGAGTCATTTAAAATTTTATGAAAATCAGATGGATAGATCAATTACAGGGACAATCAAAAGGATTCCGTTACATTACTGCCAATGGGGAAAAAAGTTTCAAGTGTATTTTAATCGTTTGAAATTTAAAACATATAATTATTGCATAATTTTGTCGAGTCATTTCAAATGTTATGAAAGTCGAATGCATAGATCAATTACAGGGACAATCAAAAGTATTCCGTTACATTACAATCAATGGGAAAAAATGTTTCAAATGCATTTTAATGGTGTTACACTCATTTAAACATAATAGAATTGACATGAATCTATGATGTGTGTACTAAAATATACATTCTGTACAATCTGGGATGCAGAGAATATTTATTATTAAATTACAGGGCCACACAAATGTAATCCACTAAATAATGTTATACAGGGAAACATTGTTTGGGGTTTTTTTTTTTTAAATTATATTAAACTACTTCTCATTTTATGAATAAGATATACGTTAATGAAGTATAATAAAAATTACTCCCTGCATATTTACAGGAACACAAAGATTTCGACCACTATACTGTATCCAAAGTACGCTCTACTATATCAGCAGGATCTGAATATTTTAAAACTTATAGTACGAACGCACCTCATTTGCTACGCTTCACGTGCAATTTCCAACTTGTTTAGTTATAGAAAAGGTTTGTTTTAATTTGCCTAAAAATGTATAGAATTGACTATTGCTTTCAACTATCAAATAACAAGTATTTATTTACAATTCATGTGGTTATGCACTTTCTCAATTACATAAAACCTAAGAAAAATAACTTGAAAGCAGAAGACACTACCCAGAAAATAAATTAACGCATTCATGAAAATGCCTTGATAACGAAGTTCAAGACAACAGGCAGTTAACAGATGATTGGGCTAAAAATGCGAAAAATACAATACACATGAAAAAAATGAAATTGTAATCTATTTTCAGTTTTTTGTGACAATAAGCATGTATTCAAAACAATATACAAAAAGTAAGGATTGAATAAATACTATTATCATCCCAGTTACTATCCCAAAAACTTCGTATTTCTAAAATAAGTATTCGAGAAAACATTCGGTATATTTTTTTTGGTTTGATTCAAGATTTCAAATGGTCATTATTATAATTGTAAACTTAGATATTTATATCTGCAAATAGTTTATGCATTTACAGTTATTATTCTAACTTAAATTTCGGGTATATAAACGCATTCGTTCAAAAATTAAGAAAGAAAACTTGCTAAATTAGTTTTTGAATACCCCACAAAATAAAGTCCCCAATCTTCAATACATATTTCATAATGCAATGTCTCCACACGATATATTCTGCACAATATTTTTTAAATCGCCATATTAACAATATTCTATGCTTCTGAGGGAGGACCTCCATTTTTGCAGGTACATCTTGGAATGCTCTTCAGCATCTTGCGCAGGTAAGGATGCTTCCTTCGACCAATGGGGCGATCGGGAAGGAGGCGCCAAGAAAATCTCCAAGAATGAACCTCAATCGCCTGGAAGACATCCGGTGCCTCCCGCGCATCTACGAAATTCTTAAGAAATTCTCTGGGTGGAGTCAAGAGCCTAGCAAGCTCCCAGCAAAGATCGGGAAAGATCTAATAATATAGCCCATCGGAAGATTTTACAGTAAAGATTACTTCTAAAAATTTATGAAGAGCGAAAACGGATCACAAAAAAATTTTTTTTGGAAAAGGAATCACTGACAATTTGCAATACATATACATTTAACGTCCGAATTTAAAAAGCTATTAAAAGACTGAATAAAATAAGATAGACTTGGATGCACTTAAAAAATTATTATTATTATTATTATTATTATTTTACAAAAAAAAAAAAAAAAAAAAAAAAAAAAAAAGTAAATAAATAAAAATGCTAAAAGACATTTAAAAATACAAAAAGTAAATGTTTCGCCAAGCTACCCATAAGGCATCATCAGTACAAAATGTTCATTCCATAACAAACAACTTATTGACTGACCCTAAATGAGGCTCGTTCTATCTCTAACGAATATTATCTCTTTCTAAAAAAATTAATAATTGTTTTTGCTTGTTTCGCTGTTTGTTATGGAATGGAAAATTTCGTATGTCTGTCTTAGTTTAGTTTATTCAATCTTTTAATCACTGACAAGTTGCATTACAATCCTTAAAATGTAGATTTTTTCAAACTTAAGGAACATTTCTGTTGCCCTATGAAGGAATTTTATCTATTTTCAGCTTAAAAGTATTTAAAAAATTTGATCAGTTAAATTTGCAAACTTGCATTGAATTCTGTTGCTGGAGATATTCTGTAGTTAGATTAAAGGCGCACAATTTGAGCACATCATGATTCCTTCCACCCCCAGTTCACGCGTGACGATATTTTATGTGTTTGAAGCCAATTATTTAATGTACTCAAATTGTATTGTGCCTTTAATCTAACTACAGAATATCTCCAGCAACAGAATTCAATGTAAGTTTGCGAATTTAACTGATCAATCTTTTTAAAGAGTTTTAAGTTGAAAATAGATAAAACACCTTCATACAGCAACAGAAGTATTCCTAGCACAGCGTTGAATGCAAGGGGCGACTCGAGAAGGGATATTCCCACCGAAATAATAAAATACCCCCCCCCCCCCCACTCACACACACGCACAGAAAATTTGAAATTTTATGTTTTAATTGGTCAAAAAGTCCAATTTCCCCCGGAGTCATAAAAGTCCCTCCCGAAGAATGAATTCAAATCTGAGTTTTCAATAATCAAAAAGTACAATTCCCCCCCCCCCCTTAAAAAATATCTATTACGTTTTCAAAGGTCAAAAAGTGCAACCCCCCGGGAGTCCCTCCTGGAGAATGTCTGAATTCAATATTGCGTTTTCAATGGTCAAAAAGTGTATCGGGGGACCCCTCCCCTCAAAGCCATAGAAGTCCATGCCGGAGAAAAGTGTCTGGATTCAACACTGCACTTGCACATTGTTTATTAAGTATTATAAATAGTTTTAATATTTAATAACTAGATCAAACTGCGATATAAATGTTATACCCTCATCCCATAGTTTAAGAGCCCACAATAGTCACAGAAAAATTACTCAAAAAGACCCGGATGACCATGTAAAGTCTATGGGAGCGTTTCTATGGGATGTTTATTTCGCCATTTTTTACCACAGATTATTTGGCCATTAGGTAAGGCGAAGAAAATTAGTTTAAAATACTGGCGTCCAGAGAATTTAGAGATGCATTTACGAGATACACTAGTAGTCAGGAAGAATCGTCTCGAGTGCAAAGGGTTAATAAAATTACAGGGCTTTTGCGAAAACTGCCTTGCGACTAAACAGCGACAATGTGTGGAAAAATTTAACATAGGAGAGGGAGATTAGAGGTGCGATTGATAACGAACTTTAACAGCAATAAGTGTACCACAACGGAGAAACAACTTTTACAGGCAATAGGAATCGGCTTAGGAAAACCTGTTTAGATTACAGCCTTTACTGACAAGAACACCGCCGTATTTCCTAAAGATATATGTATATATTTTTAGAAATAATTTTACGAGTGAATTCATACCTTTTTTAAATCTTTATAAATTGGGATGGAATAATGATTTTAATTCTATAAAGGATTATGGACCAATTTTTTTTTTTTTAACGCATTGTTTTTACTTAAAAAGGGATAAAATTATGAATTCAAATAAATTTTTTCATGGAATTTTAATCAACTTTTCAAATTTAGGTAACATTAGTGAAACTTTAGCAAAGAAATGCGTTCATGCCGAAACATCTATAATGATATCGATTCAATATATTTCACTTTTACTCAGGGCTGCAAAAAAGCCGGCTAAAATTTACAAAAAAGCCAGGCCGGTGGCTTTTATTGGTTTTATCCGGCTTTTTTGGACAAATCTGGCCTTTTTTAGCCACAATGGGCTTTTATACAGCGAAGCATTTTAATTGTAAGCTACACATTTTTAAGGTGTCTTTTAACTAGTTTTAATGATGTTAACTTTGAGTTTAATAAATTTATTTATTAAAATGAAAAATTGGGATTTTAATTATGATTCATTAGGAGAAATTGGGTTATAACCCAATTTTTCAATAATGAAGACACCAGTACTAGAATAACACACTGATGAAGTTGCTAGTGGTTCAGAGTCAGAATTGCAAATATGTCAGCTAAATTATAAAATGGCCATACCAAGTGCTTTTTCTGATTTACATTGACTTTCAATCCCACCCTTGTTTTTCCATTTTTACTGTTTTATAAAATTAAAGAGCGTAATGGTTACTTACTTACATATTTTATTACTTAACTAATTTTAAGAGTTATTAAAATGTCATGTCTTATTCCCTATATACATTTAAAATCATACATATAAAAACACCATTTCTCACTATTAAAAATAGTATTATGAATTATGCATATTTCTTAATATATTGTATTTCACAATTTATTTCAGTATTCTCAATTAGCATATGCATGAATATATTCATGCAAGGGGGCATATATGAACTTTTAAATAAGAGCTACTCAAAATTTTAACTGAACAAATTTTATTAGAACATTTTTTGCTGTTGCTTAATTTTTTATGATTATGTATTAAACACTCCTCAAATACTGAATCCTTCCTAATTTCTCTTTCAGCAGTGTTCATTCTATGACTTAATCTTTACCTATTGACCTGTAAGAATGTTTCCATGAATGCTTTGATGTGTTACATTTTGTCATAATTCAATTAAATATAATTCTAAGATTGTGTAATATAAGTTTATGAAATATAGACGTTTAAATTACATTTTTTGAGTATATTTTCTTTTTCCAAGATTTATAAACTTTTTCAGACATAATACCTTCACAGTTGACTTCTAGTGATTATAAAGACTTGTTAATTTAAAAATTTAAATAGAAATTTATAACATTTTTAGAAGTAAATAATTAAAAATGTATTACAAACAAATCAATCCAAATTTAATATGGATTCGATACAAGTTAGCACTTTAAAAGTAAAAGCCGGCTTTTTTTAAATGAATAAAATAAAATAAATAAATAAATAAATAAATAAAAATAAAAGCCGTCCGGCGTTTTTTGGCGTGGCTAAAAGCTGGCAACCCTGCTTTTACTTAAACAAAATATAAGTAAACCAATTTATTATGTTATGAAGCAAAATATTAACTATTCCTCTTAGATTTACCAACATATGTTTCGTATGCAAAATTTGGTATGATTTTTTATGTGTATTTTTGAATTAAAACATCTTTTAAATTAATATATACGCACTTAAAAAGCTGTATTTTTCATCATAGTATTTGAATGAAACCTTGCGACTAAACTTTATTTCAATATCTTAAAAGCTTTAAGAAATAAGTTTTTTTTTTTCTTTTGTAAGCGTAAACAATGAAAAACGCAGTTTTCGTTAAGACAAATTAAAATTTTAATATTGCAAAATACTAATGCATAAAAGTTTATATTTTGAGCTATAACTTTGCTTCTCATTTTCTGAATTCTAAATGTTTGAACTTTAAAATTATAAAAACAAAAACCTACTATTTGAGGGTAAGCTCATTCAAACCTTAGATATCTTAAAAAAGGCCGACCCTGTAAAGGCCCACCTTAAATTTAATTGTGGCGTTTAAACTGCATGATCGCGCACTGAAAGACAAGAGCAGCATCTTCTTCCGGCCACTCCTTGGATCTCCTTTCTTGGGACTGCGTCCAAGAAATGCGCAGAAGGACGCTTCTCTTTTTCCGCCCCTGGAGCAGATTCTTTTGAGCTTCTTACACCGCCCACTCAAATCTACCTGCCTTCTGTTTCGTCGCCGACATTCACACCGAGCAGAGATGACAATCTAGGAATTTTGAGACTTCCTAAAAGGGGCTGTCCATAAATGTCATATTTTTTAATATTTTTAACCCCCCTCTCCTCTTTCTTCTGTTTCTTGAGTTTTTTTTTTTTTTTTTTTTTTGGGGGGGGGGGGTGAAAAGTGTTACATTTCACCCACCCCTTTTTTCCCTTCTCGCGTGTTACACAAACATGGTACTTTCAGATCAGAAACAAAGCATTACGCTATATTTGAAATTTTGTAAACTTTAACTAGGTGTTTTAATGACATTTGTGAGCATGACAATAAAAATGATTCATTAACTTATTTTGTATGAATTAAGATTCAGGTTTACAACAAAAATTATAACTACCATACAATATTATTACAATATTAATATGAAAGAGCAACTGAAAACTGTAGTATTTTAGAATTTAAATGGAATTTAATTGAGTATTTGGCTTTAAATTTTATTTTTATGCACACAAAATACTTTAATTTTTCCGATTTTTAATGTTTTTATTTCAATCAAAATGTGTCATGTCACTCTTCTTGTTACCCACGCTCACCATCTTGTCACAATTTCACGAAGTCCCTCCACCCCCCCCCCACCCCCCCTCTGACAAGCAGGACACCATTTTTGTGGACGGCTTTAAAGCCTTTCTAAGAAAGTTTATAGTGAATTTGTTTCATTGACAAGTTTCACATTCTAAGAAAGTTTATGGTGAATTTGTTTCATTGACAAGTTTCACATTCTAAAATACAACAAAATAAAGAACAGTTTTTAAGGGTGTATTCGAAAAAACACTTTTCCACCTTCAACAGTTCGAAATTTTCCGATACGATTTCAGACACATTTTTAAAAGTAGAAACATGAAACTTGCTGAGGGTATTCTTGAAGGGACGTATGAGGTGCCGTGTGATGTCATTTTACGCTCCATTTCATTAGAATTTGAGTTATAAACAATTACCTTATCAGTATGACCCTTTTTATCGTTCCCAGGTTTCCCGCTTCAGAAAAATCTGTTGGAAATCCCCTTTTTGATTGTTTTTTTTTACAATATTTTCTGCATTTATCAAAGAATTGACAATCACGGCACCTTGCATTTAAAAGCAAAAATGAATTTAAAAATAAATCGGAAAATAAGCAGTTTGAATCGAAATACACCCTTAAAGGAAGGAATTTTACGAAGGGGCCTATTTTATTAAGAGGAATTTGACTAAAGGGCCTGTTTTATTAATAGAAATTTATGAAGAGGCCTGTATTATTAAATAGGTTTGAGGGAAAGAGACATAAATAGACCCAAAATTTACCGGGAAGGATCGCTTCCTTCTAAACATATTTCAATTTAATTATTTCCTTTTTTAAATTTAATTACTGACAATTATAACACTGTAATCAATTTTACTGAATTTCTTTTCTAATTTTAATAATTTAAAGAAACGTTTTCTAAGCATTAATATCTTTTATTTAAAGAATTACTAACATTTTCGAATTCCCTTTTTTTATTATTATTATTTTTTTTTTTTAATTTACATGGTTTTCAAACAAACATTACCGTATTATTATTAATAAGAGGTCTCGTAATTTTTCTAAAGCTTCAAATTTTTGGAAATTGTTTTAAATGTTAAATTCCTATCTTTTCTGAACATTTTGATGTAAATGTTTTTTGGAATTCCCATTAATGAGTTTTAGAATTAATTCCGTTCAATAGCTGAAGCCGCGTTCGTAATTATGTAAAAACGTAGCACCTATAGTGGTCGTTCAGTCCGTCCGTCTGTCCGTCCGCATATAACAACGCAAAAACTACCCGACCGAATCGTTTGGAATTTAAAATACATAATTATTACATAATTTTGTCGAGTCATTTCAAATTTTATGAAACTCGGATGCAGAGATCAATTACAGGGGCGATCAAAAGGATTCCATTACATTACGGTCAATGCGGAAAAAAGTTTCAAATGCATTTTAATCGTTTGAAATTTATAATACGCAATTATTACATAATTCTGTCGAGTTATTTCAATTATTTTGATAATCGTGTGCATAGATCAATTACAGGGGCAATCAAAAGTATTCAATTACATTATGGTCAATGGGGAAAAAGTTTCAAATATATTCTATACGTTTGAAATTTAAAATACATAATTATTACATAATTTTGTCGAGTTATTTCAAATTTTATGAAAATCGGATGCATAGATCAATTACAGGGACAACCAAAAGTATTCCGTTACATTACGGTCAATGGGAAAAATGTTTCAAATGCATTTTAATCGTGTTACACTCATGCGAACTTAATAAAATTTATGTGCAACTATAAAGTGCATATTATAATATACATCATACATAATTTGTGGTGCAAAGAACATTTGTTATTGATTTACAAGGCCACACAAAAGTATTCCATTATATAATGGTATAGGGAGAACATTGTTTGATGAGCGTTTTAATTGTAATTCACTATTTACAATTTTATGAGATTGACATATGAAAGTAATATTTTTAAAACTTCGTTATCGTACGAACGCACCTAATTTGCTACGCTTCACGTGCAATTTCCAACTTGTCAAACCTTGATGTCATTTTTCTCCAAATGACGTTTTTAGACACAACACGCAGGATATCTCAAAAAATTCTAAATATTGTTTCATGAAAATTTTAAAACGTATGTTTCATGTTAAGTCTGTATAAACTGAACCTAAAAATCCCTTTTTACAGGGTGTTTATAACCAGGGGAAAAAAGACTCCGACAAAATAAATAATAGTTCCAGTCACCGCCGATAGCATGAAATTTGGCGCTGTACACGGAAAGAAAATATCAGAAACAGACAAAACTAATATTTTGTATAAAATTCTATGTTTTACTCAACATATTCACTTTTTCGATGAGGAATTCGACCACATTCAATGTGACCACCGTTTTCTTGCACCACACCTTGCATTCTTTGTACAACCTTTTCGAACATAATATATCACATGGAATATCCCTTACTGGTGATTGGAACTTTTTTTTCCTTTGGTTTCATTAGCCCCCTTTAAAATTTTAAAGCTGTTCCGGTAATTAAAATTAGCTACAGAAAACTAAATAGCGTCAGCTTATTAAAAAAATACCTTGCATTATTCAAAAAAAAAAAATATTTTAGGCGATAAGATTGTTGAAATTTTCAAAATTTTGCAATTTCTATATAAAACTTGGTATTTAAAACATAAAAGTACTTTAAATACAATTTTAAGTTTTGAATAATTATAATATTCTAAAGTATAATTAGGCATGAAAAACTTCATTCTTGACGCAAAATTTATTTTTTAATCATGCGCGTAAGCTGTCATATCAATTTAATGCTCGCCAAGTGTCAAACAGTTTGACATCCCCTGTAAATGTTAATTTTCCATCTTGCAATTTTTGAAATACATTAAATGAAATAACATACTTAAAAATTTCAAACCAATAAAAATAGCGTTTTAATATCGTACACATTTTAAAGTATTAAATATAGAATTTCTTCATGCTTTTTCACAATTTTTAGAGTTTTGTTATCTCCCCCCCCCCCCTTCTTTTAAGGATGTATTCGAAAAAATATTTTTCCACTCTCAACAGCTCGAAATTTTCTTAAGCATTTTCAGATTCACTTTTAAAAGTAAAAATCTGAAACTCGCCAAGGTGATTTTTGAAGATGCATAAGAAACCGTGTGATTTCATTTTTCGGTCAATTCACTAGAATTCGACTTATGAACAATGATTTTCTCAGTATAACATCCCCCCCCTTTTTTTTTTCGTTCCCAGGTCTCACCCTTCGGAAAATTTGGTTCAAAATGCACACTTTGACAGTATTTTTTTTTTTCAATATTTTCTGCATTTATCAAAAAAAAAAAAAAAAAAAAAGAAAGAAAAAAAGAAAGAAAATGACAAGTACGCCACATTACGTAGTTTCTAAATAAAAGAATGTGCCAGTTTGAGGCGTTTGAGAGCAAAAACGAATTTAAAAATAAATCTGAAAATAAACAGTCTGGATGAGAATACGTTTTTAACCCTTTGCGGCGCAGAGCACTTCCATTGTTTAAGTGTTGAAATTAAGGATTGACACCCTAATTTGAAAACAAATTTAATTCTAAATAAAAAGAAACAAAATTTCACGCATCTAATAAGCCAAAATTTCTTTTATCAAAATTCTGGTGGAAATGTGGCCTTAGGGAATTAAAATTAATTGGTTTCATAGGCATACCACTGCCCCTCAAGGGGTTAAGTTAATTAGAAAATTTACGTAGCATTTTTTAAAGAATTATATTAGTCAGTGTTTATTACATCAATTACTTCCTGATATAACTTTTTGATAAAATGCAATACTTAATCTGAGAAATGGTTGAAATTTATGAGTTTGTCGATACTTCAAGTTTAGCATATTTTTGATGAATTCAGAATTTCCTCTGCTAAATTTTTTGCCCATACACTACGTTTAGAATGAATAAAAACAAGAACATACACGAATTTGAAAAGTCTTGAGAACAAATTAGGAAAATTCAGCACATTCAAAGTGCAATATTTGATTTTCCTCTTTTGTTTTCTTTTTTGCATAATAACGTGTCATGAATATTCTTATTTAACTTTCTATTACACCTCCACGGCAAAAAATTATGAGTAACAAAAAAAGAATGACGAAGACTCGAACAACTGTTCGGACAAATTCTCCCTCTCCCCCCTTTTCAAATGACGATCTTTAAATTTCGAATAACTCCCCCATCCCCCGCCTCCCTTCCACCCAGCTTTTAAAATGCGCTGCAGGTTAATTTTTGACCCGCATCCCATGGAAATGAGATTCTGGACTTTTGGCTCGGACCGCAAGAAACAATGGACAGGAAAAGGGAGACAGGAAGTAATATCCGGGTACTGGGCACGGGGCGGAAGTCGTTTGGCTCTCCGCGTCTTCCCCCCTTGCTCTCCACTTGGCGACTGATTCATCTCCGTGTTCCTCTCTCCAAGATATCCGGCCCTCCGAAGTGGAACACAAAGAGACAGGTATATTTGCATTAGGCCCTCCTCTGTCTATCTCAGCTATTTTGAGGAATACGCGGGGGGAGGGGGAGGGGGTAGGCGGCCGAAGGACATTGTCTGCGAAGATGATCTGGATTCGCGATGAAGAATGTTTGGTTGATGGACTTTCACTTTGTGACCAGTCGCTGTCATTATTTATTGGATGTATTCTGAGAATATCGATGCATTCAACACAGGGCTTGGTATATATATCAACAGACATAACTATTTCCCATCATATATTTATAAGATATGTTTAAAATGTTAATGTTTGCATGCTCAATATTTTCATATATTTGATATTTTAAAAATATTGTGCAAAATATATTTAGCCAAAAACAAATATAAAGGAATTTTCTAACTGATATTGATAACATTATTCTGTTTCTGTAGATCTTTTACAAAAAAAAAAAAAAAAAAAAAAGTTGCAATTTATTGGATCGTAAGTGAGTTGTTTATAAGCGTTTTACTCATCTTGATTTATATTGCTTATTTAACAACTCATCTTGTTTTATTTTTAATTTTTTAATTTTTTTATAATCTATCTTGATTTAAATTGCTTAAAAAGAACTCGTTTACTGGAGTTGTTTCAACTCTTTATGAGAAACTGACTTTCAAATCGTGAGATGAGTGAATTTCGGCTCAACTTGAGTTATTTTGCGGCTGAGGTTTTAAAACAAAAATAATAATAAAAACATGTAAAACATTTTATTAAATAATGAGGTTTTTGGCTATAAATAATGAGGTTAAGGGTGTTCTTAACTGCTCCGCTCACCAAGCGCAAAACGTTTTGACACATTTACAAATTCTTTTATTAACAGAAAGATATAAAATTGGAATGATTAACTATGGAAGCGATTTCGAATCGAACTTATTTTTCCATTTTATGATAATTAAATTGCCTATCGAGTTATAAGCTGTTTCGATGACGTAATCACACGTTTTTCTCCTGCTTTTCGACCGGTTTTTCTGCTTTCGTCAAGAATTGTGCTCAAAAGTATCAACTTTGAAGACTTGTTATGAAAAATCTATTGTGTTTTTTAAAAAAAAAACAGAAAATTGAGCGCAATTAGACAGTTTCTGAATAATAACACATGCTATTTCCATGCATTTCCGAACAAAAATAAATTAATGCATGTGCCACAAAGTCAACCTTCTTGATTTAAGAACACCCTTATCAAAAAGGGCAACGTTGTGACACATGCTTTAATTTATTTTTGTTCGGAAATGCATGAAAAGAGCAGGTGTTATTATTCAGAAACTGTCTAATTGCACTCTTTTTTTTTCTTTTTTTTTTAAACACAATAGATTTTTCATAGGGAGCCTTCAAAGTTGACACTTTTGGACACATTTCCCGACGAAAGCAGAAAAACTGGTCGAAAAGCAGGAGAAAAACGTGTGATTACGTCATCAAAATATCTTATAACTCGATAGGCAATTTAATTATCATAAAATGGAAAAATAAGTTCGATTCGAAATCGCTTCCATAGTTAATCATTCCAATTTTATATCTTTCTGTTAATAAATGAATTTGTAAATGTGTCAAAACATTTACGCTTGTTGAGTGGAGCAGTTAAGAACACCCTTAACTGCAATGTATTTTAATTCCTAATTTATATTACTTATATACTTGAAACATTTTTAATTTTGTTCGGAACCACATGAAATTGGAAGATGTTATTCAGAAAATATATGCAATCGAAAGACTCTGGCCATTTTTTTGTGAAAGCTAAATATGTGTCAGAAAATGCTATCAAAATGAGGGCTTTGAACAGAATTTCAGGACTTGATAGCGAGAGAGAGGAGAAAAACATGTCATGTGACAAAAATCGCATATAATTCGATAAATTACCTAAAAAAAAGAAAAACTCCATTCAATTTCAAATCGCTTCGATAGTTAGACCTCCAAATTTTGTGCCTTTACGTTTAGAAATAAGTTTGAAAATGCCTCAGAAAGTTTGGCATTTTTAACTAGGGAATTTTAGAATCCTCTTAAGGCTGTTCTCAACTGCTCTGCTCCACAAGCTCATGACTTTTTGCTACATTTAAAAATTCATTTTTTTAACGAAAATATATCAAATTAGGAAGCCTGACTATAAAAGCAATTTGGAATCGAACAGCGTTTTGCTTTTTTTTTTTGGGGGGGGGGGGGGATAAATAAATTACTTATAGAGTTATAAACTATTTTGACCACGCGACAAAGACTTTTTCAATCTTCTTTGGGTGGTTTTTTTTTTTTTTTTTTTTCTTTTTGTGCGTAAATTCGGTTCAAAACGGCAATTCTGACATCATTTTTAAAAGATCTATTGCATTTGCAAAACAGCGAAAAAAAAAAAAAAGAAAAAGACAGTTTGATTAGATAGCTTCTGAACAACACCTGCTACTTTAATGCATTTCTGAACAATGTCATAAAGTAGTTTTTTTTTTTTTTTTTTTTTTTTTGGGGGGGGGGAGGGTGGGGGTGATTTGAGAACAGTTTCATAAACCAAATAAAATAGCTTTTCTCGCAAAAAACTACCTTTTTTATATTCAACATTGAATTACTATACATAAATATTAATATCGCGCTGCTGTAAATTTGAAATTCAATTTCATCGCAAAATAATCATCCATGAAAATATATACTATGTATATAATTCATATAATATGTTTATGAATGAAAACTATTCCAGTCGGTTATTTATTGAATAAATTACTTTAAACCATTGAAATAATTCATCAATTTCAGATAAGCGGGAGGAAAAAATTTTAATGAATAATGTCCTCTCGCTTATTTTATAATGAGTAATTTAGGTTAAATAATGTTATTTTATCAACGTTAGTTTGACAATTAATGCTACTACCAGTCGATATCAATGAAGATTTACAATTATATCTTTTGAAATATAATTTATTGATCTAGAAGAATATTTTCCTGTCAAACTCTTTGTGACTGAAAAAGACCGATTTAAAAAGTATTTACTGTTATGCATATATTTAAGCTTGTTATTTTATTTTATTTTTAATTTAGACTTAAAAATTAGTGACTAAAAAAAAGGTACAATTTTCGGTACTACTAGATTATCCGGTCGAGCCAAAAGTTATAGCCAAACTATAAAATTAAATACCAGTAATGGATTATAGTAAATGTAATATTCAACACATTACAAGTGTTTTAAGTCATCAAGTGATCTTTAACTCAAATTTTTACTTGTAATTCTATTAATGTTTTATTAATTTGTTTCTTCAGTATTTAAAATGACATTTATGTCTATGTTAATAATTTGGCGAATAGTTTAGCGATTTGTATAATTAGGCAAAATTGGTCGAAGGGATATTAAAGTAGTATCTATTTTTTATACCTGTAATAAACTGAAAATGACATGACAAAGTACACGCAATATGAACTTTTAAAAACTCGCAGTTTTACTTAAAGGTTCGGGGGAAAAAATAGATGTTACAGGTTACAAATATACATTTTATTTAAATTACCTAGTACTTTCAGCTTGCAACCCCGCATAATCATCATCAGGAGATATTTTTATTAGTTGTTATGTTTAAAAATTTTATCTTTTAAAGCATTTCTCGAGAATTTTTGAAATAACATTATGAGATTTACACAACTAATAAATTTTAGAAGGTTTTTGCCTATTAAAATGAATGAAATTTGAAGTCAAAACCACTGTATTAATACTAGTGTCTTTGGTGGAAATTTACACCTTGTTATTAAATCAAATCATACAAATAACTACTTAAGGGTGTTCTTAAATCAAAAAGGGCAACTTTGTGACGCATGCATTAATTTATTTTTGTTCGGAAATGCTTGAAAATAGCAAGTGTTGTTATTCAGAAACTGTCTAATTGCACTCATTCTTTTGTTTTTTAAAAAACACAATAGATTTTTCATAACAAGCCTTCAAAGTTGACACTTTTGAGCATATTTCCCGACGAAAGCAGAAAAACCGGTCGAAAAGGAGGAGAAAAACGGGTGATTGCGTCATCGAAATAGCTTATAACTCGATAAGTAATTTAATTATCATAAAATGGGAAAATAAGTTCAATTCGAAATCGCTTTCATAGTCAGGCATTAAAATTTTATAACTTTCTGTTAAGAAATGAATTTGTAAATGTGTCAAAACGTTTTTCGCTTGTTGAGCGGATCAGTTAAGGACACCCTTAAAAGGTGTTGCAAAAATATAGATATTATTTATTTATTTTACCTGAGATCTTTCCTTATCTTACCTGAGATTGAATGCGTGGGCATTCGAAAGATCTCAGGTAAAATAAATAAATAATATCTATATTTTTGCAACACCTTTTAAGTAGTTATTTGTATAATTTGATTAAATTTAAAGTTATGCGGATTTTTTGCAATATTTATAACGTTACTCAAATATTATTTAAATTATTCTTTATAGTATTTTATAGAATTAGAAGGATGTGCACGCATAATGTTCTTACAACAGAAATACTTCAGAACTGAAACTTCCTCTCCACCCCATATTCCAATCTTTCAACTAAACCTCAAAAAATGCAAAGCTACACAGTCATTTAATAAATTTTAGAAGGATTTCACCAATTAAACTTTAATTCATACGGATTTTCTGAAATATAATTCCATTCAAATCGTTTATTTTTTTTTTTAATAGAATCAATAAATGCACAAATATAATGCTCTTAGATTCGAGATTTATAAATATTTCCTAAATCCTCCCCTTCCCCCCCCCCCCCCCCACAATCTTTAAAAGCTGAAAAGATGCCAATGAAAAAACATCCTTTTATAAATATTTTTGTTTGGTGCAACCAACAATGCTTTTGGAACAAGTAAATTATCTAAAACTCATTCTAAACTGCATTTCTACTAACTGATATGTTCAAATATTTTTATAACAAGTTATTTTAATAGCTCTCTAACTTCATGTTACCGGTCTGGGAGACCACTGCTTTTTTTATTTCTTTATAGTTTATAACTTCTAACATTCAGTTTAATTACAAACACTACCGAAATTTGGATTCATTTTCAACTTTGGAAATATGACCAGAAACTTTTTAATACGTTGATTTTAATTATAACAGCACTGTACATAAAATTCAGCACAAAAACAACATCCTATGAATTAATCACGCCTTTTATTCACTTTTCGATGGAGGGGTCTGTGAGACCGCTTCACAGTATCTGTGTGATAAATTTTGATCACATTAGTTAAAGTACCGTCGGAGAATAAAGGGTCAAGCGAACGAAAAAATGAGATTTATAAAAAAAAATTTCATGATAAATATCCAGAAAATGCTTTCAAATTTTCAGTTCATGTGGTCCGATATTCTAGATAAGAAAAAAATCTTCTCGCCATTTTAAATACAGTCGAGTCTCCCTATAACGAAACTCCATACATCGAATCTCTCTGTATAACGAATTTTTAGTAGGAACGGTCACCTTTTCGCATTATTACATTAAAAACAGTTTCTATATAGCGAAATATCTATCTCCATATAACGAATTTTTTCATAAATTGGTCTTAACTTATTCAGTTTTAAAAAAGATTCGAAATCCTATGGAATCAATTTTCCATCACTTATTTTTAATTTATGGTTCAGTGCTGAGTTTTTTTTAATATTACTTTTGTCCTTCTTTAAATCCAACGAATTCATCCCACGTCCCACACATCTTTCCACATCCTTCTCAAAACAGAGTCAATTGGATTATTACACAAATAAGAGAGGAATCAATGAGAGGTACATAAGAGAGGCCTTCAAATGGATGAAAATGTTAACTACAATTTTTCATTCCTTGCTAAAATTTAAGCTTTTTTGAGAGCGTAACAATTTTAAAATCAAAACAACAAAAAATTACAGATTTCTTTGTCTGAAATTAATGCAAGTCTTCTTTATTTGATTTTCATCAAGCTTTCAAATAAATGTCTGTTCTCTTTTTTGAAACAGCTTAAATAATTAAGAAATAAAATGTTAAGGTTAATATTTACTTTTAAACATTTCAAATGCTTAGTTAAAAATATCAAAAATAATATTTGTCCAAATTTCACACATTAAATACGATTTTTAGCATCATTCTCTATACATCGAATTTCTCTATATAACGAATTTTTTATTGGAACGATGGATTTCGTTATACAGAGACTCGACTGTATCTACTTATTTCAAATGTTTGACATGCACCACTCTAACACTGAACGGCGGATACTTCTGCGCATCTCGGAAGGAGAATAACATCTTCGCCGGACCATCTCTTTTGTTCTTTTACCTCGGAAAACTCCATTTTTCGAGGATGGCGCATCCTCAGAAGGAGAAGTCCTTTTCTTGACGACTCGGGAGCTGACTTCTTGGAGATTCTTGACTCCGCCTTCGCTTTTTCCGGAGTTATTTTCCTCCTTCTATTTTCGTTATGCGCAGATTTGTTTTAAGGCTGTTCTTAACTCAAAAAAGGCCAACTTTATGAGATAAGTTTTAATTTATTTTTGTTCGAAAATGTACGGAACTAGCAGGTGGTGGTGTTCAATATTATCAGATCGCACTCATTTTATCGTATTTTTGCGAACACAGTAGATTTTTCAGAAAATAGTATTAAAGTAGACGTTTTGAAGTGAATTTTTGCGCGAAAGAAGAATATCCTCAATCAGGAGTGAAAAACCTGTTTTATCAGGTGATCGAAAACGCCTATTATTCAATAGTTAATTTATTGATCGAAAAATGGAAAATTCAGCACGATTCTAAATCGCTTTCCTAGTCAGGCTTTCAAATTTCATGTATTTCCGTTAAAAATGAATTTGTAAATGTTTTGCGCTTATTCAGGAGCATTTGAGAACAGCCTTAAGGGTGTGTTTCGATTCAAACTGCTTATTTTCCGATTTATTTTTAAATACATTTTTGCTCTCAAATGCACCAAACTTTCAAATTCTCTTATTTAGAAAGTACACAAGGTGCCGTAATTATCTATTTTCTGATAAATGCAGAAAATATTGCAAAAAAAAAAGCAATCAAAAACGGCATTTTGAACCGAATTTTCCGAAGCGGGAAGTCTTTGAACGAAAAAAAGGTTCATACTGAGAAGGTAATTGTTTATAAATCAAATTCTAATGAATTGAGCGCAAAAAGACATCACACGGCACCTTTACGTCTCTTCAAAAATCCCCTCAGCAAGTTTCATGTTTATACTTTTAAAAATGTGTCTGAAATTGTATCTGAAAATTTCGAGCTATTGAAGGTGAAAAACCGTTTTTTCGAATACACCCTTAAGGATGTTCTCAAATCCAAAAAGGGACAACTTTCTGATATAACTTTCAACTATTTTTTTTTTTTTTTTTTTTTTTTTTTTTTTTTTTTTTTTTGCTTCATAACTAATGAAGCCATGGCTGGGGTTTTGTCGGCAGAAAGTGGTTATAACTGGTAGAAACTGGCATAAACTCATTTCATGACATAATACGACTTTTTTTAATAGTATTGCTTATATACATTTTATTCAGGATAAAGGACAAATAAAATATTGTGAATAGTTTAAATTAAAAAGTAAATAAATTTATGTTGGAATTTGATAGTTTTGAATCTTTTACGAAGAATCAGCCATATTATTTGCGGGTAATCGAAAATCATGGAAATTATATTAAGGACGTAGCAGTTGTTAAAATTGTAAATAAATATCACGATTTATAAAAAAGTTAAATACTTGTTACAAATGTCTAAAATCTATTGCTGTTGCGTTAAATAAAAGTAAGAATCATGACTGTTCTATTGCAGCTGCTCATAAAATTTACTTAACTTTACTCAATGATGGAAATATCACGGAAACTCACAAATGCAAGATTTCATATCTAATTTAAAGCAGTGATAGCTTCTGTACAAGCATATTTACTTTATCCTAAGTACATGAGATCAAAATTGACATTTGAACACAAAGAAAGGGCATGGAAATTTCTTTTTGATATTAATCTAAATTTTGAGCCATATTTAATAACCTCTTCATGCAAAATAGACTCCCTTCCCAGAAACATATTTCCCCAAGGAAGTCCTAGAATGTGTCTTGCCCTTAAAAACAAATACCGGTGAAAATGAGTCTTTTTCAAATTTTAAACCCTCAATAATGACATCACCAGCAAGTGACTGGGTTAAGTTACAAGTTGACTCATTAACAAGTTAACAATGTGAACAACCTTAAGGGTGTATCCGAAAAAACGTTTTCCACCTTCAACAGCTCGAAATTTTCAGATTCAATTTCAGACTCATTTTTAAAAGTAGAAACATGAAACTTGCTGAGGTGATTTTTGAAGAGACGTATAAGGTGCCGTATGAGATCTTTTTATGCCCAATTCATTAGAATTTGATTTATAAACAATTACCATCTGAGTATGACCCTTTTTTTCGGTCACCGATCTCCCGCTTCGGAAAAATCGGTTCAAATTGCCGTTTTTGATTGCGTTTTTTTGCAATATTTTCTGCATTTATCAAAAAATCGCCAATCACGGCACTTTGTGCACTTTTTAAATAGGATAATTTGCCAGCTTGATGCATTTGAGAGCAAAAATAAATTCAAAAATAAATCGGAAAATAAGCAGTTTGGATCGAAATACACCCTTACCCCAACTTGCAAGTTAGCTGGTCTTTAAATTATATTTTCGATTTTTTCTTTTATTCAAAATAAATTAAAAGCAATTTGGATTAAAAAAGGTTACCAAATTAATACTATATTATGAAATGCTCTAAGTATATTATTTTTTTCAGCACAAAATAAATTTCTTCTTTCAATCGTGTAAAATAATTATACAAGATACTGCATTAACATTATTTTGTTATTTTTGCGCTACAATTATTTACTTATATATTTTCGCAAGAATCATTTCTTTTTGTATGTAATAGTAGACAATTTTTAAGTTATTACAGTGTATTACTTATTTTAAATGTTCTGAAAAGTGATGATAAAATATCATAGAATTTTTTGTAAATTTCTTTTTTTTTTTTTTCCTTTTAATTTTAAATATAAATTCAACCGTAAACAATAGTATCAATAGTTAAATTTGTATGGCATCAAATTCCTGTTATGAAAATTTCTGCTATTCAAGTGACAGAAAATTACTACGTAAAAAAAGTATATTTATATTTTTTTTTTTAACTTTTTGCTAGTTTGAATAACATTTATAATCTTTATTTTAATTTTTTTATCTAAATTCTTTGTATATTAAATGCATGTGTAAATTATGAATTATTGCAAGCAAAAGTTCTTATTAGTACTATTTCTCAGTTTCTGCAGCTTATTGCCATGCCGGTTTTAACCGGTTATAACTACTGGTTTTAACCATTCCGGCAGAAACTTGCCAGCCCTGAATGAAACTGGAAGATGTTATTCCAAAACTAAGTAATCGAAAGACGTTTTCTTACTAGACAAAATATATCTTTTAGAAAATACTGTCACAGTTGGCGTTTTGAACCATTTTCCCCGATGAAAGCAGGAAAAACATTCAACAAAGCAAGAAAAAAAAGTCTCGTCACGGATGAATAACAATCATAACTAAATAGCTAACTTAAGGGTGTATTTCGATTCAAGCTGCTTATTTTCAGATTTATTTTTGAATGCACTTTAGCTCTCAAACGCATCAAACTTGCAGATTCTCTTATTTAGAAAGTACACAAGGTGCCCTGATTGTCGATTCTTTGATAAATTTAAAAAATATTGTAAAAAAAGCGATCAAAAACGGCATTTTGAACAGATTTTCCCGAAGCGAGAGATCTCAGAACGAAAAAAAGGGTCATGCCCAGAAGGTAAATGTTTATAAATCAAATTCTAATGAATTGAGCGTAAAAAAAAATCACAAGGCACCTCATACGTCCCTTCAAGAATACCCTCATCAAGTTTCATGATTCTACTTTTAAAAATGTGTCTGAAATTGTATCGGAAAATTTCGAGCTGTTGAAGGTGGAAAAGCACTTTTTCGAATACACCCTTAAATCCCTTCGATTCCAAATTGAGTCCAGGCCACAATTGAGATCAAGTCTGCCAACTATATACATTCATGTTTAAAAATGTGTTTGTAATTGTGTCAAAGTTTTGCGCATATTGAACTTTAGAACACCTTAAGACATTCGGAAGCCTCGCAATATTAGTTGTTAATTTTGTTTTCCCTTCGCGATGCTTTATATCTTAACCAATATTTAACACAGTAACGTTCTTAAAAGTAAGTCTAGTGTTTTTGTAAAAAGTTATTCTGAAAAGTTACTTTTTTTATATTTTTTTCTGGGATGAGAGAGAGAGAGAAGGGGGGGGGGGGTATATATTAACCAATTATGTAACATTACCTTTTTGAAAATTCTTAATTTTCTATTAAAAAACTTATTCCGAGATTGTGAAAAGTCTTTTGTTGAGTGATGGGGAGGGAGTATGTTAACCCTTATATAGCATTTTAATTATAGTAAAATTTACTCTAAATTTGCTGTAAAAAATTATTCTGCAATTGCGGACTTTTTTTGGGGGGAGGGGGGGGCTATAAGTAAATAATGAACACATTAACTTGCCTAAAAGTTGCTGTAAATTTTCTAGAAGGTTATTCTGAAAAGTTTTTTTTTGAGGGGCGATAGGGAAGGAGTATATATGTTATCCCTCTTACACAGTATTTTAAAGATTCTAAAATTTACTCTAAATTTCCTGTAAAAAGTTATTTTGCGGTTGCGAAAGTTCTTTTTTTTGGGGGGGGGGTAAGTTGAGGAGGGGGATTATAAGTAAATATTGAACACATTAACTTGCTTAAAAGCTGCTGTACATTGTTTTTAAATTGTTTTTTTTTTCTTTTGGCAGGAGGCGAGGCGAAACAGGATACATGATAATTATTTATCTTATTAACTTCCCTCTGTTAACTTACTCTAAATTTTCTCAAAAAAAATATTCTTAGGTTGAAAAAAGCTAATTTTTCGAAGATAAGGCTGATTGGCTATCTTAACCAATATTTAATACAGTAACTTCCCTAAAATGTATTGGTCGTTTCTAAATATTTAATTTTTTGAAGAGAGGGAGGGGCGAAGAAATCGTGTCTGTGAACTAATGATTAATATCAACTTGCAAAAATGTTATTTTAAAGCTGATGTAAAAAGTTAATCTGGGATGCAATTTCTAAATATTACATTTTATTTTATTATCAATTTTTTCTAATAATAGTTGTTAAACTTGCTAAAAAAATCGTAAGGGGCCTGTCAAAAATGTTTTCGGACATATTCAGAATTCCAGCTTCTTGATAATTTGTTAAGAGACCTCTTACGACTGTTATATTTTATTAGTTAAACTAATTTGAAACAAAAATCTTCTCGGTATTTTTCTACAACATGTATAAGAAAAATAACGAAATCTACCTCTAAAATTGTCACCCTAATTTATCATTGTGTGTAAAATTAGAGAGGGTGCGATTTTCGGAAAAAATCCATTTCTAAATTTGTTAGACTATTTAGACGACGCGACGTACAGTCAGAAGAAATATTTGAAAATGTCCGTCTCTGGCAGCCCGGAATAGGTTCAGAAACGAAATCATTCATACTTTTCCATTACAAAAGCTAAACTTATCGGGGAGTGATTGAGAATGTATCCGTCCACAAACTACAACCTGTCGTGTTCGGTTTTCGGATTCTAATCAACTAATTTATATCAGGGACTAACTGAATTTTAAGTCTGAAAAAAATCCGTGCATAGTTCCTCAGATAGAGCTATTGCGATAATCATGAATAATGCCACACAGCAGCGACACCTTTTGAGAAATTTACTTCGAAATCATAAGTACTCATTTATAACACGGACTAACCTATTCTGAATTTTGATGAAAATTCGTACATTAGATCCTGAGATAAAGCTATTGCAATAATCGTGCATAATACCGCATACTAGCGCCACCTGTTGTGCGATTTACACCAAACGTAATCAGAATCATTACATATCAACCACTAACGGAATCTGAAGTTTTATGAAAATCTGACTGTTAGTTCTTGAGATATAGCTATTGTGGAAGTCGTGAAAAATGCAGCATAGCCAGGGCTGGCAAGTTTCTGCCGGGATGGTTAAAACCAGAGGTTATAACCGGTTAAAACCGGCACGGCAGAAACTAAGAAATGATACTAATAAGAATTTTAAACAGCAATGATATTCACACAGATATTTAATATATAAAGAATTTAGTTAAAAAAATAAAATAAAGTTTAGGATTGTTATTCAAAGTAGCAAAAAGCTTAAATAGGATTATATAAATATATTTTGTTTAGATAATTTTCTGTCACTTAAACAGATATTTCCATAATAGTAATCTGTACAAGTTTATCTTCGTTTATGGTTGAATTTCTATTTAAACCTTTAAAAAAAAAAAATACAAAAAATTCTATGACATTTTAACATCACTTTTTAGAGTATTTTCAAATAAATAATGCATTGTAATAACTTAAAAATTATCTAATATTATATACAAAGAGAAATGGTTCTTTTAAAAATAATAGATAAATAATTGTAGCACAAAAGTAACAGAAAAACATTTAATAAAATATCTTGTACAATTTTACTATTAAAAGAACAAATTTATTTTTGTGGGAAAGGTAATAATATATTAAGAGCATTTCATAATATAAGATTAATTTTGCTAACCTTTCTTAACCTAAAATACTTTTTAATTTATTCGAAATGAAAGAAAAGTTGGAAAATATTCTTTTAAGACCAGCATTACTTGCTGGTAATGTCATCATAGAGGATATAAAATTAAAAAAATTCTCACTTTCACCGGTATTTGTTTCTAGAGGCAACCACTGACAGAAGGCAAGACATTTTCTAGGACTTCCTTAGGAAAATATGTTTTAGGAAAAAGAGTCGATTTTTCTAAAAAAGTTATTACATATGGCACAAAATTGAGATTAATACCAAAAAGCAATTTTCTTGCTCTTTCTTTATGCTTAAATGTTAATTTTGGTCTCATATACTTAGTTTGAAGTAAATAAGCTAGCACTGCATTAAATGAGATTTGAATCTTGCATTTGTGCGAGTTGCCATATTTCCATCATTAAGTAAAGTTAAGCAAATTTTATGAGCAGCTACAATAGAACAGTCATGTTTTTTATTTTCATCTAAAGCAACAATAGATTTTAACATTTGTGACAATATGACATAAGTATATGATACAAGTTGTGACATTGTGACAATTTTTTCGTAAATCATGATATTTACAATTTTAACAACTTGCTATGTCCTTAATATGATTTTCATGATTTTCAGTTATCTGCAAATAATATAGCTGATTCTTTGTAAAAGATTCAAAACTATCAAATTCTAATACAAATTTATTAATTTTTTAATTAAAACTATTCACAATATTTTATTTATTCTGAATAAAATGTATGTAAGCAGTTTAATACTACTAAAAAAAGTCATGGATAACGTCACGAAATGAATTTATGCCAGTTGTTGCCAATTTCTGCCGGTAAAAACCGGTTATAACCGCTTTCTGCTATTGGCACGGCAGATACTATTTTCTGCCGGCAAAAACTCAGCCCTGAGCATAGCAGCGCCACCTGTTGAGCGATATACACCAAAAACTAATTTATATCAAGGTCAAACTGAATCTAAAGTTTTATGAAATTCCGTGCATTAGTTCTTGATATAGAGTTTCCACAAAATTTATGTCACATACAGACAGACATTTTATAAAAATGTTTATCGGGTTCTCTGACCCTTAAAAACATGCAAATCCGTCAAAAACCAAAATTCGAAAGTGTTCATGAATCTAATACTTTTTTATCGTAAAGATAGAAGAAAGTAAAAATCAGGTATTTTAGAGTTAACATTGTAGTTGTTTAACATTCATAACGAGACCTGCACCTTTCATTATTTCGTTATCAGACACGGTCACTAGTATATATAAACATACTGCAACTTGTAGAAGTTCCTGGAAGGCAAAGTCTAGTTTCCACAGTCGATAACAAAGCCCTTTTGCTTCAAAGCTCAATGCTCAAATTCCATTCTGAACGGCATCATTCACCAATTTTCTACATTATGCAGCTGATTCTAATACAGACGCTTGCGAGTCGGCCAACTATCTCAGTCTTAATTGACCGGCGCACAGTGGGGCAGGAAGCCTCCAAAGTTGGCAAAAAATAAAATTTACTTTGAACAAAAAAAGCACATCACGGATTCTTTTGTAGAAGAAAAGTAGTAAAATTTTAAACTTTTACATAAGCTAAATAGTAATTTATTAATTAATTTACAAACCTTTTTCAATATTTTTTGTAGAAAAATGAGTTAAAAACAAGAATTTAAGATAGTTTTATACTAATTAGATATTTATAAATCATCCATAATATCGCATTAAAAAATGTAAACATAATTATTAATTTTAATTATTCTCAAGCAAACCTTATAATGAATATTAGCGACTCGTTTTGAAGGATTGGATCAACCTTTCTCAGGCAAAATGTACGTATTACTATAAAGACAGCAGAAGAAAAACTGTTTCTGTTGTTTTAGTGCTAACACACACTTTTTGTTTCCTGTTTTTCAGATCTTAAACTCATACATGTCACGTACACTAATGAATATGTAGAACTAGAATTGTATAACCGTTTCTCTTGATATTTTTGATCGTCCAGAACAAATTCAGACGGAATATGAAGATGGGCACGTTTGCTTTTCATTGACGCTTCTGTTTGTTTTTCAAATCGAGGAAATGAAAGCGATTTGCCAGGCCACTCTTTGTTAATTCTAAAGCATTTCCCTTGTTTCGCCAGGCTTTTGCTCATCGGAATTTATATTAAACTTTAAAACATTTAATCTTCTTTTCATTTAAACTACTTGTTCGTAGTTTCTCCGATTATGGAGCTCTTATACCACACACATTACTTTTCAAAAGTTTTTTGACCACTCATATTTTTCTTACCACTCATATCACATTACTTTTCAAAAGTTTTTTGTTAAAACGTTCCATGATAGTCAATTTCATTTAAATACATTGTTTTGTGATAAACAATGCATTAAAATTCGTATTTAACAAAGAAAATATTTATAATCATGCTTGGCACACCCGTACACTAACAAAAATTTAAGGATGATTAGCTATAAAAATGACCATACAATTAAAAAAGTGGCAAAAAGGAGCAAGATTTTCTGGCATATTTGTCCTTTTAAAACTCATACTTAGTTGAAAAAATTATAATTAACACTTAACTCGCCTTAACTCATAACTAAAACCTACAATGTTTGTAGACAGTGTTAATTTTTTTTATAAATTTCACCACTATATATTCTAAGCGTCTGTATATCTATAAAAAAACGTATTAAAACAAATTGAAAGTTAATGAATTATTGTTACATACTTGTAGTTAAAGGTTCCATAGTCAAAAAAATTATTTTTTAATTATTATAGCGAAATTAACAAACGAATGTTGAAACAAAATTATTGATTTTTTTTTTCACTTATTATCAAAGCACAATATGCAGTTTAACTTCTTTCTCTAGTGACGATCAAAATAACTTTGCGCAAATTTTAATACTAGGAAGATGTGTACTGACATCTGCTCTATTAAAGTGACGTATGTCGGTAGTTCAAAATAAAATTTCATTTTTTCGATTTTTTGCTAGTTTTGAAGGCTTTTTCCCCCACTGTGCGGCGGTTAAATTCCGAACGGTCAATAGTAGATGGACATTCGTATTGTTATGTAGCGACGAAGAAATGCTACAAATTAAGGTTGTTCACAAATGAGGACCCCTATAAATGAAAAAATTGAGTTAAGTGCACAGGGTATCTGGAAATATGCTTTTTTCATTTCGGGTAAAGAAATATAGGTCATTTTCTTATTTGCTGAGTTACAGAAATAAACCACTTTTTTCGAAAAACAAACAATATTGATTAATTATGCATTTAAAGAAAATTGTACTCTATTTTTTTTTAACAGTTATTGAAATGAGAGTTTAAAGATTAGAATGCAACAAGCAGATGTTTCCTATTTGAATTTAGTCAATTGTTATTGATGTTCCAATTTAACATCAATTATCTTTAAACTCAATTTACTCCAAATCGACATTTTGTCACGTGTACCCCTTGGCTTTTGAGGTCGTCAAATACAAGCTGCCTACTTTGACACATTCACGAAGTCATTTTTATTTATAAATGCATGAAATTTACAACGATTATGTTTTAGATACAAATATATCAAAGTGATTTTTCATTTTTTCATATATGTAATACATTTTGAGTGAAAATCGATCGATTCCCGTTGATCTTTTCGGACCGTTTGTTTCGCGAAAATCGGCATATAATTTTAACTTTGACCATCTTTCTGAAAGATAATCCGATTTTATAAGATTAAGCTTCAAATATTAATGATTAATCTGTTTTGAACTGCATTGTTCTAATTTACTACAATATGTGACCGATTTTGTATAGATTATTCTAGACTAAATTGAATGTTTGTTCAATTCCGAATGTCTTTTAACCTCCTCGCGGCGGGAGCCGTTTACGAAAGTTTTAATGTTTTGCCACCGCGGTTTTTTAAAAAAGAAATTTTTGACTTATTAAATCGAGAAAATGCTCCGATTAAGTAAGCAAAACTTTACTGGTGGGGACAAACAAGGATTCTTAAGCCTTTTTGCGGCACATATACGTGTCGCTCGTCCTCAAAGGGTTAATACAAAGTCAATCTGATAATTTTGAAGCGACCAAAATACTAAATTTACTAAACAGGCTTGATGGGAACAACTGTTGAATTTTTAGACCATTAAATTAATGCAAATTTTAACAATATTAAATGTTTAAAAAAAAAAAAAATTATACAAGAATACGAAAAATTATAAAAGTTAGAAATGGAAAAAGTTATTGTCGCTTAACATGTTGAGTGCCACTCAATTTTTAGGGAAATCCCCGTCAGGCCACGCGTGAAGCGCTGATATTGTATATGTTGCGGCCAATAAAGCTGCTATTAGATTCACGGACTTTTAGGCGAGACAAACTTTTCAGACGATTTTAACTCCAACATGTTCCCGTTCAAACAGAGAAAAAGGTTACTTTTGTCCTTGAAAAAATTGGAGAAAAAGCCGAAAAACCTGTTTCTACTAGTGCCAGGCGTTAATATTTATCGCCTACTCGTATCAATCGCTTACCTCTGATTCGTTGAAACGTTCGATGTTGGATGAAAAATCTAACCTAGGCCAGACTTTTTTGAACTTGTGGGAAAAAGTTGGGGAGACATTGCAGTTTGCTATTACACTGGATGTTGGGAGGATATTTCGCAATAAGTTGGAGGAAATCCAGTGTTGGCTCAAAAGTCTTACGGAATGTTGGTGTATCTAATAGCGGCTTAACCGAACTGGCCAAGCTTCCTGGCCAAAACCGGAAATACATGAAATGAATAGCGTATTTCGGGTTTTGGCCGGCCAATTAGCAAACTGGCCGGGAAACCTTGGCCAACACCCGAACTATGATGCATATGTACCAATGTTTTGTAATTAAGATAATGTAACATTAAAATGACAATAAAACAGATTCCCATTGATTATATTGAAACGAAATATTTTTGTGTACCCAACTAAATTAACCAAAAATAGTACACAATTCCCTTTCAATATCGAAATTAATTGATAAACAAAATATGATGACAATTACAAGTTAACCGGAACCTTTACTCGAGTTAGAGCACAAACAGGCTGACAGCTAGACCATTTGAATTCATAGACACTTTCAACTATGTTAGAAAAGATTAAGCCGAGCGCCTATATCTATTGGCCAATCGCATCTGGCCAGTTCGCGAATCGGCCAGTTAACCTAGCCAGTTCGCGAAATGGCCGGCTGATTCTAGAATTGGCCAGTCATTGTTTAACTTTGCTGCCTAATTCGGGAATTGGCCGACCAGTTCTAGAATTGGCCAATTTCGGGTTTTGGCCGCAACATATACATTGTCAGTCATCAGTCACTGACGAGGCCTAAACGGAAAATTCAGTGTCAGTCACCGGTGACAGACCTGGCATTCAATATGTGTATCGGTAGAGGTGTGATGGAGAATATGAGGTAAAAATACGCCGCACATCTTCTGGATTCTTTGAAAAGCTCACTATACCCTCAGTTTCTCAAATAAAGCTATAGCTATATTTGAGGTATGGCGTTAATGACTCTGCCTTTAACGTGTACACCCCCCCCCCCCTCAACCAATTTTTTTTTTACGATTACAACACTATTTTCTCATGTCTAAATTTCTCATGTGAAAAATAGGATAAATTAGTCAGTCGATTACGAAATAATTTCGCGAAATTCTCTAGGCGGTCACTGGGAAATTATTCCATTGATCACAAATGTTTCGCCAGTAAATCTTGGGGGTGAAAACGAAAATTCGCTATGTCTGATGTTCGCGGGAAAAAAAAAACAAAAAAAAAAAAACCATGAAATTCGTCGATTAGTCACAGGATCCACAAAATTCGTAAATGAAAACGAAATGGAAAGTTTTGCCAATCGGTCACATGAGAAGATTAAAAAAAACTTCAAAATTTCACAATCATTGCAATAAAATTACATGTAACGGGAAAAAATCGAAAATCATCCGTTGCTCGTCGGAAATAACATGAAACTCGTCAAACGTATTGAGAAAAAAATCCAAAAAATTCGCCAGTCGATCACAACGATCCAAGGTAACATCAGTGCCCTTTTTTAAAAATTCCCCCCACGGAAGCTTTTATTTCAAGAATCAACATGTACATGCTAATGCGGAAAGCGGAGTAAATTTTTTCAGTCTCCTTTCAGTTCTGTGCTCTCGATATCTCAATAACCAAAATTACAAAGATTTTTTTTGAAAAAACAATATGTAAAAGAATTTTAGATTATGCTCGATCAGTTTGCAAAAAAATGTCCGCATAATTCGATGAATAAGTATACTACGCTTTAACATTACTTGCAAATAAGAAATGATGCGAAAAACGAATTTGTCCTCTTTAATAGTACAGTCGAAAAGCATACACGAGAATTTCCTGTACATAATGAGACTGACTTAAAATGCAACTTCAGTCACGAGAAGACACTCGCGAATTAAACTTATGAGAGGATCATTTTTAAATATCTTGTTTGTATTTCGATATTTCTATTTATTTATTTATTATTCTATATTATTTATTTATTGGATAGGGGATATTTCACTGGCTAGGGGAGATCAGTTTCTACAAAGACTTTTTTCAACTTTGGTTACCATTTAACAAAAAAGTACTTTTCCTTTTAATCCTTTTCGGCGCAAGCAAATTCTATTAGTAAAATGAGAAATTGTCGATTGACACCGGAATTTATAAAGGATTCTTCTAGATATTACAAATTCCTTAATTTAAGCTTTCACTGTAAAAGCAAAATTATATTAAAATATTACTGGTGCCGTTTGCAAGTTTGGAATTAAAATTAGGTGTTGCCGGCCCGGTAACACTGCGCAAGAAAGGGTTAAAACAGGTTCCAAAAATAAAAATACCGACAGAAAGGAAAAAAAAACTACAATCAAAATCGAAAAAGTAAGAAAGCTTTTATAAACTATTTTTTTAAAAAATGATAAAAAATAAAACAAAAATATCGAATTGTAAACGAGATATTTGAAATGAGTCTTATTATAGGTTTAACATTAGCATGAGAATGTCTATCGCGTAACTGAAGTAGCCTCTTAACACAGAAATTGTTTAGCCACATAGACATCATTTCTACCTTTCATTATTAAATCATCGCAAAGGCACTTAGGTAACAAGTATATAAATATCCTCATCCTTTTGTAGGTACAACTATTCACCTAACTTTCTGTAAGGCAAAGTAAGGTGTCCGCAATGAACAACGAAGTCCTTTTGCCAAGAGATCAATGCCCAAATTCGATTTTGAAATGCATCATTCACCAATTTTCTAAATCATGCAGCTGATTCTGATACAACCGCGCGCGAGTCGGCCGATTATCCCAGACTAAATTGGGAGCCGGTTTAATTCCGGGAGTTCAATAATTGATGGACACACGAGTTGTTTCATAGTAACCAAGAAATACCGAGTTTACTACAGATTTCATGGGAATATGCATAACTGCCAAACTTTCCCATTTTTGTATACCGCTATTTCTGATTAAGGGCCGTAGTTATAGGGTGCCAGGGGAGGGAGTGATCAGTACCCTCCCCCCCTAAAACATTTTGAGCCTCAACTGCGAAATATTCCAAAGTCACTAAATGACTTTCTGTTCCGAAAATAAAAATTAAATTCTGTTCAAAAATCCAAGTTACTTTTGAAGCCCTTTCAAAGTTTTGCAGAAATACCAAGTCGTGTGTTTCTAAATTCTAACTAAAATAAGTGTTTCAACACTCGCACATTTTATTTCCACATAGGAAGCTAACATGATGTTTAATTTTGCACTAGTTATGCACTCGAAATTTTCATTTTGCATCATATTTTTTTCTTAGCACAAAATGAAAATATTACAAAGAGTTTACCGGGTGTCCCAAAAATGACTGATGGATTTTAAAATTCAATAACTTGCAAACGGTGACAGCTATTTAAAAAATTTTTGCAGGAGGGTTATGTATAATGTCAGGAGTTTTTTCACCGTAATTTCTTATTTTAGTTCGCATCTCAAACAATAGGTGGCGTTGACGGTGATTGAAGGCCAGGTGATGCGTCGACCTGGCCTTCAATCGCCGTCAACGCCACCTATTGTTTGAAATTCTAACTAAAATAAAAAATTACGGTCAAAAAAACTCGACATTATACATAACCCTCCTGCAAAATTTTTTTTAATAACTGTCACCGTTTGCAAGTTATTGAATTTTAAAATTCATCAGTCCTTTTTGGGACACCCGGTAATAAGAAACACAGTACCTACAATGTAAATATGCACTAACATATCTTTTTGTGTCAGAGCGAAAACAAAATATGAAGAAAAATGTTTTTAAAAAAATCCAATAGATTTTTTTTTTATTACTGCATTTTTTTATAATGATAAATGATGTATTTAATGATAAATAAAATTACTTTTTTAAAAGATGTAAACTAATGCCTGAATTGGTATGATAGAAAATTACTAAAAATTGCTTTTTGTGATGATTCAACTGTCCAGCAATCCCCCCCTCCCAAGGAGAAAAATTCTTTGTTTATGTTTCTCTTAATGTCTAATTACTTTAAGTCAACTGAACAATTTTAGTATTATTTTCCAAATTCCCAAAGAAAGAGAAAATTTAGCTAATTAAATTCGAAAATACAAGAAGGAAAGTGTTGGCCTCTTACCGGGTACCTATTTTGATAAGAATTCCTAAAAACTTTTCTTGGCTTAAAACAAAAGTAGGGATATTTGAGGCCCTTGAGTTTTCGGAACTTTTCCAGCTCAAGCACTCTATAGTTATGTCATTGAGTAATGTTATAAACAGAGCTTTATTTCTAAAAATACCGGAAACCCTAAAAATATGCATTACCAGTGGCGCCAACTTTTAAAAAATATTGGGTGGGCTCAAAAATTTTTTGAACAAATACATAAATATTGGATGGGCTCAATTAATAATGGGTGGATAGAGATATCAAATTACTAGGTGGGCTTTTACTGGGTGGACATTATTTCCTAAAAGGTTTTTTTGTGAGGGGGGTTATCAAAATAAAAATTTTAAATATATCTAACTGCATTTAACTAATTGTCAACAATTCAAGTTTATTTTATTATGTTAACCACTATTCCACTTTTATTATCACTCATTCAGAATAGAGACTTTCGTGATTCTAATGTTAATTAATCGCAGAATTCTGCAATTAAATAAGGTAACGAATATGATTGAAAATAGTGTTAATACAAAACTAGACATTCAGGGCCACCGTAATACTTACCCATCGTATTATATGCATATAATATGAAAATAAAACATTTGTAATAAAATGTAAAATGGATTGCAATTCCAAAACAAAATTTAAACGCGTATTTAAATATTTTTATTATGCACAGTAATGCTGTATTAATGAGTTGCTGATGAATCTATTTCGACAAATTATACAACACGCCAAACTACTCAAGTAGTACTGAAATGCGAAAAACAAACATCCTTATAACTTCAAAAATAATAATTTTATTAACTAACAGTTTACTGCGTCAGATTAAGCGTCTCATTTCTAATTAAAATACAGTAGACTCCCTTAAATCCGCACAGCTTGGGACCAGAGGTTTTGCGGATTTCTGGTCATTGCTTTGTTTACATTTTTTTTTAAAAATAATTTGAATGTAATTAATAATGAAATCAAAAGTATAATGAATGCATACAATATACTAAAATAATAAAATAATAATAAACTAAAATAATAAAAATTTAGATAATTTTTAAAATGATTAAAATACTAAAAGGAAAGATCAAATTAATAATCAATAATGTACAGTTAAGTATTCATTATAAAAGAGAAAATGTGTTTTTCCTAAATTATTCAATGAAACTTGCCTCATAAAGGTACATATCTAATTCACATCAGGATCATAAAATAATGAAACTTTATTTCCGATTTAGCCAGACTTAATAACCAAAAAAGCTTGATTAATATATAAATATATTTAGTAAGATATTAATTACCAATGATATTAGCAATATCTTTATTTTTTCAGAAATAAATTATTCTTTCTTCATGAAAAAACATGAATTCAATAACCTTAACAAAAATTATAAATTAAAAAATGTATGGAATCGATATAAAACTGAAAAAATAAATTTTTGAAATCTGAACTGAATGTTTCATTGTTTACATCCGTAAAATATGTGCGGATTTTAGAGAGTTGTGGATTTTAGGAGTGCGGATTTGAGGGAGTCTACTGTATATCTTTGAATTGAAATTTGAAATACAGGGTCATGAAAAATCGAAGGATGTGGAAAACAGGATTACAGATATCTCGGCAACTTATAATTCGATCGACTTCGTTCTCTACGCAAAATTTGTGTTATTTTATTGCCTTTTACGATCACTCCTTAAAATAAAAAAATTCGAAAATTTTTATATATCTTTCATCAGAACGAATTTTTCAAGAGTCCGAAAAAAATAGTTCCGGATAATCGAGGTTACTGATATTATATAGGCTTCGTCCCATTCTTACATACTAAGTACTTACAAAATTTCAAGTCTCTATCTCAATTTGTTTGGGAGACAGAGCGTTTACAGACACACAGACAGACAGGTGAACGGCAATTTTTTTTTCTAAAAATTTTACTTACCCATCATACGTAGTATAGGGTAAGTCTTGCAATCGTTTTGAAAATCGAAACATTTTTTTGACGGATTTACACGTTTTAGATAGTGGAGATTCCGAAAAACATTTTTAGAAAAAAAAAAATTTGCCGTCCGTCTGTCTGTCTGTCTGTAAACGCTCTATCTCCCGATCAAATTGAGATAGAGACTTGAAATTTTGTATGTAGTTAGTATATAAGAACGGGACGAACCCTATTTAATATCAGCAACCTCGATTATCCGGAACTATTTTTTTCGGACTCTCGAAAAATTCGTTCTGATGAAAGGTATATAAAAATTTTCGACTTTTTTTGTTCTAAGGAATGGACATAAAAGGCAATAAAATAACACACATTTTGCATATAGAACGAAGTCGATCGGATTATTAGTTGCCGAAATATTTGTAATCTTGTTTTCCACATTCTTCGATTTTTCATTACCCTGTATTTCATTCAAATTTCAATTCAGAAGTATATTTTAATTGGAAATGAGACGCTTAATCCGACGCAGTTAATTGTTAGTTATTAGAATTATTATTTTTGGAGTTATAAGGATGTTTCTTTTACGCAGTTCGGTACTACTTGAGTAGTTTGGCGTTTTATATAATTTGTCGAAATTGGCACATCAGCAGTTCTTTAATATAGCATTACTATGTATATTAACAATATTTAAATTTTGTTTATGAATTGCAATGCATTGTATAAATAGTTTTCACATGTTTTATTTTCAAATACATATCCATGATGGGTAAGTATTACGGTGGCCCCCAACGACTAGTTTTCTTCTTTTTCGCCATTTTTCGCTATCTCCAGTGTCTAAAACGTGTAAATCCGTCAAAAAAAATTTCTATTTTCAAACCGATTGCAAGACTTACCCTATACTACGTATGAAGGGTAAGTAAAAGGGATAATTCGCAGTTATGCCTTTATGTATGTAATCAAAGAACAACTAGCAAAGACATTTATAAAGAAAAATGTTCAGAAAATCTTTTGCACCACTTCCCTTCCACCTCTTATGTGTGCGACATACAACCATCATATACGTATTGACAGAAAAGAATGCATAAATTTAGAAATGGAAGGGAAAGGAAAAGGTAACTTGGGTCTCTGTTTTTCAGAATCGCTCTTGTATTTATCAGCTCCGGTGAATGCCGACCAAAATTTAAATATTTAACAAAAACAGAAGTATCGGAGCTGAGCTCTGGTAGGTTCCATCTAGGGAGTCGAAAAAATAACAGAGGCTATACGTTCTAAAAAAGAGGGTATCTGTTCAAGGCTGAGGGTACACCCTAGGATGTGTATACTGAAGCTTTCTTGAGAAACAAAGAGCATTACGGTATTCATTTAAAAAATCCAGAAGGTATGCGATTTATACTCTCGTATAACCTCCACTACATCACTGGCTCCGTCGCAAATTTAGCCCTGGTTATGATTTTTTACTTTTAGTAACACTTTTATATCAATCTAATTTTTACACTAATAAGAAAGCAAAGCGTAAAAAAGAACTTTTAAAAGTATGCTTACCTATATAAGTTCAAGATTGAAGCGAAAAATAGCAGACAACGTTTGACACGTTCGTTCATCAAGTGCCCTGTTGAGAGTATTTTCAAACATGCATATACATCTATAGTTTAGCGAAAAGGTAAATAAACAAAGAAATCAAAATCACTTATATTCACCTAAATCTTTCTTTTATCAAGAAATTAACTTTCGTTATCGCATGTGCCACCTAAACAACTTTCAATCCCCGTAAGTAATTTGAAAATCTTATGAGTGAAACTCCAAGATTCAATAAATACATAATATTTTCATCCCTCCCTAACAACTCGCAGAGGTGTTTACGTAATTGTCCAATACGCCAATGAGACTATCGTTGAAGACCTAATTTAGCTGAGGAAACGTAAACAAATAGCTTTCAAAACATTAAATTGGAGCCAACGTTCTTAGGAAACTGTCTGGATATATACGTATTTTTTTTTTCTTTTTTTTGACAGAAGAAAAGTAAAATCATCAGAATACTAAGACAATTTCCATGTTAAATAATATAATTCGTCTATTTTTACTATTTTAAAAATTATCCATTTGGAAAACTTCCAGCCGATTAATTAGTACTTTAATGCGGATTTTTGCAATTCTTAATAATTAGTTTAATGCAAATGATTTTAACATTTTCTAACAAATATAAAAAGATTTTTGATTTCAGTTTACCGGCAAAGTTTAAATAACTCATCTGGCGCCAGGTGAAAAAAAAAATATATATATATTTTCTTTTATCGCAGCTTCCTGTGTATCAATACTAAAAAAAGTAATTGAAATAGAAAAATAAAATTACTTCAAGAGATCATTTCTTAGAATTGGGTTATCATTGTCAAGCCGATTATAACCAGACAATATCATAATTCTATTTAACCTCTTGGGAACGAGCGACCGGTATACGTGCCGCATAAGGTACTCTAGAATCCTTGATTATTCTCACCATTAAATTTTTATTGTAAATTTCGCCTTATTTAATCCGAGCATTTCCCCCGATTCAGTTACATAAAAACTTCTGTTTTGAAGACTCGATGATAAAAGATTAAAATTGCTGTAAAAAGACTCGTCCAGAAAGGGTTAAAATCATCCTGAACACTCTCGAAACCAAAACCCATAAATGAAAGAAAATCAATTGAAAATTTAATGCAATTATGAAAAATTTTTGTTATCACTAAAATTATATATTTTACAGAAATGTGATATTACTCATTTATATTAAAATATACAGCTTTTTTTTTTTTATCCGAAACAATATTGGACTTTCTTTGTATGTAGTAATGTAGTACAGTAAAGCATCGTTTATACGACGATCACTTATACGGCGTTTACATTTATACGACGTTTTAATGTGGTCCCGATTCATTCCTATTCATTTTAATGTAAAAATTTATCTTTTATACGACGTTCAAAATCGTTTATAGGTCGATTTTTCGATTTTGTATCAGGTTTATTTTTCTTGTATATTTTACGAGCGAACGGAAGTTGACAGCTATGAATGACACCAAAGAGCGCGTTTAAATGCACTCCACATTATAAAAATGTGGACTGGTGTTCGATTAATCTGAAAAATCAGCTTACGTGTAACAGATTACACTGGGATGGGTCATTCTTTTTTCGAGGATGGTCAGCTTTCCCGACCTGTTTAAAGTTGCAAATAGACTATCCTAACTGTTTTCAGTATTGGCGAATTTTAGTTGGCCACGCGAGTTTTTGATCTGTAACTTAAAGTGGAAAGGAAACTATGTACTGCAAATGAGAAACCTTTCGGTGAAACATGAATAAAGGTACGCACAGTGGCGTAGCTAGCGGGGGGCGGAGGGGGCGGTCCGCCCCGGGTGTCACCCTCTAAGGGGTGACACCCAATCTATATTTGCAAATATATATATATGTATATAATCTTATAAAATTTTGGAAAAGAATTCTGAAATAAAAGGAAATTTCTAGCGCATCACGCAACAGAGTTAATTTTCTTTTCATGGAGAATCTGAAATTTTACACAGAATGGGGTGTCTAAATAAGACATGCACGAGGAGCAGAAACCCACCTTTCCAGGGAGTGGATAGCAAAGCAAACTTTTAAAAAATATTTTTTTCTACATATAGCCACCGCATTGACTTATGCAAATTATGGGATGAGTTATAAGTTGTCCATGCCTATGTGGTTTCTTATATAGGAGGTATGAAGGTAGGAAAGGTTTGGTCATTTCCATGTGTTCCTTTACCTTTTTCTCCTCTTGAAGAGATTGAATCCCCCATAGAGTATAATGTATATTAAAAGCAGAGATGTAGTGGAGGATATACGGAGGAATATCTTCTGGATTTTTTAAAGGAATACTGTATACCCTCTATTCCTCGAGAAAGCTATAGTATAACATTCTATGGTACACCTTCTGCTTTGAGCGTATATCCTCTGTTATTTTTACGACTACATCTCTGATTAAAATATAATATAGTCTATACTTTAGTCTGTGTTTGCACTCTTGAATTTCAAGAAAGCATAAACTTTAGGTTGTAAACTATACTGCGCCTCAAAGTATATGACAGGTGATTTTTTTTAAATAACAGTTCAAAAATGAAGCAATAATCATGAAAGAAAAAATAATAAGCATATGGAATCATAGCATATAAGTATATTACGATAAAGAAGTACAGTATAAGTTTACCGAAATTTTGTTAAAAAATCAAAATCAGAATAAACTTTTCCATAAACGTATAGACTGTTTTAGTATTTTGTATTTAAATTACAATTTTGTATCCATTTCTTCGAATTATTTATAAAATCACAACAGGCATGCAAAAAACGTTGAAATTTTATCTGTAATAACGTAGAATTGTGATTGAAAAAATATGGCTGATTAGGGATGGGGGGGGGGGGGTGACACCATTTACAACCGCCCCGGGTGTCACCCTTCCTAGCTACGCCACTGGGTACGCATATTTAAATTGCTTATTAACCCCCTCCCCCCCTTGTTTTTAAGATTATTTGTTTATTTTGGTTTGTTTAATTTAAAAATTCATACATACCATCACGTTAAACATTAAAATTAAGTGAAAACAAAATTAATTCTAGTTTTGGAAGTGAAAATCGATTATACGTCGTTATCGTTTATACGACGTTTTTCGGTAGTCCCTTCGGCGTCGTATAAACGATGCTCCACTGTATATGAAAAAATAAGTGAGCAAATCCGAACCGCAAAACCCAAACAGAAATCAACTCAAAACCAAAACAAGAGTCCAACCTGTTTAAGACTTACAGTCTTGCCCAAAAATCGGGCTGATATTGTTTCGCCGTGGATCGGATTCGGGTTGGGTTATGTTGGGTTGACTTCCACTTTTTGCTGCGGGTTCGTTCGACTTATATTTGTTTCGAGTTCAGGTCGATTTAGAGTTGTTTTTGCACGCTTGCGTGACGGGTTCGGGTTGATTTGACTTTTCAAAAGTATGTCTAAACTATCTCTCCAGGTAAAAATTCTATATACAATAAGATATCCATAAAGAGAGCTTCCAAAAATCGAAGACTTTTATCGGTAGAAAACTTTTTCATTTCCTGACCACGTGTATCTATATGTATACCTTTGAATGATGGGCACTTCCCACTCTACACACATGTAACACAACACGTGTATGTATGCATAAACTATCAAAAATACGGTACATGTATTCTGTGTTTAATTCAGATACTTTTCTCCGGCAGGGTCTTCTGCGGTTCCAAGAGTGGACAGAGTTCTATAGGGGGGGGGGGGAATTTCACGTGTTAACCTTTGAAAACACAAAATCTCTAATTTTTCGGGGGGAGGGGGGCACATTTCAGTGCTCCGGAGGAGGAGGGGGGCTTTTATCACCTGGCCACCCCTTGAATTCAACGCTGCGATGCGTTATCCTGTGTATTAAAATGAAAATTTGGTAATATTTTTTATATTCAGAGAGAATAAAAAATGGTTATTAACTGCACATTAAAGAAAGAATACTGACTGTATGGCTCTCAAACATACAATCTGAAATATATATTGAAATTTTCGCATAAATACGTATGCTAGTTTTTATTATTATTAATTTACGGAATCTCAATTGTACCATAAGAAAATACCGAATTTTTAGCAGAAATCGCATCGGACATTGAGTGGTTTCATGGATTTTTTAACTGTGTAAACAAAAACTCGCCAGGGTCAGGAAATTTCGACCCACGCAGAACTCAAGTATAAGCGGATTTATTATCACAATCTTGATTCGAAAACTAAGTGCGAGTTCTTGTTTTTACTTAAAATTTCTTTTAAAAATAAGAAGAGTGTAAAATGGCGATGTATTTTAGCAGATACACAAATTACGCCATTAAATGCGACATGATTGTAAAATTTTCATATTGTACTGGCAGAGGCGCAATTTCAGAACTTTCTTGTGGGGGGAGGGGGTTCTTTGGTAGTAGTAGACAAAACTGAGGTTTGGGAGGGAGGGTGTACCCTCTCTCCTCTTCGAATTAGATCCGATTAAAAATTTCGTTTTAAACAGGTTTTCCTCTTAACAGACAGTATTTCAAGATGGTAGCTAATAAAATTTTCTGTTTAAGACAGGACTATGTTACATACACTTTTCCTTATTGCAAGTGTCCTCTAATGCTGTTAAAACATCTTTTCTATAGTACACTTATGACACCGAAATACGAAATCAAATAATTTCACCGTTAATTTTTTCCCGTAACATAGAAAATGATAATGCAAGTTTCTTTTTAAATAATTAGATTTTCTCTTTTTCTCCCCTCACATAATTATCAATTGGTTATGAATTGAATTATGATTAAAGTCCCCTTCAAGAAGTCTTGTACCTTTTATACTCGTCAAAAATCAAGCAAAAACATTGAAAGTTTGAATGAATACATCATTTTTTTTTTTTTTTTATGTATAAGCATGACATTTTGACTTTTGACTAAACATATAATGAATCATTTTTAATATAATTCCACTAGATACTAACTGAACTTTTTCTTGTATTTTTTATTGTTGAAATTAAAACATCTTTTTTCATGCCGTAAGGCATTGCACGCATAATATCTTGAGAACATGAGTATGGGTTGTTATGAATCTTTATTTATGTAATAAGCACATATGTATTTTTAAAATGACCTACTTTTAGTTCAAAATTATTTGATTAATTATAAAAAAAATCATTAAAAAATCAAAGTATTACACTTTTAATTAATACAAATAGTTATAACTAAAAATATTACCACTCTAAATACTAAAAAGTAGATCATTTTAAAACACACGTATCTTCTTAATACCTATACCTAATTTCTAAAGAATCCATACATACATTCTTAAGATATCGTGAGCGCAATTGACTTACAGAGTATTGAAAAAAAAAACTATTTCAATACGCAAACTTTGAGAACGGCTAACCAGTTTCTAATAAAGACTTACAACAAAGCACAATCAGTTTAATCAATATTCGAAATTTCACTTTTAAAATGTAAAAAAGTTTGAAAAAAATCAATTCAATTTAAATTTTTTCATTAATTTTTGTCATGTTTAAAAAAGTTACAAGACCCCCTAAGGATATCGAAAGTAATTTTGATATTCTTTTAAAAATCCAGTATAGTCTCACTCCCGATGATGCCGGATTTTCGAGGTTATACAAAATTGTATTGCACTATCATGAAATCCTCAGATTTAAAACTGGATTCCGTTATAACAGTTTTCGTTTTCACTAGTTAACTGTCCTTGCTGCACAAAAGCATGTCTATTTTTTTTTCTGTCCCTTTCTATTCCGTTTAAACAGATTACACTATAACAAGCTCTCATTATCAATGTGTAAATTTTAAAGGTTTTATATAAGTATTAATGTACCATGAAATGAAATATATAAACCTATCTAGAAAGGAATTTTTTTCATCCTTTGCGATCTTGTCTTGGCATATTTTATTTCATTTTTAATTTCACATGCGATTTTCTTGCGATTGTTTCAGTAAACAGAACCCGAAACACGTGACTGGAATTTAAGAATGTTTTTCTTCACATTGATTGATACTCAAAGGAAGGCATCTGGCAACAAACACCCTTACAGATTCTCAAGCAATCGAGTCATCCGATTTCTTGAAATTATTCTTATGCCAGATACTTTAATTTAATTCCCCATCTGTGTAACATGAATTAGAACAGATCATCATAAGTTAGAATCACACGCCATAAGATAGAAGATTGTTTGTTTAGCTGCCGGAAATTCTTGAAACAGATCCATTAGTAGGATTTTCCCACTCTGAGTCAGGATTTAAAATCTCAAGTATTATCAATTAGGAGAAGTGTAAGCAAACACGATATTTCTTTCAAAATAGGGAAGGGAGTCAAAACAGGCTTATACAGGGTGTCCATATCCTCAACTGCAGTGACCAATGGCTAATTTCTAAACCGTTAGTAATAATTCCAATCACAAAACGGCTTTAAATGAAATAAAGAAATATTTTAAAAGTTATTTGGTTCATAAAATTAACATTTTTTTTTTTTTTTTTTTTTTTTTTTTAATATTTCCTTTGATAGAAGCTAAGCAGTTTCCATCAATAAAAATAATAAACTAATGAAAAAAAAAAAAAGCAAATTAGACATAAAATAAATGCGAACAAAAATAATTGTAACTTAACCTCAGTATATCTTTTAAATCTTAATGCATAAAAATAAAGGAAAAAACTTAATTGTATAATGTAACGAACAAATGTCCTTCCTTTTGATACAATGATATGCAAAGAGATTAGATAAAAATAAATTGCATAAAATATATTCATTCAAGATATATATATTATAAACTTAAGTAGTTCCTAAAATCAGAAAGACTTAAAAGTATTAGGAAATAAAACTTGAAAGTGAGTACTTACAAATGGAACTTTTACAAGGTTTATTTTAAGTCGGTCGATTATCTACATGTGGGATATAGGCCTAAGGTGGAGTGCCCTCCGTGGGGGTCTTTCTAAGGAAACCTAACCCGTATTTACGCAAGGAAATCCAAGGTTCTAAGAAAACCACGGAAAACTCCAAACGGTTAGGCGGACAGCCGCAATTGGGTTCGAACCCAGCACCTGTCGTCTACCAATTGAGAGGTCAGAACCTATCGACCACTGGTGGGGCAGGAACTTATACAAAAATGAAAACTAAATGTGGAAGAGTGTGGGGGAGCTTATTTCCTGTACGATATTTGCTATTTTGTTGGGTATTTTGTTATTTTTTTTTCCCTAGAAATTTATAGTTATTTTAAAAGTTTTTAGATGTGATTTGAGAAGTGGTTTTGCAAGAGAATGATTTCTTTTTATATTGTGAGTAACTTTAATCTTATAAAACATATGATTATAACACAGAGCAATTCAAAAGCAGTCAAGGGGGACTCATGAAATCACTTTAAAATAAATTGAACAATTAGGGGCTTCCACAAATGATGTCAAGCTTGTAGGCGGGAGGAGGAGGGGGGGGGGGGTTCATGAAATTGTGAAAATTTGTAACAAGTGAGTGGGTGTAAGCTGAAATGTGACAATACACATTTTGGTTCAAATAAAAGCATTAAAAATCTGCAGATTAAATTTTGAAGTTATTGTTAAAGTAAATATAAGATTTAAAGCCAAACATGTTAAATTGTATTTAAAATCCCAAAATACGTCTGTTTTTGATTGATCTTTCATATTAATAATTTATTACTATTATATATTGATTATGTTTTTTGTCATAAAGCTTAATCTTATTTCATACAAAACAAGTAAGGAATTATTTTAAATGTTATGCTCTCAAATTCCGCTAAAATACACAGTTAAAGTTTAAAAATAAAATTTGAAATATAAACTATGACGCAGTGTTTTTTTTTTTTTCTTCTTCTTCTTCTTCTAAACTACACGTTTATGTAATATAGCATGGCGACAAGAGAGTGGAGGAGGTATGGTGAGGTATGACACTTTGCGACACAGTGGGGGGGGGGGGGGTCAAAAATCTTTAAAAATGTGCGACATCATTTATGGACAGCCCCTTAGGATGATCAATGATGATTAAAATATTTAGGAAAATAATTGTTCAAACTACAATGTGAATTCGAAAATCCGGCAACTTCAAATATCCGGTATCAAAGTTACTTTCCCTTATTTTATTTATTTATATTTATTTTTTACTTTTCTAATTTAAAGGAAAGAAAAACAACAGCATAACCACGTCTATTTTTCTTCTCCGAAATATTTAAAGTTTTTATTTACTATTTATTTATTTAAGCTAGTACGAATTTTTTTTCAAAAGTAGGTATTGTTGCTTTTTAAATAAAGCATTTAAATTTATGTATCGAATAAAAAGTGGACGTTATTAGAAAGGCTTTGTGATATTGTTAAGGAATCTGATCGTCGGAAGTTTATGGTTTTTAAAAACAAAAGCAAAAAATACTGCAAATTTATACAAAAAGTGACGTCCCGAAGAGTTAAGGAAAGCACCCATGAAGGGAAATTTTTTTCTGTTCATTGAAAATTTCTGTTATATTAAAATAAATTTTAATTCAAGTATTTTTATACAGATATAGATTTTTTTTATAACATAATGACTTTCTTATGAATTAAATTTTGGTTAAAGACATTTTTAAGAATATCGGAAGTACTTTAAATATTCCTTCAGAAATCCGGAATTTTCGAAAATCCGGCTTAAAGCTCCTGTCCATGGCCGATTAAGTGTTCGCAACCAATGCTATTCTTATGGGGAGATTATTTTCTAATACCTGGTATGCATTTTTTTTTTTTTTTTTTTTTTTTTTTGTATTGGATAGTTGAGAATTATGCGGGAATCGCTCCCTTTTTTTTTATTTTTTCGAATTTGAATGCAGATATTTCGGTACTTCTAGGCTATCCCGTCGACCAATTTCGCCAAATTATACAAATCGCCAAACTAATAGCCAAATAATACATGTTGACATAGTTTTTATTTTAAATAACGAAAAAACAAATAGTTAGAAGAATATTAATAAAAATATTAATAAAAAGTCGAAATAAAAATCACTTAATGACATTTTAAACACGTGAATCGCATTTAATGTCATTCATGTGACATTCACGATCATCCATTATTGGCATTTAATCTTATAGTTTGGCGATAATTTTTTGGTCGATGGGGTAACCTAGAAGTACCGATATTTCTTATAAAATTAGTCTGACTTCCAAAACCGGTTTCGAAAATAAAAGTGCCTTTTTAAAAAATATCTGCAACCAAAATAGAAGAAGTAAAAAAGGAGCGATGTCTGCATGCATCTTAGCTATCCAATGAAAAAAAAAAAAACATTTAAAAATATTAAAATGCCAGTGCATTTTCTCAAAATCAATTTAATTCATTTAAATAGAAGGTTTGAGATGCTGAAAACTAAAGAGTTTCATTTAAATATTAATAAAGCAAAAGGGAGATAAAACATGCGATATGACGAATAAAAAAAGATTTTAATTAAATAATTCAATAATATCAATGATGCAATCACTGCTAGTAAGTTTTGTTTTCGCAAACGTTAAATCTCCGTAAACAACTAATTTAATAAAATAAAACTAAGTTACTCTGTGGAGTTGAAATTTTCAATCATTAAATTAAAAAAAAAATTATTAAAAATATAAATTGCACAGCTGAAATTCCAGTTCCTGATTTGCATATTTACCAGTTAGAAACGCGATCAGTATTTATAATTTATCAATATTTTACTCTCCCACGCCCCCAATAGAGATGAAATCAGTCAAATGTTGAAATCGGATTATTGGAACACATCACATGACTTGAGAAAATTGTCTCCATTTGCATGAGGTGGGCTGCAACCGCTTTCAGTGTTGAATTCGGATACTTTTCTCCGGGGGGGGGGACATTATAGAGTTCCGGGAGGGGGAAATTATACTTTTTGACCATTGAAAACGCAAAATTTCGGATTTTCCGGAGTAGCCATTTCATTGTTCCGGGGGGAATGCCCCCCCCCCCCCGGGCTACCTCCTGAATTAAACACTGACCGCTTTTTAGTCCCATCTTTCCTCCGCAAAATGCACGTAATATGCGATATTGAAAAGATATGCTCTAAAAATAAACCTAAAAGTATAGTTACAATCATAAATTGCAAAAAAGTTGCGTGGCAAAGTTAAAAATCTAATTGAAAAAAAAAAAAATAAATAAATAAATAAATAAACATACAATTTACTAACAATAAGGTGTTATGACGTTTATGTACTTTACATAAGTTATCGCTTCAATTAACATAATAAAGCTTGTCAGAAAAGAAGCAAGTTATTTATACATCGCAGAAAGTTTATATTGGATACTTTTGGGAGGGGGAAAAAATCTGACTGCCGAACATCTTACTTTGATCAGTGCACATTTTCTTTGGTGCCTCTAAATGTAATAGATCTTTCGACCTTTGACTGAAGTCACAAATTTATATTAAATATATTTATATTAAATATATATATACATAGGGTAACACCCCCAGTAATTGGCACATTTTACAAACATGTCCTAAAAAAAGATTTATATACAGTCTTTTAAAAATTCAAGACCATATATCAGTTATATGCTCATTTACGTTAAAGATTATAACTTTGATTTATTTCACAAGATGACAATAGAGCCTAGGAAAGAGAAACAAATCTGGCTTGTATCAAATTAGCCATTTTGTTGCAAATTCTTGTTCTTTGGCTTAAGGAAGGCATGCTTTTCAATTCATTATTATATGATTTATAATATATTTTAAATTTTAATTGACAACAGTTTTGTTTAGTTAAAAAGGGTTACTTTGTGTAAAAGTATTTTCGACACAAATATTTGGATTTCTGAATTAATGGTAGGTGCCAATTAATGGTGCTTCAATTTTGCTAGTTCCGAGTAATTGGCACCTATTCCAATTACAAGGAATTCGCAAGGAATTTAAGATTAAACCATTTATTTTGGAAGTACTTTTAGAATTATAGACTAATTTTATTTATCATTTGTTTTTATTTGAAAATATAAATTTTATCAGTAATTGGAATCCATTAAAGCTTCATATGACAATTACTGGGGACAGCATGACAATTACTGGGTATTAATGTAAGTTTATTATATTGTTTTAAAGTGTTCACATTTCAGATTAATATGCTGATTTCTTACACTCAAAAATCTGAAGTATGGCATCTTCATCTACAGTAAATTAATTTAAAGCGATTAAACCCAATGCAAAATGTAAAGTCTTTTTTTTTAATATAAACATATGCCAATTACTGGATCACAATGTGTCATACATTGGTGCTCTAGGTGCCAATTACTGGTGATTTCAGCAACTTTTTATAAATATATTTTTATAAAAATACTTTTTCAATTTTTTTTTTTTTTTTTTTTTTTTTTTTTTGCTTTTAGTGGGCAAAATAGATGCACAGATATGCATTCTTTGATTTAAAAATATTTCCAAGTAAATAGCTTATTTCTTTGTAATGAAAATTTAAGTAAGTTTAACGACAAATTCTTAATGTGCCAATTACTGGGGATGTTACCCTATATAAAACTAAGGGTTAAAATAAAATAGTATCAAATCGCTTCCATTATTTTAAAAGCTATTTAACACATTCGCTGCCGATCACGCGCAAGCGCGTGATGTGGGGTGGTGTCCAATAGCCAATCACGCTCTGGCGAGGGAAAATCTTTCACTAATTCTTTGTTATGAAAAGTAAATCGGCTTCTAGGAAAAACCCACTTCTACAGTGCGGCATTAACTATCATCACATCTTCACGTAAGCGGCAACGAACGTGTTAAACATTAAAAAAAAATACGTCGCCGAAAGAGAATTTTCCTTCACATCTATAGGAAAAGGAAATGAATTTTCTACTTTTGTGAGGAAAAAAGATGCTAACTTTGTAGACTGATTGTACCACTTTATACTAATAGGTATGCACTATATACACTATATTGCCATTGATTATTGGACACTTGCGATTTTAGACATTTTACTAAATATCTAGAAAAATACATGAGGAATCATCTCGAAACTCTTAGTGTATAAATATAATAGTATACGCCATACATCGCCGTGAATATTTTTTCCCGAAACTCCATAGGGGACCGTCAACAAATTAAAAAATAATGAATATATTTTGAATAACCCTGTCAAAACTAATGTAGCAAAAGCGCTCAAACTCTAGATTATGATTGAATGCCTTATTGTAACACGCCTTGTTCATTTTTATGCAAATAGCATGCATACTCGCAGAGTAATTAGTGTTTTTATAAAAATGGTCCCAAATTTTTCCAAGTTTTTTCCTTATAATTTTCAGAGTTCTTAATATTAAATAATATTTTTTTCAGAAAATATGACAAACAACATTGCACACAGTACCTTGTAATCAGAATTAAAAAATAATGAAAATTTTGTACAAAATGAGTAGGTTTACGAAATAATTTTTTACTGCGCATGCGTCAACGATATCAAAATTTCATTTGCATATTATGTTAGTTAAGTGTATAGAGCAACTTTTGTGAAAGTCACAAAATCATAACTTGAAAATTCTGAAAATGATCGTCAATTGAATTAGTTGAAAATCCGTTATTCTCAAAATGAAGCAAAAACAAGAGGGGTTGTATCCATATATTCATTGATTAGTGTCAATATAGAATACACAATACGGGATGTACTACTACAATTGGATAAAATCCCTCATTTTTTTCCTTCATTTTGGAAACAACGGATTTTGTCCTTTTTCTATAGACGATTACTTTCAGAATTTTCAAGCTATGATTTTGAGACTTTTACAAAAGTTGCTCTATACATTTAGCTAACATAATATGCAAATGAAATTTTGATATCTTTGACGCATGCGCAGTAAAAGATTATTTAGTAAACCTACTCATTTTTCATACAATTTTTATTATTTTTTAATTCTGATTATAGGGTATTGTCTGCAATGTTGTTAGTCCTATTTTCTGAAAAAAATATTATTTTATATTAAGAACTCTGAAAATTATAAGGAAAAAACTTTGAAAAATTTGGGACCATTTTTATAAAAACCTTAATTACTCTGCGAGTATGCATGCTATTTGCATAAAAATGAACACAGTTTATTACAATAAGGCATTCGATCATAATCTAGAGTTTGAGCACTTTTGCTACATTAGTTTTGACAGGGTTATTCAAAAGATATTCATTCTTTTTTAATTTGTTGACGGTCCCCTATGGAGTTTCGGTAAAAAATCTTCACGGCGATGTATGGCGTATACAAATATATTTATACACTAAGAGTTTCGAGATGATTCCTCATGTATTTTTCTAGATATTTAGTAAAATGTCTAAAATCGCAAGTGTCCAATAATCAATGGCAATATAGTGTATATGCACTATACAAGGTAAGTCATAATTATCAAAAACAATAGGCTACCTTTTTAAATATTGCCCTTAGCACATACTTCCAATTGCAATGTTTCATTAAAAAAGATCAAGATTTGATAAGTTGCAACTCCATGAAGAATATTTGAAAAAATACAAAAGCTATTTTTTTTTTTTTTTTAATACGGCTCCCGTAAGGTAAAATTTCTTATTAGGAAAATTTTCTTTATCCATTTCTGAATTTAAAAAAAAAAAGAAAAAGTAAAAAGAAAGAAAGAAATATTCATCTCGATATCTATATACCCCACAGAGATATTAATACCAAAAATTCGCAACTTACACCACTTTTCCAAATCTCTAAGCGATGTGTTTTTGACTCATTTCGAATGAAAGACAGGGATTATCCACAAATTGTACGTTATTAAAAATCGATTTAAGACAGTGCGCTTCCTTTAGACATAAAATAACAGCGTATATATTTTACGTTTAACCTACTTTCCAAATATGCTTTTGGTTGCACTAGAGGTCTGCATGAGTCGAAACATGTAGGCCCAGTGTCTGACCGATCCATAGAAAAAAAAGTTTGCCCAGGCTTGACGAAAATTAAAATCATAAGCCCTATCCGGCCTGGGAAAAAATTAAAATCATTGCCCGGATCAGCCTCGAATTACTACATAATTTTTTGTTTCGATATAGTTAAAAATCGATTCATATGGAAGAATTATGTCCAAAAATGCTTATTATGGCGTTTCGCTTTTTATGTTTAGAATTTTCATTATTAAAGTTTCACCAAAACCTGCGATATTTTTATTAATGATTCTCTTTTTAAAGTGTAAATGTTTCACTTATTCTTTACTATCGTTAATTCATATTCCAAGTGTTGGTAACTGTGAAAAATACTATACAGTAAAACCTTTTATGACGAAATCACATAGGAAAGAAAAAAAAAATGCGTTATAGACCTTTTTAGGAGGTGTAAATGTAGTCTATTTTTCTCTCAGATATTATATTAATTTTGCATAGATAAACACACTTTTCAATTTAAGATTAGATTCCATCAAAGGCAGGTTTTTTTAATACGTGTTTTATTGTATTTTAAACTCTTTACTTTAAAATAAAATGTACTATTTTTTTTATGTTTTTTTTAATAAAAAAGTTATTTTAAAATATGCGTTTTCCGTAAAAATCTTTGGACTGAACCTCATTTTACTTATTTTATTCACGGATTAGATCAGTCAGAAACAATGATTCTAACACTGATTGTTCCAGGACCGAGATTAAAAATTTTGTCCCGTGCAGGCCTAGGAATAAGGAAGGCAGTCCCGGTACTGTATGAAAAAGTAGGTTAGGCCTGACTTGGCGAGTCTTCAGAAGAAAAAAAAAAACGTACGGGACCTGACCTGGGCTAGTTCAAGAATACAGACTTTTTCTTTAACTGCCTCGTTGGGACGATAAAAAGCCTGAATACATGAAGATAATTTCAAAACGAATAGAAAAAAATATTTGATCTAGGATTAGTAAGCTTGTTTTAATGAAAATAACATAATGAAATTATGAATATCTACTAAATATTTAAAACTTACCTCAGATTTAGCTTCCCCTCTCTCTTTCCTAATTAGAAGGGTCCTGACCCGTGCCCCCGGTAAACATGTCGTGATCTGGCCATGGAACTTCACTTAGGTTTTAAGTTACGCAATTTTTGTCCGAAGGCATATAAGTTTACCCCTCCCCTACCCTCCCCCTTACTCTCATTTTACTTGCTGTTTGTATATTTTATTCAATGAATTAAAGCAAAATATTTTAAACGCGTACGTATTTATGATAATTAATTTTTAGAAATGTTTTCAGTTCACAAATATACATTAAGTCCTAATTTTAAAATTTGTAACTAGGGGCTTTACAATAGAGGTCTGCACGGGCCGAAATTTCCAGGCCCGAGCCCGGCCCGAAGGTTAAAATTTTGGCCCGGGCCCGGCCCAGCCCGAATCAAAGACATATTGGCCCGACCCGGCCCGGCCCGAAAGTTAAAATTTCGGCCCGATTCCGGCCCGGCTCGGGTGAATTTCTACAGAACATTGATCTTTACTCTAACGGAAGAGTTCAGACCAAAAAAAAAAAAAAAACTTATCTTAGTCTTTTATTTTCTTCCATGTTTATAATCTCTATTTATGCAGAAATGCCATAGGCTGCGATATTTACGCTTTTAATGAACATTTGTTTGTTGTATGTAAATGTTTCAGTTATCATTAGTATTATTAATACACAAAAAAAAAAAAAAAAAAAAAAAAAAAAAAAAAAAATCTAAAAAATGGTATATGGTAAAAGTAAAATCTTCTAAGACACTGAAAAAAAAAAATACGTTTCCTTCTTAGTAGATGTAAATGTTTAATATATATATTTTTTTCGCGTATTGTTGTATTCATTTTGCATGAATGAACAGTTTAAAAAAAATTTGCAGTTTTCAGTTTAAACAAAAATTCCGTCATAATCATTTTTTTTTTCTGTGTTTAATTCTATTTTAAGACGCCTAGTGATCTACGATTATTTAAAAAGAATAAATTCTAATGTTTAATTCTAGAATAAGGACCACTTAAAAATATATGTCTATTTTGCAAAAAATTTTTGGACCAAGCCAAACTTTACTGATTTATGAAGACTTTTCCACATCGAGAAAAGGATTTTCATATGGGAAGATTCAACAGGAACTGATTATTTAGGTCCGTGAAGACTAGGAAGAACAAAATTAGTCTCGGTTTCGTACGGAAAAAGTAAGTTAGACTCGGCCCGGCCCGATACTCCAGGAAAAAAAATTAAGGCCCGAGCCCGGCCCGGCCCGAAAAGATTAACGACTAGGCCCGTCCGGCTCGGCCCTAGTCTTCAGAAGGAAGACCCGAATGCTGTTAATGAAAATCGGCCCGGCCCGTGCAAACCTCTACTTTACAAATTAAATGTATGCGAAAAAATTTCAGAGCACACGAAATCCTGGGGTCACATGCCCTAATCTGTGCGGGATTAACCTTGGCGACCGGTATACGTGCTACTTAAGATGTTCAGAATCTCATTTTTCCCACCAGTTATTTTTAATTGCGAAGTTTACCTTATTTAAACAGAGGATTTTTGCGATTCAATTACAGAAAAAAAATCCTCTTTTAAAAAACGGGTGATAACAAGATTAAAAATTAAGCAGATAACTCTCGTGGCGAAGGGGTTAACAGAAAATCCGGTCCTGTCTTTTCCCCAATATTTACTATAAAATAAAACAGGAAAAAAAAATCTACTTACGGAATTCCTTCGGGACAGTTTGGGTAAACTTTTCGCAAACGATTCCTCCGTTATTTTCAGATTTAACTGACCTCTCTTTTCCCACAAAAATCATTCCGGTCTCGCAGGTGGCCGCTGGGAGGCGCTGAGCGACAGCAGGAATCAAAGTTCGTTTTCGAAGAGCCAACAGATCGCATCTTTCTTCTTTTGGGACGAGTCTTCATATTTCACTTCTCAGCAAAAATACCCACCTGTTTACTAAGAAAAAAGAATTAAGAATTTTTATTTCTAAGTGAAGGGAATATTAATCACATTTCATCCTCTTGAAAGTATGTTTACGAAATCGTTCGATGCAATTGAAGGAAAAAAATGTCTAGGCAGCTTGCGTCGGCAGAATGTTGTTTTAGTGATTTGGGAATGCGAATTAATTTTCAAGTTATTAAAAAGTGGAACAAATTTAATAATATATATATATATATATATATATATATATATATATATATATATATATATATATATATATATATATACCCGAAAATGGTTATTTCGACGAAGTAAATCAAGGAGGCAAGTCTTTTCTCAAGCGAAAAGCCCCGCTCGCTAATGCTTATCCTATAGAAGAAATTTATAAAGGAAAACTCGTTTGCATTTCAATATTTGACTTTTTTTGGGGGGGGGGGGGGAGGGGCACTGGATAGCTGTAATCTATTCGTACTAAAGCTCCTTTTTATACTTTGACGATTTTGTTTGCAGATTTTTTTCAAGGGGATGCTTTCACTTTCGAAACCGGTTCCGAAAAAGGAACTATCCTCGTTAAAAATATGTGTAAACAAAATTTGTAAGTAAATAAGTAAAGAAATCTTTGTAGAGGTTGATCTCAGCTAGCCAGTGAAAAAAATTATTTACAAATACCGAAATGCAAACGAGGTATCTTTTAAAAAGAATTCCATAGGGTTATAATTAGCGAGCGGGTCTTTTCAGGTCACTGAAGTAGCTTCTTAAGTCGGTCCTTTAAAAATTTATGACTTAACAACTTGAAACTGACATTTTCGAACTCATTAAGAGCACGATACTAGCAGGCTTGTTTATGAAAATACTTTGTACTCGAACAGGTTCTCTCCCCCCCCCCCATTTTCTAATAAATAAAATTATCTTGAGTTAAGCTAATTATTATTTCAAAATAACAGCTTTTTTGTGTGTGTGTGTGTGTTTTTTCCCATAGCGCTGTTGTGTCGAGAAATTCAGTTCCAAATAATCGCATTCCCATCATTTTCGAAAAAAAAAATCTTTTTATGAAAAGACAGAACACTTCGATGGCATCATTTAATACAAACCCTGATAATGCGGTGCGTTTGCGAACAAGAATTAACTAGAAAGAAAAACAAATGCCAGAAAATAACGAATTTGGATTTGAGAATAGTCTTTAAGTAGTAAATAACATGTTAGAAAATTTTAAATAATAATTTTTTTTTCTAAATACGAGATAAAATTATTCAAAGAAACTTGCGAAAAATGGTCTGGAATTAAAAAAATGAAATTATTAAGTTATTAAATAGTAGACGACATTTTTGTTCAAAGCCTAGCTTGTTTAAATGAATAATAAATATTATACTGTCTTGAAATCTGGGTAAAAAGAATAAATATATTCGATATGTTATTAAAAAAAAAAAAAAAAAAAAAAAAAAAAAAAAAAGATAAAATGCATTAAATTCATATCAGAATATTTTTTTTTTTCAATGTTCGAGATCTAGATTTAAAAACTAAAGTTTTAAACCATAAAAACGCACATAAAATTACACTTTTAATCCTCTCGCAAACCCTTTATTATGAATCACTGTTAGAATTGGTGCAATTTACATGCTAATCATAACTGCGTAAAGAATTTTGATTTAGACCATTCACGAATATTTTAAAGAAAAAAACTCAAACTAAGATTTACTTGAAAACAAATTTTAAAACACTTCTTTTTATCGTTTAAGGTGACTATGTATAGCCTTTGATACTTTTTTCTCCCCCCCCCCCCCCACATACACACACCTACAACCGATGAACATCCGTATATATTACAGGTAATACTTAGAAAACGGATTTTAACAAGAAAATAAATCTTAATATTGAGGAATATGTTTATTTTTTATTTAAAAGATTTTAAAGTTTGAATTAATACATTACTGCATTTAAAACACAAACTTCTTTATATTTATTTAATTTATCAAATTTTTCCATTTTTACTTTCTTCTATCTGCAATAGAAGAAAGTATTGTAATCGAAATTTTTTTTCGACTTCCGGTTTTTGACGGATTTACAGAGATTAATAGTCAGAGATTCCAAAAAACATGTTTTTACGAAATGTCTGTCTGTCCATCTGTCTGTGTCGCCATTCCACCATCAAAAAGTCTATGAAGTTATGCCTAGAATTGAACCAATTTTTTTGTGAGTGTTTTTGGCTGTGGCAAGCAGGTCCTCCTTCAATTTTGAAATATTTCGCCGGAAGAGGGCGCTGCAATCGCGATTTTTGTGCCATTTTCAATATTGTATCGACCAAAAGTATATAAAGTTATGCATAGAATTGAACCAAATTTTTTGCGTATGTGTATGACTATGGCTAGTTGGTACTCCCTGAATTTGAAAAAAAATCCGTCGGAAGGGAGCGCTGCAATCGCGGTTTTTGTGCCATTTTCAATATTGTACCGACCAAAAGTACATGAAGTTATGCATCGAATTGAACGAAATTTTTTGTGTAAGTGTATGGCTATGGCTATTGTGATCGCTCTGAATCTGAAAAAAATCCGCCGGAAGTGGGCGTTGCAATACCGAATTTTATGCCATTTTCAATATTGCACCACATAAAAGTGTATGAAGCTAGTTCTAGAACTGAACTAAACATTTTGTATATGATTATTTTTTGGTAAGGCAAGTAGGTCCTCCCTGAATTTGAAAAAAAAATCTGCCTATCATTCTACTGTCCATCGGCTCGTGCAGAGTCGGAAATTCGTTTTTACTCCGATAAATTGATTGAAGCAGAAATTTAAGATGAAAATCAAAGTTGGTAGGGTATTGAATTAAAATTATTAAAGCATTAAAATGAGTAACTATTTTTTTTAATATTAAAATGTATGTATGAGATAGAAAAAGTTTTGGGATTGGCACATCCAACTATTTTTTTTTTTTTTTTACTTAATGTAATGTACTTAATAAAATTAAGGATTCATTTTACAAGTAATTAAATAATTAGTCATTGATGGAAAAAGAAGTAAATATACAAATCTAAGCAAAAGCGCAACAAAACACATCTTCATTGTTTCGGTATTTTCTTCTTTTCATTATATCGAAAATAATTCAAATCAATCATTCAATATACTTTACTGAAAATACGAATAATAATAATAAATAATTAGCGATATGACAATTATTTGCAGAAGTTTGTGTCTTTAAAGTTTTTTTTTTATGAATTGCTGCTTTTAAATTCTTTACATAATAGAAAAAAAAGCTTTTTTACCCACAATTTCTTTCTTGTGAAAGTCAGTTTTTCTAAATATTATCTATAATAATATGTGTATATGGGTCATTCCATGGTAACTTACGTTACATTTTGAAGTATTTTCAATATCTTTAGCAATGTAACACACGAAAAAAAAATATATATTCAAAATGTAAATTTCACATGGTTTGCTAACTAAACTTATTCAAAGCCCAATTTAGATGTAAATTACCTAATTTTAATGTTGTATCTTAAATTTTGGTCGTTTTATTTACTATGGCAACTGCCATTACTGTAAAAGGAATGCAAGTTATCCTTTAAAATGCCATTTTCGTTGTCATTTTTTAGGCAATTTTCATCCAAATTGACCCTTGGATAGATTTCATTGACAAATCACGTTAATTTTACACATTTGAATATTTTTTAGTGTTATTTTACTAAAATGAATGCAGTAAATTGTTCTAAAGGTAAAGTAAGTTACCATGGAATGACCCATATAATGAGTACATGTACACGAATAGAAAAAAAAAAATCTTTTAAATTCCTTCAAAGGGTATACCGAGTTCCTTTAATTTAGGTAGAACATATGAAATTCAGCTAAGAGACAGGGGATTAAGCATTCATTAATTCACATCACTTTTTTTAATCCTTATTTATTTTTTTTTCTTTAACATACTTTAACTTTAAAATTAGAATGAGCTATATTGCGCATAAAATAGATATCATTATTATTTATTATAATAAAATTACGTAGCATATACAGGGTGTATCTAAACTACTGGGCAAAACTTTAAGGGGTGATAGTACACATCAAGACAAATGATACTAAATGGGAAACTAAGGGTCCCAAACGTCTTCCGAAGGAGATAGGCGCCATCAAAGTTTAGAGTCCAAAATTTGAAATGATTATAAAAAACGGAAAAATTGGTCGATTCGTTTGCGGTTTTCACGAAAACTATTCTTTATGTCAGTATTGTCTTGAAAATAAATTATAAAGATAAATTTCAAAAAATGCCGATAGAGGGCGCTTTAGACTTTGGAGTAACGAACAACTATTTTCTACCGTTATTTTTTGCATTTCATTAATTTTTTTTAGAAGTTTAGACATACTTAAATTTTGAGCTCAAAATCTGTGATTAAGTAGCGCAAACTGAACTGTGTTCAATGGCAGTGGGTAGGTTCAAATTTCAAATGATTATAAAAAACAGAATAATTGGTCAATTGATTTGCGGTTATCACTAAAACTACTTTTTATGTCAGTATTGTCTTGAAAATAAATTATAAACATAAATTTCAAAAAATGTCGATAGAGGGCGCTTTAGACTTTGGAGTAACGTACAACTATTTTTTACCGTTATTTTTTGCATCTCATTAAATTTTTTTTAAGCTTAGACATAAAATTAAATTTTGTGCTGAAAATCTGAATCGTTGAGAGTGGTTAAGTAGCGCTAACTGAACTGTGTTCAATGGGGGTGGTAAGGTTCAAATTTCAAATGATTATACAAAACGAAAAAATTGGTCGATTCATCTGCGGTTTTCTCTAAAATCATTCTTTATGTCAGTATTTCATGTATATAATAAATTGTATTGTATGTAATAAATTTTAAAGATAAATTTCAAAAAATTCCGCTTGAGGGCGTCTTAAACTTTAGAGTAATCAAAAACAATTTTTAACTGTTATTTTTTTCTATCTAATTAAATGCTTGCAAAAGCTTAGACTTAAATTTTGAGCTCAAATTCTGAATCGTTGCGAGTGGTTAAGAAGCGCAAACTGAACTGTATTCAGGAGTTGAAATGTTACACTGCCCACCCTACGAACACAGTTCAATTTTGCGCTACTTAATTACTCACAACGATTCAGATTTTGAGCTCAAAATTTAAGTCTAAGCTTTTAAAAGATTTATTTTGATTTAAAAAAATAACGGTTAAAAATAGTTGTTGGCTACTCTAAAGTTTAAGGCGCCCTCTAATGAAATTTTTTTAAATTTATCTTTAAAATTTATTTTCAAGAAAATACTGATATAAAGAATGGTTTTAGAGAAAACCGCAAACGAATAGACCAATTTTTCCATTTTTTATAATAATTTGAAATTTCAACCTCCCCACCCCCATTGAACACAGTTCAGTTTGCGCTACTTAACCACTCTCAACGATTCAGATTTTCAGCTCAAAATTTAAGTTTATGTCTAAGCTTCTAAAAAAATCTAATGAGACGCAAAAAATAACGGTAAAAAATTGTGGTACGTTACACCAAAGTCTAACGCGCCCTCTATCGATATTTTTTGAAATTTATCTGTATAATTTATTTTCAAGACAATACTGCCATAAAGAATAATTTTAGTGAAAACCGCAAATCAATTGTCCAATTTTTCTGTTTTTTATAATCATTTGAAATTTGAACCTACCCACTCCCATTGAACACAGTTCAGTATACGCCACTTAACCACAGATTTTGAGCTCAAAATTTAAGTTTATGTCTAAACTTCTAAAAAAATTTAATGAGATGCAAAAAATAACGGTAAAAAACAGTTGTTCGTTTCTCCAAAGTCTAAAGCGCCCTCTATCGGCATTTTTTGAAATTTATCTTTATAATTTATTTTCAAGACAATACTGACAAAGAATAGTTTTCGTGAAAACCGCAAACGAATCGACCAATTTTTCCGTTTTTTATAATCATTTAAATTTTTGGACCCTAAACTTTGATTGCGCCTATCTCCTTCGGAAGACGTTTGGGACCCTTAGTTTCCCATTTAATATTTGTCTTGATGTGTACTATCTTTCCTTAAAGTTTTGCCCAGTAGTTTAGATACACCCTGTATTATATTCCATAAAAACTACAGTGAAAACCATAAAAATAAATCTTTTAAATTCCTTCAAAGGGTACCGAGTTCCTTTAATTTAGGTAGAACATATGAAATTCAGCTAAAAGACAGGGGATTAAGCATTCATTAATTCACATCACTTTTTTTTTTTTTTTTTTTTTTTTTTTTTTAATCCTTATTTATTTTTCTTCTTTAACATACTTAACTTTAAGATTAAAGTAAGTTATACTGCGCATAAAATAAGTGCAATTGTTTATTATAATAAAATTATGAAGCATCTATTATATTCCGTAAAAACTATAGTGAAAACCATACAAATAAACTTTCTTTTAATATAATTTAACATAGGGGTGCACAACCTGTGGCCCGCGGACCAAACTGATACCAGTAATTTTATGCAGATTAACTTTCCTTATAATAATGACAGAAACTTTGCTATGAAAGAAAACAAACGTCACTTTTCAAATAATCTGGTGGCAAACGATTTTCTGGCAAAAAAGTTGTGCATCACTAATTTAACAAATTATAATAACCATCTGGAAAATGATTTTTCCCCCCAAAGACTAAAATTTAAGACTTATAAATTAATTTATATTTTAAAACATGGTTCTTTAAATTCAATTAATTCAACATTACATTGATTCCTTTTTCGTGATCGTCGCACATTTCGTAATCGGTAAAATCGACAATCAGGTTTTTTTTGGCTGCTTTAAAAGACTATTTTTCATACCTCTCTTTGGATTTGTTTTTTCCCCCACCCCCAGATTTAATGATTTGCATCTACCTATTTTGTAACTTTTTTACTTTCTTGTTTATTAATAAAGACATTTTCCCCTATTTAATAAAAATTCTTCTAAACGTAAAGAATTTCGTAAATAATAATAGTAATAACTTTTAAGATAATCAAAAGGTGGCTTACATAATAACAGAGTCCTATATTAAGCATGCCATGGATTAAACATTAATATTCCTGGACCCACTATAAAAAAATTTAAATGAAATTTCAGTTTTACGATTTTCGATACTGCGAATTTTTAAACTTGTAAATATCGCTGATTTACAATTTCTACACTGTTGTATAGGAAAAATAATGTACTTTTCAATGTATTTTCTGAATCTTAATTTATTTTTGAGTTAATTTTTTTGTAGATTTTTATATATATTTGTCATCGTGGCAACAAAGGTATTCCATTTCTGGACACTAAACATGGAAGAGTCAGAAAACTAATAAAATATGCACATCACTTCATATATGCTTTAGATTTCTCTATTCTCGACAGACAGAAATAACCATTATCCAAATACAGTGAAACCTCTAAATAAGGGACATCTATGGGACCGGAAATTTTGTCCCTTAAATAGAGGTGTCCCTTATTCGGAGTTTTTTACATTATTTTTAATTAATCGTTCAGAATGATATAAAATTAACAAGGCATTAAAAGGTGAAATTTAAATGTATCCGAAGTGCATAAATTACATTAATCAGATACAAAAAGAGAATTAAAATTTTCAATTGATTACTAAATCATCAAGTAATTTGTAGAATTATTGATTTGTATTCTTTATGCAAACTGTGTACACGCAAACAGTATAAAAATGTTTAAAAGAATTTTACTTGAAGTAATCAATCAAAATCAATCAAGTGATTTTGATCACATGACAAACTTTGTTACTCTTTCTTAAATAGTTATTCTTCTTTCGCGTGAAAATTTGGTCCAAAACGACCATTTCGATAATATTTTCTGAAAGATCTGTTGCATTTACAAAACTTGAAAAACCGAATAAAAATAAATTAAAACTAATGTTTTCAAAGTTGCCTTTTTTGGATCTGAGGACAGCCTAAAAGCATCTGTAAAATTCTTTGTTTCACACACAATTTTCTTTTATTCTCCACTTTTAGAATCATTCTCCCAATTTTCAGCATTACTTTCAATGGGGATAAACGCACTGATATCAAATCAGAATTGTGGGTAAATAAATGCTCGTTAATTGCACTGTATGTCTCTGTATGTACCTGACTGACAGTCTGATAAGTTCACAAAAATCTGTGTTTTCATTTTCATCACAGACTACTTCATTATCTGAAATTTCTAAAACCAGTCCTTTTAATTTCATTTTCAAGTGTCCCTTAAATCGAGTGTCCCTTATTCAGAGGTAAATACATTACACGTCCTATACCAAGGGACTGGGAGTTTTGTCCCTTAAATAGAAGTGTCCCTTATTCGGAGTGTTCCTTATTTGGAGGTTTCACTGTAGTTAAAAAAATACAGATTCAACAAAGAATTTTATTGTTTTTTCAAAAATATCTTACCTTAGGGGATATGTAATGATCTCGTAATCCAATCCACTTTTTAAAACGAGTGGAGAAGGCATTTTGTGGAAGGTGCTTTTAGTGCACAACTGTACAGCCGAAATAACACCAGCATCTGCATTCAGTTTTCTTCGACATAGCAATCATATATAGCAAAACCAGCTTTATCTAAAATCTAATGAAAAGAACTAAAAAGACATTTTAGTAAGTAGACAATCTTTAAATAGCATTAATGTATGCATCAAATCGGGTAATCGGATTTTACCCGATCGGAGAAAAGTGGAGTATATGAGGCAAAACCATGACCAAGATTCTTTTTCATGTGTTTTACAATTAAAACCGTTGCTGTTGATTCATTATCAATACATATACACTTAATATTATATACAGATAAATGTAAGCATTTATTCAAAAAATAATACAAAGTTATGTAACTGTTTATGAAAGGAGAGAAATTTGGGAGATTTATTTGTAAGTGATGTTTAATTAAATGTGTTTAATTTTATTCTACATGGAAAAAACTTTTGTTGAAACAACAAAATTTTGGTTAATATAGCCCAAACAAAACATTTTGGTTAGAATGACCAAATTTTAAACAAAGTTTTGTTGAATCAACATAGTTATTCGATTAGTCTAACCATAATTTGGTCATTCCAACCAAAATATTTGTTTGGGGCTATATTAACCAAAATTTAGTTGTTTCAACAAAACTGTTTTTTCAGAGTAAATTTTTAATTATTTACATAAACTAATGTATACAAATGCATGTTATTTGCATTTACTATTTAGAAAAGTTGCATGCCTCTACTATAGCGATCTCTATAAGGATTGAATAGGGTGCAAAGTCTAGCCTCTTTTCAAAGGTCCCTCAAATAAAAATATGATGTACAATTTTCTTTTGGTAGTCTTCAAAAGTTTTAATTAGTGGAAAAAAAAAGTAAGTAACATTTCCAAATAATTTTAAATTAATTAAAATTATGGGAGAAATTTGTTGCTTTAGCAGATCCAGGATCCAGCAGTGTCCCTCAAATCAAAATATTACAATTATTTTGTTATTCGAGAAATTTTCTGCATCCTATACAAAAAAAAAAGTGATCGAACACGGGATAAATTTTCTTCTGCTGTTTGATTCTATTATACCTTAAATATCTCTTCATACTAAATCTATCTTAAAAGTTAATTCTCTCTCTCTTTAGAGCATAGCTAATTTAAGCTGTTTACAGCAATTTTGACAACTACTGTCTAAAATAAGCATTTATTATGTTAACTTTTCTTTTAATTTCACGTGTTATTAAAATTTCTCTTATGTTGATGAATTTTTATTTTATTTTATTTATTAATTATTTTGAAAATTACTTATTTTAAATCTAAAGAAAAAATATCCATATGAAGAGTTCAATTTTATGCAATGGAATGTTATAAAAAGACCCTTTTTTAAAAAGAGCCTCGGTTATTATATTAAATTTGGTAAAATTGCTCTTTTGATGAAATGAAATTTTGTGAAGCGACCCTCTTTTGGGGAAATGAAATTTTGTGATAGGACCCACTTTTGGGGAAATGAAATTTTGTGAAGAAACCCTCTTATGGGGAAACGAAATTTTGTGAAGGGACCCTCTTATAGGGAAATGAAATTTTTGTGAAGGGACCCTCTTTTGGGGAAATTAAATTTTTGTAAAGGGACCCTCTTTTGGGGAAATTAAATTTTTGTAAAGGGACCCTCTTTTGGGGAAATTAAATTTTTGTGAAAGGACGCCTTCTTTTGCTGAAATGAAATTTTGTAAAGGTACACTCTTTTGGTGAAATGAAATTTTATAAAGGTACACTCTTTAGGTGAAATGAAATTTCGTGAAGGTACCCTGTTTTGGTGAAATAAAATTTTGTGAAGAGAACCTCTTGATGAAATGAAACTTAGTGAAGGGACCACTTTTTTTTAAATGAAATTTTGTGAAGGGATCCAAATAGAAAATAATTTTTCTCAAGGTACACTGCTGTTTGCTCATTAGTGTCTTCCAGACACATCGCTGTTGAGGTCGCATACTTTTTTTTTTTTTACTAATGTCTTAGAAACATGTGAACCAAATTTCAAGGAACAAAGACAAAAAATGTAATTATCAACTCTTCATACCTTGCCACAGAATATGGAATATCTTGTTTTCTCACTTCCAACCTTCCACCACTAAATAAATAAAAAAATGAAATGCAGTCATTTTTTTAAATCTATGGTCACGCTATTATGTTTTATAATGGCTGCTCAATTTTTAAATACTTAAATAAATTTGGAATTTGCATCATTGATTTCAAAACATTCTTCCTCTAAATCTGCTGTTTTTGTCGCTATTTTTTATTTCGAAATTGAAGACAAACATTCAGATTTATATTTTCATTTATTCGCATTTTTCTGTCTTTGTTGAAAAACTTTTTTCAGACGATTTTTTTTAAAAGAATTTAAGATTGTTCAAAAGATTTTTTAGGCTGAACTTATATGGAAATACATAATCGAGGACAGAAAAGTTTTCTTTTTACAAAAAGAACATTATAATATTAAGTTTAAAACCGGAATGTCCAGCCACTTTACTATGAAGTCATTTCAATCAGAATAGCAACTCGTCCATATCAACTTGCATTATTCCAGTCTATTTGAATGTCACTTTATATCAGAATTCTAAACATTAGAGAAAAAGTCTTGGTATAACAACGCTGAATAACATGGAAGTAAGAAGTAATTTCGATATGTTTCAAACTACAGTTCTGTTGAGCTTTGTAAATGCAAAGGGGAAAACTAATAAAGGTGCGTCTACAGGAGGTTATTTCAAAATTAATCTTTGCTGGAAGTTTTGATATCAAAATTTCAGTTTAAATTATCAAATTTCGAATTAAATCCCGGCACTCTGATATATATTCCAGATCTGAATCTTTTTTTGCGAGAACATATTCCATTACTCTAGCAGCCGAACTCCCACCAACCACCTGTTTCAAACATCCTCTCATTAATTCCGCAATTATTCGCACGTTACGCTGGTAATATATGTTCAAACATCCCCACGCGGTAATTATTGAAATTTCTTAGGTATACACCTGAGCTGGGAGTACAGAAGGAGGGAGGGGAGAGAGGGAGAAGGGAATAGCTTGGAATTCAGGGGGTTCTCTCAATTCAGCACAGAAATTCATTTGTGTGTATACAACCAAAGAGATGCATACAAACATATCTCCGAACGGACATCACGCTAATTTATTCTCTATTATTTCGACGATATTCTGCCGGGATTGCTATTGTTGACCGAACCGTTTTTGTGCGATTTGCAAAACACCGTTTCAAATCTCACGCTCAACAGTCCTTTTCCCTCTTTTCTCATACTCCTGTCCCCCTCTCCCCCCCCCTTAGGAAACCGGAGAGCAGTTCCCCCCCATTGTTTTCCCTGCTTATAAATGTCCATCAACTCTTGCGCCGGTGTGCGCGCGTGTACACACACACACACACACAGCGCGAGTTTGTGTTTGACCATAAGCTTGAACGGACTTACACTTATAATGCATACTTAGAGACAGCAGACTCAGTTTTGCAATCATAACGTCGCGACAATGCCAGCCCCGACTTAGGGCATAAATCCCTGCAGCCTTCAATCTGACACACAGAATAGGGTATCAACGGAATAGTGTATCAAAGCTTGACACCGGAGGGATGGAGATGGGTGGAGGGGGGATGTCCGAGCGCGGCTCGCTCCTCCACCCTCTCTCTTACCAATCACCTTTCGTCCTTCTGCTGGGCATTGGTCATTCTGCTACTGAATAATTTCAAGAGAGCGTGGATATCCCGTCTATATGTATAATATAATATGACGGAATTTGAATTGCAAGCGGATACCTGAGTATGTATGTTGGGCTTGCAAGGCAAATTGTTGGAGGACTTTGATACATCGGGACCTGGTTGTTAATAAATAGGTGCCCTTTTGTATGTTGTACTCCGCCGCTTCTGACCATTCAGTGGCGGAGAAGGGAGGGGAGGGGGAGGGAATCGGAGACTGTTCAGGAGAAGCAGAGATTACAAAACGCGTTATCGTAAATGCATCACGAATACATACGAAAGGTAGGGGGGGTGATGTTAGATTGCATGATTAATAGACTACCAACTCCGCTCTCGTGTCTCTCTCAAGAACGCTTGATCAGTTTTCTTGAGGGGCGAAGTGGTCGACTTTGAAAGGCCGTGTGGTCACTCCGGGCGACACCTGTCAATTTCTGGTCACTGGTTCACGTCTCAGTTCAGACGTGCTCCCAAATTGCTCCAGGCTTTGCTTTCGTCAGCTGAGTTTCCGTCTTTTCCGTTTTAAGTTAGGCAATCAAAGCGTACTTTATATAAAAGGAATGTGTCTCGTATTTGATGGCGTTATGAAATGATTCTGCAAACTTACTTTATTGACGAATGAACAGTAATGCAATTAAATATAAAAAAGATTTTTTTAAATTGTCATATTGACAAATTTTACTAACGCATATATAAAAAAATGAAGTACTCAAAATGAATAAGTTGATGTTACTCATATCGAATTGAACATATTTGAACAAAAATGAACCTATGATTTCTCAAATTTTGAAAAGTTACATGTTTTCGAACCCAAACAAAACCATAATTTTGTACTCTAATGGTTTATTTAATTCATGACGATGGATAAAGATATTTATCAAAGTAAACGTTAAATTATACACAGTTCTTAAAAATATTTTAATGCTTTTAAATAATGTTTTTGTCATACAAAAAGAAATCTTTTTCGATATCTTAATAATTTTGCTATTTTTCTTAATAAAGAATCAATTAAACATTTCCTGTTAATAATTTTGAATAGGAAATAAACTTCAGTAGATTTTTACTTTAATTTATTGGTTCAGGGGGCCGTTTTTAGAGATTCATATATACGACCACGGAATAAAAAATGATCACACACGATTTCTCAATTTTGAGTACATTTGGATCCGAGCTATTTTGAGTATCTGACGTATTTAAAATCGAGTACATTTTATTTAATCTTGAGAAACCATTTTTTTACAGTGCATTAAAGAGGTTTACAAAAATCATTAATTTTAAATTTGCAAAAAATAGTTTCTCCTACTAAACGCCAAACTACCAGACGCATTTGCAGATTTATTTTTCAACATAAATGTATGAAACATACATCAGTGAATATTAAAGAGATTTAGAATATAAGATGCTTTCGATAAATCTTTAACGAAAATTTATAAAGGAATTGCCATCTCGCGACAATTAAAAGTCTGTGGGCTGTGTGCACTTTAAAGCCCCTGATGGAAGACAAATTTTCTGGAGACTTGAGTGGATCTCACATGGGGCCAGAAATGGAAAAATCTAAAGCTGCAAGCAGGGCCGTAACTATAAACTTGGGGGCCCCGGGGCAAAACTTCCGGGGGGGCCCCCCAGGGAGGGCAAATTGAAACTTTGCCCCGGGCATAGTTTTTTTCTCGCACACAGCTGTTTAAATGTACATAGTATGATAAGCCCAAAAATGACTAAAAAATGTAGAAATGGACAACTCTACTCGGCAGGCACTTGGCGGCGACTCCATTTTTGCTGATCCCACTGAAGTTAGCATAGGGAAGAAAATACGGACTTCTGATTGGTTGAATACTTTAAAGAGCATTTTATTTCGGTTCATTTTTGAGTATATGTAACTTAATCATGCGTTTCTGTTTAAAAACCTTTTGAAAGACGGGTTGTGATAATTTTTTTCGATTTTATGTATTTATTAATAGACTAGTTGACCCATCCGGCATTGCCCGGGACACGTTATGATAACCTTAAGCAAGCAATTAACACTTTAGATCTACAATTAGTCAAAATTAAGCATAGGATATGAATTATTCGTTAAATAATATTTTAAAGAAATGCATAAAAAATGTGTAAATGCTTTAAAAAAGGCCTTTGGACCTCAATAAAAACATCAGTGTGTAGGTCCTGAAATAAGAGTCCAAAATTCAACTTTAAATTTATGCATCGAGAAGGTTTGATAATAAGCGGGTGAAACATGCATGGATAACAAAAATTTCAAGGTGCCTGAGCCGACACCATAGGGAGTCTCAGGCTTTTAAATGGAATGTACGAACATGGGAATAACTAAGTGAAAAAATAGTTCCAAAAATGAAGATTGGATTAAGAGAGGACAGTTTAATAGCAATTTATGGTACAAAATCTTCAAGGGGCCAGGAACTTATTTCGCATGTAGTTGGGTATAAAATATTTTTTGTAGTTATTAAAGTAATGGGAGGACGCTAAAGCAATGTGAAAGAAAATTGCAAGCAATCCGGATCATTTTTAAAGAAATTGCACCAACGGTCTCAAGAACGCGATTAATATTCAAAATTGGTGGTAGCTAGACTATGGCGGTTTCTTAGTAGCTGATGGATTTAAGAAGTTGTTTAAAAAAAGGAGTTAATTGAATCATTTTAAAGGGATTTATAATAAGGGCCCAAAAAGGACAACTGACAGTTAAAAAGAGGGCCCTAACAGGAAAACATGTTAAAATATCTTAGTACTTAGCTCTTTAGATCTACAATTAGTCAAAATTAATCATAGGGTATGAATTATTCATTTTAATAATATTTTATCGAAATGCACAAATTGATTCGGAAAATGTTTAAAAAAAGGGTTCCTAGCCGCGGATGAAAATATGAGAATCTTTGTCCCTGAAAGAAGAGTGCAAGACTCAAATTTAAAAAAATTACACTGAGAAGGGGATAAATTTAAAGAGTGAACTATGTTTGCCTCACAAAATGTTCAGGGGCCCTAGACTGAGCCCTATGATTCCACAGGAGGCCAAAGTGTCTTATATGGAATGTCAAAACATTAAAATATCTAAATGAATAAAGAATCCTAAAAATGAAGATCGGATTAAAAGGAAACAATTTATTGACAATTTATTATTACAAAAACTTCAACGGGCCCCAAGGGGCCAGGAATTTATTTTGCATGTAGTTGGGTATAAAGATATTTTTTGTAGTTATTAAAATGATGGAAAGACGCTATAACTATGTTAAATAAAATTGAAAGCAATTTGGTTCATGTTTAAAGAAGCTGCATCAAGGGCCTCAAGAAAGCAATTGACAAACAAAATTAATGGTAGCTGAAGTCTGAGAAATTCTTTTGTCGTTCATGTAATAGGTAGAGAGAGGGGACATAAAAAATTGATAGAATAAAAAAGGCTAGTGAATTATACCATTTTAAAGGGAGCTATAATATGGGGCCCTGTAGGGACCAACTGACAGTTAAAACCAGGGCCCTAATATGAAACCATGTTAAAATATTTTAGTACATAGCGCTTTAGATCTTTAATTAGTCAAAATTAAGCATATAGTAGGAACTATTCTTTGGAATGATATAATTTTTTAAATGCACCAATTGATTGGGTAAATGTTTAAAAAGGGACCCTAGGGTCCGAATAAAAACATCAGGTTTTCTGGATTGGTCCTGAAAGAAGAGTCCCAAGCAACTTTAAAATTTTGCACTAAGAAGATCAGAAATATAGGAAATGAAATATGTTTATTTCACAAAATGTTGAGGGGCCCTGGGCTGAACCCTATGATTCCACAGGGGAACACAGTGTCTTGTATAGAATGTCAAAACATTAAAATATCTAAATGAATAAAGAATCCTAAAAATGAAGATCAGATTAAAAAGGAAGCAATTTATTGACAATTTATTATTACAAAAACTTCAAGGGGGCCTGTACCGGGCTCCAAAGGGCCAGGAAATTATTTAGCATGTAGTTGGGTATAAAAATATTTGTGTAGTTATTAAAATAACGGGAAGACGCTAAAACTATGTTGAATAAAATTGAAAGCAATTTGGATCATTTTTAAAGAAGTTGCACCAAGGGCTTCAAGAAAGCGATTAATATTCATAAATAGTGGTAGCTGAAGTCTAAAAAATTTTGTTGTTGTTCATGTCATAGTTGGAGGACCTAAAAAGTTGTTAAAAGCTAGTGAATCCGACCATTTTAAAGGGAGCTATGATAGAGGGCCCCACAGGGGCCAACTGACAAATACAATCAGGGCCCTAACATGAAAACATGTTAAAATGTTTTAGTACATAACGCTTTAGACATTTAATTAGTCAAAATTAAGCATAGAATATGAATTATTTGCAATAATAATATTTTTTTTAAATGCACCAATTGTTTGGGTAAGCGTTAAAAAAAGGGCCCCAGGGCCCAAATAAAAATATCAGGGTGTTGTCCTGACATAAGAGTCCAAGATTCAGCTTTAAAAATTTGCACTAAGAAGGTGAGAAATTTAGGGAGTGAAAAATGTTCAGCGCACAAAAAGATCAAGGGGCCCTGCGTCGGCCCTATGATTATCTAGGGGGCCCCAGTGTCTTTTATGGAATGTAAAAATTTGAAAATATCTAAATGGAACAGGTATACGAAAAATGAAGATCGAAATTAATGGAAGCAATTTATTAATAATTTACTATCACAAAGACTAAAAGGGGCCCTAAAACGGACCCCAAGAGTCCAAGGTCATAACTGAAAAGTAAAAAGGCGAAAATATCTAAAAGGAGAAAGGTACCTCAAAACGGAAAAGATTAGATAAAAAGGAGTCAAGCTATTAACAATTTGGCGCATAAAAATTGTAAGAATCTCAGGGCCCTGGCCCTTAAAATATTAAAAGTCTGAGCCTCAGGTGCATCAGGACCTGTCTTGGACTATCTTCACCTAAAATTTCAGACTTCTATGTGCGGTAGATTTTGCTAACCATCGCAGTCACACACTCACACACACATTCGCAGACATACACAAACAAAGCATTTTGTTAACTTATTAGTAGAGATAAGAAGAAAGATTTTCTAGAATTTTCTATATGCTCTTTTAGCTCACAGGCTATCATAGCCTGAGAGCTTATGTGCCCGTCCGTTCTGTATGTACGTTCGTGCGTAACGCGATAACTCATGATAAAAATATCCAATCCACTTGAAATTTTGTATGTAGGTATATCCTGACAAGGCGCTTCCCTGATTAGTTTTTGGAGTTCATTCGATATGTATAAGAGGGGGAACGGGGGGCTCATGCCCCTCCCCTTTAGTTGATATAAATGGGATTTTCATGCAGAATTAAGTTTTCGTTCAAAATTTAGATTAGGATCATTCTGATGAGGCGATTCCGTGACTGTTATTAGGTGTTCATTGAATAAGTATAAATAGGGGGAACAGGGGTTCTAATGCCCCACCCCTTAATTTATATAAATGGGTTTTTCAAGCAGAATTTTCAGATTTCGTTCAAATCTCTGAATAGTTTTGGAAGTTTAATGATTAAGTATAAAAAGAGGGGGATAACTCCTTTTAAATTATATAAATGCTAAATGGGTTTTTATTAAGAATTATCTCATTTGCTCTGAATTTTGGATATTGATTTTTTATATGATAAAGCATGTCTTTGATAGTATAGGAGGTTCAATGATTAATTATAAAAAAAGAGGAAAGGGGAGAGCTGTTTCCCCTTCTTAATTTTTTTCGAACGGAATTTACCCTTGAAAATATAAGGCTTTAATGTACAATTAGTATTTGTAGCCTGTGAGCTCAATGCCATTAGTTTAACTGGGCAGCATTCTTTATTATATTGTTCAGTCGATTAGGAAGTCCATATTTTCTTCCTCATACTTAGCTTCGGTGGGATCAGCAAACATGCTGGAACGACATGACACATTCGACTCGACATTTTGCTGCCTGCTGTACTCCTTTTGCATGCGAAGCGTCAGGAGTGTATTGACAGACAAGCAAAAACATCTATTCTAGCATTTTGATTTTTTTATTACTAACTTTTAGGTATGTGCTGGGCATTTTATAGGAACTTAGACTAGAAATTAAAATAAATAGTTTTTTTAACCATCAGTTTGGGGCCCCTCAGGCTTGGGGGCCCCGGCGGTAGTTACGGCCCTGGCTGCAAGGCTATTTAAAAATTATTGTTGAAAAAAAATTCTTTTTAGAAACTATAGACAAATTTATATCTAATCATACAAAAATAGTTTAAGAAATTTATTCAAGATTTTAAATAATAATGAACTTAAAGAGCGCGTATATAAAACTGAAATAATTTGTTTTAATAACTGAGCAAACAGGAAAAGTAGAATAATTTCACGAAGAAGAATACGATTACGATTTCTCTGGTACATTTAGAGTCCTGATCTCATACAATTAGCCCCTGCACATTCGGGAACCGCTGGCGTGTGTGTATATGTGTGTGTGTGTGTGTGGGGGGGGGGGGGGGTAAGAGAATCTATATCTGATCTTTGTGATTTAGTCTCTCTCAGAAGTTAGACAAGTAAAATTAATGAATTTGGTTTAATAGGCCATATTTCATGGCGATTTCCAAAAAGATTGTTTGCTTTTATCAAAAAATGGAAAACACTATTCAATGTCGCAGTTTATTTAAAAAAAAAAAACTCCTGCTAATTTTATACATCGAAAAATTAAAATGGGCACTTGTATGTATTAGAAAACAGCTTTTTTAAAAGAAAGAATAGACTTGATAAAATATCTTCATTCTATTATACATCTTTATATTACATATGCTTACATACACCCTGATCCTATGTACAAAAATTAATTGTATCCAATTGATTATTCAAAATCTATGAAAATATATTTTCACATTTTTTGGCTTGCAGAATCAAAATTGCAACCGAATTAACTCATTGCTGCTTTCACGGATATGCTATGGAGCATACGTTTATACAGGGTCCTTTTAAGATAGTAAGTGATATTGTAAATTCCATTCGCTAACGTTAAATTTATGGATGTAGAACGTATTCCTATATTAAAAATCTCATTAAGAAAATTTTTCTTTGTACTCTTCTTAGAAAAATTGTTTTTCTTAGTTATTAAAATATTTTTAAAATATTCTCCTAATTTAATATTCTGTGTGTTAAAAACTGCCGAACTTTAGTAAGATCTTAAAACTTCAAATACAATTATGCATATATTTTAGAAGTATTGACAATTTAAACAAGTAGGAAATTGCATGCAACTGGTAGCAAATGAGGTGCGTTCGTACTAAAACAAAGTTTTAAAAATATTCAGATCTTGGTGTAATAGTATACAGTACATTGGATACAGTATAGTGGCCAAAATCTTTTGTGTGTCCCTGTAAATGCAATCTGCTTTCTATTATATAGGAAGTAACTTTTAGTAAACCTCAGCAACGTATATCAACTTCATAAAATGAGAAATAATTTAATAGTATTATAATATGCTCCAAATAGTGTTTCCCTCTATAGCATTGTGTAATGGAGTATTTTTTTGTGGCTCTGTAAATTAATAACAAATATTCTTTGCACTACAGAATGATTAGAATGTATATTTTAGTATATACTTCATTGGTGCATATCAATTTTATTATGTTCGAAAGGGTGTAACGTCATTAAAATGCATTTGAAATTATTTTTACCCATTGATCGTAAGTGCTTTTGATTTTTCCTGTAATTAAAACTATGCATCCGATTTTCATAAAATTTGAAATGACTCGACAAAATTATGCAACAAGTATATATTTTAAATCTCAAACGATTCGCTTGAGTAGTTTTTGCTCTATTATATCGGACAGACGGACGGACTGAGCGATGACTATATAAGTGCTACGTATTTATATAATTACGAACGCACCTAAAAAGATTCTTAATAGAGTGCACGGGAAAGAAAGTTAAAAATATTAACTGGGGAGATATTTTAAATACAGTTAGAATCTAGTTGCAACGAACGCCCCTTTAACGATTTTCAGTTTAACGAATATTATTTGGATTGTTAAAAGCAATTGTATTATGCTATTTCATTAGAAAAAGATTCACTTTAACGAATTTTGCAGCATAGCGAAATTAATCGGTACTCCCTTAGCGATTGATTCTAATGAGATTTTACTATAAACTAATACATACTATATCCATATCTTTAACATAAGCGTGGAGAATTGGAGAATTCATTGACTAACAGTATTAAAGGGGCTCTGCCGGAGATCAATTTTATATATGTAAAGCCCGGCGATTAAAATCGGTAACTTGATATTTAAGATTTTCATGTAAATTTTTTTTTTAACTGCATCATGACAACCCTTTAAAAGTAGAATATTTATTTTTCACTCATTTAGATGTAATAATCAAACAGGCATTTTATACACAAATTTCTATAATGGAGATTCTTTGCACATGTCTAATAAAATACAACTTATTAAACAAAAAATGTGCAGTAGGAAGGGGGAAAAAAGTAATACAAGTCTGATCGTTAATTATAAAATGTTATTTTTTTAAGGGGGTGGAGGAGGGCTTTATTTATTAATGTTTTATAGAAATAATAAAACAATTAGTAAAAAATCCTGCCGTGTCAGCCTACAGACACAGATTTCGAAGTTCTAATTTCACCAACAAAAACAAGATTACAGATAAATCCAGTTTAACAATTTTATTTGGCCACTTTTCACGAATTTCTTCCGCCTATTGTTGAAAAAAAAATGTTTTACATTTATCAAATAATATATGGAGTACAAATACGTGACTCTGGGAAAGCGACACCATACGGTACTATAAAATAACAGGGATCCCCTACTTTTTTTCTGGAGGGGAGAGAGATTCAGTCCTGGCTATATTTCATCACCTGATATATAGGAAAACTTTAAAAATACAGTCATACGATAGATTCAAAAGACATATCGAACAGGTGCTTTAATGACTCAGTCTTAAAAATCTTTCTCCTATAGACGTTTCGAAAACTAAATACTGTCTACCCGGAGAGTTCGTCGTGCCGATTTCAGAACATTCTCTTCCTCTTTTTTTGGCGGTTACAGAGAAAACACTCACTCCATTTCGTCACAAGTTGTTTTCCACGGTGTCGAATTTTCTAGTCTTATTTCGCGGAATGGATACCTGGCGAGAAATCGCTGGAACAGACATTCTGGATTGCATCGTCCAAGAAATACGATATCGACAAATCATAGCGGATAAGCTTGTGCATAGCTATGTTCTTTTTCTTCACTTTGACTATTGCATTTTGAACAACTATTTCAATTTAAGGTCGTTTTTCTTCGTTAGAAAAGGTTTTCAATGATTTTTAGTTCATAAGCTATCAAAGCCCGAGAGATTATTATATCCACCCATTCTGCATGTATGTGTGTGTGTGTATGTAATGCGATAACTACAGATAAAAATATCTGATTTACTTGAAATTTTGGATGTAGGTTTATTATAAGGCGCTTCCCCGATTAGTTTTGAAAGTTCATTCTTAAGTATAAGAAAGGGAACGGGGGCTAAGGCCACTCCCCTTAATTTATATAAATGGGTTTTTCATGCAAATTTATCAGATTTCCTTCAAATCTTAGGGTCATTCTGATGAGGCACCTCCATGATTAGTATTGGGTGTTCTATAGATAAGTAAGAAGAGGGGGATCGGGAAGCTAACTCCCCTGCCCTTAATTTAGCCTAGGGTTTTTCATGGAGAATTATCAGATTTCAAATATAGGATCATTCTGATGAGGCACGTCTATTATTAGTATTCGGTATTTATTGGATAAGTAAAAAAGGGGGAAATGAGAGGCAGCCCCTCCCCCTTATTTGGGATAATGTGTTTCTCGCGCAGATTTACAGATTAGTTTCCAATTTTTGATATAGGTTCATTCTAACAATTTCATCATTCTGATTTCTTTTGGGAATTCATTGGATAATTATAAATCGGGAGACTAAGGGGGGCTACCCGTAAATGGCTTTTTATGCAGAATTAACTGATTTGCTTAAATTTTGGATACAGGTTCATAGTGATAATATGCTTCCCCGATTAGTTGTGCTTTTTTTTTTTTTTTTTTTTTTTGGGTTAAGTATAAAGGGGGTACGGACGATTTCCCCCCCCCCCTTAAATTAGATAAATGGGTTTTTATGCAGTATTATCAGATTTGTTTTAAATTTTGGATGTAGGTTCTTTCTGATAAGGCAAATCTCTGAATGGTTTTGGAAGTTTAATGATTAAGTTTAAAGGGGGGGGGGGACAATTCCTCTTAAATTATATAAATTGGTTTTAAGCAGAATTATCCGATTTATTTAGAGTTTTGAATACCGTTTTTTTATATGATAAAGCATATTCCTGTTTAGTTTTGGGAGTACAATGATTAAGTATAAAAAGGACCTTCTTAATTTATTTTTTGAACAGCATTATTCCTTGAAAAAATAAGGCTGTTATATACAATTAGTGTGCGTAGCCTGCGAGTTCATTTCCATCAATTTAACTGGGCAATATTCTTTTTATTCTACATTTAACCCTTTGTGACTCAACAACCCCTATTTGAAAAATGTTGCCTTAGATGTTAGACTACATCGTGTATGCATGCAAAACATAATTAAAACATTTAGAGAGTAAATCTAAAATAATTATTAACTAAAGAGGGTTTTTTCTTTTTATATACAGTAAACAGAAATTGTCACTTTCTCGTAAATATTGTGCAGTTTCTAATACGAAATTCTATATAAAAACAAAGGAAATAACATTAAAAAAAATCTACTTTCGGCCTTCTCCAGTTTGTTTAATTTGACAAAATTTACTAAGTTTTTGCAAATCGAACTGAAGCTTTGCAAATGATAAACAAAACTTTGGTATGAGAAATTAACCCAATATCATCGTCTGCTGAGAGTTCCAATGATCGGTTTGTATTAACTGGTGTGTTGAGAAATAGAAACAGCAAATGAAATCTTGTTTTAACACTTACTGTGCAAGTACTATTCACTGTTTAGTAAATTACAGATCTGCAGCACGGTGATTCAAAGGGTTAATTATGAGATCATATTTTTTTTCAACATACACAAAATTTTGAAGATTCCTTATAATGCTTAAACTTTTCTTAACGTCATTTATGCCAATGGTCGACAACCTTTTGCAAACAGAAAACTCAATTTTTATATTTTGTATCACCATGCAGTTCATCTGCAACATTTTGAAAAGTCTATTTTATTCATACGGTGAATTTTGAAACAGGATTTTGTTGAAGCTATTATCTCCTAAAACATCAGTTAATATAAAGTGTTCAGTGTACAGTGAAACTGGTAAATTTTTATGCCCAAGTTTTATTGATCATTTGAACTCGTTCACATCGTTGTTTCTAAATTGAACTTCGTAATTTTTTTCAATAAAAAAAATAAAAACTTAAAAAGATTTTTTTTTTTTTTTACAAAAAAGGTATGTTTTGCATATTTTAGAATTTGATACTAGAAAACCAGCATTTCTTTGAAGTATGCAGTTTATTTTCTTTACTTATTTTCTGTTTATTGCAGATGTGAAAAGAGGACATTTTACTCACTAAATTTTTAAGTCTGATTTATTTTTTATTATATTTAAAAATATCTATTCTAACATTTGAGTAAATATTTCTTAAATCAGAGCTGTTGAGTCTCAAAGATTTAAATCCAGTAGACTGCTAATGCGATTTAAATAAACAGAGATAAACTAATTTCTTCAGATCTCCCCTTTTTTTTTTTTTTTTTTTTTTTTGTGTGTGTGTGAAACAATCTTAAGAGTCCACACTACCGACTGTAAAAGACCTGGATGATAATGTTAAATCTATAGGGGCGTTCTTTTCAAATATCCCGCTCAAATTTTAATATTTTTACATGATTTTTTTTGCATAAGATAGCTGAGGACGATCTATAACCAGGGTAGTTTCAATTTTTTCGATTTGTGTTACATATATTTTTTATTATGATAGTCTCAATTTCAGAACCGGTTCTAACCGGTTTCAAAAAGTTTTTTTTTTAAATCTGAAATCAAAATTGAAAAAATAAAAACTAGTCCAGTTGTAGATCGTCCTCAGCTATCCTATGTAAAAAAAATCATGGAAAAATATTAAAATTTGAGTGAGATATCTGAAAATAAAAACCCAAAGATTTAACATTATCATCCGGGTTTTTTTTTTCAGTCAGTAGTGTGGGCTCTTATGTCTAAAATTATAATACTAGAGGTTAAAAGGACAGAATTCATACATACAGCTAATCTCTATAAATAAAAGGAATTCTGAGGATAATTAATTGAATAATTAATTATTTGAGGCACAGGGGAAGCAAATCTTGGCAATGCGCCAACTCGGTCCAGAGGAAGCAAATCTTGGCAATGCGCCAACTCGTAAAAGGAATAAAGCAGAAGAAATATAAAACAGATAATGTATTTATCACAAAAAATCGTCTGCTAAGAAAATCTTTTTTCATTTTGAACTTCTATAAATAAAAGGACAGATAGGCTCTCAAACAGTGAATCGTCGAATATAATTGAAGAACAAATGGAAGAACAAATGGAAGAACAAATGGAAGAACAAATGGAAGAACAGATGGAAGAACAGAAAGAAGAACAGATGGAAGAACAAATGGAAGACCTCTTCATTAACAATAAAAAAAGATATGCAAACGAAACCCCAGAACACCGAGAAGAAATTGTGGGGTTGTAGAACTGGCATTCAGATAGTCTTCGGGCTACTGAGGGCGGGCAACCGTCTAGTTTGAGATAAAAAGCAATACAAAATCCCGCCAGCAAACGAAACTCATATTGTTCTGGTTTTTTTTAAAAAAATCTTATATCGGCAGTATAATTTTATTCTGAAATTTTTACATTTCTACGCGCAGTATAATTTTTATATCAGTAAACTCATTAGCATATTTCAAAAAGGTTGAAACGTGATTATGCATTCGGTTTGTCTGTCCACGCTCCAACTCCCGTAAAAATACTCTGATTTTCATGCAGTTGATATAAAGCTTATTTAAATTCACCAAAGTATGTTTGGTATTGCATATGAAGTATATGCAATTAATGGATCATTTACAGAGACACTCAAAAGAATTCGATTACATTATGGTTGTACGGGGAAAAAATGATTTGAAGAGGATTTTAATGACATTTCGCTAATTTAAATGCATTGAAATTGATATAAATCACTAAATTTCATTACGATCACGATAAAAAAAAAGCATTCAAAAAGCATATATTTTTTTAACTTTTAAATTTAATTAGTCTTTTGCGTGTTACTCTTTATATCTAAATTTTATACTTCATATACAGGGCTGCACAAAAGTATTCGCATATTCTCCTTATTAGAGGAAGTTGCTGAAGAAGAATTTTCAACTGGAATATGTATATCTCTTAAATGAACCAATTTTGGAATGCATGTTATTATTAGATACAAATCGATTTCATATACATCTCTGCTAAAAAAAAATTCGGATAATTTTCCGATTGTAGAAGGGAACAGTTAAAATTCGGTTTTGAAATGCGTTATACATTTTCATATGGTGAAATGAGAAGTAATATTTTAATTTTTTTTAAAACTGCAGTTTTGTTACTTTATTCTGAATGTGTTGGATAGTGATTTATAATCTATGCTTGGCGCATTGTTTTTTTCTTTCTTGTTTTTAAATTGAATTCGGTAGTGTATGTTCTGAATTATATTTCTTGGAATCGGCTGGTGATTTTTTTAAAAGTAATATACAATATGAATTTGTTTTAGATGAAGCGAATAAGACTAGACTTGTATGTTATACAATCCTCGTAAAAAAAAATGGGACTCATATTTTTATGCCAATTACTTGTCAACTTGAAGTTAAATTGCCACTTCTGTATTCATTCGCATGCTTTACTTTTGGAGGAAAACGCTGGCAGAAGAGCTTTGCACAATCGTAAACTACTGAAATACTGAACATAGCTACCACGGTTTTATCCTCGCTGGAGATTTCACAATTGTTTAGATTAAGGGTATATTCGAAAAAATTGTACCAATTCTACTTATTAAATCCAGTAATATGAAAATAATAGAACTCCTTAAGAAGGACCACATCACCATGGCATGCCAGAATCATTACCTATCAATTTGAGAGAATCAAACAGAATGAAGGAAAATTTTATTATTATTTTAAGTTGTGACTTGATTTTTGATAAAATTTTAAATGACTCAACAGTATAGGTTTGGCAGTTTTTTCTCTGTTATACACTGCAAATCTTAAAACACTTTTCAGAACACTTTTTAAAACACTTATTTTGTCTCCTTTTTTAGAACACTTTTTAGCACACTTTTTGGAACAGTTTTTAGAATACTTCTCAGAACACTTAAGGAACACATTTGAGAATGCTTTTCGGAACACATATTTGTCTCCTTTTTTAGAACACTTTTCAGCGCACTTTTTGGAACACATTTTTAGAACACATATGGAACGCTTATTTCTTTCCAGCGCACTTTCTAGAACACATTTGAGAACACTTTTTGGAATACATTTTGTCACCTTTTTTGGAACACTTTTCAGCGCATTTTCTGGAACACTTTTTAGAACACATATGGAACAGTTTTTATAATGCTTATGAAACACTTTTTAGAATGCTTGTGGAAAACTGATCTTTTTCTAGTACACATTCAAGCACATTTCTCAGAATATATTTAAAAAAATTTTCTTTTACACATAGTTTCTGCAGGTGCACATATATTTTCAATGAAGTTTTTTTATGACCAAAAATATTTACACATTAACCATTTCAGACAATTTGTTTATTGATGTGGGCACCTCTTTTAAAAGGACAAAATGTTGTATGCATTCCTGTTATTCTCCAATATAATAAAATATTTTAAATGCTCAGACAACTAATTTGAGATTAAACAGGAAAAGCCTGATGTCAGTATGCAGTTAAAAAGTATAAGTATATATTGTATTGTCTCTGTCAAATCGGCCAACATTGAGGCTGAAAAATTGGTGGATTTTAGATCATAGTTTTGTTTACAATTTTTTTGTTTGAATCTGATTATTATTATAAAAATTTAAACTGCAATGTGAAAACAATTTAATAATTTACAGCAAATTTATACACAATATAATTATTAATATAATATAGCATACAAATAAAACATTAAAATTAACAATATTGTCGAAATTAATAATTTATAGAAAATTAATAATGTAAAAAATATAGTAAAAAAATGTTTTTATTGATTGTTTAATCTGCTATGCCATTTAGTACAATCTATTTATTGGTTTGCGATCATGAGCTTCAATATAAAATCTGTTCTTTTAAATAGATGAACTGCATTAGAATTCTTAAATAACTAAACATTTCTTTGAAAATTCACTAAATATGGATTCGATAATTTGTTATTTTTTTCTTACAAACTTCATAGAGCAATTTTCATTTGTTTAAATCTGAAAATAAAGTGCAGATGATAGATAATTGCAAATAATGCGGATTTAACAAAGCCAACTATATAACATATTTTTTAAGGAACAAATGTACACCCAAAAGATTTGCATATCTTGTTGCAACTTCTAGCTTAGCTGGTGACAATTTTAAAACATGGTGGATATATGTTGCTAACACATAGCTGAATAATGCAAGCTTGTATATCAAGATCAAGATTTATTCTTTTAAAAGAGAAAACTTAGATTACAAATATTAGAATAATAAAAAAAATATTGAAAAATGCATGATACACAGTAAACTCGTAGATCAAAGAGGGAAAAAATTATGCCCCCTCCCCCCCCCCCCACCACAAAAACAGTAAAAATGTTCACAGTCATTAGCTTAAAAAAGCTTCAGGACTTGGAGAATTCAATATAAGCAGATCATTTAGTTAACTGAATTCAAGTTGCCTTTGAGTTTACTGTATTTAAAAAATTGTAAAATTTGAATAGCTGTTTAATTTGTGGTAAGCAAATGTAAACCCAAAATCAAAACAAAATAAATTTATTCTTAATGCTGATAGTAACAAGCAACAAAAATTATTCTTATTCTTCTGATATGCTTTCATTTAATTCACCATGATGCTTTGTTTAATTTTTGGTCCATTAGATTTTTTTTGCCTAATACATATGAATATTCATTCATAAGTCGAATTATAAGCATTTACTTAATCATACAAGATCTGCTATTTACCAACAAGCACCACAATTGAAATCTGAAGGAATTCATTTATGTTACAGTTATACAAATCTTTTTGTTAGATCCATTATATTTTTTTTTAACTATGATTTTCCAAAACCCCAGATGGAATCATAAATCTCCCTAGTGATCATACTTCATGATTAAAATGTAAAAAATTAAGTAAAAAAATAAAGATATGTAGCATAAAAAATAAAATAACATCACAGAAAAAAGTTTTCACAGAAATTTAATAAAAATATTGAATATTTTTTTTATTACCATGGATGCAAAAAGCCCATCCAAGCCAAGAGTAAAAACCTTTCTGAGTATTAGAAATCGCTTGATGGAAATGGCCAAGATGATTTCTAGGTTTAAAATTATTTCTTATAATAAAAGAAACAGGTTAAAAGGTATTTAGAGTAAAATTATTGTTATTTTTGCAGATAAAGCAAAATTTACTATTAGTCAAAAATCTCTTCAAGACTGAAATCAGTCAGCTGAGACCGAAGATCTTGCACACATGATTATTACTTATGTATAAAAATAACAACAATGGAAATTTAAACTTTAGCCCATTATTCGAATTTGTTCATAACTTTTATTATCTTTAAAATCTTTCAATTACATTTTAAAAGGGCTTAAACAATTATGACTTTTTTCAAAGTTTATAACTGTGCTTGTCCAATACAAAGACTCCTAATGCTCCAATTGCTTGCACATATATTGCACAGGATAATTTAGTTTCAAATTGTAATTCATCAATAACAGTACAATTCATAACTCCATTACACTTGCTGAAGTTTCACTTAACAATTGCTAACAAATACAGGACAGTGGCATAGAAGATTAGCATGTCTTTAATGCATACTATTGCACTTGGCGATCGAGAGGCTGGCACATCCTTCAGTTTTTGTCTGAAATTTGTCATCCTTCTAAAGAAAAAAAAAAAAAAAAATCAGATACATAATGTATATTGAAAAAAAAAAAAAAAAAAATAGCTAATGACAATTTTGAATTTTATTTAAATATAATAAGCATAGTGTCGACTTTAAACTACTTTAGCAGGGTGTAGCCTGACAGACACCTGACAGACTTTTGTAATTCTTTTATGTGCCTAGTGGCACTTTTAAATCCTTTTGATGCACCTGGTGGTCTTTTTTAAAACTTCCAATATGCTCTGTGGCAATTGAATTGATCATGGGGAAATATTGCAAATTCTAGAGTATTCTAAACAAACCAGTTCAAAATATTTTGGGTAAGGTACAAGTGTATCCTTTTTACAGAATAGAGTCCCCTTTTTGTAAAATTCCTGCCCGGCAGCCCTTTTTTCATAGAGTCAACACTAAAGCATTTTAGAAAGAGGTGTAAGATATATTAATCATCATCTGCAGTGATATAACCAAAAAAAGATAAGTCCAAATACAATATTTAATGTGGATCGCTAAAAAATGTAAGTGTTTGAAAAATATAAACTGTAATATTATTCCAAAACTTTACCATGTCTAACAACATCCTGTGTCCAACAGTATTGAGCTCTGATAATCTCACAGCTGATCACATTATTATTTGAAGTAGTTTTATCAAGGCGCAGCCAGGGTTGGCATGATTTAAATCAAGATTTAAATCTAGATTTAAATCAACTGATTTTTTTTAAAAAAATCATTTGATTTAAATCAATTTTTGCACTTTCACATGAACGCACATATCAAAGGAAAATTTTGGGTAAAAAGTTAGAAAATGTATTAGATAGCGATAGAATTACAAAATTTAAAACAAGATACGAACAAACTATTAATGGCTGTTATTTTGCTGGAGTTTTATTAAGGTTCTTTCTTTTAAATCAAAATGAAATGAAACTTAATGTAAGGAAATATAATGAAGATTTGGCATTCATTAAAGAAGATTGTCTAAATCTTTTCATCACTGTAGCACATTTTCAAACAAAAAACGGCCCATTTCAAAAATTACCATTGCTTGAAAAAAAAGTTTCTGATATTATGACAGATTATGATTGGCAGAAATCCTTTTATGTAATGGGAGGTAAAGAGAGAGTCAGCGAAATTGAAATCGAATTTATTTACCAAATAACAACAACTGTGGCTTCATCTACTGGAGTAAAAAAAGACAATTTTCTTCTTTTGGAGTAGTTCGTTCAAGCCTTCATAATAAATTATGCGTAGACAAAGCTTCTAAATTAGTGTTTTTGTTCAAACAATTAAATCCCTGATTTTTTCCCATTTGCTTAAGAAATATAGAATTAATTGTGATTTTTATCCCTTAATAAATAGCTTGCATTAAATGAATACAGTAGACTTCCTCAAATCTGCACAGCTTGGGACCAGAGGTTGTGTGGATTTTAGAATTTTGTGAATTTCTGGTCATGGGTTTGTTTACATTTTTAAACAGTAATTTGATTGTAATGAATAATGCAACTGAAGTTAATGAATGCTTATAATATAGTAAAACATTAAAACAATTATGTAAGTTAATAAACTATAATAATAAAAATTTAGATAATTAAAAATGATTAAAATATTGAAAGCAACAAAGATGAAGTAAATAATCAATGTATAACTAAATTTTAATAACAATTTTAATTTTTCTTAATAAAGTATAACCAAATATTTATTATAAAGATGAAATGCATTTTTTCCTAAATTATTCAATGGAACTTGCCCCATAAAAGTGCACTACTAATTCACATCAATATCATAAAATATAGAAGTTTTATTTCAGGTTCAATCAAACTCAACAATAAAAAAAAAAAGCTTGATGAATGTATAAATGCATTTTGCAAAAAGATTGTGATCACCACTGATATTAGCAATACCTTGAATTTTTTTCAGAAATAAATTTATTCTTCCTTCATGAAAAAGCATGAATTTAGCAATATTAACCCTTTCAGTACCAAAACTTTAAAAATGAAATAAAAATTATGAAGCTTTTACACATTGTTAATAAAGGTTCTAATAAGCTAAAAACCACCTAGAAAAAAATTCATGACCATAATTTTTTTAATTAGAGAATGTCCTTGATCAAGGACATTTGTATTCAATGGATGTAGATAGACTATAATGAAAATACACTGTTGATGGAAAAACAAATTTTATTTTATTGTTACAAAATACTGTTTTAGAATAATACTGCTACAAAATACTGTTTAAATTTCAAATGCTGTGATAACTATGTGTTTAAGTGGAATTATTTGAAACAATTGCGTTCTTTACTCAAACATAGATGAATTTGGCTTTTTTCACACCTAAAATGTGATTTCCCCTTGCACTGTTTTCTTTTATAGCGGCCTACTTCCTTGCAGCTGTTATGGATAGGGATATGATCTACTGCATCGAGTTGTATTGCCTCGTATGGTCTTACGTCTGTGCTTTTGCGCGAAATATCGTGTTGGGAATTTTTGGCATCCATAATTTCTGTTTTTGGAATATTACATTGAGTAGCATCTCTTTTATATTCAAGCCAACTATTACATATAGCCAGGTCTACTGCATGAAATATGAGGCGAAGTGTCCATTTTTTTGATCCAATAAATATTCTGTACAGGCCAATTAGAAAATCCATCCTATCAACTCCTCCCATTGGTTCATTATATTTCTTCATAACTTCTGGTCGAATCACATCAATGTATTGCTTAGAATTTTTGTACCATCGTTTAGCAACATCAGTGTTGCCTTTACCCAGAAAATTACTAGCAATATACACACTTTTGTTATCATACCATCTAACAAGTACAATATCGTTGTCCTTACTATATAGCTCTTCTATAAAACTCCTTTCATTTTTTTTTTTTTTTTTTTTTTTTTTTTTTTTTTTGAAATTTCTCCGGAATGAAAGGTGGATTTCCAAATCTATTCACTCTTGCTGTATAAACTGCTAACATTTTATGACTTTTCAAAATCTGCAGCAAAGCATAAGATGAAAAATAATTATCAAAATATAACGGTGTTTTCTTGGTGATTATTCTCTTACTCAAATGCATAACAACTACTGCTGCCTCACCAAATCTGCTTTGTAGATCTTTATTTATTTCTGTGGGTGTTCTCTGATATAATATAATATCATACACAATTCCACTTTCCCCACACAAAAGAAATAATTTTACTCCCCATTTGCTTGGTTTGTTTTTGGTGTATTGTTTTACTTTTAGATGTCCTGGACACATCTGCTCATCAACACATAGCTTTTCTTCCATTTTCAAGTGCTTACATCTACTTTGAACAGCATCAAAAAGTGGACTAACTTTATAAAAAACATCAGTATTGTCTGAAGGGCGGTCTAAATTATTTACAATATGTAAATTATATGGCAATGAAAAAAATCTACTGCAGGCCGTAGAATTTTGGAAAAGGTCAGTACCCAGGGTTTTATCCCAGTAGAGCCTAACTCTTGCAAATTTCATTGCCCCCATAGCTACATGAACAATATAAAATAAAAGCTAAATGAAAGCAAACAATATCATAAAGTTACAGTATAGTGGTACACACACCGTTTGAAAACATTTGTCCATGATCATGGACACATGTTTTTAAATAATTCTATAACAAAATTGTAAATACATAGAACTTTCAAAATAAGCTTAAATCAAAGTTTCTAGTTTCCGTAATAAAATAATAAATATATTTAGCTACTGCTTATATAAAATTATATCAAAATACTATGGTTCTTAAAAGGCTTACCGGGACAAGAGCTCGTGTTTCTATCCATCTTGATACAAATATTCCTAGGTGCTGCCATGTACTGTTTTTATTTCTAAATATTTGTGCTTTTAGTAGGGAAATGATTAAAATTACAGACAAAAATTGTAAAATTACTTTAAATTAAATTAGAATTGATAAAAAAAATTCTAAAAAGTATGTCCTTGATCATGGACACCAGTAGCGAAAGGGTTAATGAAAGTTACAGATTAAAATATAAATAGAATTATAAAAATAAAAAAGTCAAATTTTGTCCCTATACCTGACCTTAAAGCTTCATTGTTTACATCTGTAAATTACGCACGGATTTTAGAGAGTTGTGGATATTAGGGCAGCGGATTTGAGGGAGTCTACTGTATTTAATTTGTTTTTTAAATTTTGCCAGTTCTATTCATTTACAACATACAGTAGACTCCCTCAAATCCGCACTCCTAAAATCTGCAACTCTCTAAAATCCGCACATATTTTACAGATGTAAACAATGAAACATTCAGCTGAGATGTGGGTGCAAAAATTGATTTTTTCAGTTTTATATCAATTCCATACATTTTTTAATTTATAATTTTTGTTAAGGTTATTGAATTCATGTTTTTTCATAAAAAAAGAATAATTTATTTCTGAAAAAATAAAGATATTGCTAATATTATTGGTAATCACAATCTTACCAAATATATTTATGTATTAATCAAGCTTTTTTAATTATTAAGTGTGGCTAAACCTGAAATAAAGTTTCATTATTTTGTGATCCTGATGTGAATTAGTAATGTACCTTTATGAGGCAAGTTTCATTGAATAATTTAGGAAAAACACATTTCCTCTTTTATAATGAATATTTAATTGTACATTATTCATTATTAACTTGACCTTTCTTTTTAGTATTTTAATCATTTTAAAAAATCTAAATTTTTATTATTTTAGTTTATTACTTTTTTTTAATATTTTAGTATATTGCATGCATTTATTGTACTTTTGATTCATTATTAATTACATTCAAATTATTTTTTTTAAAAAATGTAAACAAAGCAATGACCAGAAATCCACAAAATTCTAAAATCCGCAAAACCTCTGGTCCCAAGCTGTGCGGATTTGAGGGAGTCTATTGTGTTTAAATTTATTTCTTATTTGTTATTTAGTAAGCACAATTCAATTACAAAATAATAGAATGTCTTTAGATTAAAACCTAGATGTTTAATTTTTAGTACCAATCAGTAACTAGAATATAATATTTTCTGAACTATATAATTATTTCTTATATTATTTTTATAAATTATAAATATTATTTATTCTTTTTTAGTTATTTATTATAAAAAATTGCTTCATGTATTGTAAAAACATAAAAACACAGTAGTTAAACATAGGATTCTAAAAAAATCAAATAAATCCGATTTAAATAAAAAAAATCTGATTTAAATCAAATAAATCCGATTTTTTTGATTTTTTTTAAAAAATCATGATTTTTTTCCAACCCTGGGCGCAGCACCTGGTGGCCCTTTTAATTTCTTTTATGGGTCTGATGGTTCTTTTAAACATTTCCGGTGCGCCCAATGACCCTTTTTAACTTTTCCCATGTACTTTGTGGCAATTTAATTGATTCTGGGAAAATATCACAAATTTTAGGGGATTCTAAACAAAGCAGTTCAAAATATTTTGGTGGAACAAGGTACAAGTGTGCCCTTTTTTTAGAAGTGTGTTCCATGTTTGAAAATAAATGTACCCTTCATATGGAATAGTGTTGCATCTGAAAAATTCCTAGAACTGTTAAAGTAACATTGTTTCTTGAATTGTGAGTACTATTTCAATTTGTGTCCCTTAAAACCTGATGAATTATTTAAATGGGTATAACACTTATGAGTTTTGCAGATATGCAGATGCAATTTTTTGTATATAATTCAGGCCTGAATAAGGGAAGTTTTCAATATTGGAATTTTTATCCTGGGGGAGGGGGGGGGGGGCATATAAAAATTTAATCTTTGTATTTTGTTAAAAAGACCCTCCATGGTAATGCAACTTATCTTATGAAAATTTTCACAATTTTTTAAATGAAACTTTGCAATTGGAAGCATTGTACAAAGGGACAATATTTAACAAGATAGCATATTGTTTCGATAATTATGACTCACTCTGGTATATATTATAATTCAACATTCATTAATATAATATTGACTCTTATATGAATCACTGGTTAAGCCAATTAACCATTTTTATAAATCAAAATCAAAGTTAATATAAAAATTTTTGGCTTACTTAGAATCCATAATTTTGTTGAATAAAATTCTGCTCTAGAAAGTGATTCAGTTAAAGGGTGACTATTGCATTTAAAATTGTGAGACACCTTTTGTATGCATTAGTTAAATGAAAACTGGTCATTTGTTTTGAAAAGAGCAGCAATTACATTTTGAGACATCTTAGGCTAAAAGAGTGGTCATTTCATGCAGCACAGATGGTTTAAGTTTTTCCTTTTTTAATTGCATTTTTGCTTTTGTTCCAAGTTCAAACCAATTATGGGCCATTAAATTCAACAGAAAAATGTAAAATTCACACTTTCTAGATTTTTCAATCTCAAACTCTCTGTTTTGTATTCTTGCTCTTAATTTAAGAGCATAAATCAATCTAAGACCAAGTTATGTGTGTAAAAATCTTTGAAAACATAATAATAATAAAAGGTACTATAAAGATACTAACATATAAAAAGCCTTTTTTGATTGCGATTGAACAGATTATTGCAATAAATGTTTATTTTGAACTGTTTTTTCAGAGTGGAGATATACATAAATATAATAACAGTCGAGTCTCTATATAATGAAAACCATCGTTCCTGTAAAAAATTGGTCATATAGAGAAATTTGATGTATAGAGTAAGGATGCACCGAATAGTGATTTTGGCGGAATGCCGAATATTCGGCCGACAGCTGAACCGAATACCGAATATTCGGTAAGGCGAATAGTAATTGTTGGGCCGAATACCGAATATTCGGCCATCCGAATAGTAACTATTCAGCCGAATACCGAATATTCGGCTTTCCAAATACTTTTTATATTTCAAAGTTTAAAGGTATTAAAATGTTACTTTTTAAAACAATTTTACATAATATTTAATAAGAGAAACTTATATTTTGATAAACAAGAGCTTTTTATAAGAGCATTTAGTATTGAAGAAATTCTGCCTTTATTTATTTAAGAAGCAGAATTATGAGACTTTTTTAATTAATAAAATTTTAAATTTCATGATTTCTTCAACAAATTGAAACAAACATTTTAAAATCAAAGAGAAATAATCAAAAAATGGTTGAAGAAAAACTGTAGCGTCTCATAATTGTTCTTTTTAAATAACTCTAGGCAGATTTTTTTCAGTATAAAGTGTAAGTACTTTCAATTTAATTCTGAAAAAAGGAATGTATAGATCATAGTTCTTATCTTATAAATGGTGGCATTTTCCATCCTTCTCATCATATCATATCATATTTTACAGAAATCAAAGCATGCGAGTTGAAAATACAGTTATGGTATCTTATTTATTGTTAATACAACAAACGAAAACACAAGTTTGACCTAGAGTGAGATGAAATACAATGTACTTATGACTCAATAAGTTGATTATGATTATGGTTTCATGAACACAAATTGTCTGCCTTGATAGCTATTACTAATCTCAAAAGTTTTTCTTTCTTGTTTAAAGACTTTTATTTGGGAAAAGCAAGAAACAGACTTTTTACTAAATAAAATCTAGGAACTTGCATCTGCACTTGCATCATTTATTCTTAAGGAGAATCCTAATAAATCACCATTTTAATCCTTCTCATGGTTAATTTTCTTAAGTTACATTTTACAAACAGCAAATAAATAATGTAAAAACATTCTATTTTATTTAAATATAATTTTCTTTCATATTATTTTAAATATATTTATAAATTGACAGTTAAAAGTAGAAATTGTGAAAAGTTTTAAAAAATGTTCTTTAAAAGGCTTTATTAAGTATTGGATTTGGCCGAATACTTTGATATTCGGCCAAACCGAATATTCGGCAGGCTGAATAGTTTCATATTCGGCCAAGCCGAATAGTTTGATATTCGGCCTAACCGAATGTTCGGTAACATGGCCGAATACCGAATAGATACCGAATATTTGGTGCATCCCTAGTTAGAGAATGATGTTAAAAATCATATTTAATGTGTAAATTTTGAACAAAAATTATTTTTGATCTATTTAATTAAGAATTTGAAATGTTTAAAAGTAAACCTAACATTTCTTAATTATTTAAGCAGTTTCAAAAAAAAAAAAAAAAAAAAAAAAAAGAAAAAAAGAAAAAAAAAAAAAAAGAATAGACATTTATTTGAAAGCTTAATGAAAATCAAATGAGAAAGACTTACATTAATTTCAGAGGAAGAAATCTGTAATTTTTTGTTGTTTTGATTTTAAAATTGTAACACTCTTTTAAAAAAAATGCTCAAATTTTAGCAAGGAATGAAAAATTGTAGTTCACATTTTCCTCCATTTGAAGGCCTCTCATTGATTCCTCTTTTATATGTGTAACAAGTGTTCTCGCTGACATTTGACCAACGTTAGTAATTTGGCTAATTAAAAATAAAAAACATTCGCCAAATGAAAAAAAGTATTAGCAAAATAGATTCGCTGTGTAGCACTAAAAAATTATCTTTAACCTTTTAATGAACACCCCCCCCCCTTTATGTCCGTACGTTCTAAAATAACCTAAATTTTTATAACTGCGACACCGACTGTTATTAATCTAGTTTCAACTATCCGCTACAAATCTATTAAAAATATGTATATATGCATATGTATGAAAACAAAAAAGAAAAGTAAGAAAAAGCAAAAAAGAAATTGAGCACTAGCAATTTGGCGAATCTAATCGCTTGTTTACTCGCCAAATGAAGAATTTAGTCGCAATTTGGCGCAATGGCGAGCGACAGCGAGAACCCTGTGTGTAACAATCCAAATGATTCTGTTTTGAGAAGGATGTTGAAAGGTGTGTGGGAGGTGGGATTAACTCGTTGGATTTAAAGAACAAGGAGAGAAGTAATATTTAAAAAAAAAAAAAAAAAAACAGCACTGAATGATAAATCAAAAATAAGTGATGGAAAATGGATTCCATGTAATTTTGAAGCTTTTTTAAAACTGAATAAATTAAGACTAATTTATAAAAAAATTTGTTATATGGAAATAGATATTTCACTATATAGAGACTGTTTTTAATGTAATCATGCAAAAAGGGGACTGTTCCTACTAAAAATTCATTATATAGAGAAATTCGATGTATGGAGTTTCGATATAGAGAGACTTGACTGTATTGCAATTTATTAGTTGGTAACATAGCTTGAAATTTTCCTCAGGAAATTTTACCATCGGGGAATTGCTGCCATTTGTTCCCCGTAAAAAAAAAGTAATTGGAGCCGCATACACTTTTAAATACATGCCTATGAGCAGGATTTTCATAACAGAGACAGTAAATGTGCAGCATTTTCTTAAAATACATTTAAGCACAAGTTTATGTATGCATAAACTTAAATTAATAAACAATAAATTAGCTATACCTTAATCGTAAATGATGCTGTGTTTTTTCACCAGTTTTTCTTCGGTCTGGGGTAGGCACCACATATATCTACCATAGGTAAGAGAAAATCCTAAAATCATTAAAAAAAAATCAGAAAGGATACATACAATTTTTCTTTTACAAAAATCTGACAGATACAGAGAGTTAAAAAAAAAGGTATGACAAGGCTTAAGAGTGACAGAAATTAGCAAATTTGAGTAGGAAACCAGGTTGAAAAACATTTACTCAGTGAAAAATATATGGTACTAAAAATTCAAAAGTCAATAATTAAGCCACAATTTAACTAAACTTCATTATTGCATCGCATTAGATGTAAAATATATCTAATATTAGGGATGCAAAACCAAAACCTGTGGCCTGTGAATTTCGTCAATTTACAATTGGAAAAAATTGCAATTTTTATGCATAGATTGTAGAAAAAAATCATAAATTTTGTCAATGTATCGTGGGGAAATATGAAATTTTGTCAATCACTTAAGAATTGCAAATGTCACTGATTGAGCACAGAAAAATTGTGAACTTCATTGATTAAGTGTGGAAAATAGTGAAATTGTTCATTTGTCGATTAGACATGAATTTGTCGGTTATACGCAAAAAATTGCATATTCTACTGATCGGGCAAGAAAAAATCATCAGTTTTGTTGATGATAAATGAAAAAAATGCAAATAAAATTTATTGCTTGTGGAATCACATGTTTTCTTGGTTTATCACAAAAAAAAAGCAAATTTCATTGATCTTACATGAAAAAAATAACAAATTTTGTAATCAAGAACAAAAAAAAAAAAAAAAAATCTCAAATTTTGTTGATAACACATGGAAAAATTGCAAATTTATTCATGATGCTCGAAAAAAATTTAAAATATCATTGATCGGCAGCAAAACAATCATGAGTTCTGTCAGTTTATCAAGGAAAGAAAGTCACAAATTTCATTTTGTTGTGTAAAAAAATATATATTTTGTCAGAGTTCGTTAAAAATCACAAATTTTGTTGATTGGGCACAGAAAAACATGTATTTCGTCAATTAAAAACAGAAAGAGGGCAAATTTTGTCGATTGGCCACTGTAAAATCATGAATTTTTACTGATCGACTTCTAAAAAGTTGCAAATTTTGTTGATTGGATTGAAGCGAGAAAAGCTACACATTTCATTGACTGGGCAAGAAAAAATTGTCAGTTTTGTTGATGATGCATGAAAAAAATTTCAAATTCACCAGCTGCAGAAAAATCAAATGTTTTCTTGGCTTATCGCCCGGGGAAAAAAAAAGTGAATTGTGTTGATTGAGCACGGAAAAAAAAATCGCAAATTTTGTCCTTAAGTGTGTAAAAATCATGAAATTTGCTGATCAGGCGCCAAAAGATCATGAATTTTTGCAATCGTCTTTGATTTTGCATGTTTTCTGCAAAGGCAAAAATTCTTGCTTTTCACAAACATTTGACGAAATTAGCATTTCCTCAATCTTTAGTCAAAAATTGACATTTTTTTCCATAATTATTTGAAAAAATATGCATTTTTTTTTATTCAAAATCCATTGATGAAATTCACAATTTTTCATGATCCTTTGATAAAATTTGCGTCTTTTCACAACTCTGTGATAAAATTTGCATTTTATTAGCATTTCTTTGATGAAAATTGCATTTTCCTGCAATTCTTTCATAAAATTTGCATTTTTTCTGAGATCTTTTGGTGAAATTCACCTTTTTTTTCTTTGCTGCAGACATGCTACAGGTTCAGCAAAGAAAAAGTTGAACTTTCATGGCCTCATGGACCACTAACAAAATTTGCATTTTTTTTTTTGCAGCGTTTTAACAAAATTTGCATTTTTTGTGACCATCTGGCGATAATTGCACTTTTTTCGACAATCTTTTCAATGAAATTTGCATTTATCCATGATCCTTTCACAAAATTCGTGTTTTTTTCACATCCCTTTTTGAGAAAATCTGCATATTTTCTGCGATCTTTCAACAAAATTCATATACTTTCCGTGATTTTTTGACAAAATTCGCTTACTATCCGTGATCTTTGGACAAAATTTGCACAATATTTGTAATCTTTGGACAAAATTTGCACAATATTCGTAATCTTTGGACAAAATTCGCATTTTGTTCATGATGTTTCAACAAAATTTCCATATTTTTTCCCAGTATTTAAGCAAAATCGTGACTTTTCTCCAATTATTCAACAAAATCTGCATATTTTCTGCAATCTGTTTACAAAATATGTCTTCTTTGCTCGCTTTTTGGCAAAATTCTATTTTTTCTTTTGCAATCTTTTGACAAAATTTGCATATTTTCCAGATCTTTTGACAAAATTGGCATATTTCTCCTGATCTTTTGACAAAATATGCAGTATTGTGCATAAATTAGGCAAAAAAATAGCTCTTACGTGTCCTACAAAACGAGTAATTTCGTAAAAAAATCGTGAAAAACCGACAAATTTCATTAAAAAATCACAAAATAATATCTAATTTCCAACAAGATTCACGAAAAAATGCTTAATTTCATCACAAAATCTCCAAAAAAGGCAGATTTCCTCAAAAAATAGTGAATAAACGATAAATTTCGTCCAAAAATCGCAATAAAATGAAAATTTATCAAACGATTTGCAAAAAACGGCAAATTTTGCCAAAAATCATGAAAAATGGCAACTCTCGTCAGACATCATGATAAAAATGCCAGATTTCATCTGAAGATTTGCAAAAAACCGGTAAATTTCGTGCAAAAATCGCAATAAAATGGAAAATTGTCAAAAGATTTGCAAAAAACGACAACTTTTGCCAAACATTCACGAAAAAATGCAAAATTTATCAAAATATCCCCCTCCCCCCCAAAAAAAGACAGATTTCGCAAAAGATCGGAAAGAAATGTAAATTTCGTCAAAGGGGCACAAAAAAAAAATTAATGTGAGAAGGGAATTTTTCTGTTATAAAAGCTGATTTTCCTGCTTCAAAATTGTGTCTTTATTGCTCTTAAAGCGGATTTTCTTGCTTCACAATCTGGGGCGTGCAAAAAGAAAATTGCACTTGGGGAATAATTAGAATTTGAGGCCCCTTCCCCTCTTGTAACTTTTTCTTGCGACAGCCTAAAAATGATGTTTGTAGTATAAATTTGACGCCCCTTAAGTTTCAGTGCTTTGGGGCCCCCAAACCAGTTATAAACTATGTGCTCTTTTTTTTTTTTCAAAATTTGCGTTTTTTTGTGTTTAAACGCGACAAAATTGGCGAAATTTGCCTTTTTTGTGATATTTTAACTAAATTTCCCATTTTTTGTGATCTTTTCACGAAATTTAACGTTTTTTTCAGATTTTTTTTGGCAAAATCTGGTTTTTGTGACTTTTTAACAAAATCAGCTGTTTTTCGTGATTTTCTAAAATCGTCTGCTTTTTTGCAATCTTTCAACAATATTTGCCTTTTTTTTCACGATCTTTTAACAAAATTTACTTTTTTTTGCTTTTTTTCAATTTTTTGATGAAATTTTTGGATTTTTTCTTGATTCTTTGATGAAATGATGATTCATGGACATAATTCATGTTTTTACACGATTCATGGGCGTAATTTGCGTTTTTTGAGCAATTCATGAACGTAATTCATGTTTTTTATGCGATTCATGAATGCAATTCACATTTATTATGCGATTTATGAACACAATTTGCTATTTTTATGCGATTTATAGACGTAATTTGCATTTCAGCTTTCTACCAACAAAATTCGCGTTTTTTGAATGATTTCTGAACATAATTCGCGTTTTACTACATGATTCATAGATGTAATTTGCACTTTTCATACAATTTCTGAACGTAATTATTGCCTTTTTAACACGATTCATGCGATCATTGAAGCGATTTATGCACAAAATTTGTATTTTTTAATGCGATTCATGCACAAAATTTGTATTTTTTTATGCGATTCATGCATGGAATTTATGTTTTTAACGCGGTCATTGGACAAAATTGACATTTTTTACTCAGCCTTTGGACGAAATTCACGTTTTTCATGCGGTATTTTGTCGAAATGTTGGATTTTTTTTACACGATTCTTTGTTGAAATGGAGGTTTTTTTTTACGTAATTCTTTGGTGAAATGCATGTTTTTACGCGATTCTTTATTAAATTTCATGCTTTTTTTTGAAGACATTCGCGTTAACAGTAAATAATTTGTTGATAAAATTGAGGGAATATTTTTATTTTTTGGTACTAAAAAAAATAAGTAAATAAATAAAAATTGTTTCTTTCTTAAAATTTTCTGCAAACTTCATAAAGTTTTCTGCGCACCGCGTGCGTCTATATTATACATTTCTGTTCTAAATATCTTGCGTAATCAAGAAAAATAAAATCTAAAACTGATTTAACTCATTAAAATGTTATGAAATAAAAATTCCTAAGTTACTTCAGAATTTTATGATATCATACACAATGAATCTGAAAAATCAAAATGTCATATTCAAATGAACTTTTATTTTTCTAGAATTCGGCTTTTCTTAGAAGTCCATACTTCAAATGCAGTTTCAAAATTATACTCTTCAAAACACAGGGCAAAAACACACACACACAAAAAAAAAAAAAAAAAAAAAAAAAAAAAAAAAAAAAAAGAAAAGAAAAGAAAAGGCAAAAGTTGAGCACTAGCAATTTGACGAATCAAATCGCTTGTTTGCTTGCCAAATGAAGAATTTAGTAGCAATTTGGCACAATGGCGAGCGACAGCGAGAACACTGAAGATAAGTCAAGTAATATTAATTTTGATTGATTTTATGACATAAAAATTAAAAATACAATTAAATTGAACCATAATTGAATAGTTTGATGTTCTTTTTCCTAAAGAAATGAAAAAAATTGTAACATTTTTGGGCACACAAATTTAAAAATAATACAGAATAAAATATTTATTAAAAATCTCTGGGTAAAGCCAGCGGTGCATTTTGCAAATTTGAAAAAGGGCAGGGTGCTGCACCCTTTCAAAAATAGCCTAGAATGAACACTATACATGGCTTAACAAAAGTATTGAAATATTTTTCCATACATTAGTATAAATAGCTGGAAGAGAAATTGGTACTTACGTATTAACGCTACCGCAGCAGGAGTGACTCTATATCGGCCCATTTTCCACCGAAATCTGATATGTTATTTTGTTTTTAAATATAGTGTTTTGAATTTTGAAAGTGCTTTAATTTTATATAAAGTGTTTTATTTTATGATTTGTCAAAAAAATTTAAGTGTAGATTAAAAATCGCCAAACCTGTAACTGTGGTGGCGTTAATACATAAATACCAAGAAATTTCAACTTGTTAGGCGTTTTCTTGCTAAACTAAACTTCCGCAGTATACAGTATATATATATCTATATATATCAACCGGCAGATCAAATACAGGTCTGTTCAAAAGTATCAAAACCCATATTTGGCTATGGACATTAACACCTTATTTATCTAAAAAACGATGCTTTGTTCAATATTTCAGGAAGTGTTTCATAATATATGCTTGACGCATGCTTTTTCTTACTTGTTTGTATTAGTTTCAGTTTTGATATGTAATAATTTAATTTTTTTTCTGATTTCATAATTCTTCTTAGGGTTTGTTCATACATATTATCAACTTTTTGGAAAATCTGGACTCCCTCCACCCTCCCAATATCAAGTGTTATCATCTCTCGACCCCACTCCCCATAGTAATATCGTTATCAATGTCTAAATTTTCTTTTTTCACTTTTAAAATTTACTAAATTTGTTTAGAGTGACATATAAAATATTTTTTTTAATGTTTTATTGATTCAAAAGAAGGGAAGTTAATAAAATACAACTTTATATATAAGATATAAATCAGCTTATGTATGAAATACATATGAAATAACACTTAAAATAAATAGTTACTTTTTAAAGGAATTTTATAATAGCTTTTTGTAACATAATCTATTTAACAGTAATAGTGTCTTCTTTCACTTACCGCTCATGAATGGGGAGGGACAGGAGGGGGTGTAGATAGAAATTTTTATCAACAAAACAAGCGAACAACATTCTTTCTCTTTTACCTATTAGCAAACATAAGTTTCATCTCAAATATACTAATTTTGCATTGTCGAACAGCGATTATGAATGCATACACATATAAAGAATAGGAATGTAAAACATTGGGGAATTCCATGTTTAGAATTATTCAACTTTATAATAATTTCGTAATTTCAATAACGGTTTTGCTTTTTCATAAAAATAGGCAAAAAAACATACTATTTTGAACCAACGACCATGTATGTTACAAATAAAAAAGAGAAAATTTTGGTTGGATCAAAAATGATATTGATAACAATAAACAAACTCTGTCTCCCCCTAGAGATATCGTCTGCCAGTGCCAGACCCCCCCCCCTTCCCCCTAAAATGATAATAGTTATATATGCACATCCCCCTAATATGGATAATTCCAAATATTTCAAATAAAAAAATGACAGGAAAAGAAAACACACTAGTTGACAATAACCCAAAAATTTCAAAGTATGAAACAGCTTGATAGGGCTTCATTTTAGAGCTAATTTTTTATTATTTAATTTAATTATCAATTAGGTCTTAAATTAATATTTTACTCATTTTAAGCAATCATTATATTTTTTAATATTTAATTACATTCAAATTATAGGGTCACCCGGGGTAAAATGGGTATATTTTATTTATTTTATTATTTTACCAGACAAATTTTTAAAAAAAATTTAAATTATGAACAAAGTGCTTACATATCAGGCAATACTTAAACCTTATAAAAACAAACTGGCGACACATATAATAGGCTTGGCAACCATTTTGTTTTACAGAAGATAGAACAAAGTGTTTTTAGTGGTTGAAAAACTTCTTTCCAGAAAAATATACTGGAAGAATTTTAGGAATAAACTGTTTGATATTTACAGAAGAAGGATTCTTCTAACTGAAAACTGTAAAATTAAGTAAATTTATTTACTCACAAAAATTTTATAGCGTTTTTTGTCATATGGGGTAAAATGGGTATAGGTCAAGATATGAATGTATGAAGATTGATCAAAGTTGAAAGACCTTTGAAGGCAAATTGTTATTGATCCTATGTTTTAAATTGATATTATGCTTTGTTATATGAAATTAGGCTATTACTTATATCATTAATTTATCATTTATATTATAAATTAGGCTATTTCGGGTGACATTAAAATACATGCAAATTGATTAAATGTACAGGAACACAAGGTAAAGAAAAATATCGTGAAATTAAACTAAAACACATTTTCTAGTACTGGCGAGGCTATAAAAAAACTCAGAGAAAAACGCAAGAGAGTACAAGCAAAGATAGGAGAAGTTTTAACTACAGAGCAGGTGGCTACAAGTCTTTGCACTAGGAACACAAAAAAAAAAAGTACAAACAGTTAAAAGAATCGAAGCAACCCATAAAATAGAAGTTAAGCCAAAGGTTTTCACTGCAATGAATCCAATGATTGGCGATCGAGTCCCTGTAAAATTTAATGTAAAGAAGTCTGTTCAAGAATTCACAGGTCTCATTATTGATATCCCTGATGAAGGTGAAAATACTGTGAAGTTTGCAACAAAGTCATCTGCTGGATTATTTTATTTCTTTCCAGAGAAAGACGATGTTGCTGATGTGAACGCATGTCAGAAAGCTATCTCAACCAAGCTGCAATAGTCCTTGCCAGTATACACTTTGCATGTAAATTTTTATTATGTTATACCTATCTGCATGAATTGCTTTTGATTAAACATTGATTTTCCAGTGTAATTTAATTTCTCATTTTTCCCTACAGATATTCATACTGATATCTATCTGCTTTTGAATTGCATTAAATAATAATTAAAAAAAAAAAAAACCTTTAAAGAGAAGCATGATTCACAGCATGTGTATAAACTGATGTGGTGGAGGATAGGAATTGTCAGTACTCTCATCTTATTTACATTAGTTTCATAACAGTGTTTTTATACGTCAAGAAAAAAATGTAAGCAAATTGAAGTGGGGAGTTTTTGAAGCCCCTTCCCTTCACCTTCCAAGTTTACACATGATTCAGAAGATGAAAGAAGATGAAAGTACAAAACTTTTAAATGGTTTACACATTAATTATCGTGTATTTAAGTATATTTAATTTATTATTCAAATTTAACCAGCATATACCCATTTTACCCCGAACCATGGGGTAAAATGAGTATACACCGGGGTAAAATAGGTATAGTGTTTTACACAAAAATTTTTAAAAAAGGGAACCACAAATTATGTTTAATTTAGACCTAAGATACACAATGTCAAAAATATTGAACAAAAACATGAATTTATTTCACAACATTTCTACAATGAAACATTAAAAATAAAAAAGCTGATTTTTATACCCATTTTACCCCGGGTGACCCTACTCTTAAAAAAAATGCAAACAAAACATTTACACTATACATAACTGCTGGTTTGAAGATGTACCTATATATTTGAGAGAGTTTACTGTAATACTGTTACTAAAATCATTTTGATTAATATAAAAACGGGAGATTACAGATTAACATACAATACAGATATAGATATAGATATGCAAACATAACGTTTTTTACACCGAACGTTTTTTTTTAAAGCAATATGGATGCCATCTGAATATCGAATTTTAGATTTCACTCGGATTTAAAGAATCTTAAAACAGTGTGTTCCTTATGGGATATCTGAATACCTGCCTTTATTGTCAAAACTCAGATGTCACAATAAAATGTAGATCACGTGCCTATGTAAAATAAATTAGGCTGAATATTGATTAATTCGACTAACAAAATGCAATAGATGCAATAGAATACGTACCACAGAAAATCTTCGTATTAATGTTTTCAAAGAAACAAGTCCAGTAACCTTTATATTAATATAAATATATAAAAATTGCGAATTGCACAGAGACGCCGAGTCGGAATGTAAACATAAACAAACAGCTCAGCTTTCATTTCCCGCGCGTCGCGTCGATGTTGCCACACCAACTTGATAAAAACTTTCCACTACAGTACTTCGGAAAAAATTATCATTATTTGCAAGTTAGAAGTTTTATAATTTATTATTATTCATATTTCTTAATTATTTAATTTAGAATGTACTGTGTCAAGATACCGACCGCATTTTAGGCCAAATAAGAATTAGGACAATACAGTAATACAATTTAGATTCAATATTTTAAAATAATAATAATATTAATAATAATGTAAGTACTGAGTTTATCATTAGTAACTAAGGAGAGGAGAAGGACGGTTGCATCCATCATCTGCTCAAGGGGTGAGGCTATGCTTCTGCTGTCATTTGAAACAAAATGAAAAAGAAAATTCCGCATCCCCCTCCCATCTCTCCCCCCCCCCCCACTCACACACACACAAAAAAAACTTTAAGGATTTTTTTAATATGTAATGAAAAAACAGCAAAGGGCTATCAATATTTATTCCAATTATAAGTATACATGGGCTCTTAAGGGAACATTTGCATTTGAGGGAAAGACACGTTTCATTGTAATAAAATGTTCCAACTAACTTGAAAAATCTCCTGATGTCAAGAGCCACACAGTTATATGCTCTGTGCCAAGAACTTTAGCAAGTTGGACATGTAGTCTAGAGGGGGGAGAAGCTCAAAATATATAACACTTATCTTTTCATCTCACTTATATTCATTTTTCAATTATTCACTAAAAAATCCAAACCTGAAGGAGTTGAGGAGCAGTCCGTAGAAAATGGAGGGGGGGGGGGGTAGACGACAATGTTAAATTTAGACACTTTTACCAAGAAGGATTTCTGTTGCTCGGGAGGAGGGGGACATTGTAGAGTTACGGGGGTGGGCGTGCATTTTTTGCCTTTGAAAACACAAAATCACAAATCTTCCGGGGAGACATCTCATTGTTCTGGGGGGGGGAGGATCGCCCCCCCCCTCGGACGTTTTCCTGAAATCAACTCTGACAGATGGTACAAATTACCTGCAGCGCCGTGCGAAAGGGGGGGAGAAGGGGCCGTTGCCCCGGGCGCGGAAATATACGGGGCGCAAAAATTTATGCTCACAACGTCATTTTTTGCCTGTTACAAGAAAAGGTTCCGGAGGGGGGGCGTCAAATTCAGCCTTTTCCCTGGGCGTATTTTCCTCTTCGCACGCCCCATATCACCTGTTACTATCTCTACTAGAGCACCTGGCTTCGGTCCTTGTTTAAAAATAAAGTAGCAAAACAGTGTAATCGTACTTTTTTAAGTTAATTATTTTTTAGTTTAAATATCTAACAAATAATAAAATTAAAAAGTCAGAAGTTACTGTTTTTTAAATTTACCTGTCTAAAACAGAATTCTTATTCATACGGAAAACCAAAAAGGATATTATGCATTTATACCTCCTAAGACGGAAACAACCTGTTTAAGACGGTAATTTTACTTATTAAATTTCGACTTAGCAGATTTATATTTATGATGTGAGAGGAAAGAGGGCTTGCATTTGGGTTGCTACCAGGACACGTGGTCTCTTTGTACGGCCCTGTGAAAGGGGGAGGGGGAATTACATGACAACTCTTTCCTCCTAAGTTCCCCAATTCCTGACACCACTGTACGTCATTACGATCAGTATTTGAAAGTGGAATTGAATATGAAATTGAATTAATTAACCACAAAATTCTTTTCCATGTTAATGTTACACCCCCCCCGCCCCACGCACACACAGTGCACCTATTATTCTTGTTCTCGAGGTTTTTATGAATTTATGAAAGCCTCAAAAGAAATAATCACTATATGCATGCATGCAAAAAATAAGTAAATAAAAAAAAAATTAACTTACCAAATTGATCTTGAGATCCACATTGATTGCGATCAAGACTCCTTATGGTCGTCATCATTGTAACACAGAAAGCCATGATTTCACAAGTGTGCCCATATGTGTTCCCAATCTGCTCTTAAATGTGTTCCCAAGTTTAGATTTAACAAATATTCTAAGCAGATCACTTTCGGAACACTTTCAGGACACTGTCGGCACACTTTCTTTATAGTGGAACACATCCGGAACACATTTCAGTACACATTAAGGTGACTGGAACACTTTTTTTCAATCAAAGTGCTCCACATGTGTTCTCAATGTGTGCTGGGAATTTGCAGTGTATGCGGACGGACATATGAACGGAGCAGGTGATAATGTGGGTTATTTAATTATTTATATTGTTTGCCATATGCTGTGAATATTTACGGTGAAACCAGTTTTACAGTAAAATATGAGACTTTTAAACCTCATGAATGATGTAAACATATTTATGTTACATGCTTCAAATTACCCGGCTTCTTATGTTTTTGAATTATAAAATGCTTGTTATTTTTGAGCTATTTTAGACTTACAAGAAAATTAAGCTTATATACCGGGGTTCAAAAATCAGGTTGCCAGCGGGTAGTCTCTTATCACTAAAATTTAAAAGTTTTCTTAGCTGAAAATTTAATAGCATTCCATCAAAATTTTTAATATCAAACGAAATATTAGACAAAAAAAGAAAAAAAAAGAAATTTAGTCGTAAGAGACTGCCTGCTGGCACCTAGATTTTTGCACTCCTGCTTACATAAAACTTTGGCTAATATCTAAAAATTATTTTTTTACTGCGATATATATGCTTAAGTCAAAATATAACAGAAATTTAAACTAGAATTGCATTGAGTAATACCGTTCTTCTGATTGTTGTTATCTTCTGCCATAAAAACAGTTTTATAGTAAAACATAGAATTAGTAAAACTTGTAATCGAGATTAATTTGCTTACTTACATTACACCTCTCAAGTACCGGCTTTTTATTCCCTTTAGCTGTAAAATGCTTGCGAATTTTCGTACTATTTTAGACGTAAAAAGATAATTATTCAAGTTTAAATCAATCTTTTCTAATATTGACTGTAAGATAGGTTATTAATGTGATACATTTGTTCAAACCGAATTATAAACTGGTAGCATTCGGTTCAGTAACACAGCTTTGACACCTACATTGTCTTTCTGCAGTAAAACTAGTTTTACAGTTAAACATGACACTTGTGAAAATCATAGTCGACGCAAACATGCCTGCGACTAACCTCTTCCCCGACTTACCATTACGTCATGCTGGCAACATGTTTTTGTCTATCATGATTTGCCCGTACCGCGTACTGGCATCCAAATTCCAAACCTGATTTATTATTCTCACCCTAAATTTTTATCATAAATTTTGCCCTAGCATTTTTCTGAATCAATTAGGCAAAATTTGTTTTCTGAAAAACCGGCCATAAAATAAATATTCTGTAAAAGAAATAAAGTTTTTTTTTTTTTTTTTTTTTTTTTTTTTTTTTCAAAAATACCGATTAATAAAGTGGTTAGTTTCTCAAATACGCGGTTTCTTACTTTTTTTTTATTGTAGAAAGTTTCGCATATTTTCGAATAATTTTAGACTTTGAACAAAACTTAAATAAAACTTTTGTAAATATTTATTGTAAAGAAAGTTATTTTTAACCGACTTCCAAAAAGGAGAGGAGGTTATCAATTCAACGCATATGTATTATGTATGTTCACCGATTACTCCGAAACTATGCAACCGATTTCGGTTATTTTTGTTTTAAATGGAAGAGGATACTCTCGAATTGGTACCACTTTCGTTTCATCGAAATTGGTTCAGTACTTTTTTAGTAATTAGGCAAAACCTAATTAAATTAGCGATTTTTCGCTATTTAAAAGTGTTGAATAAGTTCGTCGAATGGAGTGCAGACAGAATGGCCGAACGGTCTAAGGCGCCGGAATTCAGCTCTGGTTCTCGAAAAAGAGAGCATGAGTTCGAGCCCCACTCCTGCCATAATTTACTAAATCTATAATTTACAATAATTTTTTCCGTATTACAATTTTTTTTTATTAACCCGCTTCAGAAAAGGAAGAGGAAGTTATTAACAGATTTCAAAAAAGGAGAGAAGGTTATCAATTCAACTCATATGTTTTTGTTTTTTTTCTTTTTTTTATGTATGTTCACCGATTTCGGTTATTTTTGTTTTAAAGAGAGAGAATGTTTTCGAATAGGTACCACTTCCATTTCATCGAAATTGGTTCAGTACTTTTTTAGTAATTAGGCAAAAACTAATAAAATTAGTGATTTTTCGCTAATTAAAAGTGTTGAATAAGTTCACTGAACGTAGTGTAGACAGAATGGCCGAGCGGTCTAAGGCGCCTGATTTAAGGCCCCTGTCCTCGCTCCAGGAAACGCTCGCGAGCCAATGCTATTCCTATGGGGAAGCATTTTTCTAATTACTCTTTCGCACTTTGACATTTTTGAATAATTTGTTTTACATTGAATAGCTGAGGTGCATGCCGACAGCGCACCTTTTTTACTTTTTCGATTTTAGTTGCAGATATTTTTTACAAAGTTAGTTTCACTTTCAAAACCGGTTTCGAAACTGAAAGTGCTTTAAAAAAATATCTGCAACCAAAATCGAAAAAGTGAAAAAGGTGCGCTGTCGGCATGCACCTCAGCTATCCAATGCAAAAAAAATTATTCAAAAATGTCAAAATGCGAAGGAGTTATTAGAAAAATGTTTCCCCATAGGAATAGCATTAGCTTGCGAGCGTTTCCTCGAGCGAGGACAGGGGCCTTAAGCTCTTGTTCTCGAAAGAGAGAGAGTGGGTTTGAACCCCACTACCGACATACATGTATACAATAACCTTTTCCGTATTATAATTTTTACATATAAATTTTACAAATTAATTTTACAAATTATGCTATTAAGAATATTTTGCATTTAACAGTTAGCACAGAGTATCAGAGAAAAATACCAAAATAATAGACTTGCGAAAAGTAACATGACGTTGAATAAGTTCGCCTAATAGATTGCAGTAAGGATAGCCGAGCAGTCTAAGGCGTCTGATTTAAGCTCTGGTTCTCGAAAGAGATCGTCGGTTCGAACCCCACTTATTACATATGTGTATTTTTTTCCATATTATAATTTTTAACAGACTTAAAAAATGAGAGGAGGTTATCATCAATTCGACGCGTATGTATTTTTTTTCTTATGCATGTTCAACGATTATGCTGAAACTACCCAACCGATTAAACTAGTATTTGTGTTAAATGAAAGAGGTTACTCTCATCTCACATTTGGTATCAATTCTATTTCATTTAAATTGGTTACGTAATTTTTTAGTAATTAGGCAAAAACTAATAAAATTAATGATTTTTCGCAAATTAAATGTAACATGGACCTTAAATAAGTTCGTCGAACAGAATGCAGTCAGGATGGCCGAGCGGTGTAAGGTGCCAGATTTAAACTCTGGTTCTCGAAAGAAAACGTGAGTCCCAACCTCACTCCTGACATACATGTGTCCATATGTCAGGAGTACTTTTCCGTATTATAATTTTATACGTATATTTTACAAATTAAATACTAATAATTATTAACAGACTTTAAAAAAAAAAAAAAAAAAAAAACCCGAGGAGGAGGTTAACAATTTGACGCGCATGTATTTATATATATATATATGCTCACCGATTACTACAAAAGTATCCATCTGATTTATATGGATTTTGATTTATCTAAATAGGTTGATCTCGAATTGGTACCACTTCCGTTTCATCAAAATTGGTTCAGTACTTTTTTTAACAACTAAGCAAAAACTAATAAAATTAGTGATTTCTCGCAAATTAATATTGATTGTTGTAACCGTTTTTTCAATCAAAAACTAATATAAAAAAAACTAAAAAATAAACTTTTTTACCAAAAATAGAACAAACTTCAAAAACTACTGCAAAGTAAAAAATGATTTTTTTACAGAATAGTTAATAAGAAATTGAACAAACAAAGAGCATTGTATTTACCATGCGTTTTGTTAGATTTATGTACATTAAATTGATTTTTTGGAGTCGGTGCCAGCCAAGCCAAGTTCAAAATTAAAGTTAAATTTCTAATATTGAATAATTACATTTAACTTGGCTTTGCTGGTACCGACTCCAAAAAATCAATTTAATGTACATAAATCTAACAAAACGCATCGTAAATACAATGCTCTTTGTTTAATTTCTTATTAACTATTCTGTAAAAAAATTATTTTTTACTTTGCAGTAGTTTTTGAAGTCTGTTCTATTTTTGGTAAAAAAGTTTATTTTATGAGATTTGTTCAAACCGAAATATAAACTGGTAGAAAATGATTCAGCAACACTTTGTTCTGATTACTGTCGTGTTTTGCCGTAAAACCAATTTTACAGTTAAACATGAGATTACCAAAATGAACGGTCGACATAAAAATGCTTACATACACCTCTCAAGTACCGGCTTTTAAATCCCCTTGATTATAAAAAAAAATGCTTGCGGAATTTTCGTACTATTTTAGACATAAAAAGAGAATTATTCAAGTTTACATCAAGCTTTTCTAATATTTACTGTAAAGTAGGTTATTAATGCGATGTATTTGTTCAAACCGAATTATAAATTGGTAGCATTCGTTTCAGCAACAGTGCTTTGCCATTCACATTATCTTTCTGCGGTAAAACCAGTTTTACAATTTACAACAAAATTAAACTTATATGAAACTTTTACTAATATTTATTGTAAAGAAAATTTACTTTTTAATGCTATATTCGTTTAAACCGAAATATAAACTGGTAGAAATGGGTTAGGAATTATGTTTTCCATATTTCTATCATCTTTTGACGTAAAACCAGCTTTCCAGTTAAACATGAGATTAGCAAAATGCGCGATGCAAACATGATTACGTTACATCTCCTAAGGATACATTCGAAAAAATATTTTTCCATCCCCAATAGCTCGAAATTTTCTTATACATTTTCAGACTCATTTTTAAAGATAAAAAAATGAACTTGCTGAGGTGATTTCTGAAGATATATGAGGCCGTGCGATTTCATTTCAACTCATTAGAATTTGAATTATAAAAAATAATTATCTCAGTATGACAATTTATTTCAGCTTTCTCTCTTCAATATTATCTGTATTTAAAAAACTCGACACGCGCGCCACATTGTGTAGTTTCTAATTAAGAAAATTTGCCAGTTTGATGCGTTTGAGAGCAAAAATCCTTCTATAGTAAAAAAAAACTAGCCTTAACAAATCTCCATGAATGACTCCTGGAATGATGCCGATGTGTAAGGTTTCCGGAAATAACGCGTCCGGGTGGACCACACCTTCCATGAGTCGAATAGACCAATCAGGAAAGGGCTCTGTCTCGGGTGTACTTGGAAATAAACACTTCCTTTTTCTTTTTTTTTCCCCTTTATGCTGCTATTTTGGTAGATTTTCCTAGTTTTTATGGATATTTAATGCTCGGTATTTTAATAAGTGTACGTTTATGAGAGGAATTCCAAAATTGAGTGTATGGAAAATAAGGTATCGCGAAGCGATTCCATGGAGTATTGGCGAGCGCAGCAAGCAGGGGTAGCCTACAACTTGGAATCGCGAAGCGATTACGTGGGGGGGGGGGGGGGCGAGTGTAGCGAACAGGGGCGCGGAGCCCCCCCCCCCTAGTGAAATTAAAAATAAATCAGTAAATAAGCAGTTTGGATTAGAATACACCCTTAAATACTCGGCTTCTTGCTCCTTTGATTATAAAACGCTTGAGAATTTTCGTACTATTTTAGACTTAGAAAAGAATTTTTTAAGTTTGTATCAAATTTTTATCTAATATTTACTGTAAGGTATGTTATTTTTTAATGTGATATACTTGTTGAAATCGAATTATAAACTGGTATTATTCGATTCAGCAACACTGCCTTGTCATTTAGTTACATATTCTACGCAAACCAATTGCCCAATCAATCATTAGACTAGTAAAACTCATGGTTTATATACACAGTGATTATGCTACGTGTATCAAATATTCAGTTTCTTAGCTTAATTCAGAAAATTTATGTATTTTGAAAACTTTTTTTTAGATTAAGAGAATTTTCTGATCTTATATAAAAAAAAAATTCGCACTATTTATTGTATAGAAAATTATTTATCAATGACATATTTATTCAAGCTTAATTATAGATTGTAGCAAGGGGGTTAATCAAACACCTTTAAAAAAGGGGGGGGATTTAAATAGAAGTCGAAATTTTCCACATGCTGCTTTATTTTATAATTATAGCTTAGTGTGCAATGCAAAATACGTTTTTACAAACATTCTAATGAAAGTAAATTTGTCCTGCTAAGCTGCTAAATTTGTAGAAGGAGACAATCCAAAATATCTTTATTCTGTAATTTTCCAGACCTTTTATTGACTTTTCCCACCACTAATGAGAAAAATCTAATGTATTCCCTTTATGTACTAGAAAAATATTTAAACCAATTAACAAGACTTCAGTTGTTGCTTTATCGTAATCGTATCGTTATTTGATATTTGTTTATTAATTTTTGTTGCAAGTTGGTGATATTATGTTTACCTCACTAGTTTTGCTAACAAGAACATTATACAGTAAGATCAGTTTCCCCAAGGAATTATTCTCAAGGATTCCTCTTCGGATATAAAATTTTAAATTTAATAATTCTCCATCACTCCAAACTGCACTACCTCATTGCCATTTTTATCCCACGTATGATAATCTATGTCTAATCTCTTGTAATAGAGATTGGGTCTGATGTAGCTCAAAATTCTTCCTACACATGCTGTCTCTCTAATGTCCATCCGTCCGTTTTCGTGGGGGGATTCCATCGGTCAACATCTCTAATGGATTTTGGACAACACTCCTCACCTCCTCCGCAGATCTTTAACCAAGGAGATGTGGACTCAAACATGGCGGACCACGTGGCCGGTTTTATTTACTTAGCTCGGACTGTTGGCAAAAGACGGACCCTCTCAAGATCTGTGTTTGTGACGTCACTCCACAGGTTGCGAGCCCTCCCTTTCTGAATTAAATCGGCTGGGAAAGGAAAGGGTGACTACAGGAGAAGGAAGAGGAGGAGGTGGAGAAGGGATAGAGAAAGTCCAGAGTATGTTTGCTGCCGACCAGGCAAACGTTTTGGGCAGTGTTTGCGAGCATACGAAAATACCAGGCGGTCATTTGTAATGGCCAGGAGAGAGAAGACGCGGTGCAAGTGATGGAATGCAGGAAGGGATGATAGACGATATCTGAGGGGCCTCGGTGAGTTTAGGTTCTGGTGCGTAGAGAAACAAGGGGAGACGTGCATCAGATTAAGCGAGAGAGAAGGGCGGGGGAGGGGATGATCTTTGCAGTAAACCAGAGTAAACAGAAAGGGGTATCTTTGGGCGATGAGTTGGGAGGAATTAAAGCTAACTGGATATGGTGTGTGGACTTTTGCAGAGCCCTCAAGAAGTGGAATTGAGGGAAATGGCTTGTGGTGGAAGTGAGAGAAATTGTAAGAGAAATAGTGTCTAGCTCTTCAGATTTAGGTTTTCTTTTGTAGATTATATTATAACTACGTAACGACGAAATGTTAAATTCCAAGGGTTAAATTTGCATAGATAGTAATAAAGTAATGTTTCAGTAATACACTACGAATACATATAAATTATTTAAGCTAATCTCATTTAGGAAAATTCAACCTCAGCTTCTGAAATTTAGTTTTTTCCCCCTTTTTCATCAGTAAATCGAACTTTCTAAACAGCATGTCAGCTGCATGCAGAGAACACAAATTTGAAACGCTTTATCGATATACATCGTAATAATAATAATATAAAAAAAAAAAATCTTGACACTTGAGCCACAATTTAAATGTTCAGATGTTTTATTTTTTTCCTGCTTTAAATAGAAGAGGCGGGAGAGAGTTTCTATCAACTGTTGGTCAAGTGGAGTGGTCGCCCTAGCAGCTTGAGATAACACAGCGTTCCGCCCCCCCCCCTTTTTTTTAAATAAAAAGGTCTGGTGGTGGTTTGAAAAGAGGACCTCTTTAAATTTTTTCAATGTCTCAAGATTATTATTTATTTATTTATTTTTATTTACTTTATTTATTTATTTATTTATTTATTTATTATTATCTGGCACTGTAAATAACCTTTATTGTACATTCGACAGCATTTCTAAAATAAACAATTTTAGAAAAAGTGATTTCTAATGCTGAGATGGTTTGCAGTAAAAGTCAAGTTTGGCCAAACTTCTCAAATTTAGTTTTCATTTTCCTTTAGGGAACAAAAGAAAAAAATTCAATATGTCATTTGCATGAATACATACATAAACAGAATTTCTTTTTTCAGATGATTGAGTGCTGTTAACATTGGTTACTGTATGTTTATTTTAATTCTAAAATAAATTTTCTGTAATCAAATGTAATTTATGATGCTTAAATATTTTGTTGTAAAAATGAAGGCTACTTCAAGAAAACAGAGATCGAACCAATTATCTCGCCCATTTTCGGTTTTTAAACACCCGAAAAAGCCAAAAAGTGGGGAAAATATTCGTAGGTTTTATGTTGTTGTTTCTTTAGGGAGATTATTACGCAAAAAAGTATAATTAAAAAGAAATTAATTTAGAATATTTTTACATTAATTATTAAAATTCGACATTTTTAGGAACATCAGAATATACATAAAATTTGCAATATTTAAAGAAAGAAATTAAAAGAAGAAATTTAATTTCGAAAAAGAGGAAATTTTAGATTATCCTTTACATCTAAGCTTTAAAAGAAAACCAAGAAGCTTTTAATGGCTTAAAGAAAACAATATTCCCAACTATCTCAAAAACCATTTTTATTCTCCATTAATAATCTATTTCTATTGCAAAAAATATTCTAAAATCTATTTTATCTGTATGCTACAATGAAGCTTAACAAGTTGGTAAGTGTGATCGCAGATTGCACAGAAGGTTTTATTCAAATATTTCTTTCAAAACAACTCATCTTTTTATTAATAAATCTAAATTGTTAATTTATAATTATAAATTCTTACATTCTTAACAGAAGATAGCACTAATAAATTTGATTTCAAAATAATTAGAAAAGGGAGTTATTTTAATCAAATTAAAACTGTTCAAATTATTTAAATAAAATCAGAATTCCATTAAAAAAGCAGAGATAAATAAGATTTCAATATTTTTTAAACGAAAAAAAATATTTAAATGAAATTTAAAATGCTGAATTATTAATAATCGCAATAGTTTTTAAAATAAAGAAAATTGAATTCCAAAAAAAATATTATGAATGTCAGATGAACGAAACCCTAATAATATAAGATCTTTAAATTGGCAAATACGAAATATTTAGTTAAATTCCTCTTAATATGAAATTTTAAACTTCCAGCACCAGGCCTCGAATTGAAAACCTTTTATTAACGACATGTTTTACCTCTAAATCATAAAGTCTACAAAGCAAAACGTTGAAATTAAACTTTTCTTTTAAAATTTAAACCGCAAAAAAGAACTTATTAAGTTGAAAAATTTAATTAAAATAGACTTTACAAAATTTTGGTTATTTGACGTGTGACACGATGTATTCAGATGTAAGTACACAAAATCTGACCTCATCTGACTTGCCGTTTTTGTGCACAGGCGATGACGGACGGATAGGCAGAGGACAGAGACGAATAGGGTTTCGTTAGATGAACGAAACCCTAAAAAAAAACCCCAAAAGATACAACAGTAAGACGTTTATTTAAAATGCACTTTATTTCTCTTATTTGACGGGCAAATCTGTCCAAAAAGCAAGTTCAACTACTGTACTTCTGTGACTTGTTTTAGCTTACCCAACCTGCAAACTATGCTTGCGGTAAAACTACTTTTACAGGTTATTCGGCATGAAAATATGAAATACCGAATTGAACATCGCGTAACAAAGAAAAATTACCTCATGATGTTTTTCGAATTGTTTTATTTGTTTTACAATAAACATATTAAAAGGCTTTATTAACCTTCCAGTAGACGCGCCCACCATACCAACATGAAAAATCGCGCGTATTTCCTAGATATGCTACCGTAAAATGTAATTTAAAGTAGGTCAAAAAGAAAAGAACAGTGTTCGAAGCACCCTCAGGAATAAATATATAAAATGAAACTCATCTCTAGTTTATTTCTCATATTCGCATGTCTGTTAGAGGATTAAACCAGAAGAACTGTTTTGAACTTAACCCTTTCGGGTCCGACTTTTTTTATTTTTAGAAAAAAGTTTTTTCACGTTAATAACATTAACATTAGTTTTCAAATAGATTAATAAATGTTTAACCAATATTCCATTGTCTGAAGCATGATGAATGTTTTTATGTTTATTACTCAATTCATATGATAATGGGCGAAGGAAGTTTTTGGAGATGTTTAGAAAATATATTACAAAAAGATTTAATTGATATTACAACTTTCTAATACTGTTTGCGCTTTATTACACATGATTCTTTGAGGAAAATAAACTTTCTTTTAAAGAGTAAAATATATGTTTAAAATAAAAGAATTGCAAACGGCGCAAAGAAAATGAAGCAAATACAGGGTATGTCCAGCAAATAACACCCTGATTTCAAAATTAAATTTCTCAAAAACAAAGATCGATAGTAATATGCGGTAAACTGTTTTTTCATTAGGTAAGTTGTAAAAATCTTACAGAAATTTCAAACAGTGAATATTCTGAAAAAAATTGCATTCTGATTGCATAGAAGGCTTTGATCTGACATTTTTCTTGCTTTAGATTGCTGCCAGAGAATGTGTTTTTCGACTTAAAGTGCCATATTTCATAGTTTTTTGAAATTAACTTTTTGAAATTTCGAAATTCTAAAAATTTACTTCGAAAAATCTTTAAAATATTGCACTGCAAGCTGAAAAATTATTTCTCTGCAGGCAATCTAAAACAAGAAAAATGTCATATCAAAGCATTCTATGCAATCAAAACGCAATTTTTTCAAAATATTCACTGTTTGAAATTTCTGTATAAGATTTTTACAGCTTACCTAATGAAAAAACCGTTTACCGCATATTACAATCGATCTTTGTTTTTGAGAAATTTAATTTTGAAATCAGGGTGTTATTTGCTGGACATCCTGTATTTATCATTATTATTATTACTAAATGCCTAAGCGTTAATGAATTCATATAGAAAATGTAAAGACACATACTAACATTACAACAGGTAAACAGTCACAAAAATATTAACTTGCAGGTCCCTTAATTTGTAGATACCCTCTTAACTTGTAGACCTTATTACTGATCCAAAAAAATAATCTTTTTCCAAAATATGTTTTGAATTTTTATGCACCATATTATAAATTCGTAAAAATTTCATCTTCTAAAGTATTTTTCGCGAATTTTTGAATCTATATTAGAAAATTTACAAAATCATTTAATGAATTTCAGAAAGATTTCGCCAATTAGAATTAAATAAATTTGAATTTATAAAAAGGTTTTTGTGTAATATTTATAAGTTCGGGCACAATTTTTTAATTCCCTCAGGTCTGGCGTATACTATGTCATTTCACTGAGTATTTTTCTGCCTTAAAGGGGGCACACTTCCTTGAAACTGGTAAAAATACCATTTAAAAGAATAACTGAAAGTTCCTTTAATTGTGAATATTTTGATACCTAACATTTATCTGTATGACAATTATATCGTAAAACATAGTAAATTTTGTTAACAGATCCAACTCAACGACTCATTCAAATGAATACTTTTAACTGATTTTTCCTCATGTTCCTATATTTACAACTTGCTTGTTAGAAAAATACTAAGTTTTTTTTTTTTTTTTTTTTTTTTTTTTTTTTTTTGCTAATTTAGAGGTTTGAAATTTTTTTTAATTTGTTTTCCATGATACATTTAATATTTTTTGTGCATTGATTTAACATTCAAGTTTATAATTATTTAAAAAAATATATTTAAACTGAGAGTTTGCTAATTTTGTTCATTTTTTAATGTACACGAGAGAAAAATAATTAAACGTAAAATTCCATACATCTAAAAATCCATGCACAGTTTTATGTAGTATATTCGAATGAATGTGGGGAAAAAATCGAAGCAAAAATATTTATAAATGTAATAGGGATTTTATAAAAGTTAAGTTACAAAATTTTTTTTGTAAAAGAGGCTGTTCTACAAGATTAAAAAAATTATTTCAGTTTCAGTATTAAGTGTTATGCTACCACATACTATTACAGCATTATTTAAAATTAAAGATGGTTTCAAAAGGTTGTGGATCAATTTACCTTTTTTTTTTTTTTTTTTTTTTTTACAATTTACATGCAGTAATGACAATATATGTCTGTTCATTTTTCATGGTTTCACATTTTTATGTTTTGACATACAGTAATAATAATAGTTTGATTATTTATCTTTGCATCGTTGGCCATTCTTTTATTTGAAACAAATACTTCACTCTTTAAATTAAAAACATTGGTTACATTTCTAGAGGAATGCAACTTGCAATAGAACGCGAAAAATATTAGAAATATGTAAATTTGTTAAATTTTGTTGCAATTTATATTTTCCAGACGATTCCAAAAACTCTTCCTTAATCTATTTTCATATGAAAATGAATTGAATAGTACATTCAATTGCATGAACGTACATTCGTTAGATTTCTGACAATGACATATATCCGTTAAACTTCATTATATCTATTTGGATAGCAAATTATTAACGTAGAAGTAATTTTTCTCTCAAAAGTGAAAAACAGACCTGAAAAGATCGAATCCTTCCCCCCTTTTATTTTGTCGAATTTTAAAATGTACATATATAAAGCTTTTATAATAGAAATGTAGAAATATTTCCGAACTGCAACTTCTCCACCAATGTCTTTAAACATCAAGAAAGATGAAAAGATGCAAAGGGAAAAGAAATACTTTTAAAAAGTATTTCTTTTCTGTGAAATCCACAATAATTTTAGAACAAGATTAAGTATCTGTAACTCATTCAAAACTGTATTAGTACCAATCTATGAATTAAATTTTCTAAATCATTTAAATGGTACAGCGCAACCTCGATTATGCGAACTAATTGCGACCACTGGTACCTCGGATATCGGAAATATCGGTTAATAGAAATTGCATGGATAAACTTGCCTTGCCCTCGAATATAGCCTCTCTTAGACTAAAAAACAACTAAACCTTTTTTTAAATGATAAAAATAAATGTATAAAGTTATGAACAACAGCTCAACAAATTTGAAAAGAAATTATCCACAGTGTCGCCAATCAATTGGTTTGGGAATGTAATTGTCGGATAACACAGTGCAGCTGGTGATCAATAACGCATCTGGAAACAAAATCAGGCTTCGTTATCGGCTTGGTTAACAGAAATCTGGAGTAGTCGAAGCACGGTTAATCGAGGTTCTACTGTACTTTAAAGTAACGTCGGAGTATTAAGAGTTAAGTAAAAATACTTTAATGGTAGTATTAGAATTGTTTAATTTATTTTACAATGAATAGATTATAAAAAAATTAAAAAAAAGTTTAATTTTAGGCTGCTATTAACTATTCTGCTCAATAAGCGCAAAACTTTGACACATTTACAATTTTTTAGCGCAAATATATAAAATTGGAAGGTTTACTATGGAAGCGATTTGGAATCAAACCGTGTTTTCCCTTTTTTTTTTTTTTTAATCAATAAATTACTTATCGAGTTATAAGCGATTTTGATCACGTGACAAAGATGTTTTTCACCCTTTCTTGAATGGCTATTCTTTTTGTCATGCGGAAATTCACTTCAGAATGACCACTTTGATGCTATTTTCTGGAAGATCTATTGCTTTGGCAAAACAACGGAAAAAACAGCTCGATTCATTTCTCAATAGCCTGGTAGTCTCATGCATTTCCGAACAACAATAAATTAAAACTTATGTCATAAATTTGCCTTTTTACATTTAGAACAGCCTTAAATAACTATGAATACTAAAATATATTAATAAATAAAATATATTTGTAAGATTATTACAGAAGGGATGAGGAATTTTCAACAGAAGTTAGATTAAAAAAAAAAAAAAAATCCCTTAAAATAGAATTTGTTAAAATTTTTTTTTTAAGTTTTACTTCTGTAATTTTTACGAATAATTCAAACAACTAGCTTTCTAACTGCGCCGTACTAATTTTTATTTAAGGCACCGGCGAACTAAGCAGTTTGGATCCAAAGATATTGGTCTATTCAACAGGATTTAAACACCTTACCTCTAAATTAGACGCCAGTGTCCTCATCATTCACCCCTATTTGACAAGCGTCACGTATACGTGCCACAAAAAGGCTTAAGAATCCTTGTTTATTCCTACAAGTAAAATTTTACTGTAAAATTTGTTTTATTTAATCTGAACAATTTTTCGATTTAATAGGACACAAATTTCTTTTTTAAGAAACCGGTGACAAAACATTTAAAATTTCGTAAAAATCTCCCGTCGCGAAGGGGTTAAAAATTGCAGATCCTTCGACTGATGAACTGAACACTTTGTTCATTTAGACTTGGAACACTTGCCTTAGCTTTCCCAACCATCGGATTCTGCTTGCGGTAAAACAAGTTTTACAGGTTACGCGAAATAAAGCAGCACATTCGACAAACAGCGAGGCAAAGTAAAAATGACTTGCGATAGTTTTTAGTATTATTCGAACTTATGAAATCGATAACTATTACAGAAATTAAACTTTACTGTAAAAACATGTCCTAAAATATCTTTGGTTAAAGGCTGCATCGATGGCTGAAAATCAGAGTTTTATTGCACAAAAATTTTTCGAGATGGTAGAAGTTTCGGTGAAATAAACAAATCAAATTTCTTGTTCACAAAAATGGCAATTTGACTCTCTAAGCTTAGAATAAAGAAAAAATAATTATACCCCCTCCCCCCAACACACACCAGCACCACCACAATGCCTCTTAATTTTCATACATGAAGAGAAATAATAGATATTTTTCAGTTTCCAAATGCAGAATAAATTTTAATCGTATATCAAATGATTTTAAAGAACTTCCTTAACTTGTTCACTTTAAATATAAGTACATTTTTATTTATTCGCACTAAAAATTTACCCAAACAGTTAAATTTGGTTTCTTAAAAGAAAAAAAAAATCAGCATTATTTTGTTTTAACAAATACTTTTGTTACTGTTTAGAAGTAGCAATGTTAGTATAGTCTATGCATTTACTATATGATTTCATTAACGTTTAGGCATTTAGTAGTAATAATGATAAAAAATTGCTTAATTTTCTTTGCATAGCTCGCGATTCTTTTATTTTAAACATATTTCATTGTTTAAATTTAACAGAAAGGTTATTTTTCTGAAAGAATCATGTGCAATAAAGCGCAAAATGTATTAGAAAGTTGTAATATCAGGTAATCCTATTGTAATATGTTTTCTAAATATATCCAAAAACTTTTCCTTGGCCTATCGTCATATGAAATAAATAGTACGCAAAAAAACATTCGTTATGTTTTAGACAATGAAATATTCATTAAATTCTAATCAATCTATTTGGATAGCTAGCGTTAAATTATATTAACGTAAAAATATTTTCTTCTAAAAATTGAAAAAAAAAAAATCGGACGAATCGAGTTACGAAAAGCTTACAGTAAAAAAGGAATTAAAAATAATTTTCTTAGTAGATTTTAAATGTACTAATGCCTCAAACGCCCATATACTTAACCTTCATAAACAAAAAACTTCAGTAGCAGCCTTAAGTTGAATGTGATAATAGTTATAAACTGCGACATTTAAGAAAATTTTCGTAATTAAGAGACATTAAATTCTTCAATCGGGACTGTCCCAGTAAAACTGGGACAGTGGCCCCATTGGTAAAGTACAGTGGGCAAAGATGGCAGTAGCTGGTCAAGGTCCAGCCGTCTTATAGCAGGCTTTTCCTTCAGTGGGTGGGCGGAAGTGACGCCGAGAAACTCCTGAATCATTAACGAGAGTGGGCAGCGCGCTTCCGGTCCACTTAGTTAATTATTCCATTCCATTTTCCCATGTGGAAGACGGCAAGCAGTCAACATCTTTCTCCCCCCCTGCCGCCGTGTATATTAATTTCGGACGATGACTGAGAGTAATTTGCATGTTATGCTATAGTAATTAAGCGCACAGAGGCCCTAGCAGGTAGCTCAACGATATATAACCCGCCAGTTCCGATACAACACACCACACGAATATATGGGGAGGGCTGGACATGCAGACCTACACGTGTTCTGGAGTGCCCGCGACGTTGTAACAGGCAGAGATAAGACAAACTCGCTGTTTTCGGGGGGGTCAGATGGAGGAAGGATTCCATCTGTTGGAGTAGAACGTTTTCGGCTGAAGGAAAAGAGGGGGGGGGGGGCGGCGAGAAGATAGGTTTGCTGGCAATTGTATTATCTCTTCGCTATGCATGTTCTGTGCGTGGCATGCCGCTCGCCAGATTGGTTCGGTAACGAAAGAGGTCTCGGTATGGCGTGACCCCTAGCTTTTGGAGGCCCTGCAATTTTCGAACATTTTCGAATACAAACAATGCGAAGAATTCCTAGGTCAGCGAACGTAATTGATAGAAATAGATGCGACACAATGAATTTTCGCGATGTTCTTCCCGGCTATTAGTTATCGAAGACTTTTCGTTTTCAGCAAGTCATCATCTGAAATTTTCGCTCTTTCTTCCAATATCTTTGCTACCACTGTGAAAATTATCTCGAAAATGAAACTACTTTGTTGGCATGTGTAAGATATTTTTCTTTTTTAATTTGAATTCCCATTAATTTTGTAAGGATCGTGTTTTATTGGAGATTAACCTCCAAATTCCATATGAAATTGATCCAAAACTCGACCCAAATAGACTATTCCTCAACGGAAACCAACCAGAAAGGCTCAAATACGAATCAAATTAGCAATTAGACCGTTATAAACTAAAAAAAAGTAGGTTTTTTTTTGGGGGGGGGGGGTGGTATTTACATCCTATTGTATTTCTTGTTCTAATCATCTATCGATTTAAGTCTAAAGGAGGCTAAAGAAGTTTCTAAGGAGGGAGTTGTGGCTCAGTCTCCTCTTCTCCAAAATTGTGCTTCTAGAAACTATGGGAAAATTAAAACATATTTGCAAGAAAATATAGGAGCACAGCGTACAACCATATTTACTATATTATTTTCATATTTTATGAAGAAAAATCAACATAACCTCATTTGGTTCTGCCAATGAAAAAAATTGAGTTACACTCAAAAATTTTTAGCAAGAATCAAATACCAAACGAAAACGGATTCAACCTCAATTCTGAAGAAGAAAAAAACTATAACCAGTGTTACTCAAATTCCACACACGGTTTGGTCTGGATCAGTTATGTTCAGTTGCACACCCAGGATCAAACTTTGGAGGAGGCTAGCATATTTTAGAGGTATATTTTTTCCTGATCTGGCCCGGAAAGTCTGACGAGCTCGTTCCGATTTTTTTTACATTTTATTAAAAATGGACGAGATGTGTCGTTTCCAGACATACATTTATTCTATTGACTTGATATAGAACGAAGACTGGGTGGTGGAAGAGAGGAGCAATTAACGAAACCAGTAGCGTAGCTATGTTTTTTGGCGCCCGGGGCCAGCAAGAAATTTTGCGCTCCCACCCCAATATAGATATATAACAATTTCTCTCAATTTGGCGCCCCTAGGCCTCGGTGCTCGGGGCGGACGCCCCCCTTGCCCCCCCCCCTTAGCTACGCCACTGAACGAAACCTCGGGGAGGGGTTCTGAAAATTTTTGATGGGGCTCTAGCTCCGAAGGCTTAAATCTTTGATAAATAAAAAGAAAATATTGTTTCAATTTTGAATATTAAAAATGCTGATACTTCAAATTTCACAAAAAATTTTATAAATAAGAAAAACGTGTTGAAAAGATTACTATATTTTAAAACTTCTGTTGTTTTCAGAATCTATTAAAAATAATAAAAGTAAACTTTCATAATTTTAGAAAACTTTAAATAGTTTACTCTTGCAGTCTGGGAGAAGCTTCAGCCTCCTTAGCTCCCTGTGTAGGTGCGCCAATGGATATGTTAGTATTGTTCGATCTCCAACGAAGAGTATGTTTTGATCATTTCTCAGGATTTTACTAGGGAGTTGGGACGTTAAAAACTGGGCATGAAAACTGCTTCCTGGAAGATGTGGAATTTTGATTTATTAGTGGAAAAGTCTGTTCTTAAGTTCACTGCTCTACAAGCTAAGAAATTTTCTGACTCAATGACGTACACATTTTTTTAAAACGTAAAGAAATCGAATTTCGGTAAATCTTATTTTTGACCGAAAACGAAAATAATTTTAAAGAAATTAATACATACATAAATACTAATAATATATATAATTATTAATTTGGCTCTCTGCGCCTCCATTTTTTTATATATATAATAAAAGTCAACATATAATTTCTAATTATACGAATCTCATCTAATTAAAAAATGTTTTTGGAATACATATCTCAATTTATTCTTTATAAAGATTTTTATCATATGTTATACTAAAACTTTCTCAAGGAATATTCGAAACACTTCTTTGTCTGCAAACTAAATTTTTTCTACTTCTATTAAGTCTGTAGCTTTTAATCAGCACACGAAAAGAAACTTCAAAGCTTATTCCTAAATGCATTGCACAGCTTGCTTTATAAACTGCACTCACATCTTAAGCTTCTCGTGACCAAAATTATTATAAACAGAAGTTCATAACAAAAAATAAACAATGTGTCATATGAATCGATAGCGAGGCAAACGAGAAAGACTGGCTACCGCAATGCATTCCATGTATCTTTTTTTACAGACCGCTGGAGTCGCATGATGCTCGAATACCCAATGCGGATGCACGAATTGAGCACTACTTCATTCTAGCGGTCTGTAAAAAAAGATACTTAGGTTGCACCGCGGTAGCCCTTCTTTAGCCTCGAATCGATACAGTTCAAATTAATTACGTTGAAATTTTGAAAGAAACGACTAAATTTTTTGGAATACAGATTATTTCGGTCGATTTTCAATCCGCTGAATTTTTCGCCAAAAAGCATTTTTCAGCAAAATTCTAATTTTGGACGAAAAATGAAAACGAACATTTGATTGATCTTTAATCAAAATCTTTCGATAAATTTTACTCCGATTTTCAATTTAACCCTTCACTTACCAAATGGGTCCAATGAACCGGCCAGATACCTTAAAAAAATTCTAATAAAAGGCTGAAAATTCTGTAAATATGCGATTTTTTATGTTCTCTTTAACACAAGTTTATCAGATGATCAGGACTTTGCTACAGCTCAAAAATGTTTTAGACATACGTACCTTGTTTTATCGTTTATGATTTTTGTAAATGATCGTCTGTTGTATCAAAACCTTCTTATAACAATGTTCGAAGAACTTAGTTTCAAACTAAAAAAAATTACTATTACTCTTAAGCCTGTAGATTGTGTATTTAATGAGTACGTGAAAAAATTTTAGTCATATATGCATTTGCTTGCTTTATAATAATTTTTGCTCACATTTTTGAGCCAGCCATGACTGATAATCCGCCACAGTAAAAAAGCTCATAGCAATAAATAAAGGATGTCTCATTTGAGACTATACAGCTCAAATCAATGAATCAACCTGAAAATTTTCCGAAAGAATGGAGATTTTTGAAATACAGATTGTTTTGGTCGACTTTCGATCTTGCAAAAAACTCTGATTTTGGACGGAAAACGGAATCGAATTTTCGGTCGATCTGTAATCATTATAATCTGATAAATTTCATTTCGATTTTCAATTTAACCCTCCGCTTACTAAATGGATCGAATGGAACCGACAAATTACATTAAAAAAGGATTTATTTTTAGGGTTTCATTCATCTAACTAAACGATATTCGTCTCTGTGCTCTATCTGTCTTTCCGTCACAGAGAGTTATTACACAAAAGCTGCATAAGTCAGAGTCTTCAAATTTTGTGTAACAGCTGAATATCCCGTGTCACATGAGAAATCTTAAAATTTTGAAAATATCTATTTTAATTCAATTTTATCAATGTCATCCGTTCATTCTTGCTATTTGAATGTTAAAAGAAAGCCTTAATTTCGACGTTTTTCGTGTAGATATCATAGCTTGGATATGATGTCTATACGAATAATAAACAGAAGGTCCTAATATTGCAACTGGATAGTTTCATACTAAGTTAGATTTAATTAAAAGAGTTTTCGTGTTTTTTGCTAATTTAAAGATTTATTTTGTTTTATATATATATATTATCACTGACACTTACAATATTTTTTGAAATTGAATTTTCTTTCTATTTTAAAAACTATTTCGATTTATTAATGTTTCAGTATTTTAATTAAAAACAATTTTTTTTTTCGTTTTCAAAAATTTAAAGTTTTATTTATATTTTCGCTAACTTTCTTTTAAAATTCGGATTTTCTAAAAATTTGTAATTTTGGATTTTATTTAATTTGAACATTTTTAATTCGATTAAAATCTATATTCCTTTTATAATTATTTTAAAATCAAATTTATTGGTGCTAATATCTATGTAAGAATTTATAAATTAGCAATTTAGATTTATTAATTGAGGGATAAGTTGTTCTGAAAGAAATATTAAAACGAAGCTCTCTGTGTAATCTCACTTACCCACTTGTTTTAATTTAGACAGAAAATTCTGTTTTCTAGTAAAGTCCTCTTTTACTATGATTTTTCAAGGGATGTCATTATTAAAACAGACTGCATCGATTTAAAACTCCCCCTCGGGCGATCTTTAATCGCTCCAAGATTGCACCAGTCCGAGCAATTTATTTATTCCCAAAGAAGACAAAACTCCACACTTCATCGATTAACCGATACACAAACCGATTTTCGTTTCAGGCCCATAAAACGTAATCGATTTGCAAGAGACTTTGCCACAGACGAGGCATTAAAAATTTCGAAATGCGAATAAATGCGTGGTGTATGGAAGTAGAGTACATCTGTCGACGAAAGAGGGTAATTTCGGATACTCTCTCCCCCCTCCACCCCCCCTCCCCTCCCCTGCCAGGAGAGTTAAACAGTTTGTTGCCACTTCACTCAATAAACGAATCGTTTTCCAGCTCAACCCCCGGAGTGAGAAATTTGCAAATTTTCGAAAATGGCTTTTGAAAAGAGCGGGAGTCAAAATATCAGGATACAATGAAGACCGGGAAGTCCGAAACATTTTTAAGAGATCCGGAGTCATTGAGTCACGAATTTCAAAACGCGGGGAACAGGCAATTAAATAAAAATTTAATAATTTTCTGAATATTTGCATGGAAGAATTTAATTTTTAAAATGCGCACAAGAAGCTTAACATTATGCCAAATTGCTATGTATGACTAGCAAAAAACATTAAAATATACCATGTATGGCAAGGTTAAAGTTTGTTAAAATTTAAAAAATATATAAATATAGGTGTTGTGATATTCTTGGCAGGAAGTGTGTTTACTTCCTGAAAAATAATGGGGGAAAATAATTGAGGGCGTAAGTTTGAAAACTTGTCTAAAAAAGGAAATTTTGGAATAATCTCGAAAAACTTCAAACAGCGTTCTTTGGTTTTCAATGTAAAACTAAGATTTTACATTGCCAGACATACAGAATAAAACTAGTTATTTTCCAGATTGTTGTATTTTTTCCCCATGAAGGTTTACGAAAAGAATCGATTGGTAGAGATTTTTTTTTCTTCTTTAAGTGTTTATACCACATTTCTAGCAGCCTTCCCTCAAAAGTAAACTTCTATGACACTATCCAACACAGAATTCTTGTTTTATAAAATTTCAACACATCTAATCCCAATTTGCTTAATCAAAATGCAGTGGGGTTTTTTCGCCTTGTTATTTACTCAGAAACACTTCAGTCACTTAAATAAATTTCTTTTTGCGGACTTTACAGTTCAACAAAGCGGCTATCTCCAATAAATGACGAAAACAGATACAACCTCTTTTGTTCGCTATGAAATTATTCGCAAAAGCACTTGATCTAGAAGCAGTAGCAGCCACCTTTTGTAACATATCTATCTACCAGTTAATTAAATTACCTATTTTTTATTCATGGAATTCCCGTGAAAGGGATGAAAATGTAATTTTTTTTCCCCATCCCAATTTACTGAATCAACCATTTTATTGGTTCAAACTCAACTCGCAAAACCGGATTTACTTTAGCGCCAGAAACTTCTCCATCTGACGAAATTAAAGCCCTATTCGGCTTTGTGTTTTCTCTCAAACACAAAACACCCCCATTCCCTTCAGATCCTTCCCGCTCTGACCAGAGCAGCGGTCAGCCCTGTTACAGAAATGCAGATTTCTGGGCATTTCCAAACAAGACTGCAACCACTTATTTCGGACCCCGCGCTTATTTATGTAAAACAATCTTTCCCCCCGTTTCCCAAATATTGCATACATAATAATAGAAAAGGTGCAGAGTAGAAGTGCTAGTTTCAAATTGTAAATGAGGTTGTGTCCGCAGTATTTCAGCAGATTCATTTGGACATCTAAAATCGTTTATCACAAGAAAAGGGGATGGTGTTTTAGAAATACTAAACCTCATCCACACCTTGTATATACGCACGCATACCGCGGTATACAATGCATTGCACATGCATTTGAATTAATTTTGAGAGGTGATAAATATTCATGTTCTATCTATAGATTTTTTTTTTTCATTTTTTTGTGTTTGATTATTATATGCAAGTGAATGCTTAAAACAAGGAGTTAAAAAAGTTGGGATAAACTTGCGATACAATAGAGTTTATTACAACAGGCAATGTTTGTGTAATGAAAGCAGTGTTGCAATTAAAGCCATAGATATTGGGTCGAGCAACCAGATTTTACACGCGGCACGTTTTCGATTCGACATTTGATTCTTTCAGATCAAGTTGATCTCTTCCTCTCCCCCCCCCCCCCCCTCAATCAAAGTTCTAAAAAATAAAATATTAAGAGAAAAAATTTTAATATCAATGAGGTTTTTTTTCTTTTTTTTTATACCGGGTCTAAGTCGGGTTCATTCCGAGCCGTGCAAGACTTTAGTTGTAAACCATTGAGTTGAGTCGATTTTTTCAAAGAAAGTGCTGAAAATTTTTAAAAGAAAATGGGGTAAAAACTATAATTAAATAATAATGAGCATATAGATAATTCCGAAACTAATTGTAATGAATTCCATAATTGCTTTAAAATGTAATTAAATTTCTTTCACTTTGGTTTCGGATTTTAATATTTCAGGTTCATGTATTGGTTTCAAGTTGACAAATTTTTTTGTTGGGTTCAGATTTGTTTTATACATAATTTTCAACTTCAGGTCAAGTAGAAGGCAACTAGAACTGCTCAACAAGCGCTAAACGTTTTGAATCATTTACAAATTCATTTTTTAATGGAAAGATAAAATTAGAAAGCTCAAGTACGGAAGGGATTTAGAATCGAAACATGCTTTCAATTTTTTGATAAATTACCTATTGAGTTATAAGCGATTTTGATCACATGACAGACGTCTTTCATCCTTCCTTGAAGATTAATCTTCTTTCGCACGGACATCCGGTTCAAAAGTTCTATTTTGACACTATTTTTTAAAAAATCTATTGCGTTTGCAAAAAAAGATTCAATTTAAAAAATAAAGCAAGATTCAATTAATTCATCGAAAAATATAAAAAACCGTTCCGTGGTAAATCACTTCATTAATTATATTTTAAACGCAAAAAGACACTTGTGGACATACCTCAAGAAATGTATCAGAAAGTTTTGGGTTGATACTTTCTTTAATTGCATGGTTACTTATTCATTAAAAACTGATATCTGTTTTATAATATACTTAAAATATTAACAACTACTTCCAATCCATATAACATAACCATTTTTTCAGCAAATGAAAACGATATAACGTCTAATAAGAAATCTTCCGTAATCTTGTTTGTTATAAATTTATTATAGGTTCATGAAAAAGTGGGTAAAATTTAATTTTTATTTAGACATTAGCATGCAGAAATAAATCCGTAAAAGATACAATTCTACAACACAATAGTTTTTATTTCATTTTATTTATTTTATAACAATAATCGGGATGTTTTTATCGTAAAAGCAATAGATTTTTCGTTGATTAAAATCAACATGCTATCTTTCTTTAAAAACTATGAATAAAGAAAACACAGCTATCTGTTTAGAAAATGCATAAAGCATTTCCAAAGCTAAAAAAAGGAAAAAGAAAAAAAGCCGATTTCCCCTTCCCATTTTTCCCAGAGAGGGGGAGAAATCAATGACATGGAACAACCAAATGGCCACCACAAAATGAAGAAATTAGTAGCCTCGTAAAACCATCAACGTTTCGTAATTGGGTAAATAACACCTTCTTGGTTGGCATCGACGTAATTATCGTGCATAAGCTGGTTTTATTATTATGTTCGCAATTTCTTCGGTTCTACGGCAACGCTGAGCAATTTCGGAAGGAGTTTTATGATTTATAATGAAGTACGTTTTTTATATGTATTTTGCGGATCACAATATAAAAATTATATATATAAAATCAGAAAAGGTTCCTAGGCCTCAGGCAGTATGAATATCAGGTTTTTCGTAAAATAATATTTACCTTATTTAATGTAGAAATTTGTGTTTAAATGTGGTATCTATTAGTCTATATATATATATATATAAAAAAAAAAAATAAAAAAAAAATAAAAAAAAAATTCGTTATTCAAATCCTCTGAGGCATGCGAATTCTGCGACAGTGTCGCATGATTTTGGGGAGCAATATCTTTTCAAACAAGTCGGAAATTGCACGCCAAACGTAGCAAATGCGGTGTGTTCGTACTATATCGAAGTTTTAAAAATATTCAGATCTTGTTCTAATAGTACACACTATTTCGAATACAGTATAGTGGGCGAAATCCTTTGAGTCTCCCAGTAAATACTATCTGCTTTCTTTTATACAGAAAGTAACATGTAATTCTTAGCAATGTATACCAATTTCATCAAATATTAAATAGTTTTACATAATTAAACCATGCTCCAAACAATATTTCCTCCTATACCATTATGTAATGGAATAATTTGGTGTGGCGCTGTAAATCAGTAATAAAAATTCTTAGCACCACTGTGCAGAATGTATATTTTACTATATACTTCATAGATTCATATCAATTTTATTCTGTTGAAAGACTAACAACATTAAAATACACTTAAATTATTGTTTCTCATTGGGCGTAATGTAACGGAATACTTTTAACTGTCCCTTTAATTAATCTACACATCCGATTTTCATAAAATTTGAAATGTGACAAAATTATGCAACTATTACATATTTTAAATTTCAAACGATTCGGTTGGGTAGTTTTTGCGTTGTTATATATGCAGACAGACGGACGGATGAACTGAACGACGACTATACATGCTACGTATTTACATAATTACAAACGCACCTAAAAATGAAAAATAACAATACTGTTGCTAAAAGCCTTAACTATACAGCTTTTAACGTAAATCTATCTCGCATTTTCGATGATTCAAAATATCAGCTACTATGTTTAAAAAAATCTTAAAACTTCAAAATTTTCGATTTTTTTTTTTTTTTAATTAAAATTATTTATTCTGCACACTGATATAATTGTTTCCTTAACTCTATCTAAAACATTATGAATTCATGAAAATTTTACATTCTAAAGCATTTTACGCAAATTGTTTAAGCTATATTAAAATATTTACATAATCATTTATAAATATTTAAAGGATTTTAAAAGGATTAATTAAATTTGAATTTTCAGGGATTTTGTGCAATTTTTATAACCCTACTCAAATCTTTTATTTTTAATTATTTTCGTTGTATTTCGTAGAATTATAAAATGTACAAATAGGATGTTCTTATAATATAGAAATATTTCCGCATTGAAAAATCCATATCCCCCTCCCTAAGCGTCAAGAAAGCTGAAAAGATGCAGATGCAAAGGCAAAAGAATTCATCCTTTTAAAAATATTTGTTTTGTGTAACTAATAATGATTCTGGAACAAGATGAAGTAAAGTAACTCATTCTAAACAGTATTGAGTTTTAAATTGACGTATTAAAAGAATTAATAAATTATTTTAAATGGTACTTATAAGTACCGTCGGTTCGGTAGATAAAGGGTTAAAACTATTATAAATAAATTTGCGTAAGATTTTTTTTAAATCTCTTGAATAATTAATATTTTACTGATTTTTCTCTAAATTCCATATCGATTTTCACAAAAATTTTGCCTTAATAAGTAAAACTAGTCGTTGGGGGCCACCGTAATACTTACCCATCATGGATATGTATATGAAAACAAAACATGTGAAAACTATTCATACAATGCATTGCAATTCATAAACACAATTTAAATATTGTTAATATACATAGTAATGCTATATTAAAGAACTACTGATGTACCAATTTCGACAAATTATATAAAACGCCAAACTACTCAAGTAGTACTGAACTGCGTAAAAGAAAGATTCTTATAACTCCAAAAATAATAATTCTATTAACTAACTATTAACTGCGTTGGATTAAGCGTCTCATTTCCAATTAAAATATACCTCTGAATTGAAATTTGAATGAAATACAGGGTCATGAAAAATCGAAGAGTGTGGAAAACAGGATTACAAATATTTCGGCAACTAATAATTCGATCGACTTCGGTCTATATGCAAAATGTGTGTTATTTTATTGCCTTTTACGTCCATTCCTTAGAACAAAAAAATTCGAAAATTTTTATGTACCTTTCATCAGAACGAATTTTTTGAGAGTCCGAAAAAAATAGTTCCGGATAATCGAGGTTGCTGATATTAAATAGGCTTCGTCCCATTTTTACATACTAACTACATACAAAATTTCAAGTCTCTATCCCAATTTGTTCGGGAGATAGAGCGTTTACAGACAGACAGACGGACGGCAATTTTTTTTTTCTAGAAATATGTTTTTCGGAATCTCCACTATCTAAAACGTGTAAATCCGTCAAAAACAGTTTTTCGATTTTCAAAACGATTGCAAGACTTACCCTATACTACGTATGATGGGTAAGTAAAATCAAATTTGACTATCTTAATGAAGACTAATTTTAAAAAGCTTACACAATTTCTTTCTAAACAATATCAGGATACTTCCTTATCAATTTCATAAATATTGATCAAAAATTGCGACGCACAGAACATTTTAAAAATCTAAAAACGCTGAAAAATTAGTTTTGAGAAAGAAAGATTTAAAGTATAAATATCTTTATTATTTACTTGTTAAAACCTTCATAAATGGTACTTTAGTATAAGAACCTAAAATTTTCATTTTACTGTTCAAACAAAATATTTTTTTTTTTTTTTAGGTAATTATATTGCTGAAATTTTCAAAATTTTGTATTAGCTAGCTACAAGTCTTTATTAAAAATATAAAAATATACTTTAAATGCTTTAATATTTAGATTAAGAGTAATTATTAACTTTAAATATAATTACGCTTAAAAACTTTCTATTTGCGAAATTTATTTTGTAATACTGTGCATACAGGCACGTAGCCAGGGAGGGGGCTAAGGGGGCTGAAGCCCCTCCCGAAACTTTGAAAATACAAAATTATCTGTATGATAAAAAAATAAGTTTTGTTTGTTTTTATCTTCCATTACATTAAAATCAATTGCATTTTTAGCTGTAAAAATATCCATTTATTGAATTACAGTTACGGTAATTCATTATATCGGTTATTTGGATATATTGTTTTTTTAATAGGTATGTACCACTAAAAATATAAACTCTTTTTAAAAAGTAATTTTTACTGTCTTTATGCAAAGTAAAATTCGATCAAGTGTAATTTCTTATCATTAATTTGGATAAGAAAAATTAAGTATAATACGCATACGGCATAAGAAAGATCATGAAAAGATAGGAAGATTATTTTCTACATGTTTCAGTCATTGGAAAAAGGCTAAATGTTTTTCTTAAAACATATACAATTAGATCACCACAAACCTTATGTTATTTTAACAAACAAACTTCAGATTTTTTCAGGAAAATAGAAATAGAATTATTTCATTGTTGAGTTTTCAAAGAGCTCCAGGAAAAGAAGAAATTAGAGAAGATCTTGAACTAATACTTGAAGCAGTCTTATTTTGTGCAGAATGAAATAGCCACTGACCACGATGACGATCCTGTAACTTTAGAGAAATTGGTATAAAAAGACTAGTTAAGAGTTCTTTTAAGTTTTGAGCAAAGTCTGGAGCGAATGAATTGAAACGAGACATTATAAATAGCTTTAGAAATGCTATATAATTCACCGCAGAAACTCAGAATAAAATCAAATATTCTGGGATCAGTTACCGAAGTGTTAATTATCAAAATATATGTTGCGACCTGTTTTAGCTTAATTTCCGTTGACACTATGGACATTTCAGGCGCAGAACAGCTTGCCATTTGTGTTAGATATGTGAACTATTAAAAAATTCACAAAACCCCATAATACAGAAATTTTTTCACGTGTTATTCCAATAAATGTCTCAAAAATTCAAGAAAAATAATTTTACACCATTTTGATGAACTGTGTTTTAACATGTATAAATGTGTCGCATAGGTGTATGACAAAGTAGCCAATAAGTTAGGTCATGTTAGTAGGGTTCATTGTAGAATTCTTCAGAATATTTAAAAATTCGTTAAAGCAGCGACAAAAGTTTTAAAAATCACCTGGAGGCAAATTTAGAGCTTCAAAAAGCAATTGCATTATATATCCTACAAAACAAAAAAATATAACTTTTCCTCATTTGTGATACAAATTTTATTGAGAGGCATGAAAGCGTATTGACTTTTGTTGAGCTACTTAAATACATTTGTATTAGCTCAGAAAATATTTCGAAAACACAAGGAAGATTTATTTAACAGCTAGTTTTTTTGGCAGTCAAGGAGAAGAATCAGTTTCTCATAAGCTTGTGTGTTTGTCAGAAGGTTTTCTGTCTGAGAATCATACTGAGTTCTTTAAAAAAAAACTTCTTGATATAATATTGACTGTAACCCATGCTAAAGTTGCCTAATTGTTTTACATAAATATGCAGAAAAATGAAGTAGAAATCTTTTGTGAGATATTAATGTACATCAAAACTTCGGGAAGACATCTTCCAAACTAAAATAACGATCCCAAGACTGACATTTAGACAGGCAACAGATACAAACCCTCAAATTACATCCACTGACAAGTATTACAATATCACTGTCTTATTTCCCCATGTAGAAAGTCTTATTCAAAATTTAAATTATCGATTCACTTCGAATGAAGACATTCTAAGAGATTCCCAGTTACATCTTCCAGGATGCGCTTCATTGGAAAAAGCAAGCAAATTAGAGAATCCGATGCAATATTTACAGGATAAAGTGTCAATGTAGCAAGTGAAAGCTAAATATGAATTAGGGTGCAAACAAATTGCTAATTGACAACAAATTAGAGGTTTTAAAAGTTTTAGTACTGTAATGTGACGTATCTATACTAATAAAATCCGTGCGCCTCTGTCTGTCTGCTTGAAGCCGATTACAGTTCGCAACTCGGGCGAGTTGGAAGTCGCGAGAGGTGTCTTTCGATTGGAAATATTCCGGGGAAGTCATTTCGGGCATTTTCGAGACCGTGGGACCAAAATTAAAAAAGTTATGAATTAAAAACCCCTTGGGAATCGGAACGAAAAATGTCCCAAATACCAAACGGCGCTCAAACGGAGCTCCGAGGCAGAACACTGCGCTACCTTGCGGTGAAGAACCTGAACTTTTCCCCTTTGGCTAAAAGAAGAAACAGCCGAAAATCGCTTTTTCTACCGGCGCTAATTGCGTTTTTTCTTAAACCATCATGCAGACAGTTTTTAAAGTAGAAAAAAAAACTGATTACATATTCAGAATCTGCGTAAAAATCTGCTTCTGATGAACACAAAATACGGAAAAATGTCTTAAGGGCGCCTAGTGCCCACCGTGCAAAACCAAATATTTTTAACGGGACTATGGGCGCGAAGCGACCATAGTTCCGATCCACAATCTTTTTTTTTTCAAGTGCACGTGGCCCACAGTGCGAAATCACATATTTTTAACGGGACCATGGCTCTTTAATTTACTTTTTTTTTGTGCTTGAGGATTCGAACACCAAGACTTGCTTATTAAATGAATTTTTTTGCTTATTATATACTGCTTAATACCGAGGTTCGTTTGGAAAAAGTGGCCCAGCTAGCGGGCGTAGCTCGCTAGTCTATATAAAAAAGGCCAAACGTATCTGTGCGTAACGCATACGTCATGTTTTGAATGGCAATACTTTCGATGAAATTTCGGTTTTGCAATTTTCACTATTGTAAATTTTTAAACTACTAGACATTGCCCGTTTTCAATCTTTATACCATCGTATAAAGAAAAAAATGCACTTTTAAATGCCGTTTGTTAGAAAACTGTATCTCAATTTGTTTTTGAGATATTAATTTTTTTTTAGTTTTTGGTTCAATTTCTCTAATGGTGGCAACTTGAGTATTGCATTTATATGGGAAAAAGAGAAAAAATAGCCATAGAGTAAAAAAGAAAAAAAAATAGAGATGCAGTTTAGTTGCTGGAGGTGACGCCAAAAATGTAACTCTAAAATTCGCTGCACTGCATCAAACACAACGGCGTGCTTTCACAAAAAAGAAAAACTTTTAGTGATGCAATTTTAATTCATAAGATAAATAAATGCTATTTTAAATTGCGAAAATATATTCAGATCTTTTTCATTTAGAGAAAAAATGATGTTAAAAAATTCGGTCTCTGTTCCATATGATTGTTTTGTTTGGGCCGAATGAGAGACTTATATTGGAAGAATAACGCCCATCACAGTAGCGTAGCTATGTTTTTTGGTACCTGAGGCCAGCAATAAATTTTGCGCCCCCACCCCAATATAGATATATAACAATTTCTCTCAATTTGGCGCCCCTAGGCCTCGGCGCCCGGGGCGGACGACCCCTTGCCCACCCTTAGCTACGCCACTGGCCCATCAAACCGTTTTAATAGCATACTGCACCTCCATCTATCTCTTTTCTCCATGGAAAATAACAGATCACTGTATATTTTAGTTGTCATTTTTTCAAAGCAACTGAAAACTAGGTGATGTGTCAATCCCAAAACTTTCTTCTATCTCATAAGTACATTTTAATATTTAAAAAAAAAAAAAAAAAAAAAAAAAAAAAAACGTGGTGACCCCAAAGTTACCCACCATCGAATTTCCTCGAACATTTGATCTAGCCTAATGAGATTCTGGTATCCGAAAAGCCTAAAACGCAAAATTTAATTAATATTCTGAGAAAATGAGCTTAGTAGTGTGTCATGTTGGGTAATTTATACTAAAACCTAATAAGCATCTATTGATGTGAAGACCTAACAGAATCTGAAATTTGATGGAATTTCGTCCATTAGTTCTTGAGCTATAGTTATAACAAAAAAATTGCAAAACGTAGCACAGCAACACCATATCTTGGACAATTTATGCCAAAACGTAAAAAAGCGTCTAATTATGTTATGGTGTAAAAGAATCTGAAGTTTGATGAAATTCTGTGCATTAGTTCTTGAGATATAGCAAGTTTAAAAAAAAGTGTAAAATATAGCACAACAGCACCATCAGTAGAAGGATTTATACCAAAACGTAATCATCGTGTAATTATGTTATATGTCATTTTGTAACAAAATCTGAAGTTTGATGAAATTCTGTACTTTGGTTGTTGAGGTATAGCTATCGGAAAAATCGTGCAAAATGCAGCATAGCTGCACCACCTGTTGCAAGGTTAATACCAAAATGTAATCAACGTCTAATTATGTTATATATTCTAGTGTAACAGAATCTAAAATTTCATGAAGTTCTCTGCATTAGTTCTTGAGATATAGCTATCGCAAAAATCGTGCAAAATGTAGCATAGCAGCGCCACCTATAGGGTAGTTCGCACCAAAACCTTATCAGCGGCTATGCACCTCAAGGTATCGCGGAATCTGAAGTTTGGTGAAATTCTGTGCATTAGTTCTTGAGATATAGCTCTCATGAAAATCATGAAAAACGTGGCATAGTAGCGCCACCTGCTGGCCAATTTACACCAAAACTTAATCAGCGTCTATGTATATCAAGGGGTCACAGAATCTGAAGTTTGGTGAAATTCTGTGTATTAGTTCTTGAGATATAGCTATCATGAAAATCATGAAAAACGTGGCATAGGAGCGCCACCTGCTGGCCAATTTACACCAAAATTTAATCAGCGTCTATGTATATCAAGGGGTCACAGAATCTGAAGTTTGGTGAAATTCTGTGCATTAGTTCTTGAGATATAGCAATCTTGAAAATCATGAAAAACGTAGTATAGCAGCGCCACCTGCAGGCCAATTTTCACCAAAAACCAATAGGCACTAATTCATATCAAGGTCTAACTGAATATAAAATTTTATTAAATTTCGAGCATTAGTTCTTGAGATAGAGCGCCCACAAATTTTTTGTCACATACAGACAGACAGACACACAGACAGACAGACAGACAGACAGACAGACAGACAGACGGACAGACTCACAGACAGACATTTTCTAAAAATAGTCAAAACGTGTTCAGGACCTTCTAAAACGTATAAATCCGTCGAAAACCGGAAGTCGAAAATTTTCATGAATCCAATACTTTCTTCTTGTAAAGATAGAAGAAAGTAAAAATAGTAATTAAAAAAGTGTTAAGTCAATATATCGTCGGCTATAAAAACCCGGTGAATGTTGTTGGTTTTATTGCGTTTTTATCTATGAATTTAGTGACTTTTAGTTCGTTGTAAACTTACTTAACAAAAGATACATCAATTAACCTTTACAAAAATGTATTTTAAAGAATATCTGGGTGTCATATTTCCTTAGTTGTTTTTAAAAACTGAGAATGCAATTTTATTCTTTGGCGAAATTTTTGGCTAATAACTGCTATCTTGCGTCTAATACGCATGGCCGTAGTGAACAATAAGGAGGGCTCAAGAGAATATAGGGGGGCTCATAGTTTTTTTTTCTCTCTCTGACGCAGAAAGATAAATTAGTGCATATTCATATTGTAGGTACTCTGTTTCTTATTAAACTGTTAAAATAACTTCATTTTATGCTTAGAAAAGTATATGATGATGAAGTTTTGAGTGTATAACTGGTGCAAAATAGCCCATCATGTTAGCTTCCTATGTAGAAATAGGATGAGGGAGTGTTGAAACACTTATTTTAGATACAATTTAGTAATTCTGCAAAACTGTGAAAAGGTTTCAAAACTAAATTAGATTTTTAAACAATGTTTCATTTGAATTTTCAGAACAGAAATTCATTGAGTAACCTTGGAATCTTTTCCATGGGGCGGGGGGCTGGGCCGCCCATAGCGCCCCCTTAGCTACGGCCTCGCTAATACAGAAGTACCGATAATTTTTAAAGCTGTATATGATTACATAAATAATATGTTTCATATAAAATTGCTATTCGAAATTAGTTGGCAGTTTAAAAAGCCTATTACGCAGAAAAAATTTATTAGACTTTCCAATTTTAAATTTTAAAAAAGTTTTTCACTTTACTTTGTGACCCGGGAACCCCGGGTTCGGTGTACTAGTTACGATAAAATCAAACATTTTCTGACAGTTTTAGTTGAAAGTCGAGTAACAAAAGTCAGTGCTGAAATATATTTTTTGTCAAAGAAAATAATTAAATCTGATTCGAAGCATTATGGTCGATGACAGACTGAGTAGTTTTTCCATGATTTCCATTCTTTGGGAAATTACTATAAACTTTTGATAAGTCAGTCAGCATCGCGGCTAAGAAGAAATTGTGATGATTGCTTCTGTTGCACTAGTAAAGAGTGTTGAATTCAGGGGGTTGCCCGGGAGGGGGACATTCCCCCTCCCCCGGAGAAATGAGATATCCCATTCCGGAAAATTTGTGATTTTGTATTTTCAATCGTCAAAAAGTACAATCCCCCCCCCCCTCCCGAGCCCCAAAAAATCCCTCCCGGAGAAAAGTGCCTGAATTCAACACTGCTAGTAAATTTATTTTACTACGATTGTCATTTATAATTATTATACTCAGAGAATGTGAACAAACATAATTTTTATGATTACATATGGCTGTAGCAATTAATTTTTTTTCAAAAAAATTATGCATGTAATTTATTTCATTTATGGATCAATAGTTTCAAGACCTCGCACTCGTAATGTCAGATTCTTGCACGTTAACATTAATCCTGTGTTTTAAATCAATACATATTGTTTGTTTGCATTTCAATATTTTACAACGTTTTCCTTCATATGATAGGGGAGAGGGGAGCACATTTGAACAATTTTTTAAAACATCAGTATACATTTCTTATTTGAATTATATTTTTTGCGTTTTAAGTATTACATAATAAAAACAGTGCATTTCTTCATCATATGAACCAGAAATTAAAAGTTTTTCATATAAATTTAAAAAAAAATGTGAGGATTTAAAAAGCTGAACTATTTCTGTTTAAACCTGTCCGTAGGGGTATTTTTGAACAAGTACTTTGAACTTACTACAAGAACCTTTGAACAAATGAGTAAAATATAAAAATATTGAGAGTTTTCATAAAACGCTGCATATGTTTCGGGAATATAAAGTAATACGGATAAAATTTAATAACTATATTTTATTGAAACTAATAATTTTTCTATTATTTAACCAAACTTAAATCCATTAAAGTAGATGTCAAAATCATTGTTGAAACAACACAGAATGTCTCTCCAGTTTTGTTTGTTTGAGAAAACTTTTTTGAAACATCCTTGTAATACACCAATATATCTGATGCTTCTGGAAAATTATAAGTCGTCATTCAAACTTTTTATGAAGAAACTTGACTTAAATTCCGTTTTATCTGGTACGAAAGTAACTAGTAATTCCGTAGTTTTGGAAAGAGTATAGACTTTGTTAGATAAACCTACTAAACCATGAATCATTATTGTGTATCCGGATTTTGCAATTATCAAATAAATAAATGCCATCATCAATTTAGGTTTGAAACTTCCAATCGCTGATACAACCAGAGATTGTAATGCCATGTTTGCATTAAAAAGGATTGTTAACAGTATATGTTCATGTTCTTTGATATTCTTAATTAACCTCATTTCACGTAGAAAAAATTCCAAAAGTAGTAACATTTAGGTACATCAACAACTCTTTACTTCATAGTTTTAGATGTTCAATGGTGCCCCAGCTTTTTTGTTCAATGGTGTCCCATCATATGGAGTTCAACATTACAAAAGTTTACTTAATTCGGCTGATGAATTTGAATAAAACAAAACTTATAAACTAAATATTACATCTTTATTTAAGTGTTGAACAATAAAGCAAAATTTTAGGGATACAAAATTTTGAACAAACATCTCACAACCTCATTTTCTTAAGTTTAGATTCAAGAGGGAGAAAAATATATCCTATCAAAAACATGAATGTGAAAAAATGCCAAGTTCGTTAAAGGTTTCGCTAATAAAAGAAGTGAGATCTAACTGCAAACCAAGTTCTTTCGGAGATCCTTCAATCATAACTCCTGTCATGCATAATATTATTCAATTGCTTAAAATGATTTGTTATGTTACTTGTTATTCAATAGAGCGACTTAGCAAGTTTTCTCTTATTCAATTTTTTCTATTTAGTTGATCAGAAATTAAAGTTGATCCCTTCCTTAACTTATCAGTACCTTAACTTCAATATACTTATTCGAACACTCGATTGACTAGATCTTTGCCAATCAGATTCTAGATTAAATTATACTCCGACTCAAAGATTAAAGTTAGTAGCTGAAAACGTGCCAAGTCGCTCTATTGAATAACAAGTAACATAACAAATCATTTTAAGCAATTGAATAATATTACGCATGACAGGAGTGTATTTAAGTGTTGAACAATAAAGCAAAATTTTAGGGATACAAAATTTTAAACAAACATCTCACAACCTCATTTTCTTAAGTTTAGATTCAAGAGGGAGAAAAATATATATCTTGCTTGGACAATATTGTGCATACAAAATGGATGAGCTTTGTATACTTATTGCACTGAAGCAATTGTAATGTATTGTTATAGACATGTTTAGAAAATAATTTATTTGAAGGAAAATATTTAGTGTTCAAAGGTGCGCCCAGTTCAAATGTTCCCTCCTCTCCCCTACTTGAGCCTCATCTCAAAGATTGTTAGTTTGTGTTTTTTTTAAGTTTCGCAGAAAATTTTTCCTAAAAACTCTCCGGCTCCGAAATCGGTTTGGAAACTAGAAGTGCTCTTAAAAGTTAAAAATTGCAACAGAAATTGAAAAAATTAAATACGAAATAACAATATTTGACATAGTAAACAAGTATTCTATGTAGAAACACACATTAGGATAAGCCTAGATTATTTTTAATTTTTTTACTGAATATTATTCAAATTACTTTTTTAAGAACAGAAAAAAATCCAAAATTGAGCCCCTCCCGAAAGAAAATCCTGGCTACGGGCCTGTGTGCATATGCTGTTATATACAAATTTTCAAATCTATAAATGTCTGATTGTTTAAACATTTAATCTTACAGTTTAAATATACATAGCATCCATAAATAAAAGAACATAATTTTATCTTTCATTGTAATAAAATTTGAGTTTTAAAATCGTATACATTTAAAAGAAATGTAGAAATGGTCTTTTTCATTTTTACTTTCTTTTATCTTTACAAGAAGAAAGTATTGAATTCATGAAAATTTTCGACTTCCGGTTTTCGACGGATTTACACGTTTTAGAAGGTCCTGAACACGTTTTGACTATTTTTAGAAAATGTCAGTCTGTCCGTCTGTCTGCGAGTCTGTGTGTCTGTCTGTGACAAAAAATTTGTGGGCGCTCTATTTCAAAAACTAATGCTCGAAATCTAATAAAATTTTATATTCAGTTAGACCTTGATATGAATTAGTGCTTATTGGTTTTTGGTGAAAATTGGCCTGCAGGTGGCGCTGCTATACTACGTTTTTCATGATTTTCAAGATTGCTATATCTCAAGAACTAATGCACATAATTTCACCAAACTTCGTATTCTGTGACCCCATGATATACATAAACGCTGATTACGTTTTGGTGTAAATTGGCCAGCAGGTGGCGCTGCTATGCGACGTTTTTTATGATTTTCATGATAGCTATATCTCAAGAACTAATGCACCGAATTTCACCAAACTTCAGATTCCGCGATACCTTCAGATACATAGCCGCTGATAAGGTTTTGGTGTGAACTGCCCTATAGGTGGCGCTGCTATGCTACATTTTGCACGATTTTTGCGATAGCTATATCTCAAGAACTAATACAGTGAACTTCATCAAATTTTAGTTTCTTTTACACTAGAATATATAACATAATTAGACGCTGATTACATTTTGGTATTAACCTTGCAACAGGTGGCGCAGCTATGCTGCAATTTGCACGATTTTTCCGATAACTATATCTCAACAACCAACGCACAGAATTTCATCAAACTTCAGATTTTGTTACAAAATGGCATATAACATAATTACACGATGATACGTTTTGCTATAAATCCTTCAACTGATGGTGCTGCTGTGCTATATTTTACACGGGTTTTCTTAAACTAGCTATATCTCAAGAACTAATGCACAGAATTTCATCAAACTTCAGATTCTTTTACACCATAACATAATTAGACGCTTTTTTACGTTTTGGCATAAATTGTCCAAGATATGGTGTTGCTGTGCTACGTTTTGCAAATTTTTTGTTATAACTATACCTCAAGAACTAATGGACGAAATTCCATCAAATTTCAGATTCTGTAAGGTCTTGATTAGATAGATGCTTATTAGGTTTTAGTATAAATTACCAAACATGAGGCACTATTAAACTCATTTTCTTAGAATAATTAAATTTTGCGTTTTAGGCTTTTTGGATACCAGAATCTCATTAGGCTAGGTTAAATGTTCGAGGAAATTCGATAGTGGGTAACTTTGGGGTCACCACGTTTTTTTTTTTAAATATTAAAATGTAATTATAAGATAGAAGAAAGTTTCGGGATTGACACATCCAACTAGTTTTCCAAGAGTCTTGGGATCCCATAATGAGCACCAGTAAGGGGAGGATTTAAAAATACAGGAAACAGTATCTCATACAAAGGTTCAGATTTTCAGAATTCGAAACATTTTAATAATAACTTTTAAAAGTAAAAACGTGAAACATGCTGAAGTGATTTTGGAAGAGATGTACAAGAAGCCGTGCGATTTCTTTTTCTCTCAATCAATTTGAGTTTAAATTATAAACAGTTATTTTCTCAATATGACCCCATTTGATTCATCCCCAGATATCGCGCCTCGAAAAATTCGGTTCAAAACGCCCACTTTGAGAGTTTTTTTTTCCAATAATTTCTGCATTTTTTAAAAAATCGACAAGCATACGGCCCGTTATGTAGTTTCTAAATAAGAGAATTTGCCACTTAGATGTACAATTATCTTCTCAGCATGACCCTTTTCTTCGTTCACAGATCTCCCGCTTCGGAAAAATTTGTTCAAAAAACTGTTTTTGATTGCTTTTTTTTTTTTTTTTGCAATATTCTCTTTATTTATCTAAGAATCGACATTCACGGCACCTTGTGTACTTTCTAAATGAGACAATTTGCCAGTTTGATGCATTTGAGAGCAAAAATGATTTTAAAAATAAATCGGAAAATAAGCAGTTTGAATCAAAATACACTCTTAAATAGAACAAGTTGGAAATTGCACGTGAACGTAGCAAATGAGGTGCGTTCGTACGATAACGAAGTTTTAAAAATATTCAGATCTTGCTGATATAGTAGAACGTACTCCGGATACAGTATAGTGGTCGAAATCTTTACGTTTCTGTAAATATGCAGGAAGTAATTTTTATTACACCTCAGAAACGTATATCTTTATTCATAAAATGTGAAATAGTTGAATATAATTAAAACACGTACCAAACCATGTTTCCCCGTATAGCATTATATAGTGGAATACTTTTGTGTGGCCCTGTAATTTAATAATAAAAATTCTTTGCATCACAGATTGTACAGAATGCATATTTTAGTATATATTTCATAGATTCATGCGAATTCTATTATGTTCGAATGAGTGTAACATCATTAAAATGCATTTGAAACTTTTTCCCCCCAATGACCGTAATGTAACGGAATCCTTTTGATTGTCCCTGTAATTGATCTATGCATCCGATTTTCATAACATTTGAAATGACTCGACAAAATTACGCAATAATTATGTTTTAAATTTCAAACGATTAAAATACATTTAAAACTTTTTTCCCTATTGACCGTAATGTAACGGAATCCTTTTGAATGTCCCTGTAATTGATCTATCCATCCGATTTTCATAAAATTTGAAATGACTCGACAAAATTATGTTATAATTATGTATTTTAAATTTCAAACGATTCGGTTGGGTAGTTTTTGCGTTTTTATATGCGGACAGACAGGCAGACAGACGGACAGACGGACGGACTGAGCGACAACAATAGGTGCTACGTATTTACATAATTACGAACGCACCTAAAAAGAGAAAAGTCTCACCTTTATAGTGAGAGTAAGTGAGAGGGGGGAATAAACGACGTGGAACAACGAAACGGCCTCCACAAAATGAAAGAATTACTAGCCTCATAAAACCATCATCGTTCCGTAATTGGGTAAATACCTTCTGAGATGGCCTCGACGTAATTATTACGCATAGGTTGGTTTTATTATATCGCAATATCTTCCTATTTAAGGCAACGCTAAGCAATCTTACGAGGAATATCAGGCATGTTATGTATTTTTCAGCGGATTAAAATGCGATTTGAACTATTCGTGTTTTTTGATTAAGTATACTGCGCATCGAAGTAAGTATACAGTGACACCTCCCTGAGTTACCACTTCCATTAAGCGACTACCTCCCTAAACGACCATTTTTCTCATGGAACGAAATTTATTCCCATAGACTGAATACGAATTTTATCTCCATTCAGAGACCATCCCAGATTAAGGGTGTATTCGAAAAAACGCTTTTCCACCTCCAACAGCTCGAAATTTTCCGATACAATTTCAGGCACATTTTTTAAAGTAGAAACATGAAACTTGCTGAGGGGATTCTTGAAGGGACGTATGAGGTGCCGTGTGATGTCTTTTTACGCTCAATTCATTAGAATTTGATTTATAAACAATTACCTTATCAATCGAACCCTTTTTTCGTTCACAAATCTCCCACTTGGGAAAAATCGGTTTAAAATGCCGTTTTTGATTGCTTTTTTTGCAATATTTTCTGCATTGATCAAAGAATCGCCAATCACGGCACTTTGTGCACTTTCTAAATAAGATAATTTGCCAGTTTGATGCATTTGAGAGCAAAAATAAGTTCAAATATAAATCGAAAAATAAGCAGTTTGGATCGAAATACACCCTTAAGCGACTACCTCCCTAAACGACCATTTTTCTCATGGAACGAAATTTATTCCCATAGACCGAATACGAATTTTACCTCCATTCAGAGATCACTCCAGATTAACTCTCTCCTATAAGCGACCAATTTTAAGAAGAAAATGAAACAAACTCCATTTTTTTCCTGGCTCGCTTGAAGAAGGTTTTATTCGATAAATGAATGCGTAGACTGCATGGGCGTAACTACATAATTTTTCTAGGGGGGGCCATGATCTCAACTCTTTGATATCTTCCAAACGATAAAAGTAAACATTTTTATTAAAACTAGGGATGCACCGAATATTCGGTATCTATTCGGTATTCGGCCATGTTACCGAATATTCGGTTAGGCCGAATATCAAACTATTTGGCTTAGCCGAATATTTGGTTTGGTCGAATATTAAAGTGTTCGGCTGAATCTGAAACTTGATAAAATCTTTTAAAACACATTTTTAAAAATTTTTCACAATTTCTATTTTTAACTGTCAATTTATAAATATATTTAAGATAATTAGAAAGAAAATTATATTTGAATAAAATATAACGTTTTTTCATAGTTTATTTGCTATTTGTAAAGTATAACTTGGGAAAATTAATCATGAGAAGAATTAAAATGGTGATTTATGAGGATTCTTCTTAAGAATAAATGATGTGCAAGTTCCTAAATTTTGTTTATTAAATAATCTGTTTCTTGCTTTACCCAAATAAAAGTTCTTAAACAAGAAAGAAAAACTTTTGGGATTAGTAATAGCCATCAAGGTAGACAATTTTTGTTCATGAAACCATAATCATAATCAACTTATGGAGTCATAAGTACATTGTATTTCATCTCACTCTAAGTCAAACTTGTGTTTTCGTTTGTTGCTTTAACAATAAATAAGATACTATATTTTCAACTCACATGCTTTGATTTCTGTAAAATACGATATGATGGGAAGGGTGGAAAATTCCACCATTCACAACAAAAGAATTATGAGCTAAACATTCCTTTATTCAGAATTAAGTTGAAAGTATTTGTACTTTATATTGAAAAAAAAAAAAAATATGCCTGGAGTTATTTAAAAAGAACAATTATGAGACTGTAAAGTTTTTCTTCGACTATTTTTTCATTATTTCTCTTTGATTTTAAAATGCCTGTTTTAATTCATAGAAGAAACCATGAAATTAAAAAAATTATTAATTAAAAAAGTCTCATAAATGTGCTTTTTAAATAACTGAAGCAGATTTTTTTCAATATTAAATGCTCTTATAAAAAGCTCTTATTTATCAAAATGTAAATTTCTTTTATGGAATATTATGTAAAATTGTTTTAAAAAGCAACATTTTAACACCTTTAAACTTTGAAATATAAAAAGTAAAGCCGCATATTCGGTATTCAGTCCAACAATTACAATTCGGCTTGCAGAATATTCATGATTCATTTCGATTTTCAGTACGATTTTCGATGTGGTTTTTAACGATTTTTTTGTGCGTTTAACATCTGTTTTTTGTCAATTTTGTCAAAATTACAGATTTTTGTACGCATCATGGTCTTATCTATTTTTAAATAGCATGTAAAAAAGGCAAAAACTATAAAACTAATACATTAGCACTAAAGGAATTATTTTGAATATCCACAGTAACCTACACTAATAAAACAACTAAACGCACTGTCTGTGTGCATGGTATGTTTTTGTGCGATAGCTAGCAAAATCTAAGGCAGTTACGAGGCTCAAAACTTTCTTGGAAGTACCCCAAAGTCCCTCCTGATGTATCTGACATTGAGATTTTCAAAATTCTACTTATTACTTGAGTAGTTCCTCTACCGTTTCACATTGCAGACCTTTTGAACATTTTTACCGCTAAATATTATTTGTTCATTTTTTATACCCATTTTTCACACAGTCAGTGGCCGTGTATTTAAGACAACGTAATTTCACATATTTCGAGTTAGAGAAAAAATCACAAATTTCATGTTCCTTTAATATTATTATTTCGGAACCGTGCAACGCCGGGCGGGTCAGCTATTGGTAAATATTTACGTTTTCAAGAAATATACTTTTTATATAAATAACATATTATACACATTAGTCTTTCCCCTAGGCATTTTTGGGAGGACGCAGCGCCCTGCCCGTTTTTATATAGCTACAAATGCGCCCTGCTCATTTTGGGTTCGCAAAATTTTGCTGTCGGCATATTTTAAACAGCGATGCCGTGGACGCGCTTTAGTGCGGAAATTACACAAAAAATCGGAGACGTAACGCAAAAAAAAATTGCTATTATCCGTCCCGTGTGACGCGTTATTTCACCAGAATATCACGGAAGAATTCAGAATTTCGCGAAAGGATCGCGGGAAAAGACGCAAATTTCATCAAAAAATCGCGAAAAAACGGAAAAGTTTGTTAAAAAATGGCAAAAAAACGAAAAAGTTCGTTAAAAAACGGCGAAAAAACGGAAAATTTGTTAAAATAAACGGCGGAAAAAAGGTAAAGTTTGTTAAAAGATGGCGAAAAAACAGAAAAGTTTTTAAAAGACGACGGAAAAACGGGAAAGTTTGTTAAAAGATAACGGAAAAGTTTGTTAAAAGATGTCGAAAAAAACGGCAAATTTCTTAAAAGATGGCAAAAAAAGACTAATTTCTTCAAAAAATTACGAAAAAACGGCAAATTTCGTCAGAAAATCGAAAAAATGGGCAAATTTCGTCAAAAAATTTAGATAAAATGGCAGCTTTTTTCAGAAAATTCGCGAAAAAACGAAAAATTTCGACAAACAATCCCGAAAAAAATAGCATCGTAAAAAAAATCCTAAAAAAAACCCCCCAGAAATTTCTTCAAAAGATCGCAAAAACGGCAATTTTCGCCAAAAAAGGGTGAAAAAAACGACAAATTTCGTGTAAAAACTCCCGGAAAAACGGCAGATTTCGTCAAAAAAATCCCGAAAAACAGCAGATTTCATCAAAAGATTGCGATAAAACGGCAGATTTCGTCAAATGATCGCGATAAAACGGTAAATTTCGTCAAAAAAATTGCGATAAAACAGCAAATTTTGTCAAAAAATCGCTAAAAGCGGTAAATTTCGTCAAAAAATCGCTAAAAACGGGAAATTTTGTCAAAAATCGCGATAAAACGGCAAATTTTGTTATAGGATTCGCGAAAAAAACGGCAGATTTCATCAAAAAATCTCTAAAAAAGGACGATTTCATTAAAATAAATCCCAGAAAAAGAGCAGATTTCGTTAAAAAAATTTCCGAAAAACGTCAGATTTCGTCAAAATATCGCGATAAAACGGTAAATTTCGTCAAAAGATTCAAGAAAAAAAGCAGATTTCGTCAAAAAATCAAGAATCAAATGATGAAAAAAAGTTTAATCTTAATTATATTTTCCCTTCATCATATTTTAAACAAAGGAATGATTGGATTTTGAAATTATAAGGCATTTGATTCCGAAAATGAAAAAATCAATCAGTCGAGAAATTCAAACATAAAAATATTGCAATATTTGCAAATTTCACAAAAAAAAAAAAAAAAAAAAAAAAAAGTGAGTGAAGTGTATTTTTCTCATCCCTCCCTTCCTCTCTCTGCTGTATCCTTTCAGATTTTTTCTTTCTACTCAGAATCATCCCTGAATTATCTTTGAGTAGTCTTTGTCTCTAAAAATTACATCCTTGATTGCATGGCATCAGATGATATTTTGTTTTAAAATAACTTTATTTTTCATTAAGTTGTATTAGAATAATATGGAACAATATAACATATTTTGATACAAAATATATCTAATTAAATAAACAAAATTTTTAACCATATTTTAATAAACCAATCGCAGCACACCATCACACAGTACAATGTCCATCAGCAGCACACATTTACTCTAAGGTTAAAAAGAAATCAATACAAAATTTTCAAAAATTCTTTTTTTAAATTCTTTTTGTTGCAATGATCCTATGTTGGGACCACTAATTTTAATTTTAAACTTAGAAACACCACCATAAATATTTTAATACCTTTTTTTTTTTTTTATTTATTTATTTATTTATTTATTTATTTATTTTTTTTTACAATGAAAGATCCTGGTGTCAGTCAATCATTTATCTTATCATTTTACAAACAGAATTTTTCTGTACCCGGAAGGGTTAAAAATATGCCCGTTTTGTTCAACTGAAGTGCCCTTTTTTATAGGAGCAGCACCCTGCCCTTTTTTTATTCTGGGGGAAACATCATACATAATTCATTTAATTTTATTGAAAAGTTATAAAATTCAACTTTTTATATTTATTTATTAAAAAATAATCATTTGCGGGGCAATTTGCATTAGAAAAACAATATTTTTTTTTTTACTTTTTCTGAGTTTCTATAATATTTTAATTTGAGAGTTATTGAAACAGTCTTTTTTAAAAATATATAACAGTACAACAAATAAAACAGAAAGTGTATAGCATTTTGAGAGATTTGGAGGAGCTCGCCAAATCACGCCAAACCCCTTTTCAAGACAAAAATGGAAATATCTTACATAATTCCAAAAAGTTTGAAATAAATAATCTAAAATACATTAATCAGGAAAAGGTTAAACACACGAGTGTCCAAAGAAATTATAACAAATATTTATGCAGGCTCATATTTGAAAAAACAAACTGTACATAACAAGTATGCACATCCGAAAACTTTTAATTTTGAGCATTAAAAAATCAATTAATTTAATATTATGTCAATATATGAGTAATATTTAAACTTGTGAAGTGTTATAAAGTCCTCTTTTGACAAATCTTTCCTTGCATCCAAATGCAACACAGCATTTGATAATTTTTTGTAACTGTAGCATGAGTACCTCCATACAAATACATATAAAAAAGCTCCCTAGCTGGAAGGAGTGTCCACCAGTCACGTGGTTTCAATGATGTGTCAAGTTTTCTAGGGGGGTGGCTCACTCTATCTTTACTCTGGGCGCAAAACGGTGTAGTTATTACTATCTTTGAGATTACAGGACTTTGAGACTTGTAGGGAGGATCCGATTTCTATTCGTAACTTCCTAGAATTTAGGAAGAATAGGGGAAAGCTAGACTGTCTGTGGTTCTACCAGCAAGATCAAGGACAATCCGCACAAAAGAAAAGCCAGAGTTGCCTTATCGCCAGATACATCCCGCTTCCTCTTAGCTTCAGGCATGAAAGAATCGAGACGTTCTGTGTTCCAGAGCAAAAATAATCAATCTCATATCTGACATATCTGTTGTTGTTTATCATTTATGAGACACTGCGTGTGCCCCCCCCCTCCCTTTTAAATAATGGCATACAAAACTAATAGTTGCGTTTTATTCGGTTTTGTTATCATTATTTGTCATTTTTAGTACTACTGCTCTTTTAAATATTTTTTTCAAAAAATAGTCGTACTTTCACTATAAAATATTTCTAGGGGGTTCAGCCAGAATTCTAGGGGGGTCCAGGACCCCCCTGGACCCCCCCCTTCCTACGCCCATGGTAGACTGCATTATTCATCACAATTTTAAACTAAATTTAGAAGTTTTTTTTTTTTTTTTTGTATTCCTGTAACTTTTAAGTGTTTAATCCCTTGTGATAATTTAGATTTATCACAGGCTTTTAAAGACATTTTTTCTTTGACGAAGTTATCAAACAAAGTGCGTTAAACGAGCGGTGCACAGCAGGGGAAATTCAAATGTTAAAACAGGTATTAGACGAATACAGGGAAGTTTTTTCGAATGACCCGGGCTTAACGGACCTGACTATTCATGATATTGAGCTAACTGAGGAAAAACCGGTGAGAATTAGACCGTATAGGGTATCTCCTAGACAGAATGAAATACTGAAAAAAGAAATAAAGCGCATGCTTGAATTAAATATAATTAAGGAAGGGGAGTCTGATTATAATTCTCCCATGATTTTAGTCGAAACTCCGGGGAGGGAACCTCGGCCATGCATTGATTATCGCCGTTTGAATGCGATAACAAAAACAGAATTTTTTCCGCTTCCGAATATTGAAGAAAGGGTCGAAAAGGTGGCGGCGGCAAAATATATTTCTGTATTAGACCTGACCAAAGGATACTGGCAGATACCCATGACACCAAAAGCACAAAAATTAGCCGCTTTTGTCACTAGCTTCGGTAGCTACTTACCAAAGGCAATGCCTTTCGGTTTGTCCAACGCTAGCTATAGGTTTTCCAAATTTATGTCTAAATTACTAAATGGGTTGGAAGAATTTTGTCTTCCATATTTAGATGACATGGCCATTTTTTCAGATAGCTGGGAAGACCATATTCAGCATCTAAACACGGTACTAAATCGAATTAAAGAGGCGAAACTTACCGTTAAAATTTCGAAATGCAGATTCGCACAAAAAACGGTTAAATATCTGGGACACATAGTAGGGGAAGGAAAAAGGAAACCAGCAGAAGCCAAAATCCGCGCCATAACGGAACTCCCAGACCCCAAAAATAAAACAGAAATTAGAAGATGCCTCGGCATGGCAGGGTATTACTCCCGTTATATAGAAAATTATGCGACCATCGTAGAACCGCTCACACGAGCATTAAAAGGAAAAAACAAAAAACAAAAAATCATATGGACCGATGAAATGAAAGAGGCTTTCGAAACCTTAAAATCTAAACTCACCCAAAAACCCATCCTATATGCGCCAAATTATAATCTAGAATTTGTAGTTCAGACGGACGCGTCAGATAAAGGGATAGGGGTAGTTTTAGCACAAAGACAGGGCTCAGAAGAGCATCCCATTATATATTTGAGCAGAAAATTTTCGGAACAAGAGAAAAGTTATAGCGCCACAGAGAAAGAATGTGCAGCTATAATTTTTGCCATAAAAAAATTACGTCACTACATTGATGGACAGGAGTTCAGTATCGAAACCGATCACAATCCTTTAGTGTTCCTGAAAAACAATGCAGGTAACAATTCCAGGTTGTTAAGATGGTCCTTATCGCTGCAACCGTTCCTGTATGCCATAAAACACAGAGCGGGCAAGGATATACCGCACGTTGATTGTCTGAGCAGGGCAATAAAATGAAAAAAAAAAAAAAAAGCTAAAATTTTTTTTTTCTCTCTCACATTTGTAAATAGTTTTCTTTTATTGTATATATAAGGTTTTCTTAATGTGTTTATACTAGTTTCAACACCTTTAAATTATTAAAGTTCTCCAAACAAAGCAGAGTTGTTAAAAGAGTTTGAAAATGTTTTTTAAAGTGTCTTTTTAGAATTGTTAAAATTTTATTTTGAGTGCAAGGAGCCACCCAAAATGAATGAGCTAACCATGTTCTGCTTTTTAGATTTCACGCCTTTCAGACGTTAAATCATCTTAGAGGCGGGGGTAGTTGTGATAATTTAGATTTATCACAGGCTTTTAAAGACATTTTTTCTGAAAAGAGATTTCACTATGGAACTGAAAACACAAAATGGCTTTCATTCTCAAAATGAAAAGAGCGGCGATCTAAAAGGATCGCTAGATCATCTTCGATCAGCGGAAAAGACAGGCGGGCGACACTAACTTGAATAGGGGACCACACGAGTTGCACCTTTGATAGCACGCCGATGCAGAAATGAAAGCGAAAGAGTCCAGACGTCCAGACACATTGTCGCCATGGGTGTGTATTTTCAGGTACGAATGAGAAGACGATGTTACGAATCTCTTAATGAGAAAAGATCATTAAGGTTGATTGGTTCGTGACCTTTAGGGGAGGTCTTGGCTGAGACGAAAAAGAGGAAGCCAAGGTTTTTTGAAGGATTCGGATCTCGGAGGGAGAAGAAGGGAGAACAGAGCTCAGGGCTCGGATTTGTTCTCTGAGAAAAGTGGATCAGCTCGGATCGAGAGCTGTAGAGGGTGACGTCACCCAAGTGAGCCGGAAGAGAAGGACTCTCGCTAGGAGAGTGCCGGTGTCAAGTCTCATCTTCGATGTTTTGAGAACGCCGTGTTGCAAATTGGTAGAAACTTTACGTGATTTATAAATCGAACATTCTCTGGACTGAAAGAGAACAGAACTTTGGACTTGGAGCTGGTGGATTAAGATCCTACGTGTTCTAAATTAATTTATGCTGTATATATAATTCAATACAGAGAGCCATTTTTATTGTTACCAATAAATAATTGATTCTCCATTAAATTGCCTGGATTATTTGCCGAGCGGCACTTACGCTACCAACCACTTAGCTTTAATCTATTTGAGGCAAGTTATTACAGCTGGTGGCAGCGGAAGCCACTAGCCCAGGACTATAGTTCACCGTGCAGTTCCTGAGTTAATCATCGATAGAACCCAGCGCCTAGCTGACGAAGGCACCCAGTCGCTAAGAGAAACCCAGCGCCTAGCTGACGAAGGCACCCAGCCGCCAAGAGAAACCCAGCGCCTAGCTGACGAAGGCACCCAGCCATAACCGGAGATACAACGCCTAACCGACGAAAGGCCACCCAGCCGCAACCTGCCCGTAGCACCCAACACCCTCCGACGGAAAGATGCCCCAAGAGAGATGCAGACGACGGAAATAGGTAAGCTCATTCATTCTAAATTTTGAGTGGCTCTGTTTCATAATTATTGCACAAAAGTAAATTCAGTAACGAAATTTATGTACTATGTTTCTATACTTTTATTATTTTAATCTAGAATTAAGAAATTAGTAAAAAGTATTGCAAAAAAAAAAAATTCTTCTTTTTTTAATGATAAAAACATTAAATGTTAAATGCATTTTTTCCGGACAAAACGGAACAAATTAGAAAGTTTTGAAAAAAAAAGAGTGTGTACAACTCTTGTAAAATTGTAAACTCTTGTACAATTGTAAAACTTTTTTTTAGCAGCATAAATGTTATGAGGTTAGTCATAAATTTAAATTTCCTTTAAAGGCTTCTAAACAGAGAGGGATATTGTTACCTGTTGATCTAAAATTATTTATGTTTACATTTTTAAAGTGTAGTTTTCGAAAAATCTGAATGCTAAAACTGGCAATATTTTTCTAGAGTTAGAAATAAGTACAGGTACTTGTATTGTGGTCGGTTGAAAAAAAAAAAAAGTGTTGAATCGGTAAATTGTGTACTTTTCATGTATATACTTTTCATTTCATTCTCATTTACTATGTTTAAATTGTGTAGTAAAGTGTATGTATAGAATTAACATTGCATATATGCTAGGGTAATTTTATAGGTTGTTAGGAAATAAATAGAAATTTCGGTTAGGGCAACTCAGTCTAAAAATGACAATCATTACTGATTTAAAGCAATGTAGAAAAATCGATTTGCAAATGTTAGCAGACGAGTTGGGAATTGATATTGATAAGAGTGATAAAATAGCTGTAATCATACAGAAAATTGAATCAGCTGCAGATTATGATAAAGAGCTTACTTTATCGCAGGCTAATTATATTGTACAAGATAGGGAGGCTAACACAGCCGCACAAAAGGAACAGGAAAAATTAGAGGCAGAAAGAGAAAGGGCGGCGCGGGGCAGCGAAGAAAAACAGAGAGAAAGGGAATTTCAATTAGAGCAATTGAGATTAACTCAAAATGCGAATAGACGTGAATCTACGTCAAGTAGCGGATCTGAGAGGAGTCAGAAACCCCCTTTAAAAGCGTTAATGCACAAATTCGATCCAGAACGATCAGATATTACTCTGTTTTTAAACCTCTTTGAACGGCAATCCTCTCGAGCAGGCATAGAAACAGAAGAGCTTGTGACTCATCTTTTATCGCTGCTCCCGGCAGATATTGCAGAATTAATTTTGCGAGAGCCCACAGAAAAAATCGACGATTTCGCGCACGTGAAATCAATTTTGTTAGCACGCTTTCGGCTAAGTCCTGAAGCGTATCGCCAAAAATTTACAAGGCATTCTCGGATACCAGGCACCCCTTGGAAGGATATTATTTTCGAGCTAAATAGTTATCTAGAAGGATGGTTAACCGGACTAGAAATTTCAAATTTCGAAGACTTAAAGAAATTATTGGTAACAGACCAAATTAAGCGCCGTACGCCGACTGAATATAAAGAGCATTTTATTGACTCTTGGGCAAATTTCAAAGACCCGTTAGTTCTAGTTAAGTGTTTAGACGAGTTTGAGGCAGTCAAAGGACCCTCGAAAAAAATCTGGAACCAGAGAAATTTTCCCATAAAATCAGAAAAACCGAGACTCGAAGATAAACCGCGTGTTCAGAAATCGACCGAAACTAAAACGAATTGGAGAGACAAGGATCCCGATAAAGAAAGAAACCGTGTTTTTGAGCAAAAGAGAACAAACAAATGTTTTATTTGCGGAAGTTCTTCGCACTATCGTGCCCAGTGCCCGGAAAAACACAAAAGGGAAAGTAACGCCACGTCTGTAGGGCATTTAAATAAAAATCAAGAATTTGAAAAAGGTTTTTCGCCATATTTAAGTAAGGCTCGTATTAACGGGGAGGAAATTACGGTATTACGAGATTCTGGTACGTGTGTCGATGTTATTTCCAGTAAATTTATAAACCACAGTCAATTAGATGGGGAATTTATGTTGATAAAACAACCACTCTTAAATGATGTTCGCTGTTTGCCCACCGCTAATATAACGCTTGAAATTGACGAAATAGGAAGTATCTCGACGAAGGCTATAGTAACTGATAGAGACGTAGATATGTCCTATTATATACTAGGGAATGATACACAGAAGCTCATCGATGAGAGAAAAAAACGCGAAATCAAAACATTGAACGCAGTAATGACGCGCGCGCAGGCGAAAAAAGCGAAACTTGCTCCGGGAGTGACGGAGGCGAACAAGAAACCGAAACTAACTCTAGGGAAGGGGAAAACGATTTTACGGAACAGGCAGATCCGGAAAGGTCAGATAACGAGTTTTTACCGATAGCAGGGGAAGACTCAGGGACCGGCTTGTCGAGAATTAAAAGGGCAGAATTCATAACCGAACAAGAGACGGATTCCTCGCTACGAGACATTCGCGAAAAAGCAAAACAAAAGAAATCAAATTTCGAAATTCAAGAGAATTTAGTAATGAGGAAAGTAACGGATCATCACGGATTCGAAAGAAAACAGTTAGTTGTCCCAACTAAGTACAGGGAAGCGATACTTAGTGCTTGTCACGAAGGTATAGCGGCTCACATGGGCCAATCAAAAACAAAAGATAAAATATTGAGATATTTTTTCTGGCCTAATATTATTAGGGAAATCGAGGATTTTGTCAAGTCATGCCATGCTTGCCAGGTAGTGGGAAAAGCGGGGGAAACTAAGAAAGCCCCATTAAAATTAGTTCCCATAATTTCAGAAGTATTTTCAAAATTATCGTGCGATCTAGTAGGCCCCTTACCGACGTCAAAAAAAGGGAATAAATATTTACTCACAGCAATATGTGTTTATTCACGTTATCCAGAAGCAATACCGATACCAGATATGCTCTCGGAAACGATCATTGAAGCGATGATCATGATTTTTAGTAGACTTGGTTACCCGTCTAGCATACAAACGGACCTTGGGAGGAGTTTCACTTCGAATTTAACGACAGCTTTCCTAAAAAGGTTTGGGGTAAAACTAAACCATTCAAGTGTATGTCACCCCTCCTCAAACGTTATCGAGAGATGGCACAGGTCAGTGAAAAGGCTTTTAAAAGTGCTATGCGTGGAAAACGGTAGTGACTGGGAAGCTAATCTGCCCCATGCGCTTTTAACTCTTAGGACGGTAACGCATGATTCTACAGGTTTTAGCCCAGCAGAGCTAGTTCATGGAAGAAATCTCCGTACTCCGGAAACCCTACTTTTCGAACAATGGACGGGAGAAAATGACGAGCATGAATTAGTTACTGAGTACGTCTTCAAACTTATCAACCGACTGAAACGCTGTCAGGAGCTAGCGGTCGAAAACATGACAATTACTAGAGATAAACGGAAAATGTGGTATGATAGAAATGCTAAAGAACGAAAATTTCAACCAGGAGACGAAGTGTTAGTTTTAGCAACTAACAAGAAAAACAAAATGTCTGTAGGTCGGATAGGCCCCGGTAGAGTAGAGTCTAAAATTTCTGAGACGAATTATATTGTGAGTATACCAGGGAGAAGAGAGAAATCGCAAATCTATCATGTAAATCTATTAAAACCCTACATCACTAGGGTAGGTAAAATAAACATTCTGACAAGAGAATTTAATGAGACAGATGAATCTCAGGATTTGGAGATAGCTTTCCCATTAGCAGATTCAAATAGTTATGACTTTGACGAAGTTATCAAACAAAGTGCGTTAAACGAGCGGTGCACAGCAGGGGAAATTCAAATGTTAAAACAGGTATTAGACGAATACAGGGAAGTTTTTTCGAATGACCCGGGCTTAACGGACCTGACTATTCATGATATTGAGCTAACTGAGGAAAAACCGGTGAGAATTAGACCGTATAGGGTATCTCCTAGACAGAATGAAATACTGAAAAAAGAAATAAAGCGCATGCTTGAATTAAATATAATTAAGGAAGGGGAGTCTGATTATAATTCTCCCATGATTTTAGTCGAAACTCCGGGGAGGGAACCTCGGCCATGCATTGATTATCGCCGTTTGAATGCGATAACAAAAACAGAATTTTTTCCGCTTCCGAATATTGAAGAAAGGGTCGAAAAGGTGGCGGCGGCAAAATATATTTCTGTATTAGACCTGACCAAAGGATACTGGCAGATACCCATGACACCAAAAGCACAAAAATTAGCCGCTTTTGTCACTAGCTTCGGTAGCTACTTACCAAAGGCAATGCCTTTCGGTTTGTCCAACGCTAGCTATAGGTTTTCCAAATTTATGTCTAAATTACTAAATGGGTTGGAAGAATTTTGTCTTCCATATTTAGATGACATGGCCATTTTTTCAGATAGCTGGGAAGACCATATTCAGCATCTAAACACGGTACTAAATCGAATTAAAGAGGCGAAACTTACCGTTAAAATTTCGAAATGCAGATTCGCACAAAAAACGGTTAAATATCTGGGACACATAGTAGGGGAAGGAAAAAGGAAACCAGCAGAAGCCAAAATCCGCGCCATAACGGAACTCCCAGACCCCAAAAATAAAACAGAAATTAGAAGATGCCTCGGCATGGCAGGGTATTACTCCCGTTATATAGAAAATTATGCGACCATCGTAGAACCGCTCACACGAGCATTAAAAGGAAAAAACAAAAAACAAAAAATCATATGGACCGATGAAATGAAAGAGGCTTTCGAAACCTTAAAATCTAAACTCACCCAAAAACCCATCCTATATGCGCCAAATTATAATCTAGAATTTGTAGTTCAGACGGACGCGTCAGATAAAGGGATAGGGGTAGTTTTAGCACAAAGACAGGGCTCAGAAGAGCATCCCATTATATATTTGAGCAGAAAATTTTCGGAACAAGAGAAAAGTTATAGCGCCACAGAGAAAGAATGTGCAGCTATAATTTTTGCCATAAAAAAATTACGTCACTACATTGATGGACAGGAGTTCAGTATCGAAACCGATCACAATCCTTTAGTGTTCCTGAAAAACAATGCAGGTAACAATTCCAGGTTGTTAAGATGGTCCTTATCGCTGCAACCGTTCCTGTATGCCATAAAACACAGAGCGGGCAAGGATATACCGCACGTTGATTGTCTGAGCAGGGCAATAAAATGAAAAAAAAAAAAAGCTAAATTTTTTTTTTTTCTCTCTCACATTTGTAAATAGTTTTCTTTTATTGTATATATAAGGTTTTCTTAATGTGTTTATACTAGTTTCAACACCTTTAAATTATTAAAGTTCTCCAAACAAAGCAAAGTTGTTAAAAGAGTTTGAAAATGTTTTTTAAAGTGTCTTTTTAGAATTGTTAAAATTTTATTTTGAGTGCAAGGAGCCACCCAAAAGGAATGAGCTAACCATGTTCTGCTTTTTAGATTTCACGCCTTTCAGACGTTAAATCATCTTAGAGGCGGGGGTAGTTGTGATAATTTAGATTTATCACAGGCTTTTAAAGACATTTTTTCTGAAAAGAAATTTCACTATGGAACTGAAAACACAAAATGGCTTTCATTCTCAAAATGAAAAGAGCGGCGATCTAAAAGGATCGCTAGATCATCATCGATCAGCGGAAAAGACAGGCGGGCGACACTAACTTGAATAGGGGACCACACGAGTTGCACCTTTGATAGCACGCCGACGCAGAAATGAAAGCGAAAGAGTCCAGACGTCCAGACACATTGTCGCCATGGGTGTGTATTTTCAGGTACGAATGAGAAGACGATGTTACGAATCTCTTAATGAGAAAAGATCATTAAGGTTGATGATTGGTTCGTGACCTTTAGGGGAGGTCTTGGCTGAGACGAAAAAGAGGAAGCCAAGGTTTTTTGAAGGATTCGGATCTCGGAGGGAGAAGAAGGGAGAACAGAGCTCAGGGCTCGGATTTGTTCTCTGAGAAAAGTGGATCAGCTCGGATCGAGAGCTGTAGAGGGTGACGTCACCCAAGTGAGCCGGAAGAGAAGGACTCTCGCTAGGAGAGTGCCGGTGTCAAGTCTCATCTTCGATGTTTTGAGAACGCCGTGTTGCAAATTGGTAGAAACTTTACGTGATTTATAAATCGAACATTCTCTGGACTGAAAGAGAACAGAACTTTGGACTTGGAGCTGGTGGATTAAGATCCTACGTGTTCTAAATTAATTTATGCTGTATATATAATTCAATACAGAGAGCCATTTTTATTGTTACCAATAAATAATTGATTCTCCATTAAATTGCCTGGATTATTTGCCGAGCGGCACTTACGCTACCAACCACTTAGCTTTAATCTATTTGAGGCAAGTTATTACACACTCTTGTGCCTTTATAAGCAATAAATTTTACACCAATGACAAAATATGAATGATGGTTAATAAACTTTCTTGCCAAATTCTTTCAGGAAACAAAAGAGTAATAAAATTGTCTTATTTGTTACGGTTAAAAAAATTTGCATTTATTAACTGAACTTCGAAAATACTTGGAAAGAAAAGTTATGAAAGATAAAAATCAAAACAAACGTCAATGTATCCATTTTTTAAACTCTGCAGTAATTAACTCTTGTTTTGATACTTAAAGTTATACTTTTTTCCTAATGTGAAAAATAAATTTTAGTAACATTATTACCTTTTTTCAGGAGTTAAAATCTAAATTTAAATATGAGCTCCATTAATTGACCACCTCTTTTTATTGAAATGGAACGTGTTTGCTTTAGGAAGGTTTTACTGTACCTCAAAATGCAGAAAGAACAAAGACAAAAGCATAGAAAATATTGAAAAGTTGTATGTTTTAAGAATAAGTCGGCGATAATAGTGATCAACAAGTCGATGTGAACTGATGAGGTCGTGATTAAGAAAATAGGTTAAAATAAGCAGATTTCGTCTACTTTAAATATTTTAAAAAGCCACATGAAAACATCCGCTCGCTAATTTTATAAAAATATGGTAGATTTTTAAATATTTCGTTTGCATTTCAATGTTTTTAAAGATTTTTTGGAGGGCAGGAGGGGCAATTCAGGCCCTTATTACAGCATGGGCAAATCGGGACCATGGGTCCCGAAACTAAACGGGCCCCCGAATCCCTACATTAAATTATAAAATATTTCCTTTTATTCCCAATTCCAGCTCTTCCATATGTTGAAGTTATTAAATTCATCTTAAAGTAATATAACTAATTACTAAAGTTACATAAAAGAGTTTTGTTCTGCACTAAGATAAAAAAAAGGATGTACTTTTATTAATTAAGTTATTTGTTTTAGAATTGTCAGAACTGAGAATTTTCTTCTAATACAAGGTGCGAAAATATGTTTATGCACTACACATACATACGAGTGATCACCAGAATATTTGAATAAAGTTCGATGATTCGAAAGGGGCTTCCTAATTTATCTTTGTCCAGGGCCCCAACTAATCATAATCAGGCCCTGGGGCAATTAAATAACTGAGGCCGATCTATATCCTGTGCAAAAAAAATTAAAACATTTAATTACATGTGAGACATTAAAATTTTCTCTCAGGATTATTATTAACGAGAAGATGCTTACGCATGAGTAAGTATAACTCTTTATATACAGGGTGTTCGTAAACTGATTTTATCAAAAAAAAAAGGGTGATGGAGACACAAATTGTCGGGGAATCTTCGAAAGAATATAACGAATCCTGCTTTTTAGATAAATTCGTCGAAATGCATATTCAAACACCTTTTATTATGTAAAATTAAGTTTAAAGAACTAGAGAGCAAGAAAATTAAAAATTCGAAACTTGACCTGTATTATTCCTGTTTTGTGTTATCACCATTTCCGATGTGTAACATTGACCTTAATTAATCACAAAATTCTGCGATTACATGATGCCAAGATCAGACGAAATTATTTCCAGAGCGATACCAAAATAGAGGAGTATACAGTTGTAGAGAGTTCTGCATATGAATACACAAGGATATATTTAAAATAAAAATTCCTTTGCTGTAAAAAAGAACATGCTTTAAGTTTTGCAAGCAACATATTAAGGGAGCTGGTTAGTCAGCTTCGGAATTCTCTGCGAATTGTTAACTCTATGGACGTTTGATGCATTCATATACATTTAAAATATCTCTTGGTGATATTAATATTTTTAACTTTTTTTGTGTGCTTTTCTGAAAAGGATATCCCTTTTTTTCTTAGCTCTCAAAATATTTCTAAAATCCTTTGCTGAATTTAATATTCTATGCGTTAAAAGCGTACGAACTATGAGTAAAATTTTAAAACTTCATATGGAATCAAGTATACACTTTAGAAAAATTTTGAGAACTAAGAAAAACTGACGTCTTTTAAGAAGTGTATACAAAGATTAAAGGTTAAGAATATAAATTTCCCAAAGAGATGTTTTAAATGATGCAAATGCTTCAAACGTCCATAGACTTTATATTAGGGAGGGGAATACGGAAACTCCGTGAAATAACATATGCGGATATTGGAGGGGGCGGGCGGAATTGACTGGGGGATACATCAATTCTCTGGATACATCACAACCGTAATCAATCTGTCAAACCGAATCAAGTTTTGTTTATTTACTGAAATTTAATTAAAATTTCATATTTTTTTCAATTAGAAATTAATCTCTACGACTTGACATGGAATACACATAGAATTGAACACACAAAAGAAAAAATTGCAAAAATTAATGAATTAGAGAAGGTTTTAACTGCAGTGTTGCCTATACATAGAGGAATTTTTCATTATATTTCCCCCTCAAAATAGATGATTTTTTCCATATCAAGGCTATGAAAGCCAGTGTTGAATTAGGACACTTTTCTCCGGGAGCAGGGCCGTAGCTAAAGGGACGCTATGGGTGGCTCAGCGCCCCCTCCCCCTAAAACATTTTGAGCCGCCCCTGGAAAAGATTCGAAGACCACTAAATAAATTTATGCTCCGAAAATCCAAATGAAATTCTGTTCAAAAATCTAATTTAGTTTTGAAGACCTTTCACAGTTTTGCAGAACTACTATATTGTAACTAAAATAAGTGTTTCAACACTCGCTCATCTTATTTGCTCATATGAAGCTTACACGATATTTAATATTACTCTAGTTACACAGTCGAAATTTTTTTATTATATTCTTTTCAGCATAAAATGAGGTTATTACAACAGTTTGAGAAACATAATTATAATGTGAATATGGTCTATTTTATCTTTCTGCGTCACACAGAGAGAGAGAGAGAGTAAGAGAGAGAATATGAGCCCCCCCCCCCCCCCCCCTATTACTCACTTCAAGCTATGGCCCTGTCCGGAAAGGAGATTTTTAAATCCGATTCCGGGGTGGATATTATAAAGTTCCAGGGGAAAAATTGCACCTGACCGTTGAAAACACAAAATCGAAAATCTTTCAGGGGGGGAGAGTTACTTCATTGCTCCGTGGGGGGGAATGCCCCCTCCCACAGGTTACCCCCTGAATTCAATACTGATAAAAGCCTAATTCTTTAACACAGGAATGGATTTAGAAGTCCGGATAAAAACGTCTTCACTCACAAAAAAAAGGTTTTTTCATGCAGATTTTGAGCTTTCTGCTTTATTAATTTAAAATTCATACCTAGCTTTTCCTACCTTCTCCTACCCCGAACAGCAGAGCTTACACATAGAGTAAGCAATCTAATAAAAATAGTAAAATTATTAGAACCTAATTTCGACTTAATGTCATTTTTTAAAATTTCATTCTGTAAACGTCCTTATTACCCATATGGCAGGATATAAACCAAAAAACTAGTCGTTAGGGGCCTCCGTAATACTTGCCCATCATCGATATGCATAATATATGAAAATAAAACCTATGCGGACTATTTATAAAACGCATTGCAATTCCAAAACAAAATTTAAACGTATATTTATTAAATATTTAAATGCACATAATAATGCTCTATTAATGAATTGCTGACGAACCAATTTCGACAAATTATATAGAACGCGAAGCTACTCAAGTAGTACCTAATTATGTAAAAGAAAGAATCATCCTTATAACTCTGAAATTAATAATTATATTAAATAACAGTTTAATGCGTCGGATTAAGCGTCTTATTTTCAATTAAAAGGTATCTTTGTATTAAAATTTAAATGAAATACAGGTTCATGAAAAATCAATGAATGTTCAACCAATGAAAACATAATTACAAATATCTCGGCAACTAATAATCCGATCGACTTCGTTTTTTATTCAAAATTTGTGTTATTTCATTGTCTTTTACGTCCACTCCTTTAAATAAAAAAAAATTCGAAAATTTTTATGTACCTTTGATCATAACAAATTTTTCGAGAGTTCGAAAAAAATAGTTCCGGATAATCGAGGTTACTGATATTAAATAAGCTTCGTCCTATTCTTACATACTAAGTAGATAGAAAATTTAAAGTCTCTATCTCAATTTGTTCGGGAGATAGAGTGTTTACAGACACAGAGACAGATAAACACAAACGGCAATTTTTTTTTCTAAAAATAAGTTCTTTTGAATCTCTAGTATCTGAAACGTGCAAATCCATCAAAAAAAATTTCGATTTTCAAAACTATTGCAAGACGTATACTACGTATGATGGGTAAGTAACAAAGTGCAAAAAGGAATTAGATCTGTATAATCAGGATTTTATTAAATTCAGTTAAAATCCGCATTCCTCCCCCCACCCCCTCTCTCTCCCCTTGTGTGTATGTATGAAAGAAAGAAAAAAATATGAGATAAGGAAATTTTGATTTAGATTAGATTAAATAAAAAGAAAATTCGAGATAATAGTTGCAATTATATAATCTATTTTACGGAACGGTGTGGCCTTTGGAGACGAAATTATGGAGAGAGTTCTGCCATCTGGTGCTATAAAAAGGAACTTTTCCTAAACAAACGAAGTTAATCACTCAATAGAGTTGATCGCTAGAAAACATAAGAAACCGAAGAAATCATTTGATTACATTCTCGAAAAAAAAAAAAAAAAAAAAAAAAAAAAAAAAAAAAATAGAAATTTTAGCGAGAGTAAAATGAAAATACAACTTTTTAAAAAACAAAGATGCATATAGATCAAATTATAGCATGATGTTTATGTGTTTTATTATAGTAAATAAAAATGTTCTCTATACTTAAAGAATCTTATTCTACATATTTATTGCGTATTGTGATACCCAAGCTTGTAATTGGATGTTTTGTGTAGCAGTTCAAAAACTTTTGGCAGGGACTTAAATAGCGATCCTTTTTTTTTTTTTTTTTTTTTTTTTTTTTTTTAAATAGAGACAATTTATATAAAAATTGATTAAAAATCGATTTTTCTATTTTAACCCTTTCGGGCCTTGTGTATTTTTAACAGTACATGTCTTTAACCGAGTACTATTTTGTTTTAATACATACTTTTGTAATTATTTACATGTAGTATTGTTAGTATGTGTCTGAGCAAGGCAGTAGCGAGAAAAATTATCGTAGGGGGGATTTGGGATAATGATTTTATTCTTGTCTGATTATTGATTTTTAAAAAATAAGTGGCCCCAGTAGCTTACATTGGAATCGCTAAATTCATTGAAATTTTAAATAATTTTCATTGCATTAAAAAAAGGGGGACTAAACAAGTGTGATTATCAGTATCGGGATATTGTAGTTATTTAATTTTGATTATTTTAACATTCGGCTTTTCCCATTCCAGAAAACTCAAAAAACTTCTTAGAAATCGTATTTATTTTTTTCCAACTTACCAACAAAATAAAACAATAAAGATGTCATTTTTTAAATCTTGACCATGTTAATTGAAAGTTAATGTCATATTTATAGTCACCCTGATAAAAATTTCGGAGGGGGATCAAACCCTGGTAATCCCCCATTGGCTAACGGCCTTGTGTCTAAGCATTTACTATATGGCTTCATAAACGCGCAAGCATTCAGTAATGAGAATAATAAATATTTGCCTAATCCTCTTTGAACCGTTTGCAATTCTTTTGTTTTAAACATATGTTTCACATAAATATAAAATACAGTAAAACTTCCATAACTGACACCTTTATTTAACGGACAGTTTTCCAATCCCCACTCCCAAAACCTAAATTTTGTATGTTTAACCTCTGAATAGCGAACAGCAATTTTCGCGGTAAAGCTTGAAAATTATTCTTTAATAAGGAAAAAAATGTAAAAAGTCTTTAAATTTATCAAGGTAGTGTGTACAAATTTTGTGATCAGATAAATTTAGAGGGTGCGCTGAGGAAAATCTCCCCTCTCACTCCAATCTTGAATTCAGAAGTATCCAAGGGTTGACATTTCCCCAGAGACCAGAGCATTGAACCCCCCCCCCCTCCCCGGAAGATTTGAGATTGCATACTTTTAATTGTCAAAGAGTGCAATCCCCTTCTTCCGTGCAATTTTATAATGTCAAACTAAGAGCCACAGAAATCCCTCCCGGAGAAAAATGAGAGTTCAACACTGCCCATGTCTTAGAAAGAAAATTTTCCTCCTTGAAAGATTTAGGATGTATAAATTTCTTAATCCGCAGAATTCCATAACACATACATCATTTTCTCTTCCGTTTTAAATGCGCGTAAGATAACTTCAATTTTTTTCGCAATAATTTTATTTTCTGATTAATAATATAACAGAAGTAAGTTTTGGGACATATAAAATTCAATTAATGAGACTTTAATCATTTCTTAGAAATTTTTAAATCCTTCAGTTTTTCCCAATAACGGACACCTCCGAATAGCGGACGATTTTCGTGCTCCTGAGGTGTCCGTTATTTAGAGGTTTTACTGTATAATGACGGAATGAAATTTTCGCCTTGTTTTTAGCATAAAATGTATAATATGTACTTAAAAATCTCCAGGTTTATTTAAAAGGCAATTAAAACAATCAACTATTAGATGTTAACAAAACCCATCTTACTTAGGATGGTTTGGAATTGTTAAGATGGGCAAACATGACAAGTTTTCATGGAATTAGCCTTGGTTAATTCCATGAAAAATTGTCATGATTCTCAAATACAACGATTTTTGGCTACCAGTATTTTAGAAAGGGAAAATGTAACTTATTTTATCGGAGATATCTCACCAGTTGAATGTGAAGCAAACTTTTCAAAAATAACGGTGGCCAAAAAAGAATAGCGATTTTTAGCTGTGGAAATATAGGTTTTCATGGAATAACCTATGAAGATGTGTTAGATTTCATTGTTTTACACTACATTTATCATTAAAAAAATTTAAGAGTATTCTCAAATCAAAAAGGGCAACTTTTGACATATTTTTGTTTGAAAATACCTGAAATTTGCAGGTGTTATTGCTCAGAAACTAATCGCATTAATTTTTCTGAAGGTGTTTTTTTTGGGGGGGAAGGGGGGGGGGAACGAATAGATATTTCAGAACAAATTGTCAAAAATTACGCTTTGAATATCAATTTCAGACGAAAGCAGAAAAAACAGTCAACGAAAGGGAGAAAAAGGTTTGATCACATGATCAAAATAGTTTATAATTCGGTAGGTAATTTATCATAAAATGGAAAACAGTTCAATTCAAAAGCGCCTCTATAGCCAGACTTCAATTTTATATCTTTCCGTTAAAAAATGAATTTGTAAATGTGCCAAATTAAGCCCTTTTAATTTCAAAATTGAGTAATAATATTTAAAAATCCTATTTTCATAGATAGGATACACGCCATAAAATATAAAATTTTAGTTGAAAATTGGAAATTTTATTTTTTACTATTTTTTCCACTATTAGATATATTATTTCAAATAATTTTTTTTTATAAAAATATAAAAAATCGTGCAGTAAAAAGTTAAAAATTGCTTTTTTTTCAGTTCAAATAAAAAACCAAATGAGCGTAAAATTCTCAAAATTCGACCTAAAATCGCCATTTATTTAAGATTGAGTTTAATTTTGTTATTAATTTAAGTCTTAATTTAAATAATGTGTTAGAGATAAATGATTTCCTTAATTATAAACAATACTATCGTTTAAGTAATGTAATCTCCAGAAAACTATCCATCATCAAGTCATTGGATTTTCCGAAACAAGAACTTTTCCCCTCTACTTGCGTCATGGATGTTTCTGTAACAGTTGGTTGGTTATGTCTGTTTATGACGGCCAATTATCAACACAAGGGATATAGGCCTTAATAGGGGGGGGGGGATGGGTCTATCTAAGAAAACCTAACTCTTATTTAAGCAAAGAAATCCAAGGTTCCAAGAAAACACCGCACGTAAAACTCCGAACGATTAGGCCGACTGGCGCGATTGGGTTCGAAACTGGAACCTCCCATCTACCAGCTTCCAGAGCAGTACTTCTCGGCCACTGTTAGGGCTGTATGTTATGAAATATCAAAAGGGACTTATTAACGATAAATTCCTCTTTCGTTAGTCTCTATACAAGATCTTAAAACATGAAAGAACATTTTTCTGCATTTAATCTGTCCATAATTCTTTTACGTAAGCACATTTTATTTTAATCTAATTTAACATTTTCTTTTGATAAAAAATTTTTAGTTTCAGATATTCCCCATTCTCCTAATTTCATGTTGATTTATTTATTTATTTTTCATATTGCACGGATACAGAAAAATTATCAGCTGTAAGATTTAGCAATGGCCAATCAAGGTAAGAGAATTTGTTTTAGTGCCTAATTTTAAAATACCTTTTACATGATTTAAAAAGACAAGCTGAAAGAAAAAGAAAAAACGCTGTTCACAAATTCGGCCCCACCAGTGGCCGCGAGGTTCTGACCTCCAAACTGGTAGACGGTAGGTGCTGGGTTCGAACCCAATCGCGACCGTCGGCCTAGCCGTTCGAAGTTTTCCGTGGTTTTCTTCGAACCTTGCGTAAATACGAGTTAAATTCCCTTAGAAAGACCCCCACGGAGGGCAACCCACCCGATAGGGCCTATATCCCATAGCTTAGATAATCGGCCGACAAAAATACACCTATACCTGTTCACAAATTCCAATGCAGGGCAATTCAAGATGAATATAGAGAATATAAACGGCTAGGACTATTTAATCGAAAAGAATTTATCGATAATAATTACATAGAATTTAAAAGGAAGTAGAAAATTTTACTTACACGATTTGTAATTCTATATTATACCCCTCGGTCACATGGACGATATCAAAATCTCCTTTTAGTCCAAACATCCATAATACCATATGTGTATGTTGTTAAGATTTGGAGGTGCTTGACTATACCGCTGACGAAATCTTTGCTACACTGATGACACATTCTAACATAGAGAATGCTCCAAAATGCCAATAACACAGGCAGATAGTAACTAGGCAGTAATTGACACCCACGCTAAATAAATACTTAACAAGTTTTAAACCTAAATCAGTATTTTGTTGTAAGTGAAAAATATTTATCAAAACATTCAAACTGTAAAGAAAAAATTAAAATTGGGTATTCTATTTTTTAATAAAAACCTACAGTGTATGCTTAACAAATAAAAAAAGTTGGAAATTGCACATGAAGCGTAGCAAATAAGGTGCGTTCGTACGATAACGAAATTAAAAAAATATCACTCTCCTATATCAATCTCATAAAATTGTAAATAGTTAATTACAATTAAAATGCGCACCAAATAATGTTCTTCCTATACCATTATATAAAGGAGTACTTTTGTGTGGCCTTGTAAATCAATAACAAATGTTCTTTGCACCACAGATTATGCAAATTGTATATTATAAAATGTACTTTATAGATGCATATCAATTTTATCATGTTCGAATGAGTGTAACACCATTAAAATGCATTTGGAAAAAAAAAAAATCACATTGACCGTTAATGTAACGGGATACTTTTGATTGTCCTTGTATTTGAACTATGCATCCAATTTTGATAAAATTTGAAATAACTCGACAAAATTAGGTAATAATTATGTATTTTAAATTTCAAACGATTAAAATGCATTTGAAACTTTTTCCCCCAATGACCGCAATGTAACGGAATCTTTTTGATTGTCCCTGTATTGATCTATGCATCCGATTTTCATAAAATTTGAAATGACTCGACAAAATTATGTAATAATTATGTATTTTAAATTTCAAACGATTCGGTTGCGTAGTTTTTGCGTTGTTATATGCGGACACAGACAGACGGACGGATTGAACAGCAACTATAGGTGCTACGAATTTAGATAATTACGAACGCACCTAAAAAGTAACAATTTCTAAAAAGTGAGACACTCCTTTAAACACTATTTTTTTTAAAAAATATGATACATTTGATTTTTAGTCATGCTATTACTCGTTATGTTGAAAAGGAATGAACTAATCATTAAAATTATTTTCAACCTCAAAACTTTTTTAGTTTTCTTAATATTCTCAAATCGTAGGTGTCATTTATAAGCTAGAATATACAATAGATTATGTACATTGATGATGCAAAAGAGGGAAAATAAAACTTTCAGGGTATCACAAAATAAGGCCGTTTTATTTTAAAAAGTGGATCTTTCTTTTTGTCATGCAATTTCTTTCTCCAGAAAATAGCTGTCAGCATCTGGAGAACTGCAAGCAAACTCTATAAATTCTTATTCATCGAACAGAGTCGATTCTCCGACCTCCTAATGGACGTTTGTCTTCTTAATCGGCGACGTTCCCTCTAACTTGAAATTCATTTAGGCGAAGATAAAATACTCTGCTGCCTGAGAAAGACGCGTCTTGGCAAAATTCGCTTTATGGGAGTATTATTACGTTATCATTTCGTGCAGTTATTGTTGGGTAGAAGAATTGTGCTTGAATGTAGGCTGTTGTTTTGAAATTCTGCTTTTCATTCAAATGTATAATAAACTAGCAAAACCCGCGGTTTTGTCGCGTATAATTGTTGAAATATGCCAAGCAATATTTGTGTGACTAAGCCACATGACCAAGCCACAGTTTTACTAAACATCTTTCTTATGCTGCATTTGGCGAACATAATACAGAATAATTGAAAATGAATATAGCAGCTGTAACTATATTAAATCGAAAACAATTTATCAATAAAAACTACACAAAATGTAAAAAGGAAGTTCAAAATTGTGTTTACACAATTAATAAATATTCTATGTGACTCTCCTGGGTCACACGGACATCATCTAAACATTCCTTTTGTTCAAACATCCATATGATAACTATGAAAAATCCAGTTACTGGCACTGGTGCCAATTATGGCACTGGTGTGCTATAATTGGCATGGTTGCAAGTATGGTTATTATAGCAAGTATGGTTATTGGCACTGGTGCCAATAACCATAATTTTCACGAAAAATTTCAAATGAGGTATTTTGTGTGTTTTATTTACACTAATACTGTTTTAAATTATTTACCAGTTTTTTTTAAATTGAAATATAAAATTTTAATTATTGGCACCGGTGCCAAGTTATTATTATTGGGATGCCAATAACTATGTTGTTTCAGTGATTATTATGTCAAACTTTCAGTTAATATACCAATTCATTGTAATTTTTTTAATTTAAATATATTTCTCTTTTAAATATAAATAAATAAAATCATTTAATTCTATATAAAATATTTAAATATTCAATATAAAAACTTTTCAATGTCAAATAACAGAAAAACTTGAGATAATTTTCCTGGCGATGGATGATATCATGCCTTTGTAAAATTGCATCTATGTCTTTTAATTCTAGAAAAAAAATATTTAAGAGTAAATGTTGCTGTTGGGGAAAATGATTTAAGTTTCAACTTTTGATCTTTTGATTAAACTTCAAAATTGTTTCAACTTTTCTGAAACTGTTCAGAAAGTGAAAGTAACTTTATATAAAATATCTACGACCAAAACCGAAAAAATAATCAAGGAGCGATCTTGAGCGGGACCTCAGTATGAATAAAAAAAAAAAAAAAAATTAATGTCAAAATTTGAAAGAGTTATTAGAAGAATGCCTCCCCATAGGAATAGCATTATCTCGCGAGTGTCTTCGCGGGCAGAGACAGGACCCTTAATATAGATAACTTGTTTTTTTTAGCATAATTTTTAAACTTTTACTTATATACTCGGCGAGCCATTTTCTCGTTTCAAAAGATCAAATGTACGTGTTCAAGTTCTACGCCGAAACATATACAGGGTGAGTCATAAATATCGAAACAATAGGCTATCTCTCCTTAAATATTGCCCATAGACCCATACTTCCAATTGCAAAAATTCATAAAAAAAGGTGAAATTTTTGATAAGATAAGTTGCGACTTCATGGGGGGTCTAGTAGAAAAAATAGGAAAATTAAATTTTTATACGGCCCCCGTAGGATAAAATTTCCAATTAGAAAAATTTTCCTTATTCAGTCCTGAATAAGACACAAAAAGTTGCATCTTCTTATCTTTAAAACTCTCTAAGTTATAACCGTTTAAAAAATTTATCAGGTTTTAAGGGATTAGACACAAATTGAAATGTGCGCAATTCAAAAAACAAAGTTACATTAACAGTTCTAGGAAATGCGCAAAAATCTATTTTTTGTGTTCGAATTTAGATTTTTTTCTTTTTTTGTGATGATTAGTGTTATAGTTGGCTAAGAAAATCACATTCTAACATTTCTCATATAATTTATAAAAATTTCATGTTGTTAGTACTGGTTTAATTAAAAATGGGATAATTAAATATCGTAATAACTCGTAACATTATTTATCGGATTTCAGTTTCTTTCCATTTAATTAAAGATGAAAATCTTTAATTACATAATTGATTTTAGTTTTGTTCTAGAGTTTTGTTTTTTAATATTAATTTTAAAAATATTAAAAATATTTATTGAAAAAGTAATATAACTTTAAAAAAATCATATTTTCAAAAGTAAATATTTTTTCAAATTTGCCGAAAGAAAACTAATGTAAAAATAAAAATAAAAAAAGACGTGTTTCAAGTCCTTTTTTCTTTAAAAATTCGTACCATTTAATTATTTAAAGACAAGAATTATTTGGGGGAAAATTCATTATGCAGAAAAACGAAGTGTACTGTTTATCTCATTTATTTAAAAGAATGCTTTTTCTAAGATGCAGATTAAGTCTTTTTTATAAATTTAGCTCTCACAACTTCAGGCTTTTTATCGTCCTGAAGAGGCTGTTAAAAAATCTGTATTTTTTCTGTATACCGGGCCCAGGCCGGGCCAGGACCGAGAGGTTTCTTTTTTCTGAAGACATGCCAGGCCGGACCTAACGTACTTTTCATAAAGGAGGAGACTGCTATCTTCTTTCTAGGTGTACATTGGACGAAATTTTCAATCCCGGTCTCGACAAAACCCGTATTAAACTTAATACGTGCTTAAAATAAATAAAATTCGGCTCAATCGAATTTTTTTCAAAAAATCCATAGATTTAAATTTTTACAAAATAAATAAATAAATTTTTTTAAAGAATAGTATATTCAAAGGCTGAAAAATTAAATACAATAAAACCAGTGAAAAAAGTCTGCCTATGACGGAATTCTTTCTTAAACGGAAAATATGTTGATCCATGCAAAATAAATACAATGATAGCCGAGGAAAAGATTAATCTCTAATTATAGCTCCTAGGGAGGGCATCCTTCTATAAAGTATTTTTTCTTTTCCATGTGATTCCGTCTTAAAAGGTTTTACTGTATAACATTTTTCAAAGTCTCCAACGCATTGGATGCGTTGGAGATTAACGATGTTAAGATATAAGTGATACATTTATACATAAATAGAGATTCATTGATTAAATATAAATATTATAGCCTTTTTCACTTCTTTAATAATAAAAAGCATAAATATAAAAACTAAAAGCTATAAAAAAATTTTTTGGTCAGAAATCTTCCATACAAAAAAATTTTTCCCACACCGAAGTAAAAAACTGTGTAGAAATTTGCGGCGGAACCGGGCTATGATTTAAACTATTTTCCAGACCGGTCCGGGTTATGATTTTAACATTTTTTCAGGCCGGGCCGAACTTTTTCCCCTATGGATCGGTTTGGGACCGGATCAACGTATTTCGATCCATGCAGACCTCAAGTGCAGACTACCAACATATTTTGAAAAAAGTTTAGATTTAATTCAGTGCACTGCTTTGTTATGTCCAAATGAGAGGCACTGTCTTAAATCGATATTTAAAAATGGACAATATATGGATGACCCCTTACTTGCTTTGAAAATTAGGGAGGAATTCTTTGTTTCTAGGCATGGTAAAGTAGTGTAAGTCACGAATTTTGCAGAAATTCAGATTTTAATATCTCTGTCAGATTTTTAGATATTTAGATGAATCTTTTTTTGTTCATTTTAGGAATGGATAAGGAATAATTTCCTAATTGGGAATTTTGTCCTACGGGGGCCGTATAAAAATTTAATTTTCGTATTTTTTCAAATAGACCCCCCATGGAGTTGCAACTTATCTTATCTGAAACTTCATCTTTTTTAAGGAATTTTTGCAATTGGAAGTATGGGTCTAGGAGCAATATTTAAGGAGATAGCCTATTGTTTCGATATTTATGACTCACCCTGTATACGGTACAGGTTCGATACTTTACTGTATACTATTTTCGCCTAAATGACTGTCACCGTGTCATTTTCATTCCTACTACCATTAAGTTCAGGTATTCACATATAAGTACTCAAAAATGAAAGTTTAAATTTTCGATAAAATCTACAAATCTTTAATCAATTCAGCCTATAATCAAATATCATCACTCCACCAACAGCCGTACTTCAAAAATCAGAAGGAAAGAAAAGAGGCTATCGTCATATTGTGCAAAAATTTTGTAATAAAAGTAAAGCTTATATCTTAATACTTTATTAAAAGCTCTTGCATATTTCACGAATCAAAAAAGATTTTGTGAATATGGCAAAAAATATCGAATTTCCGTTTGAGAATAACTTTAAGTGGTAACTTATGTCCAAATATTAAAGGTTCATTCAAAAAATATTTTTTCACCTTCAAAAGCCAAAATTTTCCGCTAGATTTTCAGACTCATTTTTAAACGCAAAAATATCTTGAGGTGTTTTTTGTAGAGATGTATACGAGGCCGTGTGATTTCATTTTTCAATCAATTCATTAGAATTTGATTTATAAAACAATTATTTTTCTCCGTATGACCCTTTTTTTCGTTCCCAGATATTCCGCCTCGGAAAATTCCATTCAAAACGCCCATTTCGGCAGCATATTTTTGCAATATGTTCTGCAATAGTAGGGGAAAAATGGGGCTCCGGCCCCAGGAGGAGGAGCTGAGGAGCTGAGGAGGGAGGAGGGCTCCTCCTCCTCAAACCTCCTCCTCAAGCCTCCTCCTCACTCCTCCTCCACAACCCTCCTCCTCCTCCTAAACCCTCCTCCTCAATCCTCCTCATTCCTCAAGGTTGTCTTATAAGAGAAGGGGTTAAAAAGGGGGATTAAATTTTTTTCGTGAAATTTGAATATTTTATGCTATAAGAGAGGGGTAAAAGGGTGATTAATTTTTTAAGTATACTTCAGTACGAGCGGTTCTTTTGACTGTTGATTAAGAGATGAATGATTCATATTAAATTAAAAATAGTAATTAATTAAAAAGTAATTAAAAATAATAAGTGAAAAATAATGAAGGGACTTAGAATTTTTCGAGCGGTATTTTTTAGTCAAGTGTAGTACGTAGTGGAATTTAAGAAGTGAATAACAGCAATTAACGATAATTAGTAATTAATAAAAAAGTAATTAAAAATATTGAGTAAAAATAATGAAGGTAATAATTAAAAATGATAATTAAAAATAATGAGTAAAAAATAATGAAGGGAATTTTTCGGTGAACTTTAGTTTAAGGATTTATTTTTTGATTTGAAGCGGAAATTTTGGGGAGATTGATTTTTTTTTTTTTCACCGTGTTTTTAATAAGGGGTTAAGCGGATATTTTGGGGACACAGAATGTTTTTTCTGTACTATTGTACGAGTAGTTTTTAATTTTAATGTGGTGACTTAAAAATTTTCAGTTTGGTGTAATTTAAGAGTTTATTTTTTGATTTTAAGCAGAAATTTTGGGGAGATTGATTTTTTTTTTTTTTTTCCACTGTGTTCTTACATGATGAGTTAAGCGGGTATTTTGGGGGAAATTATTATTTTAGACTAATCATTCACGAAGGATATTTTGCAGATATAAATGTTTAATAGGGGGAGTTTAACTTTTTTGCAATGAGATTGACGTGCGCTCGTCGACCTAACCGTATGGAGTTTGTAATTTTCTTTGAATCATGTGTGCATACTGGCTTAGACTATCTTAGAAAGACTTCCACCACCTTTATCTCCACCAAGTCATAAATAACACATGCTGGTAATGGGAATTTGTGAATATTAACTTTAAACATTAATTTAATGAAGGAACTTTAAAATTATTTCGAGTACTATTTTTAGTTAACTATGTTATACACTTGATATTTTAGATTAGTTAAAAAATAACATTAAAATTTGAATGAGAAAATATGTTTCAAAATGGGATTTTACGTACTAACATTTATTTGCGCTCGTTGACCTAACCGTTCGGAATCTGTGATTTCCCTCGAATCATGTGTGAATAACTATTAGATTTCTTTAGAAAGACCTGAATAAGCTTCAACCATCATAAATAACGCATGTCTGTAACGGGAATTTGAACTTAATTATTTTAAATATTCATTTTAATGAGGTGACTTCGAAAACAATTTGTAGAACTTTTGAGCGGTAATAATTTTTATTGGGAAACTTAAAAGAATCTTGTGATTTTTTGGGGTCTAATTTTTAATTGCTGAATTGCAATCTGTATTCGCCTTTCTTTCGTGTGATTGTGTAGATGTTGATGAAAACTATTTCTGTTCCAATTAATGAAATTTAATAATTAAAATAATAAAGTGTTCCTCACCAGACACCCCTTTTTCAAAATTCGTGCATATTTTTTAACATAACAATGTGTTTAATATAAGTAATTTTTGTGTGTCCTTTCTTTTCTGAAAGAGTAAGCGATTTTTAACAGAAATATCTTTTGACGTGTGTAATTTTTCGTTGGCAGAACAATTTTCAAATAAATAAATTTTAATATTAATAGAATTTTTGACTTTCCGAAGAAAAAAAGGAACTTATTTTTAATGTTTTAATACTTGTCGGTTAAAAAAATTAAACTATATTTATTATTGAAATGAATTCATCTACATTAATTTAAAAACATATAATATTTATAACCAGTAACGCAGAACTTTTTCAAACCCTGTTAATGAGATTTTATAACAAAAGTGTTATTATATAATTGAATTACTGTTTTTAAAATGTGTTGTATGTATGTGCGTGTTTTGAATGTATCTGTATGTTGTACGTATGTATGTATGTGTGTGTGTGTTGCATAGTGTGTGTGTGTCGTGTGTATGTTGTATGTATATGTATGTGTGTGTGTGTTGTATGTATGTGCATGTTGTATGTATGTGTGTGTATGTATGTGTGTGTTGTATGTATGTGCATGTTGAATGTATGTGTATGTAATTTTTTTTGCCGATAGGTGTGATCTTTAGCTGAAAGTGACCTAGGGTCAAAACTTTCACCCAGGAATTGCCACGAGGAGGCAGATCACATGATTCCCGTATTGCACACATTCACATACATTATTTCGAGCGATATTTTTAGCGAAACATAATATGCAATTGAAGTTTTAGAATAATTAAAAAATAACTTTAAAATTTAAATGAAAGAATGTTTCAAAATGGAATTTTACGTACTAACATTTAATCGCGCTCGTCGGTTTTTACTGTTTGGAGGTCTGTTAATTTTCCTTTAACCTTGGAAAACCTTGCGTCAATAAGGATATTTCAGAAAGACCCCCACTTTGGGTACTCTTTTAAACTAATATTTGTAATGAGATGTGTTCGCGCGCGTCGGCCTAACTGTTTGGAGTATCAACATAAAATCAGCAAATTAATATAAAAAATTTCAAATAGTAAGAAAATGATTGATTAAAATCACCAAGTAAGAATAAAAATACTTCAAGCAATGAGAAAATAAATGTTTAAAATCAAAAATTTAACATTTAAAGGTTTTATCTTCAGATCTAAATAATTTGTGAAAAATGCTTTTAAATATTTTTAAAGCTGTATTGAAAATAATATTTTTCATACCTTAACATCAAAAAAAGTGTTAAATCCAAATCGATGAAGAGTTTAATAATTGTTTTCTCAAAGAGAGGATACTAAATTCGTTGCAATATATGTGTGTGTGTGTAAACATAAATGAATCATTCTTATCTGCTTATCTGATAGCGTTTTCCGAAAAGGGTTGAATCTCTGAATCATAACTGATAGGAACTGGGGTTGATGTGTTATCTTAATTAATCTTAATGAGTACTATATCTAATTAAAATTATTTGACTTGAAATAAAATAACGTCTGTTGAGCAATATCTTTTGAAAACTTAAGATTTAATTATTTAAATCAAATTAAAGGCTTTTTTTTATCTCATCGATTTATTTTAAATAAAACTAAAATATTTATATTTTTCTGTACTTTGTTAGCAAAATAAAGAGTCTATCACATTCATTTCGGCTTTAACTGTTTGAAAATTTAAATTAACCTATAATTAAAATGATTACATAAGGTTGAGTATGCGATCTTTTAAATGAAATCTAGTTAAAAACGGAACACGCATTCATATAAAACTTTAAATACTTATGGTGTTGTGTATAATGCAATGTATGTATTAAATATTAAATGAAAAATATGAATTAACAATAAATGAAAGACATTAACATTAATAAAATATTAATTAAACATTGCATTGATTAAAAACTTAATGAAAAATATTAATTTGGGAATACGCATCCTTATAAAACTTTAAACATTTATGCTTTTGGGTATAATATTATGGATGTATTAAATATTAAATGAAAAATATGAATTAACAATAAATAAAAAATATTAATTAACATTAATAAAATATTAATTAAACATTATGTTAATTAAAATATAGATTAAAAATTTAATGAAAAATATTAATTTCTCATGTAATTAAAATAACACTTTATAAATTAATGAATTAATAATAAATGAAACATGTTCATTCGAAACAACTTGAGAAATACTAATTTGTAATGAAATTAGAAAATACCAATTAATTAAATATTAATTAAAAATTAAATGAAAACTATTTATGAGAGACACATTGAAAAATATTCTCACCTTAAACTTTCATTCGTCAATCCTTAAATCCAACCTTCATCGTTGCTTACCTGTTAGGAAATGTCTGATAACAACAAATTCTTATCTTTAACGGTATTTCCCGAAGGCTGACTCACTAGATAAGTAACAATGACAAGTTCAAATCTGAAATTAAGAGTTTATTCATATTGAATATAATTAATATAATGTTTAATTAAAAAGGGACTTAATTTATTTAATACGTCATAATTAAGAATTTAATTAAATCCTAATATAATTTTTTTATCTAATTAATAGAATAAAAAAGAAATTCTTTTCAACATTTTCAAGAAATATCAAGTTATCGAATACTTAATAGATTATTTTTTTAATGAATGTGTAATTAACATTTTTAAAGGATTTTTTTCTAATTAATTAGTGTTTAATTAAAATTTTCATAATTAAAATAAATATATAAAATAAAAAAGGAATTCTTTTCAAAATTTTCAAGAAACACCAAATTATTATTAAGTAATATTTCGAATAACTACAAACTTTAATCATGATGAGTCATCACTGTGAATGATCTTTTCTTCTCATATGTTATAAAAACAAGTTTAAGTACCTAAATTTATTGATATATTTCATTGTGTGTTGGATCCTTCTTTACTAATCTCGTTAAAATTATTCATTTACCAATGATTTAAATTTCACATTTTAAAGTCATTTATATAATATACTAACATTTGACTATTAAATATCAAATAATGGATATGCACTTTTTACACTCACATCTTACAATGTAATTAGTAACCAAATGTAATGATTTTTAAGCATGTCTTCTTAATTTTTTTACAATGAAAGACTATCACAGTTGAATATTTAGCTTTCTGTTTATAACTTTATCGAGAAATATATAATGCATACCACACGATTTCATTAAATGAATCACAATACATTTCAAACTTCTCATTTTCAATGTTTTATATATACTAGTGTTTATCAAATAGGTGTTTATTCTGAACAATCATTACTTAGTATATTGATGAAAAGTTTGTGTTGAACGGTTTTTAACTTAAATGGTGTGAGAGAAGGATATATTAGGACAGAAGTTATTAAATATAGAGTCTTTAAAGTTTATACCCGTGCAAGAATTGGCATTTCAAGAAACAAAGTTGTGTCACATTTGAAAGCATTCTTTATATTCGAAACGCACACGTGATCACGATCACATCACTGAAGAGCATAGAGAAGCTGTTTATGTTGTATATAATTTGAATTTTCATTAACACAATATTATAACCGAAGTTTTTCGACAGTTTGAAAAATTATGATGTTCAACGTCTGCACACGTTAACACAGAATAAGATTAGCTTATGCCCTTTCGATGATAAGCGTTATTTGCAGGTAAGATGTATTAACATAACAAAATTTTCTTGGTAATTTTACTCGCAGGTTTCGAAACCACAAACATCTGATCATACTTCTCATTTTTAACACGCGACACTAACCATTGGGCCATTAAAGCCCGTAATTTAGTAACTAAAAATTAAGAAAGATCATCGAAAATGATTACTTCACACATGCAAAAATAATTTTTATTGTGACTTATCAGTTAAAAATCACGAAGAAAAGAAAAATATCACATATGTTTTGGATTACTTTGAGATTTTATGAGTCACTTCATCAGTTAAATAGACATAACCACTTCTTATGAATCACTACTTATGCTTAAATTTTGAAACACTTGCTTATATGAAATGTATTATATTTTAGTTTATCAGTGATAGTGCGATTACTTGTTAATAATTTTAATGTTATTAAAAAAATTTAAAAAAATCAAATGTGAATATTTAATTAAAAAAACACAAGTCACTATTAAAGGTTTGAACAAATTATTAAAATTATTTTACAAAACTTTTCAAATTATTTAAAAATGTTTCACTAATATTTAGTAATCGTCAAATTTTAATGTCGATAATCATTTATGTGAGTCAGGTTTTCTGTTTTAACTGTTAAGTTATCAGATTCCCCCTTCAAGTACATCTCATTGATAAGTTTTAATCAACCAATCAACTATTTATTTACCCCAGCAACCAGCTATTTGTTTACCCTAGTAACCAAAAAGCTTTTGTCGACACATGAACAAAATTTTGAAGATGCAAGACTCTTCATTTTCATTCGAAAAAACTGACTTATGTAATAAATTTTTTCTTTACTTAAATGAAACCTTCACATGTGTATGGTAAAACTTGGAAAATTTCATTTAATGCACAAATTTAAAGTTAACAGACAAGGTCTTCACACATCTTTTAGTATTTTACTAACACTTTGCCAAATATCTTTAGAAAACAACAACAGAATTTTAAATAATTATTTTAATAAAAATTCTCTTTTGTAAGTGACATTATTAAACCAACTTGAAAAATTAACTTGGCAAAGCAAGTTTTCACTATTCCAACTAAGTAATATTCATAAGTTTTATATGATAAACAACCTGTTTGGTTATCTCCCAGCATGGCTTTATAAAATGTATCTAAAATAACCTTTAATATCAATGTTTAAAAATATGCGAATAATTCAGTTAGTCTTTTATAGATGATTATTTTCCCTTCTATTATTTAAAAGACATTTTAAAATAAAATTATTACTGATGCCAGTTTATCCCAGTGTTATGAAATGTGTATGCAAAACTTTTAATTCTAATTTTCACATTTTATTATTTCAAATTATTGTTTTCAAGTTGTACTAAAATTTGGAAAAAAATATTTAATTTTCATGCATAATTAAATTGAAATACTTTAATAATAAAGACACATTTAACATTGTATACTCACCTAATCCAACACTTTCACAAATACACGTCCGACTCGCTCCAAGGTTTAGGAAGAAATGAGAGATTCAAAGTCCTTATCAGAAAATGTTATCAGATAGTCTTATCTTAAGATAAGTGACGTCAGAGAACATATGTCATCAACTGGTCACGTGATGTATATCACATGACCAGTGCTTTGTTAATTAATCTTATTAATTAATTATTAAGTATTAAATTATTAATTATTAATTAATTAATTATTAAGTATTAAATTAAATTATTTAATATTATTAATTCTTTGTTATTAAAAAATAATAACTATTTTTAATAAGATTAATTAATAATATTAAATAATTTAATTTAATACTTAATAATTAATTAATAATTAATAATTTAATACTTAATAATTAATTAATAAGATTAATTAACAAAGCACTGGTCATGTGATATACATCACGTGACCAGTTGATGACATATGTTCTCTGACGTCACTTATCTTAAGATAAGACTATCTGATAACATTTTCTGATAAGGACTTTGAATCTCTCATTTCTTCCTAAACCTTGGAGCGAGTCGGACGTGTATTTGTGAAAGTGTTGGATTAGGTGAGTATACAATGTTAAATGTGTCTTTATTATTAAAGTATTTCAATTTAATTATGCATGAAAATTAAATATTTTTTTCCAAATTTTAGTACAACTTGAAAACAATAATTTGAAATAATAAAATGTGAAAATTAGAATTAAAAGTTTTGCATACACATTTCATAACACTGGGATAAACTGGCATCAGTAATAATTTTATTTTAAAATGTCTTTTAAATAATAGAAGGGAAAATAATCATCTATAAAAGACTAACTGAATTATTCGCATATTTTTAAACATTGATATTAAAGGTTATTTTAGATACATTTTATAAAGCCATGCTGGGACATAACCAAACAGGTTGTTTATCATATAAAACTTATGAATATTACTTAGTTGGAATAGTGAAAACTTGCTTTGCCAAGTTAATTTTTCAAGTTAGTTTAATAATGTCACTTACAAAAGAGAATTTTTATTAAAATAATTATTTAAAATTCTGTTGTTGTTTTCTAAAGATATTTGGCAAAGTGTTAGTAAAATACTAAAAGATGTGTGAAGACCTTGTCTGTTAACTTTAAATTTGTGCATTAAATGAAATTTTCCAAGTTTTACCATACACATGTGAAGGTTTCATTTAAGTAAAGAAAAAATTTATTACATAACTCATTGTTTTTTCGAATGAAAATGAAGAGTCTTGCATCTTCAAAATTTTGTTCATGTGTCGACAAAAGCTTTTTGGTTACTAGGGTAAACAAATAGCTGGTTGCTGGGGTAAATAAATAGTTGATTGGTTGATTAAAACTTATCAATGAGATGTACTTGAAGGGGGAATCTGATAACTTAACAGTTAAAACAGAAAACCTGACTCACATAAATGATTATCGACATTAAAATTTGACGATTACTAAATATTAGTGAAACATTTTTAAATAATTTGAAAAGTTTTGTAAAATAATTTTAATAATTTGTTCAAACCTTTAATAGTGACTTGTGTTTTTTTAATTAATTATTCACATTTGATTTTTTTAAATTTTTTTAATAACATTAAAATTATTAACAAGTAATCGCACTATCACTGATAAACTAAAATATAATACATTTCATATAAGCAAGTGTTTCAAAATTTAAGCATAAGTAGTGATTCATAAGAAGTGGTTATGTCTATTTAACTGATGAAGTGACTCATAAAATCTCAAAGTAATCCAAAAACATATGTGATATTTTTCTTTTCTTCGTGATTTTTAACTGATAAGTCACAATAAAAATTATTTTTGCATGTGTGAAGTAATCATTTTCGATGATCTTTCTTAATTTTTAGTTACTAAATTACGGGCTTTAATGGCCCAATGGTTAGTGTCGCGTGTTAAAAATGAGAAGTATGATCAGATGTTTGTGGTTTCGAAACCTGCGAGTAAAATTACCAAGAAAATTTTGTTATGTTAATACATCTTACCTGCAAATAACGCTTATCATCGAAAGGGCATAAGCTAATCTTATTCTGTGTTAACGTGTGCAGACGTTGAACATCATAATTTTTCAAACTGTCGAAAAACTTCGGTTATAATATTGTGTTAATGAAAATTCAAATTATATACAACATAAACAGCTTCTCTATGCTCTTCAGTGATGTGATCGTGATCACGTGTGCGTTTCGAATATAAAGAATGCTTTCAAATGTGACACAACTTTGTTTCTTGAAATGCCAATTCTTGCACGGGTATAAACTTTAAAGACTCTATATTTAATAACTTCTGTCCTAATATATCCTTCTCTCACACCATTTAAGTTAAAAACCGTTCAACACAAACTTTTCATCAATATACTAAGTAATGATTGTTCAGAATAAACACCTATTTGATAAACACTAGTATATATAAAACATTGAAAATGAGAAGTTTGAAATGTATTGTGATTCATTTAATGAAATCGTGTGGTATGCATTATATATTTCTCGATAAAGTTATAAACAGAAAGCTAAATATTCAACTGTGATAGTCTTTCATTGTAAAAAAATTAAGAAGACATGCTTAAAAATCATTACATTTGGTTACTAATTACATTGTAAGATGTGAGTGTAAAAAGTGCATATCCATTATTTGATATTTAATAGTCAAATGTTAGTATATTATATAAATGACTTTAAAATGTGAAATTTAAATCATTGGTAAATGAATAATTTTAACGAGATTAGTAAAGAAGGATCCAACACACAATGAAATATATCAATAAATTTAGGTACTTAAACTTGTTTTTATAACATATGAGAAGAAAAGATCATTCACAGTGATGACTCATCATGATTAAAGTTTGTAGTTATTCGAAATATTACTTAATAATAATTTGGTGTTTCTTGAAAATTTTGAAAAGAATTCCTTTTTTATTTTATATATTTATTTTAATTATGAAAATTTTAATTAAACACTAATTAATTAGAAAAAAATCCTTTAAAAATGTTAATTACACATTCATTAAAAAAATAATCTATTAAGTATTCGATAACTTGATGTTTCTTGAAAATGTTGAAAAGAATTTCTTTTTTATTCTATTAGATAAAAAAATTATATTAGGATTTAATTAAATTCTTAATTATGACGTATTAAATAAATTAAGTCCCTTTTTAATTAAACATTATATTAATTATATTCAATATGAATAAACTCTTAATTTCAGATTTGAACTTGTCATTGTTACTTATCTAGTGAGTCAGCCTTCGGGAAATACCGTTAAAGATAAGAATTTGTTGTTATCAGACATTTCCTAACAGGTAAGCAACGATGAAGGTTGGATTTAAGGATTGACGAATGAAAGTTTAAGGTGAGAATATTTTTCCATGTGTCTCTCATAAATAGTTTTCATTTAATTTTTAATTAATATTTAATTAATTGGTATTTTCTAATTTCATTACAAATTAGTATTTCTCAAGTTGTTTCGAATGAACATGTTTCATTTATTATTAATTCATTAATTTATAAAGTGTTATTTTAATTACATGAGAAATTAATATTTTTCATTAAATTTTTAATCTATATTTTAATTAACATAATGTTTAATTAATATTTTATTAATGTTAATTAATATTTTTTATTTATTGTTAATTCATATTTTTCATTTAATATTTAATACATCCATAATATTATACCCAAAAGCATAAATGTTTAAAGTTTTATAAGGATGCGTATTCCCAAATTAATATTTTTCATTAAGTTTTTAATCAATGCAATGTTTAATTAATATTTTATTAATGTTAATGTCTTTCATTTATTGTTAATTCATATTTTTCATTTAATATTTAATACATACATTGCATTATACACAACACCATAAGTATTTAAAGTTTTATATGAATGCGTGTTCCGTTTTTAACTAGATTTCATTTAAAAGATCGCATACTCAACCTTATGTAATCATTTTAATTATAAGTTAATTTAAATTTTCAAACAGTTAAAGCCGAAATGAATGTGATAGACTCTTTATTTTGCTAACAAAGTACAGAAAAATATAAATATTTTAGTTTTATTTAAAATAAATCGATGAGATAAAAAAAAGCCTTTAATTTGATTTAAATAATTAAATCTTAAGTTTTCAAAAGATATTGCTCAACAGACGTTATTTTATTTCAAGTCAAATAATTTTAATTAGATATAGTACTCATTAAGATTAATTAAGATAACACATCAACCCCAGTTCCTATCAGTTATGATTCAGAGATTCAACCCTTTTCGGAAAACGCTATCAGATAAGCAGATAAGAATGATTCATTTATGTTTACACACACACACATATATATTGCAACGAATTTAGTATCCTCTCTTTGAGAAAACAATTATTAAACTCTTCATCGATTTGGATTTAACACTTTTTTTGATGTTAAGGTATGAAAAATATTATTTTCAATACAGCTTTAAAAATATTTAAAAGCATTTTTCACAAATTATTTAGATCTGAAGATAAAACCTTTAAATGTTAAATTTTTGATTTTAAACATTTATTTTCTCATTGCTTGAAGTATTTTTATTCTTACTTGGTGATTTTAATCAATCATTTTCTTACTATTTGAAATTTTTTGTATTAATTTGCTGATTTTATGTTGATACTCCAAACAGTTAGGCCGACGCGCGCGAACACATCTCATTACAAATATTAGTTTAAAAGAGTACCCAAAGTGGGGGTCTTTCTGAAATATCCTTATTGACGCAAGGTTTTCCAAGGTTAAAGGAAAATTAACAGACCTCCAAACAGTAAAAACCGACGAGCGCGATTAAATGTTAGTACGTAAAATTCCATTTTGAAACATTCTTTCATTTAAATTTTAAAGTTATTTTTTAATTATTCTAAAACTTCAATTGCATATTATGTTTCGCTAAAAATATCGCTCGAAATAATGTATGTGAATGTGTGCAATACGGGAATCATGTGATCTGCCTCCTCGTGGCGATTCCTGGGTGAAAGTTTTGACCCTAGGTCACTTTCAGCTAAAGATCACACCTATCGGCAAAAAAAATTACATACACATACATTCAACATGCACATACATACAACACACACATACATACACACACATACATACAACATGCACATACATACAACACACACACACATACATACATATACATACATACAACATACACACGACACACACACACTATGCAACACACACACACATACATACATACGTACAACATACAGATACATTCAAAACACGCACATACATACAACACATTTTAAAAACAGTAATTCAATTATATAATAACACTTTTGTTATAAAATCTCATTAACAGGGTTTGAAAAAGTTCTGCGTTACTGGTTATAAATATTATATGTTTTTAAATTAATGTAGATGAATTCATTTCGATAATAAATATAGTTTAATTTTTTTAACCGACAAGTATTAAAACATTAAAAATAAGTTCCTTTTTTTCTTCGGAAAGTCAAAAATTCTATTAATATTAAAATTTATTTATTTGAAAATTGTTCTGCCAACGAAAAATTACACACGTCAAAAGATATTTCTGTTAAAAATCGCTTACTCTTTCAGAAAAGAAAGGACACACAAAAATTACTTATATTAAACACATTGTTATGTTAAAAAATATGCACGAATTTTGAAAAAGGGGTGTCTGGTGAGGAACACTTTATTATTTTAATTATTAAATTTCATTAATTGGAACAGAAATAGTTTTCATCAACATCTACACAATCACACAAAAGAAAGGCGAATACAGATTGCAATTCAGCAATTAAAAATTAGACCCCAAAAAATCACAAGATTCTTTTAAGTTTCCCAATAAAAATTATTACCGCTCAAAAGTTCTACAAATTGTTTTCGAAGTCACCTCATTAAAATGAATATTTAAAATAATTAAGTTCAAATTCCCGTTACAGACATGCGTTATTTATGATGGTTGAAGCTTATTCAGGTCTTTCTAAAGAAATCTAACAGTTATTCACACATGATTCGAGGGAAATCACAGATTCCGAACGGTTAGGTCAACGAGCGCAAATAAATGTTAGTACGTAAAATCCCATTTTGAAACATATTTTATCATTCAAATTTTAATGTTATTTTTTAACTAATCTAAAATATCAAGTGTATAACATAGTTAACTAAAAATAGTACTCGAAATAATTTTAAAGTTCCTTCATTAAATTAATGTTTAAAGTTAATATTCACAAATTCCCATTACCAGCATGTGTTATTTATGACTTGGTGGAGATAAAGGTGGTGGAAGTCTTTCTAAGATAGTCTAAGCCAGTATGCACACATGATTCAAAGAAAATTACAAACTCCATACGGTTAGGTCGACGAGCGCACGTCAATCTCATTGCAAAAAAGTTAAACTCCCCCTATTAAACATTTATATCTGCAAAATATCCTTCGTGAATGATTAGTCTAAAATAATAATTTCCCCCAAAATACCCGCTTAACTCATCATGTAAGAACACAGTGGAAAAAAAAAAAAAAATCAATCTCCCCAAATTTCCACTTAAAATCGAAAAAATAAACTCTTAAATTACACCAAACTGAAAATTTTTAAGTCGCCACATTAAAATTGAAAACCACTCGTACAATAGTACTGAAAAAAAAAACATTCTATGTCCCCAAATACCCGCTTAACCCATTATCTAAAACACGGTGTGAAAAAAAAAAAAAAAAAAAAAAAAAAAAAAAAAAATCAATCTCCCCAAAATTTCTGCTTAAAATAAAAAAATAAACTCTTAAATTACACCAAACTGAAAATTTTTAAGTCACCACATTAAAATTAAAAACTACTCGTACAATAGTACAGAAAAAAACATTCTGTGTCCCCAAAATATCCGCTTAACCCCTTATTAAAAACACGGTGAAAAAAAAAAAATCAATCTCCCCAAAATTTCCGCTTCAAATCAAAAAATAAATCCTTAAACTAAAGTTCACCGAAAAATTCCCTTCATTATTTTTTACTCATTATTTTTAATTATCATTTTTAATTATTACCTTCATTATTTTTACTCAATATTTTTAATTACTTTTTTATTAATTACTAATTATCGTTAATTGCTGTTATTCACTTCTTAAATTCCACTACGTACTACACTTGACTAAAAAATACCGCTCGAAAAATTCTAAGTCCCTTCATTATTTTTCACTTATTATTTTTAATTACTTTTTAATTAATTACTATTTTTAATTTAATATGAATCATTCATCTCTTAATCAACAGTCAAAAGAACCGCTCGTACTGAAGTATACTTAAAAAATTAATCACCCTTTTACCCCTCTCTTATAGCATAAAATATTCAAATTTCACGAAAAAAATTTAATCCCCCTTTTTAACCCCTTCTCTTATAAGACAACCTTGAGGAATGAGGAGGATTGAGGAGGAGGGTTTAGGAGGAGGAGGAGGGTTGTGGAGGAGGAGTGAGGAGGAGGCTTGAGGAGGAGGTTTGAGGAGGAGGAGCCCTCCTCCCTCCTCAGCTCCTCAGCTCCTCCTCCTGGGGCCGGAGCCCCATTTTTCCCCTACTTGCAATTATCAAAAAATTGGTAAACACAGCACATTGTGTAGTTTCTAATTCTAAATAAGAGAATTTGCCAGTTTGATGCGTTTGGGAGTAATAACGAATTTAAGAATAAATCAGAAAATAAGGACTTTTAATAAGAATACACCCTTAAGGACAAAAATGAGCTGAAAACTAAGAAACAATTTGCCTACACTCAAGCTCACTTCTTCTACCCAAGAATAATTGCACGAAATGACAGAGGAATAGAATGAATATCGCAAAAAGTGAGATTTTGATTATCTGAGATACTCAAATTAACATTTGAAAACATGTCAAGAGGTAAATTTATTTTCTATTGGAGAATAAAGGATTTTCGATGTAAAATTGTTAAATTTTGAAGAGCTTGAGTAATAAGTTAATTTTTATGTAATTATATGTCATTTCTTGGCATATGAATGCCATAATGATAAATTTCATTCTAAAACTTTTTTTACATTTTTGTGACCTTTATTTTTAGGTCTAAAATTTTAATTTAAAGGAACATATTTTATATATACTAGCTCAAATTCTATGTAATGTTCAATTTTTCTTTTATTTATTGAAGAAAAGAAACTGATCCTAAGTATAGAGTCTTATTTGTGGATGTCCTCATGAATTTTGATGAGATGGTAACTCTTCCTTTATTTCTGCGAAATGCAACGCTTAGTAACTCAGCAACTCCGGTTTAAAAATTTATTTGCTCATGTGTTACTAATATTCTAGGCACGTATCTAAAAAATTTAATATATATAAATTACAACGACCATTCAGAAAATGATATTTTTTAAAGACTAAAATTTTAGACTTATAAATAAATTTCATATTTAAAAAAATAATAGTAATAAGCATCATTTTTAGGATAATAAAAGCGTGTGGCTTATGTAATAATAAAGCTATATATTACGTATGCCATGCATTAAGTATTAATATTCCTGCACCCATCATAAACAAATTTTAAATGAAATTTCAGCTTTACAATTTTTTGTAATGCAAATTTTTAAATTTCTTAATATCACACAATTTTTCAATTTTTACACCGTCGTATAGGAAAAAAATGAATTTTTAAATGCAATTTGTTTGAAATCTGTCTCAATTTAATTATTAAGTTTTTGTAGCTTTTAATAAATTTCTTTGTCATCGTGGAAATAAAACTATTCCATTTCTGTTGAAATGGGAAAATAATTATGTATTTCTGTTAACAAAAACTTACGTAATAACAGTTATATAGGGTCTGTCATAAATTCGTGCAAACTTTAAAAATCCATTATAAAAATAGAAATGTTCGGGAAAATTTACGGTTGCGCGAATATGATGAGATGGATTTTGGGGTCCCCCCCCACCCATGTATAATAAAAATGATTTCAAAAATAACCGATAGAGGGCGCTTATACGCCATATTAAGACTTTATGCAAATCAGGCACATACAAACGTCACACCGAATTGTCCTCAAAATATCGTACTAAAATTGAGTATCTCATTCAGTGAAATGAGACTTTTATGCGCCTTTATTCCTTTCTCCGCGAGAAACATTCACAATGCAATATGTGTGAATTCAGCATCCTTGTAGAAAAGTTTAACCACCAACTGGTAATGATAGCATGTTGCAGCGATCGAATGGCGAATCCATTTGCCATCAGGTGTTTTATAGACATCCTGATTTGCATAAAACGCCTCATATGACGTGTGAGCGCCCTCTGTCGGGTACTTTTGGAATCATTTTTTACTATACATGGAAAAGAAATCCAAAATCTGTCTGAACATACTCACGCAAACCAAAAAATTTTCCGAGCATTACTTCTTTTATTATGGATTTTTGAAGTTTGCACGAATTTATGACGCCCCGGTATATTACGCACGCCAAGGATTGAACATGGACCAGTCAGAAAACTAATAAAATAAGAACATTACATGATTCAGATATGTATCATATCTTTAGAATGAGAGCAATAACCATTTTCCAAATTAAATGAAAACTTGTGTCATAAAGTAGTCCTTTTTGATTCAAGAACAGCCTTAAGAAACAATTTACTTATATCCGAATTCAATTCTTCCACCCAACAATAACTGTACGAAATAATAACGTATAATACTCCGGCAAAGCGAATTTCGCCAAGACGCGTCTTTTTCAGGCAGCAGAGTATTTTGTCTTCGCCTAAATGAATTTCAAGTTAGAGGGGACGACGTCGATTAAGAAGAGAAATGTTCATTAGGAGGTCGTCTGTGAACCGCCTCTGTCGGACGAATAAGAATTTATATAGAGTAACTTGATGCTCTCCAGATGCTGACACCATCCAAGCTATTTTCTGAAGAAACAAATGGCATGACAAAAGAAGAGACCCCATTATCCTAAGTATGGAATCTTATTTGTGGATGCCCTTATGAATTATTTGTTTTTGAGACCGTATCTCTTCGTTTATTCCTACAAAATGGAACTCTTAATAACTCAGCAACTTCAGTTTGAAAATTATTTACTCATGCGCTAGGAAATATTTTAAGGATGTTAAAAAAAGCAATTTAGCAAATTATAATAATTTGAAAAATGGATTTTTTTTCAAAGACTAAAATTTAAGACTTATAAATAAATTCGGTATTTAAAAAAGAAAAAAAAATCCACATTTTGTATAAAGAATGCACGTTTATTTTACAGTTGAAAGTGAAACATTTTGAAGAAATTATCATTTGCAATCATTTTTCTCTTAAAAGATTTGTTAGGAAAGTTATTTGAAGGCGTTTCCGTTTCTCAGAAAATTGCTATAACTCCAAACTATTAAAATCAGAGCTAGTTTGTCACTATATTTTTAACAGTGTACTGATTCTTACATGCAAAAGAAAACCAATTTTTAATCAGAAGCAACTCGTCGCTCAATAAATTTGTTCAATTATCCGGTTAAGTCCAGAAAAAAATCTATAAAATAAATAAATAAAATGTGGACATCCATTGCCCAAAGCAAAATGTTTCCCCATTAAGTTAATAAAAATATGGAATGGCTTTTATGATCATCAAAATGCTGTTTATGTAACAGCACTACGTACGCCATGGATTAAACAACAGGCGCGGATCCACGGGGGGGATCGATCGCCAACCCCCCCAAAACCAATGTTGAATTTAGACTATTTTCCGGAAGGGATTTCTGCGACTCCGTCGGAGACATTCTATTGTTCCAGAAAAAACGGGAATTCCATTAAAATGTCGCTAAAAAGCGCTAATTTTGTCCAAGTGTCGCGGAAAAAGAGCAAATTTCGACAAAAGATCGCGGAAAAAGCACGAATTTTGTCAAAGGTCGCGCAAAAAAAAAAGAATTTCGACAAAGGATCGCTAAAAAAAACGCGAATTTTGACACAAGATTGCTGAAAAGTTCATGGAAAGAGCGTAACTTTTTTCAAAAGGTTGCGAAAAGGGAAGGCAAAGGAACTCGGAAAAAGTACGAATTTCGACGTGGGATCGCTGAAAAACTGAACTTCGACATAGGATTGTTGAAAAAGCGCTAATTTTGTCGAAGTATCGCGGAAAAGCGCGAATTTCGTCAAAAGGTCGAGAAAAAAACGCCAATTTTGACAGAGGATCGCGAAAAAACACGAACTTTGACGTAGGATAGCTAAAACACGAACTTTGACGTAGGATCGCTGAAAAGCACGTATTTCGACATAAGATCGCTGAAAAAGCGCGATTTTTATCAAAGTGTCACGCAAAAAGCTCGAATTTCGTCTAAAATTAGCTACTTTTTTCAAAGGGTTGCAAAAAAAGTGCTAATTTTGTCAAAGTATTGCGGAAAAGAATGAATTTCGTAAAAAGGTCGCGGAAAAGTGGGAATTTTGACATAGGATCGCTGAAAAAGCGCAAACTTCGACATAAGATTGCTGAAAAAGCGCTAATTTTGTCAAAGTATCGTGAAAAAGTGCGAATTTCTTCAAAGAGTCGCAGAAAAAACGCGAATTTTGACAGAGGATCGCGTAAAAAACGCGAACTTCGACATTGGATCGCTGAAAAGCGCGTATTTCGACATAGGATCGCTGGAAAAGCGCGAGTTTTGTGGAAGTGTCGCGGAAAAAACTTCAATTTCGTCAAAAAGTCGCGGAAAAATAAACTACTTTTTTCGAAGAATTGCAAAAAATTGCTAATTTTGTCAAAGTATCGCAGAAAAGAGCCAATTTCCTCAAAGGATCGCGGAAAACCCCCGAATTTTGACAGAGTATCGCGGGGAAAAACGCGAAATTCGTCAAAAATGCGAATTCCGTCAAAGAGTCGCGAAAAGAGCGCGAATTTAGTCAAAAGATCGCGGAAAAGCATTTCATTTGATCATTCATTTAATGATAACTGTACAAGGAATGATTTCATGAACAGAAATTATGACTATGTTGATTCTATGTTTCTTACCCCCTCTTGTCGCCCCCCCCCCCAAACGATTCTCTGGATCCGCCCCTGTTAAACAATAATCCTGGACCAATCAGAAATAGAACAAAATGAGGACATAAAAATTGCGGACTGCACAAGTATTCAGCTATCTCTATTCTCGATCGAAAATTGCAATCATTTTCCAAATTGTTAAAAATGGAATAAAAAGTGCTTTTTGCATATGTGAAACTGAAAACTGCGTAGTTCTTAACTGCACTATTTTAATTCATACTTTATGGAATTCACCTTGGAAAAGTAAACTTTGTAAATATAATTTGGTTTATTTTTAGACGTCTTTATGAAAATTTTTTCGAAATTGTATATGCTTTGTAAAATTTAAAAGCATTTAAAAAAAAAAAGTTTATAATGTCAACCTATAGACATATTCGACGTCTCCATCGAGTCATTTTCGTACATACAGTCCAAAATTTCAGATTTACATTTGGAGAAAACCCACTTTCCAAATTGTAAAATCCTGAAAACTTTTTTACCGATTTAAAACTAACGAAAAATCCGTTTTGGTTTCATATACAGAGCAAAATCAAAAAATTTGCCAATCGGGCCTTAGCCCTCATTTGATATGCAATTGTTCTGGAGCTGTTTATCATCACATACTGTTTATAATCAATTATTTATTATTCTGGATAGGGAATTGCTACGTTCACTTCTCTCCCCTCTCCCTCTCTCGCATACACACAATATTTTTGTTACACTATGTATTAGAAAAGTAATAAACCAATTTTACCTATCGAACTGTAAAAAGGCAATAACATTTAATATCTAAACTATTAATACAGAGAAAGCCAATAACATTTAATATCTAAACTATTAATACAGAGAAAAGCAATAACAATATCTAAACTATTAATACAGAGAAAGCCAATAACATTTAATACATAAACTATTATTACAGAGAAAGGCAATAACATTTAATATCTAAACTATTAATACAGAGAAATGCAATCCTTTATATTATAGATTCCACGAAGAATCAGAGATTAGTAATATGTACATTTTAATTCTAGTTAATTTCAAAGTTTCTTTCCACTATGAGCTAGAATTTATAAATAAAATAACATACGATCACAACATATACTGAAATTATTTGAAACATCTATAAAAAAGAATGCCTGCCACAAAAGCTTTTAAAATCGCGACAGGTATTTCGCAACATTTTTCTTACATAAAAATAAAACCCAAACATCAAAACAAATCGACGAAAAAAACGAATTGAAAGTATCTGAAGGAAAAATTTCTAAATCCAAAAGCGAAGAACTCTTTATCATAGAAAAATCATTAAGCATAAATAGCCGAGAGCGGAAAAAGAACTCTGCGAATTCCAACATAAGAATATATTTCATTTTTACGCATTTTTTTCTTTTTTGCACCGGTTTCTTTTTTTCTTAGAAATACTGCAGTAAATGATGTCCAAACATTGAGTCTAAAATGGCTCGAAGGATAAAAACACATTCTTTGAAGTCCCACGACATTGGACGATATTTTATTTTTTGCAATGTTTCTCTTTTCAAACTAAAACTGCCCACGTATGATACTGCACCTCTTGATTTTGAGAGAGAAAAACATTAGACAAAACGAATATTTTTTATCCTTTGAGACTTTTGGGAAAAAAAGCTATATTTTATTAGGAGAATTCAATGATGGTCTCTATAAGCAAATATTTTTATTTTTTAAATTTTTATCAGATGAATTCCTACATTTTTTGTTATGTGTTTCATGGGAGTGTACCTGTCATGAATTTTCGAGTTTTATTCCAGCACAAATAACAGAAATTTATATCAGAAATTTAAAAGGAAGAAAAAAAACCTATAAAGTCTACAAGTAATGTGAAATAAGAGCAAAAATGAACTATCAACACATTAAAAGTATTTTTCTCATTTGTAATTAAAAATCTATAGACGAAATTCCTTTAAAATTGCTGACAGATTTTTTTTTTTTCAAAAAAAAAAAAAAAAAAAAAAAAAAAAAAAAAATTACAAGATTTTTTTTTAAAGAATGTACAAAATGTATACCAAGAAATACAATTTTTAAAGGTATTTCTAAATCTAATAATTAACAGAATTACAGAACGTCTTGGTCGGTCTTGTTTGAAAACTGAAAGTGGCTATTTACAGAATCTAACCCTATTTAACAGAAAAAAAAAAAGTGGAAAATACTGTAGCATTCTTCCTTAGTCGACACACTAATAATTTTCCCAAGTACCATGTCCACCACTCGCGTAAACTTCTAAAAAATGTTCTTTCATTCCGATAAGCTACCACCAGCGATTTAAATAGGCGATATTGGGCACATTGTTAGAAAGATTATCGAAAAGAATACTAAACTTATTCAATTAAACTTGAAGAACAATTTATTTAAAAATTATTTACGCAAAAGCAAATATTTACAGTCAAGAACTTTGATATAGACGATTCGGCTTGATATTAAATTGCTTATAACAAATATTTTCTGCGTACTGGGTTGACTTATTAAAATACACTAATTGCAATACACATTAGTGTACGTAAATACATTTATCCAAGGATAGTCTTGATCACCTCGTTCCGCTGCCAACATACGTCAGAGCCTACGCTCTTGTCTAAACTTCATTGCACTCTCGTCCGAAAATGCTACTCGGGAAAGAGTCGACCACGCATCTTGGGGGTCTACGGCAGAACTAACTTTCTCTTTCAGCTATTCCCCAAACAAAAGAAAAACAAGGCAAAAAAGAACAAAAGAAAAACAAGGCTACATTCTCTCAAATTTCTCCTTCAGCCAGATAGCCCGGGACTTCATTGTTTCCGTATCCATAATATACATTGTTGAAGGGAAAGAGGTAATGCCATTAACTGGTACAATGAGACATGTTCTTATTTATAATGTCATCAAACTAATATCTCGGATTAACTTCTAAATAAGAAAAAATGTTACCTTAAAACCCCAAGTTTAGAGAGAGTGAAACGAATACAGTCTATAAGTATTAAGATAATATCATATAACAGTAATCCTAAATAGTTATCTGTTCACTAGCATCAGATTTCTGACAAAAACTGTCACAATATTTTTATTATAGATAAAATTGTAAACGAAAGTCTAAATTTGGTTCGGAATGAGACGCCCAGTATGACTGAATGTATAAACTACCCTTTAATTCTTATAAAAGAAATGGCTTCTTTACGTGTACTATTACTCCTAAATAGAGCCGAAACTGACATTTTTTACATGCGGGGCAAGCATTGATTTTGACGCCCCCCCCCCTTCCTCATCCACAAAGTAAATTTACTATGAGAATTTTTCTAATACAAGAAGCTTCTAATACCAGACTTTTCTTAATATTTAAATTATGTATTCATAAAATATATTACATAGAACTACGTTATTAACTTCGTCTAACTGATTCGCTAAACCTTGAAAATTGAATCTGTAGAAATCGAAAAGTATTACGACTTATACAGGAGCCCTATACCATATCATCCTTTGATTTTTTTATGCTTTGGATTATCCCAGTCAGGATGATTTTAACAATACCATACTAGCATAAACATCGACAAATAAAATCATTTGTCACCCCCTTCGCCTACCGTACTGGTGCTCAGGGCACAAGCTACCTCAGCCCCCCCCCCCCCCGTCCTTACTTTCGCCCCTGCTCCTAAACATTTATATTAATAATTTTAAAGTACCATGCGTAGTTTTAATAATATTTCCTAACCACTAACTCCCATTATTTCCTTTGATCTTCTTTTCCAGAGATCTAATCTATTCGCAATTCTTTATCATCATCATCATCTTTACTTAAAGTCGCATGTGATCAATAAAAAACAATGAAAAGCGACTCTTCATCTGGAATACGTCAAAGTCTCAAAAGATCGAATCCAAAATTTTCTAAGAGAAGAAAACGAAATCGATCTTTAATGCATCTCAGTAAATCGAATTAGAGGCAGAGAACAAAAGCATGGGAGTCGACCTCAAAACCCAACTTCATCGAATTACTGTCAGCAAAGAGACGCCAAATTACTCAAGAAGTAATTTTCTCAAACTTTCTCTTTTCGAAACAAATTACCCTATTCGGCAAATGTCTAGGATGTAAAGAAATTTTACCATCGTACTGTCTCGGAAATAAATAAAAGTAATTTATTTCTCTTTTACTAAATAACATTAATAAAGTGGAAATAAGAAAGTTGCACAATTTTTTACTTTTGTCTATCTTCAACAAAAGAAAGTAATCATTATTGTACCATGGAAAAGTATATGAAGTTATTCATAGAATTGGACTAATACTTTTGTGTATGTTTTTGGCTATGGCAAGTAAAGACCTCCTTAAATTTGAAAAAAATCTGCCGGAAGAGAGCGCTGTAATACGATTTTTGTGCCATTTTCATTATTAAACCATCGAAACGTGCGTATAAAGTCATGCATGTAACAACCAAATTTCTCGTGAATATATTTGACTATGGTAAGCAGGTTTTCCATGAAAATAAATATATTACTACGAAAGGAGACGCTGCGACAGCGACTTATTTTTTTATAATTTTCTTGATTTTTCGTAGTTTTATTGTCCAACTGGAGGCCGTGCCACGACGAGAACTCGCGTTCTGCTAAGCACAAACTGCTGATGTACAAGAGCCCCATGTATTTCAGACACTATTCGCAATTTCTATAAAAACTGTACAAAACTTATTAAGCAAACGAAATTATGAAAGACACAGATAATTTCTCGAAAATAATTTTTGCACATATATTTTAAATGATAAACTGCAAAATGTCCAAATAGGGTCAAAGAGACACATCTTAAAAAGGTTAAATTTCATCACGTCTTGAAAACCGATTAGAATCTTCAAGCCAAACTAAATTTCAAATTTATAGTCATCCCAAATTCGCATTTAAGGATGTATTTCGATTCAAATTGCTTATTTTCAATTACTTATTTTTAAATTCACTTTTGCTTTTCCATGCATCAAACTAGCAAATTGTCTTATTTAAAAAGTACACAAGGTGCTGTGATTGTCGATTCTTTGATAAATGCAGAAAATATTGCAAAAAAAGCAATCAAAAACAGCTTTTTGAACCGATTTTTCCGAAGCGAGAGATCTCTGAGCGAAAAAAAGGGTCATACTGAGTAGATAATTATTTATAAATCGAATTCCAATGAATTGAGCTTAAAATGACATCACACGGCACCTTATGCGTCTCTTCAAAAATACCCTCAGCAAGTTTCATGTTTCTACTTTTAAAAATGTGTCTGAAATTGTATCGGAAAATTTCGAGCTGTTGAAGGTGGAAAAGCGTTTTTTCGAATACACCCTTAAATCGAAATAATTTGCATAATCATTTCTTTTTGCATTTCAGCAATCATCGATGATAATATAAATAGGAGATAAATTATTTATATTTACGGGTAATAACTGTAGCAATTGCTAACATTTACTTCCTTTTACTTTTATATATTTTTTTAAAAGAAAAAAACGACCATATACCATCACGAAACAAAAGCATAAGAAAGAAATAGTTGCTAGATATCATTAACGGCAACAGAAATACTTCCTTTAAAAAACCGCGAACTTCTCAAAGAGCATATTCTAAAAAAGAATTTCGAGCATGAAATGTTTCGGATTCTTCCTTTTCAACTTCTCGACGGGTTCTAATGAGAATCCTATGAAAATCCAAAACTTCTATCCAAAAACGTTCGAGATTTCGGTTATTCAATTTCGCCCCCACTGTGTACTTGCGGAATGTGTGTGTGTATTTAAAAGAAAATATTTTTAGCAGTCCGTTTTCTGTGTCCATTTCTGGGGAGGTGGGGGAGAATTCCACAAGCATATCAGACGATTCTGTTATAAAACTTTCCATTAAAAATCGTCAGCAAAAGAAGATGAATTCTTCATACCGATAAGAGCTTCGAGTTTAAGAATTTTAAAGCAATCCTTGACAGAGAGAAAAACTATTTTGAACAACTTTACGGCTTATTTTGACCAAAAATTCTTATTTGGCGAAGCAAACAAGTTTTTGATATGACAATGATATGTCGATAAATCGGAAATATCGATGATTTGAGAAAGTTTATAGATATCGATATTCTCATTCTCACTCTCTCTCTCTCTCTCTCTCTATATATATATATATATATATATATGTATAGAAAGTCTTACTTATTGACACTTTGAAACCGCAATCTTAAAATTTTTTAGAATTTTAATTTTTATCAAGCACTCGCATCGATCCACTAATTTTCAAAAAATAAACAAAATAAATACCCCTTCTGGCCCAGTTCATCAACGCGGAACTTTCCTAGATTTAAAAAACTTAATAATATTGAAATAATTTATAAAAGTAGATTTTTTTTTCATTTTTCGATAAGTGATTGTCTTAAACTGGTAGTTTTGTTTTTCAGAATTATAGTACATGGAAATTTATAGCTTAATGTGTTAACTTTGACAAGATTTTAAACAGGCCAGGTGATTAGTGTTGAGTGAGGTCAGTTTCGGCGTCGACCTGGGCTTCAATTGCTGTCAGCGCCATCTATTGGTTGAAATTCGAACTAAAATCTAAAGTTACGGTAAAAAAAACTCCTGACATTGTACATAACCCTCCTGCAAAATTTTTTTAAATAGCTGTCACCGTTTGCAAGTTATTGAATTTTAAAGTCCATCAGTCATTTTTGGGACACCCGGTATATATTTTTTGAAAGGTAATAACAATAAATAAAAAAGGTTTGTTTAATAGAACAAAACAATTTATATATTTGAAAAAAAGCAAAAATTATTTATTAAAAAGTAAAGAACAACATCCGGGTTGACATATCAAGCAAAATAACGACACTCTGGATTCAGTTAAATACTCCGATGCGCATATGACATTGGCGTCAGAAAAAAAAAATCGCCAACATGGTGCGTATATGACATCTGTGCCAAAAATGCATACCTATTTTATTTACATTATGTACGGTGCTACTTGATTATCAGGTCGACCAGTTTCACCATTTATAGAAATCGCCAAACTATTCGACAAATTACTCAAAAGGAAAAATGTTGCCATTAAAAAATTTTAAGTTTAGAAAATTAATGAAGTTAAAAAAATAAAAGTCATTAACGAAAAGGATTATTTTAATGATGACGTTTAGTTATGACGTCGAGACGTACCAAATATAAAATTTGATTTATTCAGGTGATTTCGAACAAAAGAATACTAATAAAAGTTTTCATATTTTAATGCAGAATTTATCAAATCAAACCATAAAGAGATATTTGTAAGATATCGCATATGTGAATAACATTGAAGTATTTTAAATGTAATATTAGAATTTATTAAAGAGCATAAAAAATATGGTACTTACGTATTAACGCCACCGCAGCAGAAGTTGCGCTAATGTGCCAATAAAGAGCAATCTTGTTCGCACGCGCACAAAAAAATGGCATCAAAAATAGGCTAAAAAAGTACTAAAGTACTAAAAATAACGTCAAAATGAGCAAAAAAAAAAAAAAAAAAAAAAAAAGCACGAACAATAAGATCACTCGTTATTGGCGCATTAGCACAACTTCTACTGCGGTGGCATTAATACGAAGGTACCAAAAATATCAATGTTAACGGAAATTTGTAAGGAGTTAAATGCTTTTTATTTAACCAAATAATGTCGGCGGATACAACCATAAAGTAACTTTAATAAATTATATATTTTTCTCAATTAATATCAAGAGCTATTCGCTTATTGGCATAAAATTTATATTAAATAACAAAAGAACAAATATATTAGTCAAACATTAATAAAAATATAAATAAATCATCGAATTTAAAATCATTTGATCACTTAACAAACAAGTGTAGCGGATTTAATGTCAAGGAAGTGTAACATTTATGTTCATCCATTATTGGCATATAATCTTACAGTTTGTCTATCGTTCTTTGGTCGACGGGATAAATTAAGTAGTTATATATTTACTTATAGTATTTTTAATAAAATGAAAGAAAAACGTGCAAGTTAAAAGTAGTATCTGATATATGTATTTTTAATTTATGTGTTTTTTAATGAAAGCCATGTATTTTAAATAAACTAGTGACAGCTTTATATTTAGAATGAAATTATGGCGAAGGAAACCTATTTGGCGATTATTTCGAGTAGCTAAAATAAAAGTAGGAAAATAGCCGTCGGCCGTCGGGCATATAAAAAATAAAACAATCAGATCGGAGCTGTTGATGACAGTCACAAGACTTATGCTGGTATTTATATAGGTACTATAGCAAAATTTGCAACATCTCTGGTGTTAAACTAGGACTCTCGAGATAAGGCATTTGGCTGCTCAGCAGCGAGTAGAGTTCAAATCCCGTCGGATGTAAGTTCGTTTTGTTTAGAAATGCTTTTGTGTTAAATTATTATTCCTTCGGGAATATTCTTATGTTAATTGTTATTCAATTTCTAGTATTTTTCTAGTTGTGAATGTTTCATTTGAGAAATTACCTTGAATGTATTTAATTGGTATGACTTTTAATTTTTTTAATAAAGTTCTGTACTTTTTTCGTTCATATCCATGGTTTATTTTTCATATCATGCATTTTATATAGCAATGCAATGACTTTTATAATTATTCTGATACATCAAAATTTTATGCTGTTGTTATCATTTTATAAATTTTGACAGCAGCAATTATTTTTCTTTTTAAGATATTAGAAAATCTTCAGTTTTTATCAAAAAATTAAATGACTAGTATTAAAAAATGCTCTGACGAGCACCAAAAAAGGTTCATATGTTTTTAAGTATGAAAAAGGTTTGACAAGTGCTTCTGTTAATTACTGAGCATGAGGAAGGACAAGGGATTCCTTCTTGGCTACAACTCACTTCAATGTCAACTTTGAAAAAATCATATTTGCACTTTTTCCATATAAAAGAAATTTGCGGTTCTTTAGTAGAGCTTCCCACCGAGCTTTAGATGTTAACCAGGAGTGTAGTCGTAAAAATAACATAGGATATATGCTCTAAGCAGAGGGATACCCTAGAATGTGTATACTATAAGCTTTCTTGAGAAACAGAGGGTATATGGTGTTCTATTAATAAGTCCAGAACGTATACGGCGTATAACCTGCACTACATCCCTGATGTTAACTGCACAGTTCACTCTGCACTATACTACAAATCAATTTTCGGTGCAATTATACACTTAGGGCATGCTTGGTGCAGTGCATGAATGTGATACCTGCAGGAACTAGGTTTTTGGCACTATGTCGTCTTCTCTTACATTTATGTCTAATTAAGCTGTATCTTTACTGGTTATGTCTTTACACTATACATTTTTATAGTAACTGCGACTGATTTGTTTTCACGGAAAAAACGCAAATATGATTTTTACAAAGTTGGCATTGAAGTAAGTTGTAGCCAAGAAGGAATCCCTTGTCCTTCCTCATGCTCAGTAATTAACAGAAGCACTTGTCAAATCTTTTTCATACTTAAAAACATATGAACCTTTTTTGGTGCTCGTCAGAGCATTTTTTATTACTAGTTTAATAATATACTTGTCGTATTCTTCTGAAACTTCAGGACTATAAAAGTTATGCTTGACCTCATATTTTTCAATGTCCATTTCATAAGGAAGACAATTAGAGGGCCGACAAAAAAAAAAAAAAAAAAAAAAAAAATCAAAGAAAAATAACATTTGGGATCACCTTAAATTTAAAATGCACGAAATGATCTATCGCTGCAGAATACAAAATATTCGGATACTGTACAACATGTTCAAAGACTTTATTAAGGATAGCACACTTATTTATGGAGATAGAGATTTATTTGCTGGGTTTTCAACTAAATTTAATGTCAGTTTCTGAAAAACTGGTAAAATGCAGTAGATACAATATAGTGCAATTGTAATGTAAATATATTTAATATTTTGTGAAACATGAACAATTGCATGAAATAATTTTTATCAAAGTATGCGCAAAAGATAGTGATCTTTTTGCATAATTTAATAGTTAAGTCTATGGGGCAACTCATAAAAAAGGAAACATTCACAAGTAGTAAAAAATAAGATTACGGATTAAATACTTTTTTTTTTTTTTTTTTTTTTTTTTACTTTTTCTGAAACGAAGTCGATTTGAGTATTTTTAAATTTTGACACAGTTCAGCAACATCTAATGACGAAAATCTGCTGTACTTTAATGACTGCAAACTATTTATAATTATCTGATGTGCATTTTAGCTTATTTCTTCTTTTATATTTATTGTAATTTACAAACTACTGATTTTTAAAGCTTGGGAGATAATGCAACACTCCTCTTTTACGCATAACTGAATACGTTTAAAAAATACTGCATAAAAATGAAAAAAAAAAAAAAGATCTAAATGGGAAAAAAATGCCACACTTCAGTGCTTTCGTTCAGGGGTGGGTCGGAGTTAAGTCTTTGCATCTGGAATGTGTCAATGCACGGGGCTTCTTCCCTTCTCTGTACTCGAAGACATTTGCACCGTAACTCATGATCATTCATATTGGCCGCATCCCTTTAATGGACACAGATCCCCCTTTAATTCGGTTACGGACAGTTATCTCCGACAAGACTCCATTTGTCAAGTCGCGCCTCTTGCCAAGCGTTTACTGTATTGACATGGGAGCCCCAACCATGACAGAGAAATTTATATTATATGACGAAAGTGTTATAAGAATAAAAGTCAGAAAACATTTTGGACTAAACTATGCACAGGGTTCTCAGCAAAAGATGGCAGGTAAATTCCCCGATTTTCCATGACCAAATCTCAAAAAATTCCCTGACTTTCCATGATCAAACTTAAATTCCCATTTGGTCAAATGGGAACATAGTAAAATTTGTTACTAATTTTCACAGTCATTAGTCAAAACTAATTCCTCTTTTGAACATTTTTTTTTCTTTTTCGATTATTTGATAAATTTTATGATTTTTCTTTAGACGGATGAATTTAGCGTCATTAATTTTTTTTCTTTCAGACTTTTCCATGACTTTGAATTTTTTTTTTTTTAAATTCACAGACTTTTCCTATATTTCGAAATTTCCCCGACTAATTTGAAATTCTGTGACTTTCCATGACGTTGGGAACCCTGATGAAGCATTTTCTGCATTATTATGTTTTACATTTTTATAAAGATTGGCGTAAGAGTTTCAAATACATTAAATCGTGTTCCATTCAACATATATATTCCATTCAACATATATATTCGTGTTCCATTCTATAAAAAACAATAGGGTTGCAAAAATAAGAAATACAGATAATACAGCAAAGATGATTTTAGGTAGATTTTGTAAGGAATATTAAGGAATATTACCTTTTACATTCCCATATAGTTTAAATTTCTAAAAACAAATTTGCAGACCTATGCGGATCATGACCCCCTCCTCCTAGAGCTCAAAACCCAGTTCAAAATTAAATTTATATCACTTTTTTATGGACACGGTAATTTTCATGATTCTACACAAAACTCTTTTAAACTGCCACACAAAATCAAGGAGCAGAACATCTTGGTGAAGTTATATTACCTCTTGGGAACGAGCGACTGGTATACGTGCCGCATAAGTTGCTCACAATCCTCCATTATTCTCACCAGTAAAATTTTATTGTAAATTCTACTTCTTTAATCGGAGCCTTTTTCCGATTCAACCAGGCAAAAATTTCTGCATTGAAAAACCAGTGACAGAAAATTTAAAACTTTGTAAAAGACGCTCGTCCCGAAGAGGTTAATAAGCAAAATCTAACTAAGGGCGCGTAAAAAGGGAGTGGTTTTGTGAAAACCAAAAAGAGCCCATAACTTTTTAATTATAATGTATATAACTAATATTTCATATGCATTAATCCATATAAAGTCAGTTTAAAGTTATTACTTCTAGGAAAAGCCAAAAAAATTTATGCATGACAGATTTTTGATTAAAATGAGGAGGAAAAAGTGTTTTAGGGAGAGAAAAAAATCATAACTTCGTCAATTATCAATAATGTTAAATCCATTTAAATTTATTATAAATCTTCAATATTATCTACAACTTTTATATTGATAAGTTTTTGGGTAAGACCAACCCTTACTGCTAAAAAATTGAAAAACAGAAAAAAAGAAAGAGGTTGAAGAAAAAAAAATTATAAACTTCAGTTCACAAGATATAAAAATCCGCTTAAATTATAAATTTTCTTAATATTTTCTGCAACTTTTATACTGAAAATTTTTTGATAAGGCCAATTTGTACAGCCAAAAAGAAATAGGAGTTGAAATTATGGTATTAACACGATTCTGATAAAAACAGTTCTTAAAAGAAAATGGAATTAGAAACTCGTCAAAAGCAGCCAGATAGAATTGTTAAAGAGTTTTCTATATTCTTTATTTAGTTTTTATTAGATAAATTAGTATTTAACTTCGAAATTTACTTCTGCCTATGCTGGGAATTTTTTTTTATCATCTTAACTCTTTATCTACTGAATTATTTATCGAGAAATTGATCCATTTTTTTTTTTCATTAAAACTGATTAAGTTATAAATTTTGTGAAATATTTACAAAAATAATTAGATTAAATAACCAAAATTACTCTTTTGAAAATATCACAATTTTTAAAAAAGCAATGAGTTTAAATGCATCATGATCTTCTCTATAAATGGAAACTCTTTTGCAATTGAATATGTTTCATATAATTTTATTTAAAGAAAGAAAACAAATACCTATAAAAATGAACAACAAAATTACCAGTTTTTGAAAATACTTAGCTTCGACTGTTTCTCTGTTCTATCTATATTTGATCGAGAAGTATGTTTTTGTCTGGACAGAATAAACTTTTATTACTAGACAGAATAAATAAGTTTTATATAAAGTTCTCTTCAATGGTACTTTAAAGTACCGTCGGTGCATAAAGGGTTAACATATAAATAATAAACATAATTATAACACATAATTAATAAATAAATCCCAAGTCCCAAGAGATTTTAATTCTTTGATCCTTAGTGAAAATGCAGACAGGACTTCAACATTAATTGCGGTTGATCTTCTAATTAAGCTATTTGGACATCAATAACACTATTCACTCAAGTTAACATTTGATAATAATGAATCACCTATTATTTGAAATACTTCGATAGATTAAGCTGAGAAACGCAGTAAAAGAAACCCAATGAGCGATTATCATAAAAAAGTATTATAAATAAAATGAAATGTAAAAAAAAATGTGTCAGAAAGTTTTGAAAATAATCTTTAAAAATATGAAATGTTAAGCACCACAAAATAATTTATTTCTATACGACATAAAAGTACCTAAAAAAATGATATTCAAACAAATATCAAAATTAAGAATAACCTTAAAATGAGTTTTAGAAAATATTCGCGCTACGCTATTTCTTTAATTTATCTTCAGCTAACGACATGTCTAAATAAATTTTTGTTTCTCGAGTCATTAATTCCATATTTTCGTTACTTCTCGCTCCAAACTCCCGCATTACTTATAACTGCAATAACGAGGGAATCTCCCTTTTAAAAAAAACTCTCCAACATTAAGAAAACTTTATTTCCCTGGATTAAGCTAAAGACGTATATCGCCAGAGATAATGATTTAAAACATTTTATAACGAAATGTTAAACATTTCAAAATGTCATACAACCCCATATGATTTTTTCTGAAACATTCATAAGCCGAAGCCGTGTGTTTCAGCCCATGACGAAATTTACGACTAATATCAGAATCTAGTTTCTTTTGATCAGTTCGTAAATAAGAGAATGTTTCTTTTTAACTGTAATCGTAATTAATGACTTCACTTTTAGCGTTGCAAAAATAGTTATAAGGACACATTAGTGTGCTAAGCCAGATTTTTTTTCCCCTTCTTTGAATACTAAATTCTTGAAAGTGCGGCAGGATTTATTGAAGCATGTGTCGAAAGGCCAAGAACTCACAGCCGCCATATTTGGACACACTTAAAACAACATGTTTTAAGATTGAATGTTAACGGTATATCGATAATTTCCCTCAAAATATAGATATTTCCATTTATATTTTCCATCAATAACTATCGATATATCATTATTTCCGAATTGATAAGAACATATTTCGAAATTAGTGTTTTACTGATGCATACAATAAGAGTTTTTAAAACATATACTTAAATGAAACCTAACTAAATCGGCGTGAATATTTAGTAAATAGAAAATTTCCCATTTATAGAGTGCAAGATGAATACTTTTTAATCTCCCTGAACAATATAGAAACGTAACACGTAAAATCTATAACGGAAGAAATTGTAAGTTTCAAAGTGTGTCCCATACTCGATACCCCTCCACTAATAGGGAGGTATGGGACAGCAATAAAACAAGGCTATCAAGGTACAAATAATCTAGTTTCGGTTAGATATACAATCAAACAAAGATTCTAGGTTGATAATGTATGTGCCACAAAATGAAATTCCAGTATCATCTTCATGACTCGGATAAAAATTCACGAATGTCAGTCATAGATGGCATTAAATAATCATCAATTCATTTACATTTTGAAGTAAATGAATATATTATTAATCTTATAATGAATATATTATCCTTTAAAAAGTTTTACGTGTTAGCAATTTAGATTCATTTTATAAAAAAGGAATCGTACATGTCCCATGCCTACCTCACTTCCTTGTTTTGTGTTTATCTTGTATAAACAAAAATACTACTTTTAGACTTAAGGAATATAGTCATTATGTACGCCATGAGTTAAATTTTAATATTCCTGGACCAACCAGAAAAAGAATAAAATGCGGACATCACAAGGATTCAGATATGCCTCAGATATCTCTATTCTCGACCAAAAACAACCATTTTCCATTAATAACTTTGGAGGTCCCTAATCCCATTAAATAATTCATCAATCACTGGTCAAAAATGGCTGCTGTATCTAAGCTACATCAACTTTCTGTCTAGCGGATGTTCATAACGTCTCCCTTTTTGCAGTTGACACCCGTCGTATACTAAAATCTTGCGAAGGGTTTTGTCTGTCATAATCACCATCGTTATGAGGATTTGCGAATGACGAAAAGAAATGGGTTACAACAATTTACACGATTCTGCATATTGACTTAAATGTTCATTTTCGTTTTCTTTTCGGCTTAGTTGCTGTTTTTGGTTTTTTTACTTCAAAAAATTTATGGAGTTCCGCTGATGTACGGACGAAATAGCTGTTGCCATACATCAGTGGCGCGAACGAGAAAAGTTATTTTTGAAAACCTGTTTTTTGATGCCATGCCAGCAAACAAATCGCTTTATGAAGTGTAATTTATAGGGCTGAGAACAGGATTTAAATTTCAAAACTTTGTTTTTAGCGGGTGGCAGCTTGAAATTCAATAAAAATGGCAAAAGAGAAAGTTCTTCTAAACGTTTAAGCCATTTGAACTGAAATTGTAATAACCATTAACTAGACTTAAGGAGAGATTTGAAATAATTTGCTTTATATTTAAAAATGTTTCTTCAAATTGCATTCGAGTTTAGAAATAAGATTTTTCCCCCTCTAATGTCTGTTTCAAAGCTACCAAAGCTTTAAATTGGCAAGGTAAGTTAAGTAAAAGTATTTCCTACTTCGCAAAATCAAGCAAAGACGGTTTCAGAATTATTATTGTGAATATTTGCTTCTTTTTACTTGACTATTAAATATTTAATAGTCAGAATCATAGGTTTTCTTTCAAAAATCATCTATACATTAATTTATGTAGCATTTTTTTTTTTGGGGGGGGGGGGGGTGACGATCGGCAGATGTTACAGAAGATCCGAAATTCTCTAAGTATTTTTCATGCTTAAACGCACATATATTGATATAAATACGTATTTTATGAAATTTTAATTTATGTAGAAAATTTCACGAAAATCAATTGTTTATCTTTTAAAAATGTACCAATAAGTTTCTTTTTATGCTAAGTTTTTATATTTCGAAAACTAGGATTGTTTTTAGGATACTTAAATAAAGGCGTTTAAACTTAATTAAAAAAAAAGTTATATAAAAAAGCAACCTTTTTAGAATTCAATAACTTGTCATAAACTCGTCTACAATTTAATTAGCGATTAAATACTTTATATTTTTTAAGCTGTATGGATCACCTTGTATCCACGCTCAGTTTTGGAAGTATTGATAAACATACGCACACACGTAATGATCTTTATCTCTTCAGGTAGCAATTTTTCCATTAAAGTAACATACATCTAATTCTGAAAACACACACACATATGAAAATGTGACAGTTAGACATGGCAATTAAAAAAAATTAAACATTAAATGTTAGGTATTTATGATAATACGAAAACTATTGAGCAATAGATAAGTGAGCACAATGTAACCTTGTGATAAAAAGGGGGGGGGGGAAGCAAAAATAGGAACTTCGGTTCTAACCTTCTTTTACAGAGAAAAGGGGTGTTAGTGTTTAAAAAATAAACATACTTCTCATCAGATATCTTTAATGCCTGTACTAGCATATTTAGCCAAAAATAAAGGCGCCATAAAAATTTAATAAGCCTATTCCAAAAATCTGTTAATAGACTTGACAATTCAGTCTTCTTAGGATTTTGCTTTTTTTTCAATCAACAAAGATCGAAATGTGTAAATATACGATATTAATGGTTAGACATGTTACAATGTAAAATTTACAAGTTTCTTTCACCGCCCCTTTTTCTCCGGAAGTGAATTGAAACTGGTCATTATGTTTTTCTTTGCACAATAATGCTAATCGCAATTTCTATTGCGTTTTTGTTTCAAGCAATGAAAAAAAATGCGCTATTAAACAAATCGTTAAATTCTTTTGAGATGTTTTAAAAGATTTTTTTAAAAACTAGATAATTGTATAGCTATAAATTTTAATATTAGTTTATTACTAATTGTATACACTTTGTTTAGCAGGCGGCGAAAACAGAATACCTAATTTTATGACTATGACACCAAGACTAAACTATTCCAATTATAAATTAGGGGAAAATGAGCAAATTTTTTTCCTAATAAATTCGTTTTTAAAATTCTGATGTCAGTCCACCATTTTACAAAAACAGTTACTTCGCGCCGGAAAGGGTCAATATAAATCTAAAAATATCTGTTGATTATACACAAATCGATAAATGAAGCAGCCGTTGAATCGCAAAAATAGTTTATTAATGAAAATTACAAAAAGATAAACAGAATTTAATACCTTTTCCTGTGACATATTAGTAATATTATAATATTACTGTAATATAGATAATATTACCTATATTATCAAATATTAACACAAACGCATTTTATATCCTCAACTGTTTATAGTTCAAGAAATAGCTCGAAAACACCCATAGCACTCCAATGCTTTAAACCGAAAATTACTAGCATTGCGGAATTTAAAATCTTCAAAAGCAGATAATTCTGATGTTATTTGAAAAAATTGTCGCTTTTCGAAAATCTTTTAAATTATATTTCTTCTTTTAACGTTAATGCCTTTATTTTTTATTATCATTTTTACTTTAAAAAAAGGACCAAAGTGATTAAAAAAAACAGGCATTTTTAAAATTAAATGTATGTATTAAAACATCAGAAATTAAAGACGTCAATTTATGAGAGTCATTTAAAAAAGGTTCAGTATAAGGGTCAAGACCTTTATACATCAAAAACTAAAAATAGCTTAAAAAATGTACAAATGTAAAGAAAATTTCATTTTTAAAGAAATATTTATCAAAAATGCAATGTGAAAAAAAAAAAGATTGCCTACATAATTTAATATTTTATTCTTTTGAATTTATAAATTTATTATCCTTGATACTATATTTTTTGTAGGCATGTTAGTAATGGAGAAAAAAATAATGCAGAATATTTATTTGTTCATTATGAAATGCACTTTAACATGGGTTTCAGAACTCGCCTTATCCAAGTTTTAAAAATAAACATTTTCTCGATTAATATATCTCTATTGGTGAACCTGCATCGAAACTAACATTACAATCTACAAAAAGACAGTTTTATGGTGTATTTGTGGCATTATGAAAACAACAGAAACAATAGATTACCGTGAAAAACAATACACAGTCAGACGTTTTTCGCAATTTCCCAAAATTTCATATTCTGGATAGGGCAAGTTTTCATGTTCGTAAAAATTAGATATTACATTACCATTAAAGTGCTTATTTGGAAGCTAAAATATTTTAATCAAATGTACTAATAAAAATTCACATTTCTAGTTTTACACATCTTTCATTAGATGAAACACTTTGGGAGATAGCTTAATTATTTTTCTGTATAAATCTTTCCAGGTAAGATTAAAAAAAGAAAAAAAAAAGAACAGCTAAAAATATTTTACTTTCTAAAATAAAAATACTTTAATGGATGTTTATGTACAAAAAATGGAATTAAAAATATTTCATTTGTAAATCAACTACCTCGATCCTTTCGGGTCTAGTATACTCTTAATAGTACATGTCTTTTAGTGAAGTATTATTTTGATTTAAGAAATACTTTTACTACTATTTACGTGTAGTAATGATATTATATGTCTGTACATTTACAATATGATTTCATTCATGTTTAGACATTTAGTAGTAATAATTATTTTTTGCTTTATTCTTTTTGCGCCGTTTGAGATTTTTTTTAATTTTAAACATATTTCACTCTTTAAGGGTGTTCTTAAATCAAAAATGGCAACTTTGTGACGCATGCATTAATTTATTTTTGTTCGGAAATGCATGAAAATAGCAGGTGTTGTTATTCAGAAACTGTCTAATTGCACTCATTCTTTTGTTTTTTAAATAACACAATAGATTTTTCATAACAGCCTTCAAAGTCGACACTTTTGAACATATTTCCCGACGAAAGCAGAAAAACCGGTCGAAAAGGAGGAGAAAAACGGGTGATTGCGTCATCGAAATAGCTTATAACTCGATAAGTAATTTAATTGTCATAAAATGGAAAAATAAGTTCAATTCGAAATTGCTTTCATAGTCAGGCATTAAAATTTTATAACTTTCTGTTAAAAAATGAATTTGTAAATGTGTCAAAACATTTTTCGCGTGTTGAGCGGATCAGTTAAGAACACCCTTTAAACTAAAAGTTACTTTCCTAAACTAATAATGTTTAATAAAGCGCAAAAAGTATTGTAGTATCAGTTAAATCTTATTGTAATACATCTCCAAGTTTCTAAACATCTCCAAGTTTTTTTTCCTTAGCCTATTGCCATATGAAGATTAATTGAAAAATACGCAAAATGACAATATTTGTTAAACACTAATCTAGTTGGATAGCTATTTTTAATGTTATTAACCATTAACTTAAAAGTAATTTTTTCTAAAAAATGAAAACGATTTATATAGTTTATACATTTTTAAGTAAATTTATAAAATTTACATATTTTCACGTAAAAATTTTATTTAAATCTCACGTTGCAACAAATCTTTTAAAGAACAATATAGACTATGAAAAAGTATATTTTTAAAAATAGGATTTTTAACAGTAAATTCTTTACTACTAATATACTTCTGTATTCAAAAGATATTTTGCATCTCAAAAGCACAATCTTATTACTAATTTACACATTAAAAATCAAAACAATAGCATTTAAATTAAAATATAAATCTTTGCGTTCAAAATAAAAATGGAACAAAAATATTTTGTTTTATAAAAGCACACATTCTTTACTACATAATTTACATAAAATTTATAAATTGAAATAACATTCAAATTAAAATACAAATTTTTGCAATTAAAGCAATTAAAAAAATACAGTTTTACAAAAGCACATTCTTTACTGCATAATTTACATATTAAAATTGAAACAATAAAATTCAAATCAGAAGATAAATCGTTTCAAATAAAATAAAAATGGAGCACATATGTTTTGTTCTACTAAAGTACAATCTGAACATATTTCAAATATAAAAATTAAACATTTCAATTTAAAAGTAATTTTTCTTAAGTTAGAAAAAGAAACAAGCACATTTTCCTTTTTACAACACAATTTTTATCATATACTTTAAATATAAAAAGAGAATTTTTTTCAGTTTAAAACTATTGTTTTTACATAAGTTAGAAGTGGAGCATAAAATAATAAACATTTATACAAAAAACTTCAAAATATAAAAAATGAAACATATACAATTTAGTAATAGATCAAAATAGGACATAAAAAATAGCCTAGCATCATTATTCTAGTTCTATATTAACCAAGGTTATAAATGCAATGTATGAGAAAAGTACTTTTACATCCTCCATTAACACGTGACATATTTAAGCAACATCATCTTCCAATTCTGATACCACCTTGCTTGATTGCACTACAATATGTACATTGATTAAAGGGTATATAGTTTCTTGATCTCACAGACGATTAATAAAAGTAATACGAAAATATGAAAGAAGCTCCTCTCCCGTAGTCTTTCGACCTTACCAGAATATAATTCAGTTTCAGTCAATTGGACATTTAAATGATGCCCTTGGAAATTAAAAAAATAAATAAAAATAAGCTGTAACCAATTTTAGTAATGACAGTCAGCAGTGGAACATTAAAAATGGAAAATTTTCAAAATATATAAGCAAGTCAATATTAAAAACATCTACAAAATATTTTATAAATGTATGTGCATGAAGATGTACATTTTTGATTTCTAGATTTTGTATAATTATATTCTTTAGTCTAATATTTGTTTTCAGAATTATTAATAAAAATATTTAATGTGTAATAGGTTTACATATTTTCCATTAGAGACAATAAGAATAAGAGTCGCTGGTTTAAAAAGTTTTCTTTTCAATAACATATTTCAGCATATAAGCAAACAGAAGTAACACCTACATTCATAAAACGATTTTCATACAAGATTTTAAATAAAGTAATAACTAAAAAACAATGATGTATAAATGATTGCACATAAATTTGATCAAAACTTTTAAATACAATTAACAGTGAAATTAGAATAAGATAAGGTATAATTCTCTGAATTATTACAATACTTTTTTTGTTTTGTTTTAACCTTAAAGGGGTCTGGGACACATTTTAATTTTTTTTTAATTCAGTTAAAGTTTTGAATTTTTTGAGATGATTAACCATATCATTTTAAAATAAAATCACATGATAAAATTTCTCTTAATTAAAAAAAAAAATAAAATTTAAATTCATTAAAAAGTGGAGTCATTTAAAATCGTTATAACTCAAAATATTATTTGTATAATTTCAATTCTTTTACAGTTAAATAAACGGATCTAAATTTTAATTTTGATTCAGCATTTTTTAAAATATTATTATTTTTTTAAATATTAAAAATATTTGAGATAAAAATTTGAAAAAAATAATCATGTAACCTTTATTTAAAAAATCATTTTCAAAAGTAATTATTTTTTCAAATTGCCGAATCAAAATTAAAGTAAAACAACCAAAAAAGACATGTTCCAAGTTTAAAGCATTTATCTTTAACGGTTCTTAAGTTATAACAATTTAAATCCGAGAAATTCAAAATCAGGAAGAAAAACGCATTTTCACAAGAAGTTATTGCTATAAGAACCGTTGCTTGAAAGCTAGATTTTGAAAAGAAACCAAAACAATATATATATGTATACCTGTATTTCCTCCTCTTATTAATATATTAACACGATTTAAGCGTTATTTTAAGAGTTAAAAAAAAATCAATGCAATAACTTTTTTTTTATAGAAAATTTATCGATTTTGTGCCCCAAACCCCTTTAAAGAACAAGAAATAAAATTATTAAATCTAAAATTTAAAAAAAAAAAAAAAAAAAAAAAAAAAGTGAAAAAACATACTAAAAGCTACAAAAATCTTTTTTTTTTTTTTTTTTTTTTTTTTTTTACACTAATTTCATCTCAGCAAAGCTTTTTAACATTATTTTGCTACAATAAAACTCAAAGTACCTATTACCAATTTCTACAAAAAAGAATAAAAGATTTATACTTTGATCTAGGATAATACTTATTTCTACGAGATTTAGTCTCAACTAAAGTTTTTCTACAGAAAACAAATATTTAAAATAATTGTTAGTAAGAAAAAGTAAAATGAGCATTAAATATACTTACAGACATAAATTTTATCAAAGTTTTATAAAGTAGATATATAAACATTCAAATTCATAATTATAGTTTGTTTCGTCAATAGAATACAAAGGGTAACATTTTCCAATAAAATAGTAATTTGTTTATATAAACTAACTAACATAGCACAATTAAAATTTTGCTTTTTTTTCAATAAAAAGTAAAATGTAACATTTTTAACATAAAAATAAATTTGCTTGTACAATTAGCACAATTTACAATTATAGTTTGTTTTTTCCAAAGAGTGAAAGCATTTTTGAACATAAAAAACAGAAAATTACGTACCGTATTTACTCGTGTATAAGGCGCACTTTTTTTCCAAAAAATTAGGTTAAAACTCCTAGGTGCGCCTTATACACGGAATAATTTTTTACTGTTGTATGCAGTCGAACGATATACATATGAAACAAGAAATTATTCAAAAAAGATATTAAAACTTGGAAAATGTTACTTAACTGAAGTATTACTGCATATTTATTACATTTCTTGCAGTTTTTAAACAACAGAGCTAATGACGTCATTTAAACGCTAATTAGCAATTCTCTTTACTGTCACTCATTCCTATCAGGTTGAGTCTAAAGTTTTGACCCTTTTTTTATTTTAATGTTGACAACAAATATTTACAAAAATACAAAACATTAGTGAGGATAGTAATCACCATTAAGTTCGACAATCTTCTGCCAACGTTTTGGCAGTTTTTCAATGCTTTCCTTGAAAAACTCTGGGCTACGTGAGTCGAGAAAGAGGTCAACCTCTTTTTTGACTTCTTCTGAAGAATTGAAAATTTCACCACTAAGGTGCAGTTGCAGATGCGAAAACAGATAGTAGTCGGAAGGTGCCATGTCCGGACTATATAGAGGATGTGGCATTAAGTCCTATTCCAGCTTGTATAAGTTCCAATTCGTCAACGCACTGACGTGTGGCCTGGCATTATCCTGGTGAAACATAACCACCTTGCGTCGGAACTCCTTACTTCGCTTTTCCCTTATTGCTACGTCCACTTTATGCAGCATGCTGCTGTACGACTCACTGTCGATGGTCTGGCCACTTTTTAAGTACTCCTTGTAGATAATACAGAAAACACAGAGGAGGACTTTTTATAGGTCAATGTGCGCCTGGTTATAGTCCTGACCGGTACACCTGGTTCAGACCATCCTCCTTTTCGACTGGTGTTGTCGTAATAAACCCATTTTTTATCACACGTAACAATCCGGTTCAGAAAATCACCCTTTCGGTGATATTCGAGCAAGTTTACACACCTCCGTTTTCGTTTTTCTTTGTCATTTTGTGTCAGATCGTGCGGCACCCATCGATTGAATTTGTATGTAAAACCAATGTTTTTAATGCCCGAATTATGGTTGTTTGAGAAACATTGAAGTGAGATGCAAGTTCCCCTGATGTAGCATTTTGATCTTCATCCACGGATTTCCGCAATTCGGTCTCATCAATCACAGTAGGTCGACCAGCATGTGACTCATCTTCGATGTCGAAATTCTTAATCTTAAAATTTTGATACCATCGTTTGACTGTACTAAGTGATACAATATCCTCACCTAAACGTGCACACATGTTACGGTGACATTCTGTCACTCCGGTGTTTCTACAGAACTCGTAGTAGATGATGGTTCGAAGCTGGATACGTGATAGTTCTATTTTCGAGGCTTCGTGGAGGCTACAGATGATAATTTTTCAAAACAATAAATACACAGTGTTGTAGCACACGTCTTCTTCTTTCGAAACCAGAAAACCGTATGTAAAAATGTCACTTAACTTGCGAACGCCAGCTGTTTTAGTAGCACTATTCTGCGAAAGGGTCAAAACTTTAGACTCAAGGTAATATTTCCCGTCATTCTCTTACAACCCGAAGTCAAAAAATGCATTTTCGTCTTGTTTTATGTTCTGGTTTAATGTTTGTTTCAACTTTTTTTTTTTTTTTTTTTTTTTTTTTTAACTGAAATTCATTTGGTCATTCTTCATTAGCGTATCAAATTTATGGTGCGCCTTATGAGATTTTAAGAAATCACCATTTTTACTTGTAAAGTAGGGATGCGCCTTATACTCGAGTAAATACGGTAAAATACACAAATATTTTTCCAAAAAAATAAAACGAAAATATTTCATTATAGAACATTAATCCCGGCGGAGCTTATACCGAGTGTCCCAAAAATGACTGATGGATTTTTAAATTCAATAACTTGCAAACGGTGACAACTATTTAAAAAATTTTTGCAGGAGGGTTGTGTATAATTTCAGGAGTTTTTTTTTTTTTAAACCGTAATTTTTTATTTTAGTTCGAATTTCAAACAATGGATGGCGCTGACGGCGATTGAAGGCCAGGTTATCAGTGCTGAGTGAAGCGAGGAGTGAAGCGTCCACCTGGCCTTCAATCGCCGTCAGCGCCACCTATTGTTTGAAATTCGAACTAAAATAAAAAAATACGGTAAAAAAACTGACATTATACATAACCCTCCTGCAAAAATTTTTTAAATAGCTGTCACCGTTTGCAAGTTATTGAATTTTAAAATTCATCAGTCATTTTTGGGACACCCGGTATATAGCTGGTAAAAACACCAATTGTTAATGAGAAAAAAATGCGCATTAAAGCTATTTACAGAGAAAAATTTTGTCAAAGCCTTTATGCAGAGTAGACATACAAACGTTCAAATTCACAACTATAATTTGTTTTGTTAATGGAAAGCATAGAGTAACATTTTCTAGCATAACAATAATTTATTTTATGTAACTAACAGTTCATAATTATAGTTTGCTTTATAAAAAAAAAGGGGAGGGGGGTAAAATGTAACATTTTTTACATAGAAGTAATTTGCTTATAGAGCTAGCACAATTTACAATAATAATTTGTAGCGTTTTGCAAAGAAGGAAAATAAAATTTTTGAGCATTAAAAACAGAACATTATACGAGATACAAATAATTATTCCCTTTTTAAAAAATAAACGAAAATACTGAATTATAGAAAATTAATCTCGGCGAAGCTTATGTATAACAAAACACTTAAATCCGCAATTGATAATGCAAAAAAAGAGCATTAAAGATGTCTACAGAGTGTTTACTATTTTCACAAAGACTTTATAGAACAGTCATACAAACGTTTAAATTCACAACTATAGTTTGTTTTGCCAAAAGAATAGGTAAAAAGTGACATTTCTAGTGAAACAGTAATTGTTTATATAACTATCAATTCACAATTATAGTTTGCTTTTACAAAAAAGGGAAACATGTAACTTTTAACAAAAAATTGATTATAGAACCAGCACAATTTACAATTATATTGCTTTTTTCAAAGAGAGAAAATTACATTTTTTACCATTAAGAAATCCGAAATTTAATTACATCACAGAGAAACATTTTTTAAAAAATAAACAAATATATTGGATTATAGAACATTTGTCTTGGGAAGATTACACACAGCAAGAAAAAACACTTAAATCCACATCAATTGTTAGTGAAGGGAAAAAAAGCCTTTGGGCTATTTACAAAAACTTGAAACTGTCAAAGCCTTTAAAAGAATACATATAAAAACGTCCAAATTCATAATTATATTTTGTTTTTTCAAAAAGAAGGCAAAAACTAACATTTTCTAGCATAACAGTAACATGTTTATATAACTAACAATTCACAATTATAGTTTGCTTTTCAAAAAAAGTGAAGAAATATAGCATTAAAGTAATTTGCTTACAAAACTAACACAACTTACAATTCTATTACATCGCTTTTTCAAAAAAGGAGGGAAGAAAAGTTTTTAAACATTGAAATATTCATAGAAATTTAATCCTATTTAAGGTTTTACATGGCATAAATAAAAATATACCTTTAAAATAACGTTGCATTATACAGTTTTAATCGCGGCAAAGTTTTTACATAGTCAAGAAAAAAAAAAACATTTTTATCTACAAGTTATATAGTTTAATTTACAATGACAAGAGGAAATTTAATTTGAGCAGAGAAATTGAAGCAATGACAAGAGAAGGAGAGTAAATTTCATGTCCATTTTTTCGTTGATAAAATAGTTAATACCAAGGCCAATGACATGTACTTCCGTATTATTTTGATTGAATCTACTAAATTAATAGAAAAGTTAAAAGAATTTATTTGCTTAAATAGAAACTATTCAAACAGTTTTTTGACTCTGTAGTACAATTTCATTTTTGCTATACTCTCTTTTCAATAGTCAACGCCTCAATTGTTTACAAAAGCTTAATCTTTGCAAAGTTTTTATACAGCATACACAAAATATTAAAATTCTTAATTTTTTTCTTTTTTTACATTTATTTCTTCTTTTTTTTTTTTACATTTCTTTCTTTTTTTTTTACAATTTTTTTCATTTCTTTTTTTCACATTTTTTTTTACATTTTTTTACATTTCTTTTTTTTTTACATTTTTTTTTTACATTTTTTTTACATTTTTTTCATTCTTTTTACATTTCTTTTTTTTTACATTTTTTTTTACATTTCTTTTTTTTTTTCATTTCTTTTCTTTCATTTTTTTATTATTTTTTTTACATATTTTTTTCAATTTCTCTTACATTAAAAAAAAATTAATTTTTCTTTAATTTTTTTAATTTTTTAAAAATAAGAAAAATACAGAGATTCAGTATTGACAAACATGCATAAAACATAAATAACATTAAAATCTTTTACATGCTTTTAAAGTAAAAGAAATGACATGTTTTAGCATAGAAAAAACAATCTCACCGAAACATTAAAGACGAAAACTAAACAAATTTTTAAGAGAAAAAAAACTGACAAAATTTGTATAGAGTTGCGACATCAGCAAAATCTTCATATAACAGATTAATAGCAATAAAATTCAATTTTTATGCATTTATTATTTTAAAATAGTAACCAAAATTTGAGTTTAAATATTGCTTACAGATAATATTTATTAATTACATAATCTTGATAAAAAAATCTATATATAACACAAATAACATTTATTTTGCGATGTTATATTGGTTTCAAAGAGAAATAGAATTCTTATACTTCAAAATTATATGTTTACAAAGAATCAAATCTTGCCAAAATATTTATAAAGGAATACAAATAATTTTTCCACAGAAAAAAAGAGAGAAAAGAATGAAATAAAAAAAAAATTTAGCATAAAAGCCCTTTTTTAATATAGATATTTAATCTCAATAAAAATTTCCCAATTGCACATAGAAAATATTTAATTTTTTAAGTATGTTTTATTTGAGAAAGAATGAAATTCCAGTTTAATATATTTGCCCAAAATTAATCTCTCTTTTGTGAGAGAATTGAACTTTATTGAGCATAAAAACAATTTTTATTTACATGTTTAATGAAAGCAAACGTATTTAGTAAAACATTAATAAAAAAAAAATTAAGTTCTTAATGTTTGAAAAAAGACAAAATTAATGTTTACTGAGATAAAATCTCTAAGACTATATAGCAGATACAAAAACCCTCGATCCCCCCCCCCCCCATCTTAATTAAGATAAAAATTCTGTTGGGCATTAATAACCTTTAGATTTAATCAAAGTATACTGTTTTAATAGCACACAAACAATTTCTTATAAGAGAACAAAAAAATTGAATTAAAAAATTAATTAAAAAAATACAGAGATTCAATTTGATAGACTTTATTTAGCACTTGTATACGTATAGCATTCATATAGCATTATATAAACATTTGTTTTTCTTTACCATCTCAAAGAAAGAATAGAAGAAAGATTAAATGAATTAGAAGAAAGAAATTTTATGAAATAAAAACCATTTATTTATAATTTTAAAGTAAAAATCTATATAACCCCTACAAAATTATATATTTATTCTGAAAAGAGAAATGATAAATTAATTTAACATAAAAATAACTTATTTATATATTTAATCAAAGGAATATTTTTTTCAAATTCTTAAGTGTTTTAAAAGAAAAAACTAGTTTAAATTTAATTTACTATATCTTTTATTATTGAAACAGAAATTTAAAAAAAAGTATAACACTATTTATTCACAGATTAAAATCAGTGCAAATGCTACCATTAACACTAAACAGAAATTTCTTATTTTTAAACGAGAAAAAATAAAAACTGAGTTTATAAATAGTATATTTACTGATACTGAATCTCTGCAAGATTTTCTTAAGCTCGCGCGCGCGCGCGCGCACACACACACACACAAAACTTTACCATGTCACTTTTTTTTTTGGGGGGGGGGGGCAACAGAAATGATACATTTGAGTTTAAAAGCTATAGTATAATCCAAGAAAACATAACACATACACAATATTTATTTCTTAAATATTTTATAAGGAAATAAATAATTTAAATTCCATTTCATTTTTTTTTTAATTAATGAAAGAAAAATTATAAATTTGTTGCGCATAAAATTTAAAGACTTAACAAAGCAAATGATTTTAATTGCACATAAACAATTTTTAATTCATATTTCAGTTTTATACGACGCATAAAAACAGTTAAATTTATTTAATAAAGATTCAATTTCTGAAAAACTTAACAGTAAGTTGCATACCCAAAAACATTTCTATCATGTCAATTTTTAATTCTTTAATGGTAAAATAATAAGTTTATTCACAATAAAAGCTTTTATTTACAGAGTTAATTTATGAAATTACTCTCATTAACACACGAATAATATTTATATTCTATTTTTTTATACGAAATAAATAGCACTAAAGTTAAAATTAACATGTATACCGAAATTCAATCTTTGGAAGATTTTATATACATATATTAAAAGTATTTCTCGCATCTTTATTTTTCCTTTTTAAAAAGAGAAATTATAAATTTATTTAGCATAAAAGCCGTTCATTTAATCAAAACACTTAACAATACATTAACAATTTTAAATTTTTTTTTTTATATATATATACAAAATAGTTTCAAATTAATACATATTTACAAATATTAAATCTCTGATTTTATGTAGCACAAGCAAAATATATTTTAAAACGTATCTAGAAAAGAACGCCATTTTTTCTTTTTTTTAAAAGATTTAATGAAACAAGCAGGTTTACTTGTTATCTAAACCTACTCGTTACTTTGGCTTGTTAATAGCTCATGAACAAAAATTTATTGATCATGTTTTATATGAGAAATTTAAAATTCGTTTTAAACTAATTTATTCATTATCATATAGACTATATAGCACATCCAAAATAAAATTGTTTATAAAAAACAAAAAACAAACTTATTGAACAAAAAAGCATTTTATTTGGACATTTTTTCAAATACTTTACTAGCATGCAAAATTAAAAATTTCTTTTGATTTATATAAGAGGAAATAGAGATGTAATTCTCTGTATGGCTTACAGAGAATTGCATCTCTGTAAAACACACAGTACATACAAAAAAACTTCATTTTTTTATTTATTATAGTATATATAATATATATAAAGGAAAATATATATTATTGAATATATTATTTATGTAAAATTCAGTATATTTAAATTATAGATTTTTTGAATTTTTTTATGGATTAAAAATTAATCTATTTTTAATTTTACTTCTTTTATATAGGAGAAAAAATTAGAATACAAAATTAATATATTTTCCGGGATTACATCTTTAAGACTTCATGTAGCATATACACAAAACAATGATTTATATCTTTTTCTTTAGATAATAGCTAAAACTTATTCAGCATAAAAATTAAATTGTTTAACAGATTTAATCAAAGCTAACACTACAAGATCTTAATACAATTTTATTAAGATAATTAAAGAAAAATAAAATTAATGTATACTTAGAGATTCAATCTCAGACTTTATGTAGTATATGCTAAAAACTCTTTCCTCCCCTTCCCCTCACCTCCAAGAAAACATAATGAACATAAAAAGCAACTTACTTATATATTTTATTTAAGAAATAATTTTATATGTAATAGCGTAAATTTTCTACAAAAGTAAAATTTTAGTTTAAAATTAATACATATGAATAGCGATTCAACTGATGAGACTTTAGCATTGTACAATACATGAAAAAATATTTACATTTTCTTTATTTTAATTAAGATATTGTAAATTTATCGAGTATAAAAGTTATAAAATAGATTCAATCAATTTCTTATTGGCATATAAAAATATTTAAACTTAATAAATTTTATAATAAACTAACTTCAATATCACGTAAACAATATTTAAAATCATAATTTCAATTTGAAGGATAAACAAAAATTTTAGTTTAAAATTAATATATAATTATAGAGATTCAATCACTGAGAATTTAGTATCGTACAATACATAGAACGGTGATACATCATTTATCTCTCTTAATGAATATTAATAAATTTTTATATGAAGGAAAAAATAGTTTGAAATTTTAATAGTTACAAAATTTCAATCAGACTTTAATGTTGTATAGTACATAATAAAAAAAAAAAAAAAAAAAAAAAAAAAAAAAAAATACATTTCTCCCTTTTTAAAAATCTTTATTTCGTGGAAAGTTTTACTTGTTGATTTCTTGGTAATTTTTTTATTGAGCATAAAAGCCATTTATCTAGAGATTTCATTAAAACAAATTCTTAATAGCACATAAACAATATAAGAATTTTCACTCACTTTTATGTATATTAGATAAATCAAAATTTTAATTTAAAATTAATATATAATTACAAATATTCAATCCCTGTTATTTTAGTTATTAGTAAATTTATTGACCATAAAAGCAATTTATACATAGATTTAATTAAAGCAAACACTTAATGTTGCTAAATTGAAAAAAGAATTTTTATATGGAGTATAAAAATTTTAGCATGAATTTCTGTAATTTTATATTAATTTTAGATTACAGTATTTAGAATACATTTATATACTTTTTCTTCTTGAAAAAGAAATGGCATATTTTTATTGATCATGAAAGCCATTTACCCATAGATCTAACTAAAGAAAATTGCACATAAACAATATTTAAACTCTTAAAAATAATTACACATAGAGAATAAATATATATTTAAATATATAAATTTCAGAGATTTTACCTCTGAGACATTAATATTGTAATTTTTAAGATGGGGGGGGGGACAAGAAATAGTATTTATTGAGCATAAAACCCTGTTATAGTTTTAATTAAAACCAACTATTAATAGAATATATAAACATTCAAGTTCTTAATGAATTTTTATATGGAGGATAAATACAAATTTTGGTGTATCTCTAATTTTATATTAATTTTTATTTCAGAGACTATAGTAGTAATGTATAGCAAATACTTTTTATTTATTGTTTGGGAGAGGAAGGGGGAACAAAACTAGAAAAATTACTGAACATAAAAGTCAGTTACTTATAGATTTATTTAAAGCAAACTCATAATGGCACACAAAAAGTACTTAAAATTTTAATGTTTTACTTCTACATATAAAAAATTCATTTGTTTTAAAACTAATACATAATTACAGAGATCCAATCACTGAGACGCAAGTATTCTCCAAGTGCATAGAAAAAAAAATATCTCTTCCCCCACTCTTTTTTTTAACGGCCAAAAAAAAAGGTTATGGTTAATTTTTTATTCAGCATAAAAACCATTTACATAGGATTTTATAATTAATGCAAATTCTTAAGAGTGTATAACTATTTGAATGAATATCTTAAAATTTCATATGGAGAATAAATAAAAAATTCTAGTTTAAAATTAATGTATAAATTACAGAGATTATATCTGATACTTTAGTATTGTACAACATATGAAAAAAAAAAACATTTTTTATTCATATATATATTCTTTTTATTTTTTGAAAAACAAATAGTAAATTTTTATTGAGCATAAGAACCTTTTATCTATAGATTTAACTAAAGCAAATTTTTAATAGAATATAAACACTATTTAAAATATTAATAAATATTTATAATGGCGAATAAATGAAATTTTCAGTTTAAAAAATATAATAGCAGAGATTCAATCTCTGAAATTATACAAATGCCCAGTACATATTATATATATTTATCCTTTCTCTCGAAAGAGAGAATTTTTTGTTGAGCATAAAAACCATTTATTTATAGATCTACTTAATACAAATTTCTAATAGCATTTTAAAAAATGTATAAAATCCCTCTAAATTGGACAAATAAATATTTTAATTTAAAATTAATATATAATTACAGAGATTCAGTTGCAAGACTGTACTGTACAATACAGAGAAAAATGTTCATCATTTTTCTTTCTTTCTTTTTTTTCCCTTTTAATAGTAAATTAGTTTAGCATAAAAGTTACATAGGTATTGATTTAATTTAAGCAAACTTTTAATAGAACACAAGAAAAAAATTTAATCTTAAAGAATTTTTATATTGAGAATCAATAAAAATTTTAGTGTGTATCTCCATACTTACATATTAATTTTATCTCAGACTCTTGTATTGTACAGAGTACACAAAATAAAATTTTGTATGCACAATAAAAAATTACTATTTCTTTTTTTCTTGAAAAAGAAATAGTAAGTTTTTATTGAGCATAAAATCAGTTTATCTATTGATTTAATTGAAGAAAATTCTTAATAGTACATAAATAATAAAGATCCTAAAATATTTTTATGACAAATATATAAATTTTTAGTTTAACATTAAAATATAATTTCAGAGGTTTAATCTCTGAGACATTAGTATTGTAATATATATATATATAAATCTTTTCTGGGTTTTTTTTTTAAATAAAAGTTTATTGATGATAAAAGCCAGCTATAGATTTAATTAAAACAAACAATTAATGGAGCATATACTTAAAATCAATGATTTTTTATATGGGGGATAAAAATAAATTTTAGTATGAACCTCTGTAATTATATATTAATTTTAATGGTATTACTTGGTTATCCCGTCGACCCATTTTGTCAAATTATACATATTGACATAATTTTTATTTTAAATAACAAAAATAAATAAATAAATAAAATAAATAAATAAAAAAATAAAATAAATAAATAAATAGTATAATCTCTATAAATAAAAGGAATTCTGAGGATAATTAAATAATTAATTAATTGAGGCACAGAAAAATCGTCTGCTAAGAAAATCTTTTTTCATTTTGAACTTCTATAAATAAAAGGACAGATAGGCTCTCAAACAGTGAATCGTCGAATATAATTGAAGAACAAATGGAAGAACAAATGGAAGAACAAATGGAAGAACAGATGGAAGAACAGAAAGAAGAACAGATGGAAGAACAAATGGAAGACCTCTTCATTAACAATAAAAAAAGATATGCAAACGAAACCCCAGACAAATGGAAGAACAAATGGAAGAACAAATGGAAGAACAAATGGAAGAACAGATGGAAGAACAGAAAGAAGAACAGATGGAAGAACAAATGGAAGACCTCTTCATTAACAATAAAAAAAGATATGCAAACGAAACCCCAGAACACCGAGAGAACTGGCATTCAGATAGTCTTCGGGCTACTGAGGGCGGGCAACCGTCTAGTATTAATAAAAATACAAATAAAAAATCGAAATAAAACCATTTAATGACGTTTTAAACACGTTTATCGTATTTAGTGTCATTGAATGTGACATTCATAATCATCCATTACTGGTATTTAATCTTATAGTTTGGCGATAGTAGTGTGGTCGACGGGATAGCCTAGTAGTACCGTTTTAATTTCAGAAATTTTAGTATTTTATATAGTTTAACAAAATATAGTAAATTTGTGGAGCATAAGATTCGGTTATTTATCAATTTAATTAAAGCATACTCCATAAAAAAAAAACTTTAAATAAAAAATATATATATCCGACATATAAAAATTAATTTATTTTAAAATTAATATATAATTACAGAGATCCAATCGCTGAAACTCAAGTATTGACCAGTACATAGAAAAAGTTATCTTTTTACCCCCCCCCCCCCACCTTTTTTTCCCAATTAAATGGAAAAAGGTATGATAAATTTCTATTAAGCATAAAAGTCATATGGATTTAATTAAAGCAAATTCTTAATAGCTTTTAAGGATTTTTTAATCTCAATGAATTTTTATAATGGAGAATAAATTAAATAATTTAGCTTAAAATTAATGTATAATTTGAAAGATTTAATCTCCGAAATTATACAATCGTCCAGTACATATTAAAACTATTTTTTATTTAATATTTTTTTAATCCTTTTTCTCGAAAGAGATTGTAACTTTCTGTTGCATAAAATCCATCGACTTATAGATCTAATTAATCCAAATTCTTAGTAGCACATGAACAATGTATAAAATGTCACTGAACTGAACAAATAAAAATTTAAATTTAAAATAAATAATTACAGACATTCGTCGCCGAGACTTTAGTGTTGCACAGTACAAATTATCTATCTTTTCTTTCCAGTTATTTCTTAAAAAAGTATGTATAGTAAACTTAATGAGCATAAAACTCAAGTACTGATTTAATTAAAGCAAACTCTTAATGGAGCACAAAAAATTCTTAAATCTTAATGAATTTTTATATTGAAAATAAAGATGTCCGTGTGAATCACTATAATTACATTAATGTCATCTCTAACTTTAGTATTGTACAGCACATAAAACATTTATTTGTAATTTATGTTCTTGAAAAAAAGATGGCAAATTTTTACCGAGCTTAAAAGTAATCTACCTATCTATTTAATTAAAGGAAACTGCACAGCACATAATATTTAAAATATTAGTATTTATTTAATATACAAAAATTTTAGTTTAACATTAATTATAATTTCAGAGATTTAATCTCTATGAAATTAGTATTAAAATATACATTGTAAAAAGAGTAAAATTTTATTGATTACAAAAGCTAGTCATTTATAGACATAATTAAACCAAGCTCTTAATCGTACGTAAAACGCATTTAAGATCTTAAATATTTATATTGGGAATATATAAACATTTTAGTTTAACATTAATGTATAATTTCAGAGCTTTAATCGCTGAAACATTAGGGGGGTTAGGGGGGGACTAGTAAATTTATCTATTTTTAAAATCATTTATTTATAGATTTGAATAAAGCAATCTCTAAATCGCACATAAAAAATATTTAAAGTCTTAAATTTTTATTGATTCTCCATATAAAAATTCATTTTGTTTAAAATTAAAATATAAAATCAGAGAAAACATTTTTTCATATTTTTTTACGCAAAAAGAAATGGTAAGTGTTAACATTACAGGCTATAAGTTAACAGAGATTCAATCTCAGAATTTATTGAACAGCACATTAACAAAAATTCTTTTTTTATTATTATTTATTATCATTTTCCCTTTTTTAAATAAGTGATAGAGTATTTTTTTTAGCATAAAAGTCATTTATCTATACATTTAAAATTTATGTATATTAGGAGAGATTCAACCTCAGATTTTACTACTGTCCCATCCATATTTTTTTTTTCTTGGGGGGGATGAATAATTTTTAATGTGTGCTATATTATACAATCTTTCTTGCTCTTTTTCACTCTGTGTTTTCAAAGAGAAATTTTTAAATTGAATGCAAGAAATATATATGTTTAGAGATTTACTTATTGTGAACACTTTCAGTAGTACATAAATAATATTCAAATTCTTAATTAGGTTTTATAGATACAAAACAAATTGCGGTAACAAAAATACATTTACTGAGATTCAATATTGGAAAGATTTTATGTAAGTACATACATATAAATTTCCTTTTTTCAAGAGAAATGTGGTTTGTGAGCATACATAGTATTTATTTCCAAGATTTAATATCTGCAAATACTTCTAATATCACAACAGAACAATATTGAAACACTTTTTTTTTCTCGCGCCACTTCAACGTATTACAAAAATTACACTTTTAGAGCCGTAGTAAGGTTACTGAATAAAGAAATCCAAAACATAAATCGTAGGATATTTTTCACATACATTTCTTTCATAAAACAAACCAGTGTGCATATTTTTAATACAGAATACATATGCAGCATTTAAAAATGTGTGCTTTTGTTAAATACAGATTATACACAAGATTATTTCTTTTGATTTAAAAGATTCCGAGTTTTGGTCCAATCGAATATTTTTTAATGTATATTTAGTTGAGTGTTGTATTTTAGTTATATTTTAAAGTACCTAATTATGCGTGTGTATGTTTTTTCTTCCAAGATTAATTTTTCAAAATAAAAATTTTACGAGGAAAAATAAAAATTATACGGAATTTTCTGCTTCTGAAGATTTTTTATTTATGGAATGCTAGTTACTTTAACATTTCTCATGTTTATTTACTTTTTTAAATATCCCAATATGCTATCATTAAAATGCTAATACAGATTATGAAAAATAAATGCATCATACAGAAGGGTCTCATTTACAATACATGTCAGTCAAAATTTAGTCAAAAAAAGATTTAAAAAAATATCCTTTACATATAACTTAAGGGCTGAATTTGAGGCTTAAGTGCACAAGACGTTTAATTTTCCATTCGAAGTCTCGGTGTGCTATAGCTTTCGTATCGCATTTTTTATAAACTTTAAATGAATACCACCATAAAGCACGTATTTTCGAATATTTTATGCATAATATTTTTACTAATATTTTGAAGAATTTTTTTTATATTCATTAATATAAGCACAAATTAGGTTTTATTTTAAACAAACAAACAAACAAAAAAGTAAGTTTTAACATTTTTCAATAATATAGATGTAGTATAATTTTCCTGTAACTTGCACCCGCATACTTATATTTCATTCATTTACGAAAATTAAAAAAAATTAGTCTTCAACAAGATAAAATTTCTAATGTATTTTGACTATATATATATATAAGCATTTTTATATATAATAAAATCTAATAAATGAAAAGATATTAAAAACAGGTATGCACATTTTTAAAAAATCCAACTAAAGGATTTTTTGCATAAATTAGAAAAATACAATACACAGCACCGTTCCTGTAGGCTCCGGAGCCCGATATTTGTTCAGCAAATTCCGTTAAATGTTTAAATATTGACTAAAATAAAAGTATTGGAACTGAGTTCCGGGGAAAATTAAGCACCGAGTATAAATATCTTACTTTTTCGCAATTCATCAATGACTTCATTTATGGTTGTACACAGAGATTAACAAATGCGGCTGCGAGTTCGCGAATAGTGGGCCAAAATACAGTCACCGCCAAAAAAATCTTGACACTTTCGATTTTTAATGTTTTGTTAAATATCTAGAAATATACACAAGGAATCATTCTGAAACTACTGGTGTGTAAACAAAATAGTACACGTCATATATTTTGACAAAGATTTTTCCCCTAAATCTAACAGGGGACCGTCAATAAATTGAAAAAGAACGAAGATCTTTTGGATCACCCTGTCAAAGCTAATGAAGCAAAACAGTTTAAACTGCAGGTAATGATTAAGTGGCTTATTGTGATAAGTTGTGTCGATTTTTATGAATATAGCTTGAAAACTCGTGGAAAAATTAAAGTTTTTATAAAAACGGCCCAAAATTTTTCCAAGTTTTTTGCTTATAATTTTCAGAGCTCTTCATAAAACACAATAATCTTTTCAGAAAATATGACAAACAACATTGCACATAACACCCTGCAATCAGAATTAAAAAATAAAAAATGTATGAAAAATGAATAGGTTTACTAAATAATTTTTTTACTGCGCATGCGTCAACGCTATTAAAATTTCATGTGCATATTATGTTAGTTAAATGTATAGAGCAACTTTTGTCAGAGTCTCAAAAACATAGCTTAAAAACTCTAAAAATTATCGCCAATAGAATATGGTCAAAATCAGTTATTTCCAAAATAAAGCAAAAATATAAGGAGTTGTATGCAAATATAGTAGTACGTGCAATACTGTGTAGGTACTAATCAATGGAATATGGATACAGCCCCTCATCTTTTTGCTTCATTTTGGGAATAATGGATTTTGACCATATTCTACTAACGATAATTTTCAGAGTTTTCAAGCTATGTTTTTGAGACTTTCACAAAAGTTGCTCTATACATTTAACTAACATAATATGCAAATGAAATTTTAATAGCGTTGACGCATGCGCAGTAAAAAAGTATTTAGTAAACCCGTTCATTTTTTATACATTTTTATTATTTTTTAATTTTGATTACAGGGTGTTATGTGCAATGTTGTTTGTCATATTTTCTGAAAAGATTATTGTGTTTTATGAAGAGCTCTGAAAATTATAAGCAAAAAACTTGGAAAAAATTTGGACCGTTTTTATAAAAACTTTAATTTCTCTGAGAGTTTTCAAGCTATATTCATAAAAATCGACACAACTTATCACAATAAGCTACTTAATCATTATCTGCAGTTTAAACGGTTTTGCTTCATTAGTTTTGACAGGGTGATCCAAAAGATCTTCGTTCTTTTTCAATTTATTGACGGTCCCCTGTTAGATTTCGGGGAAAAATCTTTGTCAAAATATATGACGTGTACTATTTTGTTTACACACCAGGAGTTTCAGAATAATTCCTTGTGTATATTTCTAGATATTTAACAAAACATCAAAAATCGAAAGTGTCAAGATTTTTTTGGCGGTGACTGTACTTTAACTCTCCCAGGGTCAAGAAAATTGTGTTCTTAAAATGAAATAATTATCAGACACCTCAATTTACCTAAGAGTTTCAGAAAATAAAAATCTGCTTTTCTACGCTTTTATTATATTTATTATTAAAACAAAGTCACAGAAATATTATTGGTACCATTTATCAGTTTTGGAACTGAAATTAATGTTCACACTGTTTAATCACCTCAATTGAAAGATTTAACCGATAACAACCGAAATCAAGGTTAGAGATAAACCCAGTTTAACAATTTTATTTGTTCGCTTTCGACGATTTTTCCCCCTCTATAAGAGCTGTTTTATCAGAATCAAGTAAAGGGGTCTCAAACCCACTAAAATTGGGGAGAGGGGGGGGGGGGGTGCATCTTAAAAGATGATTTTAGAACAAAATTTTTACTCGGGATATAATGATACGCATGTTGAATTCCACATGCTTAAAAAATAGCAAGATTTAAGTATTAGCATTTATTGGGGCTACGAAAAGTAGAACATTTGATGAGAAGAATAGGTATAAAAGGTTTATACACAGAATTACAATATTAATTTTGAAACTAGAATAAAAATTTGTTGCCAACTTACATTACAAACCAATTACCTTGAACCTAAATAAATTTATATTTAAAGCATTTTTATATTTTTTATATAAAATTCTATTAAAACAAAAAATTTTTTACTTTTGATTAACACTATAATAACCTAAAGGATTTTTCGAACAATGAACAGAAAATTTTAGGTTCAGTTTATACAAACTAACATGCAACATATGTTTTGAAAATATCATGGGAAAACTACTCAGAAATTTGAGATATTGTGCCCCAACAAAATGTTATTTGGAAAAAAATGACTTCAAATTTTCGGACGCCACTTTAATTATTGAGTGGGTATAATTTCTAAAAAATAAATTCCGATTTAATGGGAATTTCAAGGAAACAATGTGAAAATGTTCAGAAAGAATAAGAGTTTAAAATCTTTTAAAATATTAAGATCTCGAAGTTTTAAGAGTCCTGAGATGGTAATTTTTTCTTCGATCCGCTCCTTCTCATCCCTTTTTTTGGCTGCAAAGAGCTGATCTTATCAAAAATCTCAATATAAAAGTTGTAAATAAGATTAAGAAGATTTATAATAAAATTAAGTTAATTTGATATCTTATGAATTGGAGAAGTTACGAATTTTTATGTTTAAAACCCTATTTGTTTTCGCCCCTTGAGCCAATTTTTAACATCAAAAATTTGTCATATATACATTTTTTACTCTTTTCCTTATGTAATAACTTAAAACTGATTTTATATGTATTATAACCAAGATATTACGAGATTAGAGATAGTTTTGAGAAAACTATCTACTATTTCTTTTCCGGTGGTCTGATTTCGCCTATTAACGAATTTGACCGAGATTTTCTGTCCCTGGATTTTCTGTATCTGATTGGAAGAGATTTGGTGCAGAATTATGGGAATTGTATAGTGTCTATAAAAAATAGATGTGTAGTTTGGAGCTGGGGATGCGAGAAATTTCCATCAAAACGTTTATTTCAATGGCCTTCAAAAATATAAGCAATGTCGGGTGGTCAAATGTTACGATATCTTTTGTAATTTTCAAGTTTAAATTTTTATATGTGTGAAATATATATTAATAAAGAATGAAGGAATGCATCTGTTAACAATATTAACTTATTAAATGAACTATTAAAATCCCTTCACTCCTCTCTCCCCACCCAATCAGCACACACTAAAGTTTTGCTTCTTCAACTATGAATGAATGGAAAAAAATTTCATTTTGAAGTTCTATGAATCTTAAAATAACCAAGATATGTTGTTTCGAAATAGTTCTGGGTGTTAATACGAAATAAATACACAAAACTTACACATTAGTAAAGAAAAAAACTCGTAAATAATTGAAGATTAGAAAAGATGGATCACTATTAAAAAAAAAAAAAAAAAAAAAAAAAGTCTTTTGAACAAATATAGTAAAACTAAATACTATGTAATATTGTAATCATACGTTAGGATAACGTTGTTCATCTCCAGATTCGTTCGCGAAGAAAGTCGTCCAAAATTTTAGTATAATGAAATCATTGTTTTTCTTCTGGAACCGTTAGCGCCATCTTTTGGGTAATCGTGCGAACAATATGAAATGTTATTGCTTTTATTACAACAAATGAGAAATTAAATAAAACGGGACGATATACATAGATGTCAACCTTCATCTCTTATTCCCATGCGCGTAGCCAGGGGGGGGGGGGTGCCCGGGCACCCCCCCCCCCCCCCCCCCCCGCTAGCGCAGATCCAAGATTGATTATTTTTAAAAAATCAAAATTTACAAAAGAAAAATTTAAGCAAAGTTAGTTCAATTAGTTAATCAAAACTAACAGTATGTTTTGAAATGTGATAAAAGAAGAGACCTTGATTCTTTCTTTTTTACTTTTTAAGAAAATTATTTTATTCATCTTTTTTAAAACTAGAATATTTACTAGAATTTGTATTAATCACAGTAAATCAAAAAGGTTGGTTTTATAATCCCAATTTGATGTCGTTTCTTTATGGAATTTTTTAACACCTTTCTATTGCATGCATATTTCCATAAAAAATTAGAATAAATTCTCGACAAGGATAGAAACTACTATTTATATATTTGCTTTTGTTATCTAAAGTCTAGATAGGAGCAAAAAAAATTGAAAGGAAATACAGATGTGAAACGATAATTCCACCATGTGATTAGCCTGGAGAACGGAGGGGGTGGAAGGTTGTACATGTACAAATTAGAGATGAGACAGGCTCAGCCCCAGCCCGAAAGTCGAGCCCAAACCCGGGTCCGAAGTGGGCACGGGCTCTATTTTCATTTTAGTGATCGGGCCCGGGGGGGGGGGGGGGCTCGGGACCATTCTTTCTGAGAATTAAAAAACATTAATGTGTAGAAGAGATTGAAAGAATTACTATTTTCCTTTTAAAATTATTTATTCTTTTTCAAGTAATTTCAGTGTTATTTTTATCAAAATGAAATAAAAATAAAAATATTTTTTTTTATATATTTCAATAGTTGATTGTTGCTTCAAAAGAAAATTTGTGATGTATGGAGATTTATGTCAACTGCATTTCCGTCGATGATTAATTGATAAGACGCCTATCAAAATAATCATAAATAATAAATTAGCTTCTGGTTGGATTTTCATTTGAGGCAGAGGATATTTTTTAATTCGATCGTTTATTTATTTATTTTGTTATATTTCTTCGTTTTTGATGCAGACTAGATGCTTGAGGTTTACAAATTATTGGATTGTGCACGAATCATACTCGTTCTTCATATAATAACAGTATTGTGATTTTTTTTTCTGTTTGTCATCATGAATTTTGCTTATGCTGAGGATTTCTCTTCGTAAGTAAACATGTTTTACATGTTATTCCGATTGAAAACATTCGATTAATGTTTCTTCTTTTCCCATAAAAACAACGGGACTTTAAGATAACTGTATCAATGTTTAATTTGCGTTGATTTTAAGGTTCTCGTCAGTCATGGGGAATTGTTAAGAGAAATGAATTGATTATAGATAAATGTACAGGGGATGTTGTGGAGGGTACACTGGGGTATACGCCGTACACCTTCTAAATTTTCTTAAGGAACACCGTATAACCTTCTGTTTCTCATGAAACCCATACGATGTACTCTCTAGAATATACTCTGTGCCTTGAGCATATACCCTCTGCGTCGATCGTGTAACCTGTAGTTTTTTTACGACTACATCCCTGAAGATATACTCTTTTTATAGGAAATTGAAAACGTTTTTTGATTCTTCAGCATACAAATAGTAATTTCTATAAACACTATCCATTTATTCATTACACTTCTTTAATATGTCCATCAAATTTTCTTTTTAAAGGACAAGAAATATGGGAATCATTTTAGGTATGAAGGATATTTTTATTTGATACTAAATTGCTCTTTTCATAAGCTTGAATTTAAATTTCGGAGAAATTTTATTCAATAGTAAATTTTATAAGATTTTTTTTTAAATGGGATATCACATTTGAAACAATTTTTAAATATCATTAAATCTTTTATTTTTTATTTTTGTATACTTTTTGTATCGGGCTCGGATGGGCTCGGGCTCCAATGTACTAAAAATCTTTCTGGCGCGGGTTTCAAAAATCGAGCCCGAACTCATCTCTAGTACAAATCTGTGCTTCCTCTGAAAATAAGAAATGATACTACGCAAAATTCAAATTAATATGGAGGTTGGTTTGTTGGTTTGCTAAATTTCGTTTTTTGGGATCATATTTTGATATTCGTACGGGTTCATTTTTTTTTAACGGAGAAATTTTATTTATTCATGAGTAGAAAATATAAGAGCTATTTTTCACTTTAAATTGCATACTAGAAGTTATTTTAATGCTACTTTGATCAAAATGACGGGAAGAACTAAAGTCGTGCTTATTTATTTTAGTATTTCATTGCTGTTTGAAATGAAAACTTATGATAATTACAGATTTATGTTTAAGGATATCTTTATTTTATATCTATCATGTTTTATCTATGTTTATATATCTTTTTCTTATCCATTAGCAGTGTCGTGCGAAAGGGGGAGCGTAGGGGGCAGCTGCCCCGGCGGCTAATTTTCATTCACTCAAGGATACAGCGCTTGGCGAAAGTCAAGGTGTGCCAAGTGTTTTGACTATCATCTACGCATTTTCTCGCGCATCATGGCTGTTTCAGACATTTTACTTACAATTTTTGTCGTATATGAGGCACTTGGATGCTATTGTAAAGTATCAGAGGCATAGCGAGGTGGTTAAAGCAGAAAGCTTGTAATTATAAGATTGTGAGTTGTGTCCTTGCACTTGTAGAATTTTGTTTCGATTTTTATTTAAGTAATCAATAAAGAATGTTATAAAAATCAGTTACTTTGTATTAGTTTTATTGTCAATTAGACAGTTAAATTATAAAATTTTATTTAAAATTTTATTACATAAAGTTTAATTTGAAATAAATGTAAATAATTAATAAGTTTTTAAATTCTGCTTTTTAATAATTAAATAAATATAATTTAAAATACAATAATTATTAAAATAAAATAAAAAATATTTTTACTTTAGTTATGCTACCTTTGTGTTGTAAGAGATGAATATCAAATTAGTAAAATCAATTTATTTAAGTTCTTATGTTTTAAAATGAACACACACACACACACACACACACACACACAAAATATATATATATATATATATATATATATTATTTATTAGTATTCATTTTAATAATTACTGTTTCATTTATAATTATAAAGTAATGAAACATAAAAATATTAATTATAAATATATCAAATTTTAATATTTCTATGTATTTGATTAATGATAATATTTTAAGAAAACAAAAAGGAAAATCTTTAATCTTCCTTTAATCTTCCACTAACATAATTTAAGATTTTCTTTAAAAAATTATCAATATTTAAATATATATAATATAACTAATATTAACTAGTTATTAATTAATATTAATATATATATAATTATAAAATTATGTTAATTAACATTATTAATTATTACATTTGTAACTAATATTAATAAGCATTATCATTTAAACAGATAATTAATATTTTTAATGTTTTCGTTTAGTGATTTGTTATTAATTCTCGTCTATTTTCAGTGTCTAGTGAGATATTAAATATGAAAAAAAAAATCTATGTTAGATAAAAACTTTAAAGGTGGTTTTTTAGATAAAACGTGATTTATTTGTTTTGTATTTGTACTTTGTACAAGTTCAATCAGTATATGCATGTATGTTTAGTTTAGACTTATCAATTTATGAATATAGGAAGGGTGCATTAAATCACAGTGTCACAAAAGTTGATGTAAATTCCCAAACATATTTTATTTCAAATGAAAAATTTCCAAATGTAAAAAATATTTTAATTTTAACACAATTTATTATTAACTGAAACATACTTTTTTGATGATTCTTAGAATCTGGAAAATATACTTTTTTTTTTTCTTTTAATACGTTATCAACATTCGTGATATATTTGTAAGACATTAAAATCTGAATAGATCAGAACAGATGATATCGAAATTATGTACATTTTCTAACTATATAATTAAATGACCTAACTATATAACAAATATATAATATACACATACATAATATTTAAGCAGATATGTAGGAATGTATAAGTTCATACATACTATGTACATATGCCGATATTTATGAATATATTCATATATATTTCCAACGTTAAAAGTTTTATCAATCTTAGTGCATTGCTATATTTGGTGATTTATATCACATTAGTAAAATAAATAAAAATTTTACATAGCAGATCTCAGTATTTTCTTATAAAGTTCTTGAATTGATACTTACCAAGAAAATAAATTAAACAAAATAAAATTTATTTTTAGCTATTATCATGTAATTTATCCGAATACAATAACAACTCTCTTTCGTTCTTCTTTTTTTATTTTTTCATTATTATATTATTCATTATAAACTGAAATACTATAAGAAATGTAAAGAAATATAAATTAAAATTTACAATTTAAATTCGCACAACAAGTTGCTCGTATATATTTAATTAATATTTGGTGGTATATAAAAAGAAAATTCCATAAAATTTATTATTATTATTATTATTTTCAAATAAATTATTTGTGTAATACATTTTTTCAGTAGATGGCGACACTATACGATGTTATCAAGGAATCTTGGAAGAGGAGTGAATGATGGGTGGAATAGCTCTTTTTCTCCAAACTATTTGGCACGCTTTGACTTTCGCCAAGCGCTGTATCCTTGAGTGAATGGAAATTAGCGCCCCGGCGTGGAACTTTAGGGGGCGCCAAATTTATACTATCAACGTCATTTTTGGCCTGTTACAAGAAAAAGTTGGGGAGGGGGCGCCAAATTGTAACTTTGCCCCGGGCGCAGCTTTCTCTTCGCACGCCCCTGTCCCAGATTTAGTTTTAAGCAACTTCTCATCCTTCTTCACGAAATGAAAAATTGCGTTTGGGTCTTTTTAAAAAGAAGTTCCACACAATTTTACATTCCGCAAAAAACCTATCTAAAACGGAAATTTGATAGGTTTTATGGGGTTCCGTTTTATTAGGTTTTATTACATAAGATGTTGTTTGTACTCAACATGCTCAGGTTAAAAAATTTGCCCCCCCCCCCCCTCGTTCCAAAGGCTGGCTACACCTATGTATTCCGGAGTTTCACTGAAGACAAGCATGTTTTAAATTAAAGAAGGGAAAAAAAGGAAATTTGCCTTTTTTTTATCAAGTACATTTTAGATTTCGTTTTCTATCTTTTACGATTGTATAAAAAGCACAAATATTAGCAAAAACGAAAAAAATCTTTAAAAAAGCAATTTTAAACGTTAATATTTAATAACCCTCCAAGTTGAACTTGTTTCCGATGCACTTTGAAAATCACTGATGAAAATTATTGAATATTTGAATTTTAACAATTATTTCCTAAAACACACAGCTGGATAAGCTACACTGCAGAAAGAAAATCTTAAGGCTCCTGTCCCTGCAGGCAAAGACACTCACGAGCTAATGCTAAACCTATGAGGAGACTTTTCCAATATCTCGTTTGCATTTAGAAATTTAAATGTTTTTGCATTGGATAGCTGGTTTTTATAAAGTTACTTTCACTTTCGAAACCGATTTCAAAAGTGAAAGTAACTTTTCAGAAAATATCCGCGAGTGTCTTCACCTGCAAGGACAGGAGCCTGAATCTAAAAATATACAGGGTGGTGGTGGTGGTCCAAAAATTCCTTTTAAAATGTGAAGAACAATTGAAGCTAACACCTACACGAGAGTGCGGTTTGGACTAAAATGCCTCTTACAATGTTTTTTTTTTATGAGCTAATAAAAAACAATCAAAACACTGCCCATAGATTAAACAATAAATATCAGAAATTATTAGAAAGAAACATTAAAAATTTGTGACAATCAGACCATTTATTTTTTCTCAAGCAATTGCAGAACATTTATTTTACTCCTTCTACAAGGTGATTAAAAAAAACGTTGACAAAATGCTATGACAAATCAGGCATAAGACAAGGATAAAAAATCACACAGAAATATAGGGCCGCAAACCACTTTGAGTCAAATACACGGTGTTTCATCCTAACTCAATTTGGGTAGACGGTAATAAGTTTCAGAAAATTACTAGTATATTATAATAAAACATTTAACAGACATTCTCACCTTTGTTTTAAATGTGACAACACCAAAAAAAGTGGTAGAAGATTGCATTATGCGCGCCAGCAATATGCACTTGACACCTCACATTTTGGACTGTGATACTAAGTTTATACAGCATCATCGATTGCTTGAGAAATGTTTTTCCAGATCTTTTCGTAACATTATCACATTTCACACAAAACAAGATACTTATCGTTACATTTTCATTACAATGTTATTTTTTTTCGAAATTATTTTCAAACCGCGTGTCGCTATAGAATGAAACACCCTGTATTTGTGACTCAATAAGTAGTTAACGACCGATGTTTTCCTATGTGTTTTTATCCTTGTTGTGTACTTGATTTCTCATATCATTTTGTCAATTTTTTTTTAAATCACCCAGTATATAAAAGGCGCACACTAATATCGTAAAGGATTCCAGACAAATGCTCTGTAATTACTTGTGCCAAAATAAACAATTGCAAATTTTTTCGGCAATAAACCTTGAATAAGAAAAAGGTCAACTCTAAGAAAATTGAAAGCAAAATTTACACAAAAAACACCTTTTTTACACTAAAGCCTAACCAGCAAGATTATACACAGATGCTTCTCGTGTTTGAAAGGGGGAAATAGAAAATCCAGGAATAAGCATTATCACAGGCGTTGGATTGTTAGAAATGTCTGCATAAGATACAAGTAACTTACAGGTACTAGTACTGACTTATAAGTAACATAAAAGCTACCAGTAAAAGTTGATAAAGTAATACAACAAAAGCACATTCATTCGAATTTAGATATCTTAATAACTTTATTCGAATTTAGATCATTCAAAATTCTCAATGATCCGCAGATTAGTCATGGGTTTCAAATAAATAAACCCATGTTAAAAATTCGATTTTTTTTTTTTTTTTTTTTTTTTTTTTTTTTTTTTTTTTTGCAAAATTTTTTTTGGGGAAAAAACTTAAATAAATGTTTCAATAAAAAAATTATTTCAAGAAGTTCTAAAATAATGAGAATGCAGAATGACAGCTCGTTCACATGATTAAAGTTTCAGTTATATTTATAAAACTATTGGCATTACAAATTGTTTTCAACGATTACAAACGAATTTAGCATTATGAATCCCAATCTTAAGACACTGCATCGTGTCTAACAAGTGGGTAAGGGTAACTGTCGATTGCACAGAGGGTTCGTTTAATATCTCGTTTTAAAGGAATTAGCCTTAAATTAATAAATCAAAACAGCTATTTTATAATTAATAAAATCTCACACAAATAGCAGCACCCCTTTATTTAATCAAACGTATCTTGACGTTTAATATACGCTATGTTTTCCCAATAGATTCGCTGCACTAAAAATGTCAAATATATTTGATTTTGAAATAATACCAATAATTACTCCAAAATCACATTTTAAAAGATTTTTTTTTTCGTTAACAGTTAAAAATATTTTCAATCGATTCCTCTTTCAATTATTAGAACTATTTGAGAAACAAAACAAAGGTAAGTATAAAAAGGTAAAAATAATTTTAAAAATATTTATTGTACAAGTAATTAAAAAAATGTATTTGATATATTTCTATAAAATTTCTTATATTCTAATTAAAAATCCAGAATAATTTATTTATAATTTTGTAAAGTAAACTAAAAATTTATAAAACTGAAAAAATGTCATAAAATCGCGATATGTAAATAGCTATAAAATGTTAAAAAAATGAAAAATAAATCCTTAAATTGAAAAAAAAAATCCATTTTAAAATTTCAAACTTCCAGTACCGGAGTTTGAACTAAGAACCATCTAATTTACTAGCGAGATGCTTTACCTCCAAAATATGATGTGTATGTGAAAAACGCTGAAGGTTCTCTTTTGAAATTTAAATAGCAAAAACGAACGGATGACTTGAAAAATATTGAAATAGACTTTTCAAAATTTTATTATTTGTCGCGTTGTAACACTGAGATATCGCAAAATTTGGAACTTCTGATTTATACAGTTTTTGTGTACAGGCTGACGGACAGATAGAAGAGCGAGACGAATTGGGTTTCGTCAAATAAACGAAACCCTTAGAACTTTTTAAAATCATTTCCCGTTTGACATTCAAAAATAAAATTTACTGACGTATTTATATCCGAAGTCAAAATTAGATGTTAACATTAAAAATTTTAAAACTTGTTAAAACTTCTATATGTAGACAACCTTCAGATACAAATTAATTATATCATTAATTAAGAGGCACCTATTAATCATTTATTAGAACCAGTCACAATTTCATACAATGATTTCTAGCAGTGTTAGTATTTTGTTTGTTTTGTCCACGGACTACAACATCGTCGTATAGAACTGCTTTAAAAAAATTTCGGTAAATTTGCGATTTTTAATTTTATTTTTTTTGGTCAAAATTAAAAAGGTAGATTGTCATTATAGTTCTTAAATATGATATTTTCGAGACTATAAAAAATACCAGATATTTTAAACCTATCAGATTTTATATATCTCCGATACTTTCAATATAGTCAACTTACTGGTGGTTATAAATATTTTCAGATTTAATATAAGTTAAAAACTAAAATACATTACACTTAGCAGGAAAACTTGCTAAAATAATGTTCTAGATGAATTATTTAGTGTTTATTTTCTTTTTCAACTTGTCTAACAAAATTGAAGATCAACTAATTGAAAAGAGAATTCTTACATTCACACACTCAAAAAAATTGTAGGATTAACTATTGAGTTAAGAATATCTTATAATTAATACAAATAAAAAAATTTCAAGTCAAAATAATTTTTATTGAAATATTATAAAATGTAAGATTACCTGTATTTTAATTCCCTAACCAATTGTGAAAGTATAAAACTGATAAAACCCAAAACAGAAAGGATTCTAATGAATCTGCAAATAGTTTTTTTTTTTTTTTTTAAATTAGATTATCTTTCAATACCTGCTTTGATAAAAATCAACATAGTTGTTTTAAATTTAAAATTCTGGTTTCAAACGTAGAGCTTGGATACACAAAATTTTTTTTTTTTTTTTTTTTTTTTTTTTTTTTTTTTTTTTTTGGAAGGGAGGGAGGGCTAAAAAATATCACTGCCAGAACAAAAGTTCTTTATCTTACATGGAGGACGCAGTCAATAATAGTTTTAAAAAATCATGTGAATTCAGATTGAAAAAATAAAATATATACATAATAGACAGGGAGGCAGCAGCGCAGACATTCATTTCATCTAATTCACGAATGAAAATCTATAGGATTAGTTAAAAATCTCGATTTGCATATTAAAATGCAATCGGCCTGCTAAGTCCTATCTTGGTGGGAGATATCAAAAAATCCGATTTTAATGGTTGACTCTTACATTTATCGTTGTGTTTTCCTGTACCCAAAAGTATGAATATATGGAGGATTGGGAGCAGTAAAACAATGTTAAATCTATGAGTCAACCGCTAAAATCGGGCTTATAGGTGTTTTCTATTAAGATAAGACTTGACAGATAGATTCAATTTTAATATGCGAATTGAGTTTCAACTAATATTAGATTTTCATCTATGAACTCGATGCGGTGATTGACTATGCTGCCGCTTCCCGGTCTATAAGATTTTGAAAGCAAATATTAAGTATGAAGCTATCAAACTTCATGATGTTTCTAAACATCGGATATACCTATATCCATTGATATAAATCATCAAACCCTAATCGTCGTAACAGCAGTTTGAGAAAATAGTAATTTCTTTATATGCCACGAAATAAGAGTTAAGGTTGTATTTAATCCAAACTGCCTGCTTTCAGATTTATTTTTAAATACATTTTTGATCTCAAATACATCAAACTAGTACATTCTCATATTTAGAAACTACCTAATGTGCCGTGCTTGTCGATTATTTGAGAAAGGCAGATAATATTGCAAAAAATGCTGTCAAAGATGTCGTTTTGAACTGAATTTTAGCGAAGCGGGAGATCAGAGAAAGAAAACAAAATGATCAAAGTGAGAAAATAATTGTTTATAAATCAAATTCTAATAAATATAGTGAAAAATGAAATTCAACGGCATCTTATGCATCATCTCTTCAAAAATCACATCAGCAAGTTTCATGTTTTTACTTTTAGAAAAGAGTCCGAAAATGTCTTAGAAAATTTCGAGCTGTTGAGGATGGGAAAATATTTTTTCGAATACACCTTTAAGTACCAGAGTTGCAGAACAAACACTAATTCAGATGGAGTAAAAATTGATTCAACGGACCATTTTATGCCATGAAACACCTTTCTCTTTTAAACACATTAACAAACTGCTGCGACTGAAGCCTACTGCAGAAAATTAAGAGACGACTTGGAATACAAATTGACTCTTCAACTTGTTCTTTACTTCGGCTAATGTACTCTGACAAAGTTTCCCTAAACGTAATTAAATAGTCTCAAAAGAGAAAAGAAAAAATATATATACCTTTTCTCCGCACAAATATAGTCTTTTTCACGGTTTGTTAGGTCCGCTCTCTTAACCACCTGTTTCATTTGCAGGAAAGAATGCCAACTATAGATTCTTCTGCGACTTCGTGTGGGTACGCCATAGAATTGTAATTTTAGCTTTGTTTTATTAAAAAAAAAAAAAAAAATAAGATTTTTCATATAAATATATATGTGACGATTTAAAAGTTAGGAGCCAGAGACATCAACGCCGGGTTTCCCTTTCACCGCAGAGAAGTCATGGCCACCGAGGAAAATAAATAGATGTAGAGAATCCAAATAATTACTCATTGGCTGCTGTAAGTTCATTTATTTAATCCGTAATCATGAGAAAGGGAAAAGTTCCTTTTGCAAACCGTCTTTTACCGAAACATTCCATCATTATTTCAGCGAGCCGTACTCATCGAAGAAAAAACCCAAGAATCCTCCTTCTCAACTCGAGGTTTCCCTCTTAAATCTCAAAAGAAAATTCCAGAACATTCTGTAATCTCAAACCATCATTCTTTTATGTAAACAGAATTCTTGTCCAGCTACGAGACTATTTTCCAGAGACGATAAATTTATTTTTTAAAAAATATTATTCAACCAATTTATAATCGACTCAGGATTTTAAATATCTTAGGCAGACGATTTTTATAGACTATTAATTTTAAGAGAAAAAGAAAAGAAATGAATTTATTGCTATGCACACTATCAAAGGTTGACTGAGGGAAAATAAATAGATAAAATAAAATGATATTTTTTGAAAGGTATGGGTTTGGAATAAATTTAATAAGACTGTCTTAAAAAGGGTTGATAAAAACATAGAAGAAATTAGTTCTATTTGGAATATTAAGAAATAAAGTTTAATTAAGAATATTTTTAATTTAGAGCCATCTTTTTAAGTTTACGCATACTGGAATAATGTTTTTTAAGGCAAATTAAGAATTTATATCGTCTGCATAAAGATTAACAGATTAGATTTAGAAACAAGATTTTAATTTAATAATTTGAAGTAAGTACGGAACATTATTATAAGAAAATTAAGATAGTATAAAGGTTAGTTTTGGCGAAAATTTTTTTAATTTGTAATATATATATATATATATATATATATATATATATATATATATATATATTTAGGTTGGCTTAAAACTCAAGTAGCTACTTTCTGAAATTTATTTGTTATTTAGCAAATGTATAAAATTAGCAGATGTTTTCATTTAGAAAATGTGTAATCGTACAGCAATTTTTGTTTTTATGAAAAGGCAGATTTTTCAGTAAATGTTGTCAAAGTGAGAATTCTGCACGAATTTCCGGACGCGAGAGCGTAGGAAAGAAAAATCTGACGGCTGAAGCAATTGCTTATAAATCAAGATTTAGTTGAATTATGGAAAATACAGATCGATTGCACGTTACTTCAATATTTATGGCTGCAAGTATCGCAATTGTGATAATGAGAGGAAACCTATCAGGATTTTCTGTTGTTGAGCATGGGTAAATATTTGTTGAGAATATACTTCGTTGGTAGAAGTTATTACTAACTGATCAATATCAATCGCATATTTATAAGGTTTTAACACGAACTGTTGCATTATTATCCCACAAATAGTGCAGTTTATAAAATTATTTATATACTGTAAAATAAAGAATAAACACCACAATTGCAGAAAACTATTCAGAGTAAAAAATTATTTCAACAAACTATTTTACGTCAAGAAACACTTTACCCTTTTAAACACTGTAGCCACAAAATGCAGTAACTGAAGTTAGAGCAGAAAATGAAAGGAGGCACCTTGGAATTTGGAATACAAATTGACTCTTCAACTTGTTCTTTACTTCGGCTAATGTACTCTGACAAAGTTTCCCTAAACGTAATTAAATCGTCTCAAAAGAGAAAAGAAAAAAAAATTACACCTTTTCTCCGCACAAATATCGTCTTTTTCATGGTTTGTTAAGCCCGCTCTCTTAACCACCTGTTTCATGTTCCATTTGTAGGAAAGAATGCAAACTAGATTCTTCTGTGACTTCGTTTGGTTACTGCACAAAATTTTGGCTTTGTTTTATAAACAATATCGATCTCTCGTATTCTTTCTTTAGAGCTCAAATAGTTGCTCGTCATAAACAAATATTTAAAATAACTCAGGAATATGTTAAGGCTATTTTTAAATCAAAAAGGGCAACTTTATGACATAAGTTTTAATTTATTTTTGCTTGAAACTGGTAGATGTTGTTAAGATATCCCATTCATCTTCCTTTTTTTTTTCTTGCAAACACAATCAATTTTTCAGAAATTATCGTCGAAGAGGATGTTTTGAACCGAATTTCCGCGCAAAAGAATTACCATTCAAATTGTGGCGAAAAACATGTTTGTCATGTGATCAAAATCTCTTATAACTCTGTAAGTAATTTATTAATTGAAAAAACAGCGATTACAAATCGCTTCCCATAGTCAGGCTTTCCAATATCATTTCGGTAAAAAATGAATTTTAAATGTATCAAAACGTTTTGCGCTTGTTGAAAGAGAACAGTTTAGAACATTCTTAAGAAGATTCTACGCTTTTGACCCGTAATTCACATTTTTAGCATTTTCGAGGTTTATAAAGATACCATTTTCGGAATTTTTTGTATTCTATTTATTGCCATTGCAGTTATCTATCAAAAAATTTTTAATGGGAATAATAGGCCTCGTGCAAAACACCTGAGTTGAACATCATTATCTTCCAATCGGGAGGCCATTTTACTCCAATTCCCAAGCATCTGAAAATTGTGTATGGCATTAAATTCTCTGGCACTTACACCAATATTTTGCTTTATAAAGTTGATTTTTGATAGAAATGGAAGTCAACAACTAAAAGTCATTTTTCGCCTTTTTACAAAATTAAATTGAATGAAAATTATGTGTTTCGGTGGTATAAGCTCTAGTAAAAACAAATAACCTTCTTTTAAATAAAAATGAATGAAATCGGTCCAATAGTTCTTGAAAAAAGAAATCGGCAGTTTGGAAAGCAAAGTTTCAAGAAAAACAAGATTGAAGTTTTATATTAGCATTACGTTCAACAAGCAAATCTGAATAACAGAAAACCGTTCTAGGGCAACAATCCAAACATTTGAAGGATGCAAAAAGAGGGATTTCGAGAATTTTGACTCGAAGAAATATAGAACCTGTCTTTTAATATAAAAATCAAACTTAAGAAAAAAAAAAAAAAAAAAAAAAAAGAAAGAAAAATCCACTAAATAAGGGAGAGATTTAAATTCCTGAATTATGAAAATAAATTTCCAATCCATTAAAGTTTTATCAATCGAAATACTGAAAATTTGAAAAAAAGGAAACTGAATAAATAGATTAAATCATGAAATACAAAAGAAAATATATAAAGATCCAAGAGTGTGATCGTAGGCCAAATCGCTAAAGATAAGGAGTGATAGCGAGTCCAAAGTGAAAACTGCGTTATGAAAATCTGTTTTAATTTTTAACTAAGATAATTTTATTTACTCTTGTTATCTACTAAAACATCAGTTGATCTAACTTATTCATAGAATTTTCAATAGACGGCGATACTTAATTATTTTTCTCATGCCAAATTTTTATTTATCATCCGAGCAAATTTGCATCGTTATTGCTAAAATGAATCTTGTAAAATTATAAAAAGTTGGAGACGTTAAAAAGATTTTTTTTTTTTTTTAAATAAAAGGTAAGTTCGCATACTTTAAAATTTTGTATTCAGAAATTGACATTTATGAGAAGTATGTAGTTTTTATATAACAACATATTGGACAATTGCATAATGAAATACTTGCAAAAATAAGAATAATTTATAAAAATGTATACAACTGTTAAATAATGCATACAACAAGAGCATTTTTATGAATTTCTATAAATTCAATGAATCTACGTTTCGAAGTGCTTCTTCAATCGTAATCAGGATAAATGCAAGTTCATATATAAAAGGTCCTTTCTGTATGTACCATTTAGAAATTATATTTCTATGAAAACATTTTTATTCAGGTAATTTTCTGGATTTTGCAGTTGGATAAGTGTTATCGCAGATCACACAGATGGTTTCGTTTAGTATTTATTTCAAAACAACTTACCTTGAATTAATAGACCCAAATTATTAATTTATAATTATTAAATTCTTACATAGATGGTAGCACCAACAAATTTAACTTTAAAATAATTACAAAATGAATTTCTTTTAAATCAGGTTAAAAATGTTCAATTCAAATTATTAAAAAAATTAAAGTTCTAAATTTTTTGAAAATTTAAAGTTAAAGAAAAAATTAAGTGAAAGTAAAAGTTTTAATTTCTAAAAACGAAAAAATTTGTTTAAACAAAATTTAAAATGCTGTAAGTACACATTCAGCAGGCGGCGTTGTTCAAAAACTGTGCTATAAAAATTTTCTTTTGCAAACGAAAAAAATCTTTCAGAAAATAGTGTCAAAGTAGGCGTTTTGAATTGAATTTCCGAGAGAAAGAATAAGCATTGAAGGAACGGTGAAAACCATCTCTGCCACGTGATCAAAATAACTTATAACTCAATAGATTATTTATGAAAAAGTGGCAAAAATAGATTTCAAATCGCTTTCATTAATCAGACTTTCCAATTTTATATTGTTCCATTCTGTTACTCTTTGTCTACTTGTCTGTTACTTGTAGACTTTCCATTATGTTACGCTTGACCAGTATTTGAAAATCTACACTGTAAAAAAAAAAAAAAAACGGACGATTTTACGGAAGTATTACTGGCAATCTGGACGCCAGTACTATTCACTGTTTTTTAACGGAAAAGTTTCCGTAAACTTTGGGAAAATCTCGAAAAAACGGAATATTTTAAGGAAATTTTTCCGTTAAAAAACAGTAAATAGTACTGGCGTCCAGATTACCACCAATACTTCCGTAAAATCGTCCTCCCCCCCCCCCCCCCAGTGTATGTCACTGCAATTTTTTTTTTTTTTTTTTTTTTTAATGACATAGTTGTTAATTTCTCTCTTTTTATTCATTAAAAATCGGATTCATGTTGCACCCGACCTCTTTATAAATGAGTTTGACTATTTAACGTATAAATTATCCAAGCAACTTACAAGATGGCATCTAGTTCAACAACAAACACATCTTAATTTTCTTAAAATGCAACACGTCATACGGAATCAATACGACACGTCTGTATTTCCAAGCGTCCCACTTTTCCGTTAATTGGTTGAAAATGAGCTGCTTATTAATTTGAGTGCCATATTAATTAACCCTTAATTCATAGTGTAATTCAGAATTTAAATTTTTTTTAAAGGAGGGGGGGGAGATTTATTGCTTTTTATTGATCTTTTGGTGAACTATTATGTTTTACTTACGTTTGATGACATGTATTTAAGGTCATGAAATAAATATGTTACAATTTATAATCACAGATAAATTATAAAATCTTTTACAATATGGCTTGTAATGAGCTCAGCTGGCGTCCCCCCCCTCTCTTTATAAGGTAGTCATTACTAGTTATGCAAACTATTAAAAACAAAAATTATATCGTAGTTGTTAGTGTACAGTATAAACATTTTAAATAAATAATTTAAAATTATCCCTTTGAGGCATTTTTGTTATGAAATTTAAGTGTAATAATGACATTTTGTCCTATAGAAAAAAAAATTACCTTTTTTCTATGATGAATAATAAAAAAAATAAGCTCAAATATCATGTTTTCCCGAACAAAATAATAATAAAATAAAAATAAATTTGTAAATGTGTCAAAACGTTTTGAGATTGTTGAGCAGAGCAGTTGAGAACAGCCTTAAGGTGTTTCTCAAATTCTCAAATCCAAAAGGGCAACTTAATGAGATAATTTTTATTTTTGTATAGACATGCATAAAACTAAAAGGTCTTACCGTTCAGAAATTGCGTAATCGAACTGCTTTTTTTTTTTTTTTAATTTAATAAATCTTTCAGGAAATAGTGTCAAAGTGGGCGTTTTTAACCAAATTTTCGCGTGAAAGGAACAACCACTCAAAGAAGGGTGAAAAACGCTTCTCACGTCATTAAAATCATTTATAACTCAATAGGCAATCAAAAAATAAACAATTCTATTCCAAATCGTATCCATAGTCATGTCTTCCAATCTCATACTTTACCGTCAAAAAATGAATTTTTAAATGCGTCAAAACTTTCAGTGCTTGTTGAGCAGAACAGTTGACAACAGCCTTTAAAAGTTTAAAAGCAAGTTCTTATTTAACTCAACCTCCTTATAAATGAATTCAACTATGTAACATAATTCTTCAAGCAACTAACAAGATAGCATCTACTTGCACCAACAAACGTATCTTAATTTTCTTAAAAAGCAACAAACGCCATAATTCATCGTCAACACGTCTTTGTCTCTATTTCTAAGTTTTCGGCCTTTTCTGTTTAATTGGGTGAAAAGAGCTGCTTTTTTAACTTGCTTAATATTAATTTATCCTTAAATTCATAGCTATTAGTTCCCTTTTTTTAGGGAGGGAGGGAAGTTCATTTGGCGCTTTTATACTGGTTTTTAGGTGAAGCATTATAACGCTACTGGCATGTGATAGCATACATCTGAGATCGTGAAATCGATTTTTGTTCAGAGTTATCAAGGAGAGATTATATAACAAGTTTTGTTGACACTCATGTACTCGGACTGGCATTTTTTCTCTATTCATTAAGCTATCGTTATTATTTCTGCAAAATACTAGAAACAATATAAAAATTATACCATTGAATAGTTATTATGCTGTTAAGTACTTTAAAGTATATAATTTAAAAATATCATTTTTTTTTCAGTCAGTTTTATTATGTGACTATCATAAAATTTCACTCTTACTAGTGACAATTAACAAAAAATAACTCACACGTTGACTCACACTAATGTTTTCCAAAAAAATTAAGCGTTATAAGGGTTAAAAAGCAGATATTTTGCATTCGACCTCTTTACAAATGAATTCGTCTAACGTACAATTATCCAAGCAACTAACAAGATGGCATCCAGTTGCACAGACAAAACAAATCTTAATTTTCTTAAAATGCAACAAACGCCACGCGGAGCGAATAATTCATCGCCAACACGCCTTTGTCTCAGTTTCTAAGCTTTCCCCCCCCTTTTCTGTTAATTGGCTGAAAACGAGCTGCTTTATTAATTTGGGTGCCGCGATAATTAACGCAAGATTAGAATGATTTAACCTCCTTTTCCGAAAGTCTTAAGGACGAATGCCCATCCGGGAGAAATTCCCTTTATCATCTTCTTTCGGGAAATTAAGTTATCGGTTTTTCGCCGCGATTCTATAAAGATGATTGTTAAAGATCTCGAGCGACACGTTAAATCGTGGAAGCCATTTTCGTTCTGTTGTTTAATTATGCTTTTAGCGAGATATATCGTTCAACCTGCGAAAACGGAACCTCTCTATAATGGGATTCTGCCATTAAAGGAGAAATCTTATGATAGTAACAAAGATACCATTCGATTATCCAGCTACCAAGATAAATTTCCTAAAACTGAATATTTTTCTGATCTCTTGTGGATTTTGTCTTAGCAGATTTCTTTTTTTTTAAAAGAAAATTCGGTACTACTCTGTTATCCCGTCGACCAATTTCGCCAAATTATACAAATTGCCAAACTAATAGCCATATTGACATCATTTTTATTTTAAAAAACAAAAAAAACAAATAATTAGTAGAATATTAATAAAAATACAAAGTCGAAATAAAAATCACTTAAAGACATTTTCAACACGTGAATCGTATTTAAAGTCATTGAATGTGACATTCACGATCATCCATTATTGGCATTTAATTGGCGATAATTTTATGGTCAACGGGATAACCTAGTAGTACCGAAAATTCAGTAAATGAGTAAATAAATAAGTACATTAAAACAGGCAAATTTGTCTGTAACGGAATCTTGGCTTTACTAGGGTTTTATGACCTGTAGTTCTGTTGCTTAATTGTCATATTAAACAGATGTACAATGTAACCTGCGAATACGGAACCTGCCATTAATGGAAAAATATTAGGGTCCCAATGAAGATAGTATCATACACATACAGTTATATATGGGTAATTCTACGATAAGAGGTTTCAAGTACATGGAGGATATGGCCAAAAAGAAAAGTTTGAGTTTTATCAAAAACCTTTAAATTATGATTTTTCTCCCATTTATTTACATTTTCATATAAGGGCTTTATACATATTTTATAACTTTTTGTGGTTAGTGACTCCTCTCCCCTGGCAGTTATCTTGAAAGGGGTGAGACAGGGGAGAGACATTTTCATGATAAATTAAATTTTTTTAAATGATTGAATTAGTTTTGGTTAATTGTATATTTCACTTTAATTATTACTGTATTGTTTAATTAGAGCAGTAAATGCAACTGAATTAAAGGAATATGATAAGTTTTATGTCTTACCAGGGGAGATACACAATCACCTTGCGAAACCACTACACCGCACGGTCGCATCACAACAACTAAAACTGGCGACACTTAAATGGCTTGCGCGTTTAGTATTGCTAACTTCAAGTCGATAGATGTCCTTAAGGATGTATTTCGATTCAAACTGCTTGTTTTCCGATTTATTTTTGAAATCACTTTTGCTCTCAAACACATGAAACTCGCAGATTCTCTTATTTAGAAAGTGCACAAGGTGCCGTAAAGGTCAATTATTTGATAAGTGTACAAAATATTGCAAAAAAAGCAATCAAAAACGGCAATTTGAACCGATTTTTCCGAAGTGGGAGATAAGGGAACGAAAAAAAGGGTCTTCCAGAGAAGTTAATTGCTTATAAATCAAATTCTAATGAACTGAGCGTAAAAAGACTTTACTCGGCACCTCATACGTCCCTTCAAGAATCCCCTCAGCAAGTTTCATGATTCTACTTTTAAAAATGTGTCTGAAATTGTATCGGAAAATTTCGAGCTGCTGAAGGTGGAAAAGCGTTTTTTCGAATACACCCTTAAGCACTACTTCCAATATAGCTATCCTTGAATTTATATTTGTTTCAGCGGAACGAAATTTGACAGGGTAGATACACAAAAAAAAAGGGGACAAAAGTTAACTTTTCTTTTTTGCCGTATCCTCTATGTACTTGAAACCTCTTATTAGTAGAATCACCCCTATAATGGACATGGTTCCAGCGAAGATACCACACAACATTCAATTATATCTACCGAAACAAATTTTCTGAAATGGAATATTTTTCCGATCTGTTAGTAGATTTTATATACAATATGTATGAAGACCCTAGGAGCCTAGAGGTATCAGTGACAAAATCGAAAAAAAAAAAAAAAACATCTAATTGCACAGACGACCTCGAAATATACTTCTTTCTTTTCAGGTAATGAAATATAAGTAATTTTTAATTATGTGCTGCGTTCTAGAGATCGACCATGTTTGCCGAATAATATTGATGTAATGTAAATTTAAAGAAAAATGTACTCTACTTTTTTTACAGTTACTTGTACCCCTTGGCTTCATATATAATTAACACTTTGTATCACCGTATTGCAGATCTGCAACATAATCAAAAAGTCAATGCTACTAAATTGAAATATTTGAAAAAAAAAATGCCTAAAACAAAAAAATATATATATTATATGGATTGTAACATAAATAGGAGTATTCCAAATGTTTTAACGTACCTTTAAACTATAAACAAGGCAGATTTTGTCTTTCTATAAAAATATAAAAAACAATCAGATTTAAATACTTTCTACGCACTTCAATTAATTTTATAAATACGAATTTATGATTAGGTCTCTCGGGTCGCACATAAAAGATCGTCAGCCCGCAGGTTGAATATGGCTGCGTTAAAAGATTGATTTAATTTGTATTTGAACACAGGCCTTCACAAGGCATCTAAACTTGTCCCTTAATGAAAAGATTTTTGAATCACATTTACCAAACGCAGAACCATCGATTGATATCTTTTATAACCTTGCATCAAAAATAGAATGATTGGTGTAGGAGGCTACCCAAAAATCTGGGATTCTCGGACATGATTAAACGCCGGAAATGAATTCTTAATGCTGGAGACCAACAAGCTTCTATCTCTTTACGGTCGAAATTAATCACAAGTTTACTTTTGTCCCGGCTAATTAGATTCCGTGCTATTCGATCGGCCAGGCCTTGTCTTTGGCCCTAAAAACGGATGAATTGAACCACTATCTGGCTTGGGGAAGTCGCATTTAAACCCCGAGAAAACTATTGGATTTTGTGAGGTGACAAGACACTAACCAGAAAATATCGGGAGAAATTTAACAAAGCGTAAAGCGACATATGCAAGAGACATGCGTTCCTCTTAGCGGCGGTGCTAACAAATTTTTTTTGTACGTTCTCCTGTTGTTCTAATTCCGCTCAGAAGCGAAAAAGATGCTAATTACAGAAGATAAGAGGGATTCTGACGCTCCTCTTGCAGACGTTGGGGCAGTAATTAAACGCTCTCCAAACCAGAATTCGATTGATTTTGAGGGTAGGGCGAGGTGGGGGGGGGGGGGGGGGAGAGATCATGTAATGCACGACTTTGCTGGATTCATATTTTTAGCTGTTCCAGGAGGCTTTTATCTTACGCATTAGGATGTTTCATTTCCGACTACATTAATTAGGGTTCTCGGATTTTCTTTTCTAGCTATTCGTTCTTAGGCCGTGTTTAGTAGAAAAGCATTCAGGGCGAATGGATGTTTGTAAGGATTGGAATGGTGTAACCGACTGATTTTTGTTCTTTAAATGATGATTCGTATGATTGAGTGCTTAGCAATTTTTGTATTGTTTTCAGCTAATCTATTAGGATTACTGAATGAACGCTAAAATATAAAGTTTTAGAAAATCAATAAAAAACCGAAGCATACATATTCAGAAAATAAAATTAGCAATCATGGATTTTTGAAAATTAAAAGCAAAATTGATAAAAGTTATTAGATGATATTGGTTCATTCATCTAACAGGAAATACAAAAGAGTAATGAACCAAGAAAATTCCATCTAACATTTTTTATTTTGAAAACACAAAGTACTATTGAAAAATTGAACCCAATTTTAAAATTTGGTAAAAGAATTCTATGAAATCTCACTCCTCTCTAGATAGGCTGGTGAAACATTTCATTCTATGCAGGGTTGTAAAAAACCCGTTTTTATTTTTTAAAACCCACCCAGCTACTCTTTAAAACCTTGATTTTATGTAAATTATATGCATACATATGGCAGAAAAGTAGGAACAAATAAAAGTTCAAAATAATAGCAATAAAAACAATCAGTCTTTATTTTTATAAAGAGATTTAGGAAAAAGAGTAGCAAATTATTTTTTTAAATACATAATAGGCAACATTTTGTAGACATAGGGTAGATTTGAAAATAAAGGCCACCTTTCAAAGCTTTTAGTTAATAGAAAGTTACCGATAAAAATGTAGCCTCCCCCCCCCCCCAGACTCTTCATTGCATATTTAATAATCTGATTTATTGTCCAAAGCAGTCCGGACGCAGAAAATGTTTTACAACTGTTCCAGTTTTTCAGTGAAAAAGTTAATGAACATAAACTGGCTTCATTTCAGGCTGTTCTCAAATTCAAAGGAGAACAGACATTCCTGAATTAATTTTTATTCTGAAACGCGTAAAACTGCCAGCTATGTTTATTCAGAAATTATGTAATCGCATGACGTACTCCAAATTTTGGTAAAGACGAAATATTGTCAAAGTTTGAATTTTGAAACGAATTTCCAAACGCTACCGTGATGAAAAGGGCAAAAAAATGTCGTCGTGACAAAAATCTCTTATAACTCAGACTAATTTACGAAAAATGGAAAGCGCCATTCGATTTCAAATAGTTTTAAAATTGAACCCGGCCAATTTCATGCCTTTCCATATAAAAATGAGCTGCAATTTTACCTTTGTTAAGCAGGAAATTTGAGAAACGACTTTATTTACATTCTTATTTTCATGCAACAGTTGCACATTTTTGTTCAGATATCAATATAAAACTCAATTTTATTTGGTCATTTACAAAATTTCATTAAGTTTTAGGAGACCAGTACTTGTTTCTAGTAGGGTTAGTTACTCATATCGACATCACTAAAAGTCACGGTTGGATTTTTGATGTCAAAAACTGGTGTTCGACATGACAGTGGTAAAAACCATCAAAAACCTATCATTTTTTATTTTCCTCTAATTTATAATGCAAATGCAGCATACAATTCATTTCTAAATTGTTTTTTCTTTGTTGTTCTTGTTATTATAATTGTTTTGAATTTCATTTGTTAAATTTATTTAAAAGAAGGATTTCCTAAATAGAAAAAATTTAAAAATACAAGAGTGAAAGGAAAAAACAATATTTGTCATAATCTCCATTAATATAGATTCTAATTGCGATGAACATTAGTATTAAATAATAAAACGTTATTATAATTGATAAATACCATTCAATATACATTTTTAATAAAATTACATAATCATTATAGAGATGAAAAAAACGTTGTTATATGGTATGACAATAGATATCAAGGACTGGTCATTGAACAAATTTGAATATTATTAGATACAATAGCGCCAACTTATGAAAAATATGAGGCGGGCTTAAAAAATTTTTAGTAAGAGTAACACATACAACTTTTTACCCCTTAATGTATATGTGGCAGAGGAAAACAAACTGGGGTTTTTCTAAATATAATAAATTTGTTATAATTTAATAAATAATATAAAATTTGCTAACTATTGAAAATGTTAAAGAACTAAAAGGTAAAAAAAAAATAAACAATTTAATCACCAAAAGTTTTTATCAATTTAAGTAATTAAAAACATATTACAAAATATGCAAGAAAATTATTATTTTTGAGAGACATTTAATAATATGCTGGAGAGACTCAGTGCTTTTGTAAACAAACACATACACACACACATTTTTTGAGAACTTCAATAAAACCAAATTTTATTTCAGTGATTAAATAAAAAATGAATAACTAAATAAATAACTAAATAAATGAATGAAAATTGGATGGGTAGAGACATCAAACTATTGGGTTGGCTTTCGCCCCATTTTCTCATAAGTTGGCACCGCTTATTAGATACAATATTTCAAAACGCTTATCTTATGCATTTCATAAATGCAATTAAACGGGGATTTTTACTTTCAGCGCAATAAGCAGAATCTTAGAATTTTTATATTAATAAAATTTTTATACAAACATAAAGACCCAATTTCAACTGAAAAGCTCTGAGATTAAAAATTTAACGAATAGCAAAACAACATTTATATACCATAGTTTTTATTTGTTAACTTTAGCGCAAATATATATGAATCTTATAGACCATTCCAGCACCTATATTTTTAGATATAAATTTTTGCCTGAATAGTCATGAAATACTCTTTAAATTGAAATTTATTAAAGCTACCATAAAGTCAGACTATTTATGTCCTGTTTACATTTTATTTAAAATTATTTATGTACTTAAAGTTAATAATTGAAAGAAATAACACATTGTATATTTTTATTACATACATATGGCTGCATGAGTAAAAATCTTTTACCTTTAAAATTAATCTTAAATTATTATTACATTTAGAGATTTTTAAATGTTTTATTAATTTTTAGTGCAGTTTTGGTTTTTTGGATGAATAAATATACTTTAGAGTCTTTTTGATACTGAATATTTCATGTAAAATGACTTAATACTAAAGACAAAATGAAAAAAAATATAATATAAAAAAAAATTGCTAAAAAATAGGTTTTTGACAGTTTTCGACATTTTTGACAAAGAGGTTTTTGATATGACGGTAAAAACCATGGTAAAATCCGGTAAAAACCTTGCCAACCCTGCTAAAAGTGCAATTTTAATGTTTATAGTGCATAAAATCATTTAAACTGAAAATTTCAGTATAAAAATTTAATTTTAAAAATTGCACTTACCAGATCGTAATAAAACCCTTTTTTATAAATACTAATTGATTTTGATAATTTCGTGCGATTAATAAAATTGTTAGTACTAAGCTACATTCATTTTTTATAGCTTTGATTATGATCTGGTAATCCATCAAACCAATCAGAAAGCAAACAATATTTAACTTGATAGAGAGGGGGGGGGGGGAGGCTCATTTGGCCAAGACAATTTACATCATATCACAAGTTGTTAAATATCTATTTCATGACTGAAATGCTTGACAAGTCATTTGTGACAAAACAACTCTATACATAAATATTAAAAAAATATTTACAGCAATAATGAAACTAGTAAATCTGCAGATCAGGGACCTCAAAATGTCAATTCTGCAGTTTTAATTTTAAGATCACTTTATGTAAAAATTTTAAAACAATTAAACCTGCAGTTTCATTCCTTTTATATTTGTATTACTAATTATTGCAAGTAACACATCAAGAAATTTAACCACTAAGAAGTGAAACAGGAAATAATATTTCATTACATTGTTACTAAAGATTTTTTTTAATTCGCCATTGTTTAAATTTAATAATAATTCCCTTAAATTCAATATTTTAAATTTATACAGTGTCTCACAAAAGTGATGGGACACTTGTGCTTTATAAAAAGAAACTGCAATAAAATAAACATGTGCAAAAACTTTTTGGGTGTGTTTCATATTTAAAGTTAGTAACAATTATTACATAACATACATTTTGTCAAAATATTAAAATATTAATTTAGTAAAAATACAATTGTTCAGAACGGAGCAAAAAATGGCTCACATAAGTGACGGGACACTTACTTTTCCATCAAATATTTATCCAAAAATTTTACTTTTTAAAAGGTTTTAATATTTCGTTGGATTTCCTTTTACTTTTAAAACATGATTTAATCTTTTTGGGATGGATTCGACTAATTTTTTGTGATTTCTGGAGTGATTTTACCCCATTCTTCTTGAAGCACCGATTTTAATTGTTGTTTTGAAGAAATGGTGTGTTTGCGAATTCTTGATTCCAATTCTTGCCAAATATTCTCTATGGGACTTAAGTCTGGAGAATGTGGTGGTGTTTTTATTATTTCAGGACAGTTATATAGCAGCCAGAGTCTAACGTTCAGAGCAGTGTGCTTGGGGTCATTGTCCTGGTAGAATTTAAAATCGTTATGAAGGTTCAATTTTCGTGCTGAAGATTTCAAATTTTGCTTTAAAATATCAATATACTTGTACTGATCCATTATACTGTCAATAAAAACAAGATTACCAACTCCAGCGGACGACATACACCCCCATACCATAACTCCTCCTCCACCATGTTTTACTGTTGGTACCAAGTTCTGTTTGCGAAATTCTTCCCTGGGTTTTCTCCACACCAAGATTCTACCGTCAGAACCAAATATATTAAATTTACTCTCATCAGCAAACATAAATTTATTCCAGTAATCAGAATTCTTATTTATTTTGGATTTTGCGAAAGCTAGTCTGAGTTTTCTATTCTTTTCACTTACGAAGAATTTTTTCCTGGCTACTCTACCGTGATATCCAGCAGATCGAATTACCCTTCTAATAGTCTCAGGATTAACAATTATTCCATATAATGCTTGTAAATCAGCAGCAACTTTTGAAGCACTATTTCTTGGATTTTTTTAATATTTCGAACGATAATTCGCTTTATTCCATTGGATAGCTTTGATGGTCGGCCAGGTCTTCTTTTATCCTGAATCATATGATTCTTTTTATATCGTTTAATGATATTGAAAACTGTTGAACGACTCAAGTTAACCGTTTCAGCAGTTTTTCTAATAGATTTTCCACGTTCAATATGCAAATTAATAACTAATTTTCGAATTTCAGGCGAAGTTTCTTTTCGTTTAGCATTCATGGCTACACAGAGCTAAAAAACACAAAAATTCCAAAACAAACTGGAGAGAAATACTGCAGACGATTTTATAAATTATTGCCAATTGCTTTTAAGTAAAAATAAAACCCCCCAAAATATTTTTATTGCTTATTTCAGACGATTTTTGTTGCATATATAATGGTGTCCCATCACTTATATGAGCTATTTTTTGCTCCGTTCTAAACATTTGTATTTTTATTAAATTAATATTTTGACAAAATGTATGTTATGTAATAATCGTTACTAAATTTAAGTATGAAACACACCCACAAAAACAATGTGCACATGTTTTTTTAATTTATTTGATTAGTTTCCTTTTGTAAAGCACAAGTGTCCCATCACTTATGTGAGACACTGTAAAAATAATTCAAATTTCGATCTTATGGCAATGATAATTTGAACAATTAATAATTTTATTAGTTATCGATATACTAATTGTTAAATTTGTTTGAAAATTAACTGTAGTTAACATACTTTTATTAAGTTTTAGTCTTAAATACCATCAGGGCCATCGCTAAGACTTTTTATTGGTGGGGGAGAAGACCTCAAATTGCCAAGTCAAATTTTCCTATTTGCCAACTTGTTTCATATTTTTGCCAAGTTACCACACTTAGAAAATGTAATACAGTTCTTATTTGTAAAAATTTCAATAATATTCCCAATTAGAGTTGTATCTTTTGCAATTTCTATCTAAAAATAGGAAATATATTACAGTTTTTATTAAAATTTCAAAGAAATTTGCCAAGTGTAACAACATTTGGGAATGTTTGGGGGGGAGGCTCCCCCCTGTCCCCCCCTTAGCGAGGCCCCTGAATACCATCGTACAAACAATTTTCCAATACTTTTTGTAGGGTGGTCATTACTGGGATAATGGGTGGCCTATATTACAACGGTAGATGAAAATTTCTGCTGTTTTGTATGCTATGATATTTTTTTAATTATTAAAACTAAATTTTGATTGAATATGGTACTGAAATTTGTTAAATACTGTTCATAGATTAATATGATGTAAAAAATGGAATATAATAATTATAACCATTAATTAAAATAAAAGTTTTCAAGAAATTCTTTAAAAGGTGTTCCTTACAGTATAGTCTTTATTTTTCCCCCACAGCAGACGATATTTTTAAAATTTTTATCTGATGTACAATTTCTGCTCCACATTTTATAACGTGTTCTAATGAGAGTTGCCTTTAAAAATATTAGCAAATGCCAAATTTTATTGGAATAAATATATTGGAACCAACCTTAAAATAACTGATCATATTTTTGAAATTACCAGAATAAAGTGTCGCCGTTTTAAAAGATTAATAAGACGAAGTATTTATGGAAACTAGAAAAGTTATTTAGAATTAAGCTAATTTGAGACACTAGATTTATTTTCTGGAGTATTGGGATTTAATTTAAAAGTTAATGTTTCATCTTGTTTTAGTATGGGGACGATCAATGAAATTTATTTTATTCGCATTATTTTCAAAAAGAGAATCCCTGGTCAAATGCTATTTTATGCATCTCTGCAATAATTTGACAAAAAGTTATTTGGAGAGTTTCTCTCCCCTTTATTTATTTATTTAATTTATTTTGTGTGTGTGGGGGGGGGGAGGCGAGAAGGGGGAAGACTTACATCAACGAATATAAAAGCTAAGCAGCAAAATTTATAGGTCAGAAACATTTACATCTGTTCAAATTTTGCTTTTTTCTGACAAATCTCATCCTTTTATTTGAAGAATAACCCATCATTTATAGTTAAGATTTTCGTATCTGCATACCGATTTTTAGTTTTGCGGATGGGGTGGGGAGAGTATCCAAGCCTCAATTATTTTTCAGATTCCTTTATAACTTATTTAATTTACTTATTTTAATCAGAATTAAATTTATATCAATTCTGATCGCTGAAGTTTTTTTTTAAATGCTACTGCTGTTAATAAACTTAATTAACAAGTAAGAAAAATCATGCGTTAAGCATAGATTATGAAACACTTTCCAACACTTCATGAAATCTTTAACAAAACTTTGTTATTTAAGGAAATAGGAGTTTATAGCCAAATATGTATTCCGTACTTTTGAACAGTAGCTTGAAATTTCTTTTTCAACAATCTATACTAACAGATGGAAACATATTTCAATACTTTTGTTCAGCCCTGTAGTTAATCTTGTACCTTTATTACACGTCAGTATAAATGTGTAAGTCTGTGTAAAATTTTGGGGTAAAATTTTACACATTTGATGTACTAGTGTAAAGGTAACTTTTGGCCCCTACCCGTTTTTGATTTGAAAAAAAGATTTTTTTTCGCTCCACCCTACCATGCACCCTATTCTTTGCGTGGCCCTGTATATCATTTTATCTATATTCTGCAAACATTTCTTAGTAAATTATATGCAGTTCGCGTAAAAATGCATAACTTATTTAAGAACCACCCTTAAGTAATTTATGTTCATGTTCACTAACGTTGGGGAATTCTTTTGGGTAGCCCTGTATATCAACTATAGCATTTATACACACCATGTAATGTGCATAGATTTAGTGAAACTTAAATGCACATGTCATAATTAAAATGCATTTCATCCATCCATCCATCAGCTGTCATCATATGCATATACAGTACTTCGGAAAGAATATACTATTTGAAATCTTTTGAGGGTCCCTGTAAATGCGATGTACTTCATTTTATGCAAGATAGTATCGTATAATTCATACTAAGCCTCAGTGATACATATCAGTTTTATTATACATGAAACAGTTTAAAATATGTCTCACACAATGCCCCCTCTTTACCATTATCTAATGGAATTCCTTTATGTGTTCCTGTAAATGAATAATAGCTATATTTTCACCGCATATTTTATAGAATACATATTTTAGTCCATCTTATAAATGCATATAAATTTTACCATGTTTGACAATGTGTAACATCTTTAAAATTCCTTTGAAACTATTTTCCCCCATAAGCCATAATGTAATGGGAAACTTTTGACTCTCCCTGTAAATAAACTAATCATGGTAGAAATTTCATTTTCAATAGGGTTCGTGCTGGGGTAAACGTCAATAGCGTCCAAAAATTTTAAGGCAATCAGAGTATATTTACGGGAGTTAGAGCGCGGACAGACGAACCGAATGCATAAGCACTTTTCAACTTTGTTGGAAAGTGCTAATAAAAAATGAATGAGACAGTTCGATCTTTCTTAACTTTTTCTAACGCTTGTTTGCGTTAGCACGTGAATTTATGCTACTTATAAATAGGATGTTGCGTTCTATTTAGAGATATTACTTCCCCACAGAAAGCAAGCTTCAAAAGACTTATTGAAACAGCAATCCATAGTTATATTAAACCCGTAATTTTAATTTATTATGAAGCGATTAAAACATAAATACTTACAGAAACAAAATTTAAAAGTTTCATAACAAAAAAGTAAAATATAAATATTTACAGAAACAAAATTTTAATGTTTCATAACGAAAAAGTAAAATACTCACAGTTTTTCCAACTTAATAGGAGCTATATAGCATGGACGACGATCACCTTGCAATTGGACAGTTCTGTATAGAAACATACTTAACAACAACAACAAAAAAAAATTAAATACTTTGCTAAATTATCCATTCTAACTCCAAAGGAAACTTTGAATTTAAACAATATTGATATTTTAAATATCGCCATTTTCATTTCTAACATTTCTCTACCAAAGGTATGTATTAATTCTGGATATTACCGTTAGGGTTAATTAGCTTCGTTGTCGAAAAGAACAAATAGAAAACACAGGGCGTGTTCAGTGCAACTTACCAAAATAACCAATGTTACTGACCGATTGTAAGGCAGTACGAAAAAGAATTGTGGCACCAATGAAAACTATCCTGTTGAATTGTAGCTGACGTCACACTTCGCCTTGATTTTCATTTCGTACTTGTCTGCAATCGGTAAGTCACCGGCAAGTGACCGGTAAGTTGTGCTGAACACGCCCTTAATGATAGAGACTACTACGGCGGGATTCAGTTATAGAATTAAGACAATTTTCGAATAAGCAAAAGTTGTCATGCGTTGGCATCCAGATAGATTTTGCGCTTTTAGCAAAACGAGATTGACCAATCAAAAAAATTGCTTACTTAAAATACCGAAAACTTCCCGAAAATGAAGGTTTCTGACTGGCTTTTCGCTAACAGCGCTAAATCTATTTGGATCCTGTCCTTAATTTTCAAAAGATGTGTACACTGTTAAAAATATGAAACTTTTGCTGAATCGTCACTCCAAAGCTTTTATAGAAAACGATTACTTCTCTGTATCATACAGCAACAGCATTCTGATTGGTCAAAATAGGGATATTCTGTAAAAGCGGTGGAATGACCATGTAGCAAATGTTTCAAAATTTTAACAGTGTAGTCAAATATGTTAAACTGATTGTGCAGTCTGTCCGATTCTGAACTCTGTCAGATTGATTTCGATATCGTTGCTGACGAGGACGACAATAGAAAAAAATATTGATGTTATAGAAACAGAGATTTCTTCGATAGCAAACTGTGTAACAACAGTGCTCAGAATCGAATCCGTGTGATTGAAAAACTACTTAAAGAGACAGATTGTGGCAATCAACTGATCTCGGTTACTTTTCAGTATTCCTGAATCACATAGCTGTTCGATAATTAATGATAAACAGTGTATCTTGATCATGTGAAAGCCTACACCGTTAAAAATATTATGAAAAGTTACCTCTGTTTTTAAAGACTATATCTATTTTCTGATAAATGAGAACGTTCCATAGGCGTTCATGTAGCGTTCGCATTGGTCATAAATTAGACAGTCTTTTAAAACAGAGGTAATTTTTCACGATACACTGTTAAAAATTTTAAACATTTGCTGCATCGTCACTCCACCGCTTTTATAGAATATCTCTATTTTGACCAATCAGAATGCTCCATGATACAGATAAGTAATCGTTTTCTATAAAAGCTTTGGAGTGACGATGCAGCAAAAGTTTCATATTTATAGCAGTGTATTTTTAACAGAGTAAGAGACATAATGCGAAAGATATCGATATGGCAATTTTACAACAGAGTTCTTAGCAAAGAAGCAATCACCATCTTTTTAGACTCCGATGCTATTTGTTTCAGACAAGCTAAAAAGTGTCGTGTCAAAAATTGTGGCACACTTTTACTTTCCTATCATACGTAGTATAGGGTAAATCTTGCAATCGTTTTGAAAATTGAAAGAAAAATTTTTGACGGATTTACACGTTTCAGATACTGGAGATTCCGAAAAATTTATTTTTAGAAAAAAAGAATTGCCGTCCGTCTGTCTGTCTGTAGGCGCTCTATCTCACGAACAAATGGAGATAGAGACTTAAAATTTTGTATGTACTTAGTAAGTAAGAATAGGACGAAGCCTATTTAATATCAGTAACCTCGATTATCCGGAACTTTTTTTTTTCGGACTCTCGAAAAAAAAATTGACGGATTTACACGTTTCAGATACTGAAAATTCCGAAAAGCATATTTTTAGAAAAAAAAATTGCCGTCCGTCTGTCTGTAAACGCCCAATCTCACGAACAAATGGAGATAGACTTAAAATTTTGTAAGTACTAAGTAAGTAAGAATAGGACGAAGCCTATTTAATATCAGTAACCTCGATTATCCGGAACTCGAAAAAAAATTTTTTTTCACGGATTTAAACGTTTCAGATACTGGAGATTCCGAAAACCATATTTTTAGAAAAAAAATTTGCCGTCCGTCTGTCTGTCTGTAAACGCTCAATCTCACGAACAAATGGAGATAGAGACTTAAAATTTTGTATGTACTTAGTAAGTAAGAATAGGACAAAGCCTATTTAATATCAGTAACCTCGATTATCCGGAACTCGAAAAAAAAATTTTTGACGGATTTACACGTTTCAGATACTGGAGATTCCGAAAAACATATTTTTAGAAAAAAAAAATTGCCGTCCGTTTGTCAGTCTGTAAACGATCTTACGAACAAATGGAGATAGAGACTTAAAATTTTGTATGTACTTAATAAGTAAGAATAAGACGAAGCCTGTTTAATATCAGTAACTTCGCTTATCCGGAACTATTTTTTTTCGGACTCTCGAAAAATTCGTTCTGATGAAATGTATATAAAAAACCTCGATAGATTTTTTTTTCTAATCGGTGGCGAAACTGAATTCTGCAAAGGCAGAATCTACATTCAATTTGTCATATATATTACAAATAACAGTAACTTTTAAAAAACATTTGAAGAGAAAATGACGTCACTATTTAAAACATCGCATTTTTTACTCATAACGATATTACATTTCAATATTTCTTTTCATTATGGACACTGAGGTTGAGATTTTACATTCAGATGACTTCAATTAGAGAAAATAATCTCATAGTAAAAATAAAATAAGTTTTTTTTTTTTTTTTTTTTTTAGCCTTCGATGCTATTTTTTTCAGACAAGCTAAAAATGTCGTGTCATCAGTCCTGAATTTTCTACTCAACCGATTTTGATAATTATTTTTTTAAATGAAAGCTATATTTATTAGTAGTTGTGCCCATTTTAATTATTTTTTAATTTATTTCCATTTTTACATTTTATTTTTAATTTTAAAAGCTTTTTCGTGCCATTTCTTCAAAATGGTGGCAACACAGTTTAGCTTTTCTCTCGATAATAAAAATTTATTTTCCAAAATGATTGAGTATAATTATGCACAAATTGAGATAAATATATATATATATATATATATATATATATATATATATATATATATATATATATTACAAATTAAAAATTTTTTCGCCAAAACTAACCTTTATACTATCTTAATTTTCTTATAATAATGTTCCGTACATACTTCAAATTATTAAATTAAAATCTTGTTTCTAAATCTAATCTGTTAATCTTTATGCAGACGATATAAATTCTTAATTTGCCTTAAAAAACATTATTCCAGTATGCGTAAATTTAAAAAGATGGCTCTAAATTAAAAATATTCTTAATTAAATTTTTATTCCTTAATATTCCAAATAAAATTCATTTTTCTATGTTTTTATCAACCCTTTTTAAGAAAGTCTTATTAAATTTATTCCAAAACCATACCTTCCAAAAAATATCATTATTTTATTTTATCTATTTATTTATTTTTCCGCCGTCAACCTTTGATAGTGTGCATATTAATAAATTCATTTCTTTTCTTTTTCTTTTAAAATTAATCATTTATAAAAATCGTCTGCCTAAGAAATTCTGAGTCGATTATAAATTGGTTAAATAATATTTTTTTAAAATAAATTTATCGTCTGTGGAAAATAGTCTCGTAGCTGGACAAGAATTCTGTTTACATAAAAGAATGATGGTTTGAGGTTACAGAATGTTCTAGAATTTTCTTTTTAGTTTTAAAGGTGGAAGCCTCGAGTTGAGAAGGAGGATTCTTGGGTTCTTCCTTCGATGAGTACGGCTGGTTGAAGTAAATGATGGAACATTATTTTTTTTTTTTTTATGTTTCAGTAAAAGACAGTTTGCAAAAGGAGCTTTTCCCTTTCTCATGATTACGGATTAAATAAATGAACTTACAGCAGCCAATGAGTAATTATTTGGATTCTCTACATCTATTTATTTATTTTCCTCGGTGGCCATGACTTCTCTGCGGTGAAAGGGAAACCCGGCGTTGATGTCTCTGGCTCCTAACTTTTAAATCGTCACAATAAACTCAAAAGTCCGACAGGATTATTTATCTGTGCTGCCTTTTTCGGATATTTAAAGAAATTTTTCAGCTTGCTAATGGAGTCTGCTGTGAAACGAAATGGGGATAGGTTTGCGAATCGCCGAAAATCGACTTCTCGTGAATGTTCTTGTGCCAAAATCGCCGTAATTTCTTACTTAATTAAAGTAAAGGCATATTCTTTTTAAAGAACTTCACAGCTATGCTATGAAAGATGTTAATCTGAAACAATTAGTGCTTGCTTTGAATTTGCTGGTGTGTTCCATGACTATTGAGATCCATTCTTTCATAGTCGAGAAAAAGTAAGCCTCGTGATGATGAAAAAGAAGAAAAAAATAATAATAATTACAAGACCATTTCCTGTAAATTGGTGAATAGACAAATATTTTTCGAGATAGTCGAGCCCAGTAGGATTTCGGTGAGAATTTTTTCGTAGTGTTTTGATTATTATTATTTGTATACTTTTTATGTATTTATTTAAATTAATTATTCTCTTTTTGTCAGGTTTATTTATTTGATTATTTGTCTGTGAATTTTATTTACTTGCCTATTTATGAGTATTATTATTATCATTGTTATGTGTTGGAGATTGAAACATTTTTGTTCTTAAGGATTAAATTGAAGAGTATGATATTTTTATGCATGTTTAAAGATAAGTTCGTAATAATAATGAAGTATAAAAGAACTTAGAAGCTCAAGTTATTTTTTAAAAAGTACATTTTCTATTTTACTGATATTTGTTTGTTATCAAGAACTATTCTCAGAATACAGTATTTTCATGATAATGTTCCTACAACTAAACATTTGAGCTGAAAATTAAGTTAACATTTATGTTTTTCCTTTTATTTGTTAGAATTTCTGGTTACAGTAAGCTGTGGTTCACGGATTCTTATAATTTATTTAAATTCAGTAAGAAAGATGGAACTGTGCAAGGCTGTTGCTAGAATTTTGACTGAATTCAGTAGAATTTTTTCAGTAAATTTTGTGATTTTAAGTAAGAAATTACCTATAATTAAAATTTTTGAATCTGTTTATGATCTATAAAATAATAGAATTAAAAGTTGATCCCAATTTAAGGTATATCTATGATATTGACAATTTCTGTTTTATTAGATAAAATTTCTGGTTAAAGTTAGCAGCTAAATATAGTAATTTTGAAAAAATATGTAAGTGATAGAAATCATTAACTTTGAAATTTATTGCGAATGATCGTACGATCAGGATTTAATAAAGAAAATAGAAGTGCTTCATTTATTCTAATGAGTAAGAATAAAAAAAATTATGGAAGATCCTAAATTCGTACCGTTTGACCCGAGTTCTGGAATGAACATTTTGTCTTGGTTAACTTATTTTGATAAAACATGTGATAGGGAAAAGAAAAATCTAGAATGGAAATTTAATTTTATTGCGCAATATTTGAAAGGGGAAGCGCAAAAAATTTATATCAATGACTGCTTAAATTTACAAAAAAAAAAAAAAAAAAAAACTAAATTAAAAAGAAAAAGCAAGTAGACTGTAAATTTAATGGAATGTTTATTTTCTAAGAGTCACCGCTTGTTGCAGCATTAGAGCTTGTTGCTAAGAGACCGTTTCTCTCAATCCACTGCGTCACACAACACGTGAGCAGGGGTTACACTAAATTGCCGATTGGCGTATAATTGGCGTGGGCTGTGTTTGTCGCCAAGGCGATGTTACAAGATCACAATACAGAAGCGGAACATCCCGCCCGGCGTTGAAATATTTTTATATTTCAAGATACATATGCAATACAAGTAATAACACAACATGATACAGATTATAAGCAAAAATAAATAAATAAAATAAATAAACACAAATAATACATAAAAAGTTAATACATAATAAAGCACATTTAAAGTTTAGGATCTATGATGTTGTCCTCAATGGGCAATATACTTATTTTTGAAATAGGTCGTTTAAAATTACCCTTAGCGGTACGAACTTCAACTACCCTGACTATCCCGTCCGCGCCTGGGAAAACCTTATTAATGCGGCCTAGTGACCAAGTGCAAATGGGTAATTGTGAGTCCTTAAGCAAAACTACCATTCCTGGCAGAATATTAGGCTTTTTAAATAGCCACTTGTTTCTTTCTTGTAACTGGCTCAGATAATTATTCTGCCAACGTTTCCATATTAACTGCGTTAATTTTTGAGTCCTTTGCCATTTATTTAGCAAATTATCTTTGACCTCACTTAAATTGGGTTCTTTCCTATGAGGAAGTGACCAGGAGTCAACACCTGAAGATCGTGAGGATCTGTTGACAAAGGACAAAGTGGTCGCGAATTTAAAATAGCCTCTATCTGTGTGATAACTGTCAGGAATTCCTCGATCGTGAGATGAGCTGAGCCCACAGCTCTTTTTAAGTGGTATTTGAAAGATTTGACTCCTGCCTCCCAAAGGCCACCAAATTTTGGTGCCCTAGGAGGGGAGAACTTCCAGTTAATACCTTCAGAAGCTAAAAAGTTCGAAACTTCATCACTCGTAACAAGTCTGCGTAAACGTTTTAGTTCTGCTGAAGCCCCAACGAAATTTGTAGCATTGTCGCTAAAGATTACAGAGCTTTTCCCACGACGAGCGAAGAATCTTTTTAGAGTCGCTATTATAGCCTCGGATGTCAAATCTGAGACAAAATCCAAGTGCACAGCTTTAGTGACCATACATACAAATATGGCAACATAGATTTTCTGAAAAGTACCCTTTCTTTGACCTTTATATTTTATTTCAAAAGGCCCACTTAAATCTAATCCCACATTTGAAAATGGGGAACTGGGCACTATTCTTTCAGGAGGGAGATCCCCCATCATTTGACTAGCCGTTATAGGTTTAATTTTAAAGCATTGTAAACACTCATGTACAATTTTACGCGCAATATTTCTGCCACCAAGCGGCCAATATTTTTGACGCACAGTGTTCAAAAGAGCTTGGGGTCCTACATGAAAATCTCGTTTATGATAATATTGAAAAATTAATTTCGTCAAGCGACAGCTCGCCGGAAGTATAATGGGGTGTTTATGGTCAAAATTCAAATTTGATTTTGCTAGTCTTCCTCCCACCCTCAATAAGCTATCTCCATCTAAAAAGAGATTTAAGAATTTTAACTTACTTGCGCGATGAACCGAAGATCCCTCTTGGAGAGCCGAAATTTCAAATTTGAAATACTTTACCTGTTCATTTTTTATTAAATAAACCTCGGCTCTCTTTAATTCCTCCAGCAACAGAGGGCCGGAAGCAGATGTTAATTTTTTACATTTATGTATGAATCTGAAAATATAAGCTAAAATTCTAATTAATTTTTGGAAATTATTGCTAAGATTAATTAAATTATCACAGAAATTAGAGTCAGTATGAATAGCGAATGTCAAGTTGCTGGGAGCTTTAAGCTCACTAGAATAATGTTCATCTTTAATGTCACTTATATTAGAGTCAGTTTTTGCTATTGTTTCTTCAAGAATTGAAAGAGGCGGGCCATGCCACCACAACTGGTTAGACGAGAGGTTTTCCACACTTGCACCTCTTGATATCAAGTCAGCTGGATTGTGTTCTGACGGAATATGAAACCATGGAAAGTTCTTAGTTTGTTCCTTAATTTGCACAACGCGGTTTCCCACAAACGTTTTCAGGAGATGAGGAGCAGTGTCTATCCAAGCTAAAGCAATAGTTGAATCAGAAAACAAATTGACTGAAGCTATTTGTTTGTCTAATGAATTTAAGACCTTGTTAGAGAGTTTAGCCAGAAGAAGACATGCTGACAGTTCGAGACGTGGCACCGTTATTACTTTGGTTGGACACACGCGGGATTTACTACATAATAAGTGACTGATGGTTTCACTAGAATTAGATGTTTGCATGTATATCACTGCGCCATAAGCCTTGGAAGACGCATCTGCGAAACCATTTAGCACCACTGATTGGTTCACAGCTAGGAAGCATCTTGGCACTTCAATGGATTCCAGTTCTTTAAGACTTTCGAGGAAGGTTTCCCATTGTTTGGCAACATGAGAGGACAGCTTCTCATTCCACTCTATTTTAAGAAGCCATAGCTCCTGCATGAATATTTTTGCTTTAGCAATCACTGGCCCTAAGAGATCGAGAGGGTCATCTTGCAGAACTCCACCCTTACATAATAAATCGTTCAAAGATTTTCCATTGGTTGACTTGGCACTAGCGTCAAAAACGACGTGTAATTTTGTGGTTTTACTAGAGGCTCGTAAAACGCTGTGATGTGGTAAGTAATAGCCATCATTAAAGTTCGTGTTTTCTTTTATTTCATGCATGTGATTTAAATCTCTATATTCTTTAATAAATTCTGTGTATAAATTTTTCATAACAGGATCTCGATCTAAACGTTGCCACAGAGAGTTTAATCTTTTCAAAGCAAGATTTTTGGAATTTCCCAAATCGGGTTCTAAAACCTGTGGTTTAAACGGCATCGTGACCACAAACCTACCATCCGGTTTTCTGAAGTGCGTTTTATCGAAGTGATCATTACAAAATTATAATTCTTCACTGTTACAGGGTTTTAAATTTTGTACTTCTTCAATTTCCCAGAAAGACTTCAAAGTGTCATTAAGTAATTCAAGATTTTTTGTTAAGAAACAATAATTAGTATTATTATTATTTACTGTTTTGTCATAAATACACCCAGATACTAAATATCCAAAAATACTTGATTGCAAATATAAATTATTGCCTAACTTTATTTTTTCTTCATTTAAAAGAGAAAAATACAGTTCAGCACCGATAATTATCTCCACACTGCTTGGAATGTTAAATTTTTTATCCGCTAAACAAATATTTGCTGGAATTTTTAAATCTGATATGTTTATCTTTTTCGAGGGCGTGAAGTCACAGATGTTTGGAACGATTAAAAACTCAATATCATAACTGGTACTATTCATTTTATTTGACAACTTTGATTTGATTCTAGATTTAATGTAAATAGGCAATTTATTTATTCCACTTACAGGAATATTTATTTTCTCTTTTTTCAAGCCTAATATTTGTGCTGCTTTAAATGTACAAAAACAGTTCTGCGATGCGGAATCTAATATTGCCCTGAAAGGAATTTTGATGCCATTTACATCTGTCAAATAAATTATTGCAGTGCTAATTAAAACAGATTTATTATTATCATTTTCATACGAAAAAAATGAATGAGCAGTAGTTTCGTTTTGTGATAAATCTTTCGAAACAAAATTGCTATTTATTGTTTCATGTATTGGGAGATTGTTTATAGGATTGTTTACTGGTGTTGTATAATTATGTAATGATGAATGGTGGCTTGCGCTCTTGCAAACATGACAAGTGCTTTTTGAATTACAATAATTAATAAAGTGGGCTGAACTTAAACAATTGAAGCAAAGTTTATTTTTCTTAACAAGGTTAATTCGCTCACTTAACTTCATGTTTTTATATTTAACACAATGATATAAGGGGTGGTTTTCGGTTTTACAAATTACGCAACATTTACTTTGAGGTTTGCTTGTTTTTATGAATAAGGATTTTGCAGTATATTTAGAGGATACGTTAGAACTTATACTATTTAAGATTTGACATCTTCGCTCAAGAAATTCTAAAAATTCATCAAAATTAGGCACTTCATTATCCTTCAATGCTAGTTCGTATTGTTTACGAGTTTCGTTATCTAGTTTATTTAGAATAATATTCAGCAAAATTGCGTTCGAGAAATTATCTCTATCATACTTTAAGATCTTTAAAGCCCTTAAATTTTTCTTCACGTTATACAATAAAATGCGGAGATCCTTAGCGGATTCCTGTTTAATTACATAAAGATTTAAAATATTCTTTATATGACAATCTACCATAACTCTTTTATTCTCGTATCTTTGTTCTAACGCATTGAAAAGTGAAACATAATTTTCATCTGGTGTAAGCAAACTCCTCGCTTCACCAGTTAAAGCAGAACGCAAATAAAATAATTTTTCATTATCTTTTAAATTTGAATTATCATTAATAAGCTCATTAAAAGTACTTTTAAATACGGACCATTCTTCAATTCTGCCACTAAAAACCGGCAATATGACCCTAGGTAGCTTAATGCTAGACGTTTTAGCTTGGTCCTGTTCAATGGATTTTTTATTAGAATCAGTATTTTCATAATAAGCATTAATAGAGGATTTTAAGCTTACCTCTAGTTTTAGAATATCTTCGTCCAGTTGCGAGAGGATTTTTTCCGTTTCTTCCAACTTTTCTTCCTCTATTATTCTGTAATACTCTAGTTTAAGAGCTTCAAACTTTTCTTCTGTTTTCGACAGTAAGTCCAGGTGAGCTTTCCATTCGGATAAATTAAATGTTTTTCCATCCGTTGCGTTAAATATTCTAGTGACTTGGGCCTTGATATTCCCTCGCCTTCTGTTTAACGATGTTATTTCACTTTCCGACATTATTCATCTTGTTGACGAAATTCGATAAATTCAATATTTAATTCAATAGAAAAGACACTGGCTCGTTCATACCTCCGGGTCGCTAGGACCAAATGTACGGAGGTGTACTAAATTAAAAAGAAAAACTAAATTAAAAAGAAAAATCAAGTAGACTGTAAATTTAATGGAATGTTTATTTTCTAAGAGTCACCGCTTGTTGCAGCATTAGAGCTTGTTGCTAAGAGACCGTTTCTCTCAATCCACTGCGTCACACAACACGTGAGCAGGGGTTACACTAAATTGCCGATTGGCGTATAATTGGCGTGGGCTGTGTTTGTCGCCAAGGCGATGTTACAAGATCACAATACAGAAGCGGAACACGGATTATGAACAAATTAAGAAAATTTTGATAGAAAGGCTCATTGAATCAGACTTCCCGAGTTTTTCTGATTTTTCAAATCTGAAATTAGATAATTTAGACAATTTAGAAACTTATTTTCGTAAAAAAGTGGAAATTGGTAGGAAATTACATCTTAGTGAAAATATACTATTACAAGGTTTAACTGATGGTTTAAAACCAGAATTCAAAAACAGCATTATTATAAATCCTCCTAGTAGTACCACAGATTGGTACCGGGTTGTCAAACAATTCGTGGAAGTTTCCACCCCACTAGTTTCAAACCAAGTAATAAATCAACCACCAGCTAGACAAAATTTTCAACCTTTTCAACCAACTAGGCCCTGGATTCGGCCAGTTAGGCCCAATAATACACCTAGGAATTGGATTCCCCAAAGGCAATCTCAGTTTCAAAGGCCTAGAATTTGTCAAAATAATTATATTCAGAATTCATTTCCTTCAAGACCTTGTAGGATATACACAAATAGGGGTGTGAGTAATGCTTTTCATTGGGAAAGAGAATGTATTTTTAGGAATGAAGTACCATCCTCTGATACTCTTCCAAATATCTCGCAAAATAATTCTCATAATGTTTGGCAATTAATTGTGTATGGATGTACAAATAATTATAATTTGCCATGTGTTGTAGATACTGGCTCAACTATTGCAATATTACCACTTAAATTTGTTAAAAAACTTAATGCTAAAATTGAGACTATACCCTCAGTTAGAGGTCTGCACGGGCCGAAATTTCCAGGCCCGAGCCCGGCCCGAAAGTTAAAATTTCGGCCCGGGCCCGGCCCGGCCCGAACGAAAAAAATATTGGCCCGACCCGGCCCGGCCCGAAAGTTAAAATTTCGGCCCGAGCCCGGCCCGGCCCGAACGAAAAAAATATTGGCCCGACCCGGCCCGGCCCGAAAGTTAAAATTTCGGCCCGAGCTCGGCCCGGTTCGGAAAAAGTTTAAAATTCGGCCCGAACCCGGCCCGGCTCAAGTGAATTTCTACAGAACATTAATCTTTAATCTTATGGAAGAGTTCTGACCAAAAAAAATTATATTAGTCTTTTTTTTTCATGTTTATAATCTCCATTTATGCAGAAGTGCCGTAGGCTGCGATATTTACGCTTTTAAATGAATCTTTGTTTGTTGTATGTAAATGTTTCAGTTATCACTAGTATTATTAATCCATATTCCCTGTAATGCAGACAAAAAGTCGAAAAAGCGGTATATGGTAAAATTTCCAAAGACGAAATCGCTTTGGAACGAAAAAAAAAAAAAAAAAAGAAAAAAAAAAAAAGAAAAGAAAAGAACATTCCCTTCTTAACAGATGTAAATGTTTAATATATTTTTTCTCCTGTATTGTTGTATTCATTTTGCATGGATGAACACTTTAAAAAAAATTTCGTCATAATCATGTTTTTTTTTGTGTGTGTGTGTTTAATTCTATTTTAAAACGCCTGGTAATCTACGATTCTTTAAAAGGAATAAATTCTAATGTTTAATTGTAGAATAATGACGGCTTAAAAGTATATGCCTTTTTTGCAAACATTTTTGGACAAAGCCAAATATTACTGATTTATAAAAAGTCGAGAAAAGGATTTTCATATAGGAAGATTCAATAGGAACTGATTATTTTGGTCCATGAAAACTAGGAAGAATGGAATCAGTCTCGGCTTCGTACGGAAAAAAAAGTTAGGCCCGGCCCGTCTAGAAAAAAAATTAAGGCCCGAGCCCGGCCCGGCCCGAAAGATTAGTGACTAGGCCCGGCCCGGCCCGGCCCGAGTCTTCAGAAGTAAGGCCCGAGCCCGGCCCGGCCCGAATGCCATTATTGGAAATCGGCCCGAACCCGGCCCGCGGGCCGGGCCGGGCTCGGGCTTCGGGCCGCGGCCCGGCCCGTGCAGACCTCTACCCTCAGTTACCATTGGTCAGGCAAAAGGATTTTTACATATAAATAAAAAATGTAGTGTTCTTCTAAAAGTGGGTAAAATTAAAAAATATGTTAACTTTTTAGTATGCAATACAAATTTGGATTATGCTATTTTGGGGTTAAAAGAATGTTGTAATTTTAAATTAACCATAGAATGTAAAAATTGTATTGTAAGGCAGGGAAAGAAAATTATAACTAACAGTATATCCATACCTAATGAGAGATCCCTTCATTTCAATACAGTAAATATGGACCAAGTACAACAAAACAGGGATCAATCTAATGAATTTGTAACCTCAGAATATAAAAAAAATATGAAATTAAATACTGGTAATACTGTAGCAATAGATAATTATGATAATGAAACACTGAATGTAAGTAATCATGATATAGAGTTACAATCTACTTGTGGAAATATTATGAAAAATGAAGATTGTGTTGAATATGATCACGAAATTAATGTGCATCCTGATTATAGAGGTTCCATGACTCTTCAAAATTTTCGCGATTATTCGGATTCAGATTTAACTGGGGAAATAAATTTAATTCAAGATGTAAATTTAAGGGAATTAGTTCATATTTATAGTGATATTTTTGCAAAGCATAAATATGATGTGGGTAGGATAAATATTGAACCACAACGCGTTATACTAAACTCAGACCTACCTATATCTTTGAGGCCCTACCGAACATCTCCCCTAGAAGAAATAGAAATAAAAAACCAAATTCAATCATTGTTAGCAGCCGGACTGATAAAGGAAAGTAATAGCCCCTATTCTGCCCCTGTTACACTAGTTATGAAAAGAGAGGAAGGTAAAAAAAACGCGATTATGTATAGACTATAGAAAATTAAACGCAATAATTAAAAATGATGCAGAACCCTTGCCCCGTATCGATGGAATTTTAGATAAATTGAGTAGTGCTCAGTATTTTTCAACTTTGGATTTAGCCTCTGGCTACTGGCACATACCAATACATCCATCCGATACAGAAAAATTAGCATTTTCAACCAATTTTGGACTTTTTGAGTGGCTCGTGCTCCCTTTTGGCATAAAAACTGGCCCTCCCATATTCAATAGAACCATTCGAAGGATCCTTAATAAATATAAAATCGACTTTGCGTGCCACTATTTTGATGATATTATAATTTTCTCTTCCTCTTTAGAAGAACATTTAAACCATTTAGCTCAAATTTTTGACATTTGCAAACAAGAAAAAAATTAAACTTAAACTTTCTAAATGTAAATTAGGCCAAAATAAAATCAATTTCTTAGGTTATGAAATCACTAATGGAACTATAACACCAGCAAATGCCAATATTGAAACCATCAAAAATTTAAAACCTCCTTCCAATGTGAAAGAGTTACAACGATTTCTAGGTTCCATTAATGTTTACCATAAATTCATAAATAAATATGCTGAAATTAGATATCCTCTAAATCGATTACTTAAAAAAGACACAATATGGGAATGGAACTCAGAGTGCCAGGAGTCTTTTGAAAAATTAAAAAATTCTTTAATTGCAAAACCCATCCTCAAAATTTATGATCCTAAATTACCTTTACATATGTTTGTAGATGCCTCTCAGATAGCAGAAGGTGCCGTTCTAAAACAACCTGATAAAGATAATTTCTTACATCCTATTGCTTATCATTCTAGAATTTTGAAGAGTTATGAGCAAAATTATTTCATAACTGAATTAGAATGTTTAGCTATTATAGATACTCTTGACAAATTCTATCATTACTTTCATGGTGTCAAGTTTACAATTCATACGGACCACGCATCTCTAGTATGGTTAAAGAGTGTTAAAAACTTAAGAGGTTGGGTTTTTAGATGGTCACTCAAACTTAGTATGTTTGATTATGAGATAAAATATGAAAAGGGTTCAACAAATGTCGAAGCAGACATGTTGTCACGAAATCCTGTTTGTCATTTTAATCAACTTATTAGTTTATTGCTAGATAGGAAAGAAATTATAGAGATGCAAGACAAAGACAATGTTTGTGACAAAAAATATAAAAAAGAGAATGGAATTATTATAGTTCAGAAAAAGGTATTCAAAAAAATTGTTGTACCAATGTCATTAAGAAAAAAATTACTCCATATTGCTCATGATAATTTTGGACATTTAGGGATTCAAAAAATGCTTAATTTAATATCTCCCAACTATTATTGGCCTAATATGACAATAGACATCACAGAATTTGTTAAACATTGCGATACCTGTCAGAAAAATAAAAAACCAAAACAGAAAAGATTTGGCTTATTACAAGCTATGCCAGCCACAGATCAACCTTTTGAATGTCTTTCTATTGATACTGTTGGTGGATTTAACTATTACAACTCAACAAAAAAATTCTTACACGTATTAATAGATCATGCAACTAGGTTTGTTTGGACTTTTCCCTCCAAAAATGTTACCACTGAAACATACACTAATTGTTTAAAACAAATTTTCAATATCAAAGCACTTCAAAATTTTTTGAAGTGCTAAGTATTTACTTAGTGACAGCCATAAATCTTTCAGATCTCCAAGATTTAAGAAATTCCTTAGAAATCATCATGTTCAACAGCGTTTTACATCCGCACATCATCCTCAGACCAATGGAAAGGTAGAGCGCGTTAATCAGACTATAGTTACCAGGCTTAAATGTAAAGTTAATTCCACTTCTTCTAAAATACCTTGGACTAGATTATTAAACCAAGTCATCGAAGAATACAACAATACGCCCCATTCTATCACCAAATTCCCACCTGCCTATTTATTTTATGGTCAATTGCCTTATGAATCTCCTTTAAAGCAGAACTATTACCCACCAGTAGACAAAGCCCTCAAAATTGCGAAAGTGCGAACTCATGAATTTCACCTTAAAAGTAAAAGACTCTATGATCGAAATTTTGTCGAATGTCCATTAAAAATACAAGACTCTGTAATTTATGAAGAATTTAAATACCCTAACACTCGAAAATTAGAACCTACTTTCTCTGGACCATACAAAATTATAAATAAACTTTCTGATGTAACTTATGAAATAGATAAATTTAATTATGAGACAGGACAGAATTCCGTTATTGTGCATGCTTCTAAATTAAGACCCTATTTTTCACCAGAAGATTTTAAACTGTTACATGAGCAACCCAAAAAACCAACAAAACCTCAGATACAATCACAATCACTAGATCAAACTAAAGTCAAGACAGTAGATTAAATTTTAATTGTTATTCTTTAAAAATGTTATCACCATAATTTTCAACATTAGCAGGTATGTTCTTGGAGCGCTACAAGAATATTACTTGTTTTTGGGAGTTTTGGGGATTCAATTGGGCTCCTTATGCAGGCATAAGGTGTACACTTTGATTGTAAAAGCTTTCAAATTGATGTTGATAAATTAAATTTAAGTGTATTTAAGTCTAACTATATTTACTTATTTATTGACATTAGTATTGTTCTACTTATTCAACAGATATTAGGTGACAATAGTTATAAAATTTGATGACTTTACTCAAACCTATAACTTAATATGTGATTTTCAGTGATTGTGAAAACTACAGTTATTAAGAGTTTTTCAAAAAAGCACACTATTTTTATTTCCATTTCTCAATTAAGAATGACACCTTTTATTCCTATTTGTATTTTATTATTAAAGTTTATAAACCATGTGTAGATAAAACATTATTCTACATTTGGCATTTGAAAACTTATAACCAAATTTGACAATTTTGTAAAAGAGTATCAGAGAGGAATTATTTTAAGGAAATACTGGTTGAGAGTCCATTTTCTAAATAGTTAGATTTAATTTTATTTGGATTTTGGAATTATTATGATTTTTTTATGTATACTTTCGGCTAGCAAAAAATACTTTCTTATGCTATTAGAAGATAAGAAAAATATTTAGTTGCTATGTAATTATTTTTATCCTCAACCAATATTTTCCGTATCAATAATAGACAAATAGTGATATTTTCTTTTGATTATACTGTTGTTTTATTATTATTATCATTATGATTTCTATAATGAAGTTTAGTATTAATTATTCTTTTATTGAGAAATATTAGGATATGGAGAATTATTGTTATTATTGCTATAAATTTTGGGTCTTATTATATTACTACTTATTATTATTGTTATTATTATTATTTAAATTTTTTTTATATTATTTATTATTAATTTTTGAAGTGATAATATTTATTGTTAGAAATTTGACATATTATTAAGAGATGTTGGATCCAACAAAGATTCCAACATAACATTAAACCCAAAGATTAAACTAAATTTGAAGATCTTTAATTAAAGAGACTATATTCAGTGAACATTGGAAAAGAAGACTTTTTACATTTGAAGGACTTTATTTAAAATAAACTATGCATTAAGTTATTGTAATTATTTAAACTTCCATGAGAAAGAGTTTTTATTGTTTTTATTTTTTTTTTTATCTCTTACTTATTAATATTTATAACTTATTTACTTTTATTGTATGTATTATCTCCTATGCACTTACAAATAGTAAATGATATTGTAACATTATTGTATTTCTTTCAGGGAAATGCTCCTACCTAAATTTAATTCACATTATTTTCCCTTAACTATTTTATTTTAATCGCTAATTTTTTTTTATATTGCGTTGATTTTCTTTTCTTCCATCTCTTGGCTTCCGGAGTTTGACAGTTTTATTCCAAAATTTAACTTTTCTAAATTATTATATTTCTGTTGTCTGAACTTGTAGTTTTATTTAACTATCAATTTCATACAAAGTTTTGGGGAGGGGGGATAATATTACAAATTTAAATTTTTTTCGCCAAAACTAACCTTTATACTATCTCAATTTTCTTATAATAATGTTCCGTACATACTTCAAATTATTAAATTAAAATCTTGTTTCTAAATCTAATCTGTTAATCTTTATGCAGACGATATAAATTCTTAATTTGCCTTAAAAAACATTATTCCAGTATGCGTGAATTTAAAAAGATGGCTCTAAATTAAAAATATTCTTAATTAAATTTTTATTCCTTAATATTCCAAATAAAATTCATTTTTCTATGTTTTTATCAACCCTTTTTAAGAAAGTCTTATTAAATTTATTCCAAAACCATACCTTCCAAAAAATATCATTATTTTATTTTATCTATTTATTTATTTTTCCGCCGTCAACCTTTGATAGTGTGCATATTAATAAATTCATTTCTTTTCTTTTTCTTTTAAAATTAATCATTTATAAAAATCGTCTGCCTAAGAAATTCTGAGTCGATTATAAATTGGTTAAATAATATTTTTTTAAAATAAATTTATCGTCTGTGGAAAATAGTCTCGTAGCTGGACAAGAATTCTGTTTACATAAAAGAATGATGGTTTGAGGTTACAGAATGTTCTAGAATTTTCTTTTTAGTTTTAAAGGTGGAAGCCTCGAGTTGAGAAGGAGGATTCTTGGGTTCTTCCTTCGATGAGTACGGCTGGTAAATAATGGAATATTTTTTTTTATGTTTCGGTAAAAGACAGTTTGCAAAAGGAGCTTTTCCATTTCTCATGATTACAGATTAAATAAATGAACTTACAGCAGCCAATGAGTAATTATTTGGATTCTCTACATCTATTTATTTATTTTCCTCGGTGGCCATGACTTCTCTGCGGTGAAAGGGAAACCCGGCGTTGATGTCTCTGGCTCCTAACTTTTAAATCGTCACACACACACACACACACACACACATATATATATATACTGAGAAATAATATTAATAATGCAAATAAAATAACAGAAAATAATTTATGATAAAAATTAATGTCTAAATCAAAATAAGAGAAATTTCAAATGAGGAAAATGATGTCATTCAGCAACCAGATAAATGGGAATTAAAATATTATTACGGATGCCTTTTTCATATTACTAGTAACAGCAACTTTTAAAAAAACATTTGAAGAGAAAATGACGTCACTATTTAAAACATCGCATTTTCACTCATAACGATATTAGGTACTACTCTGTTATCCTGTCGACCAATTTCGCCAAATTATACAAATCGCCAAACTAATAGCCAAATTATACAAATTGACATAATTTTTATTTTAAATAACGAAAAACAAATAATTAGTAGAATATTAATAAAAAGTCGAAATAAAAATCACTTAATGATATTTTAAACACATGAATCGTATTTAATGTCATTGAATGTGACATTCACGATCATCCATTATTGGCATTTAATCTTATAGTTTGGTGATAATTTTTTGGTCGACGGGATAACCTAGTAGTACCCGCTATTACATTTCAATATTTCTTTTCATTATGGACACTGAGATTCAGATTTTACTTTCAGATGACTTCAGTAAAACTGTCACAGTAAAAATAAAATTAGTTTTTTTTTTTTTTTTTTTTTTTTTTTTTTTTTATAAAATTATTTTTCTGTGAGTGCATATAAAATAAAATTTCTAGATTTCGCTGTCACTCAGATTACAATTTTAACTGAAGATGTGCGAATATTTGCATGCAAAATTGTAACTGGCACACTTGACATTTACTTTGTAAATATATTTATTATATATTGATTCAATAATGTAATTAATTTTGCTTTTTTTAAACCAAATCGATCGGGTCTTTTAAACATTTCATTTGTCGAATTCGACGGGATTCCACTCGTTTTAGTGTTAAATTGCATTTCCTTTTACTCAGAGTCTATAAAAAAGCGTTTAAACTAAAGAAAGAATCCGTTTTTGATGAATCTAGTCAATAAAGAAGTAGCACGTCAAATTGTATCTCTTTATTATTCCGCAATTCCAATGTCTCAGAGAGATATTGCTATTCAATTGGGTATTTCACGCCGTTCTGTTTGCTATTATATTGATAAACACAAGAAAAATGAAGTTAGTTCATTGCAATCTAAACGGAGTCGCCCTTCTAAAAAAATCTATCGATTTTTTTTTTTTTTTTTTTTCTAATAAGAGGCGAAACTGAATTCTGCAATGGCAGAATCTACATTCAACTTGTTTTTTTTTTTTTTTTTTTTTTTTAATAAAACCATTTTTTTGTGAGTGCATATAAAATAAAATTTTTGGATTTCTCCGGCACTCAGATTACAATTTAAACTGAAGATGTGCGACTATTTGCATGCAAAAATGTAACTGGCAAACTTGACATTAAGTTTGGAAATATATTTATTATATATTGATTCTATAATGTAATTACTTTTGCTTTTTTAAAAACCAAATCGATCGGGTCTTTTAAACATTTCATTCGTCGAATTCGACAGGATTCCACTCGTTTTATTGTTAAAATGCATTTCCTTTTTCTCAGAGTCTATAAAAAAGCGTTTAAACTAAAGAAAAAATCCGTTTTTGATGAATCTAGTTAATGAAGAAGTAGCACGTCAAATTGTATCTCTTTATTATTCCGCAATTCCAATGTCTCAGAGAGATATTGCTATTCAATTGGGTATTTCACGCCGTTCTGTTTGCTATTATATTGATAAACACAAGAAAAATGAAGTTAGTTCATTGCAATCTAAACGGAGTCGCCCTTCTAAAAAAATCTATCGATTTTTTTTTTTTTCTAATAAGAGGCGAAACTGAATTCTGCAATGGCAGAATCTACATTCAACTTGTTTTTTTTTTTTTTTTTTTTTTTTTTTTTTTTTTTTTTTAATAAAACCATTTTTTTGTGAGTGCATATAAAATAAAATTTTTGGATTTCTCCGGCACTCAGATTACAATTTAAACTGAAGATGTGCGACTATTTGCATGCAAAAATGTAACTGGCAAACTTGACATTAAGTTTGGAAATATATTTATTATATATTGATTCTATAATGTAATTACTTTTGCTTTTTTAAAAACCAAATCGATCGGGTCTTTTAAACATTTCATTCGTCGAATTCGACAGGATTCCACTCGTTTTATTGTTAAAATGCATTTCCTTTTTCTCAGAGTCTATAAAAAAGCGTTTAAACTAAAGAAAAAATCCGTTTTTGATGAATCTAGTTAATGAAGAAGTAGCACGTCAAATTGTATCTCTTTATTATTCCGCAATTCCAATGTCTCAGAGAGAAACTGCTAATCAATTGGGTATTTCACGCCGTTCTGTTTGATATAATATTGATAAACACAAGAAAAATGAAGTTAGTTTATTGCATTCTAAACGGCGTCATCCTTCTAAAAGACCTCTATCGATTTTTTTTTTTTTTTTTTTCCTAATCGGAGGCGAAACTGAATTCTGCAATGGCAGAATCTACATTCAACTTGTTTCTTTATTTCATTTTATTTTTATTTGTTTTGGAAGTGTGCGTGTGTGTGTGTGGGGGGGGAGGTGGAATTGATAAACAAGAATGACTTTACGTGGGGCTTTGGAAATCGCTATAATCTGTCCGTGCTTAGATTAAACAAGTTGGAAATAGTATGTCAAACATGACAAATAAGGTGCAATTATACTATAACTGGTTTTCTAAATATTAAGATCTTGGCGCTATAGCTTCTTACACAAAAATGCATGAATATACAATTTATTACTGTTCTATATATTAAATTCAATCGTAAGGAAGTAGTAGGATTGCATCTTAAATAGCATGTGATCACCATGGCAACTAGAATCATTACCTATCATGGGATGTCATTGAATTACTGACGCAGAAGATTTAATAAAGTGAATTCGTGCTGTTATATGCAGACAGGCGGACTTTTAACGGACTCATATTTTTAACAGTGTAGACACACAGCGGCTGAATTCCTCTCGGTAACATTAAGTCTATGGGCGCTAGATGTATTCTTATATTCAAAGTATCTCCTTAAGAAATTCATATTTTTAAGTTCTTTTTTCAGTGTTCTATTCTGAAAGGATGCCACTTTTTTCTTAGTTGCCAAAAATATTTCTAAAATTTATGCTCAATTTAATATTTTGTTTTAAAAACTAACGAAATTCGGTTGCAAAATTTTAAAACTTCATGAAAAATTATGCATAGATTTTAGAAATATTTTGAAAATTAAAAAAGACACATCCTTTAAGAGAACCCTAAAAATATATATTAATTCCTTAAGGCGATATTTTGAATATAAAAATGCATCAAATGCCCATAGATTTAACATTACTAATAAAGATTTTCTTTGTTGTTATTCAAAGAGAATTCGGCTGCTGAGTGACTGGCACCCTTAAGGATATTGTTCAGAATCAGAATTCGACAAAGTTTTCAAAATATAATGTTAGTACTGGGATTCAAAACAGCAATAAGAAAAGAAAATACTGTTCCATGGAGATCGATGTCTATTTCTTTATTTTTTACTATCAAAATATAACAGCAAGGTTCAGTGTCTGATTCCAAGCACTGTTGATACGGAGAAAAAAATAGACTTAAAACGGGTAGAAAATATCCGAAATTGTGTACAAAGATTCTTAGGTATGAGGTTACCCGATTTCGGTTCATTTGCCTGTTTTGGTTATCATTGTGTATTCATTTTGAAGACTGTTAAACACCCATTTTAGAAAACATATAAACAAAATGGATACAAAGAGGTAACTAAAACAAGCCTATAAACCCAAATTGCATAACCTCACATCTAATAATACTACTCAATTCGGGTATTTTCTAACCTTTTAGGTCTTATTTTTATGAGAGATATTCCCTCTCTCTTGGCTTTCACATGATCAAGATATGATGACTAATGTCACCTGTTTCTTTTGTCTGCTATAAAGCTCATGTTTAGAGTAAAAAAAATTGTCCAAATTAAAGCAGTCCGCATATAAAGTTTCTATTATATGGGATAGTTTGAAGTGATGAAAACTGCCTCAAGACAATGATTAAAGGGCTTCCCTCATCATTTTTCCAAGAATTTTCCTTGTTTAGGGCAACATAATAGTTTTCTATAAAAGTAATGGAGTAATTATGCAAAAAAAGCTGTAGATTTTCAACAGTGTATCTACACTGTTAAAAATATTGTAAAAAAACATCTCTGTTTTTAAAGAGTATTTATTTTCTGACCAACGAGAACTCTCCATAAACGCCTACAATGCATTCTCATTGGTCAGAAATAATCTTCCAAAGCAGAGGTAATATTTCGTATCGTGTAAAATTATCTCTGTTTCTTAAAGACTGTTTATTTTCTGACTAATAAAATATGTCAGAGTTCTCATTGAACAAAAAGGAGATAGTCTTTGAAAGGTAATTTTCATACTTTTAACAATGTAGGCTCAAATGCATTGCTCTAAATATTCAAACACACTGTCAAAAATATCATGAAAAATACCTTTATACTTTAAAAATACCTTTGTTTTTAAATTCTATTTTCTGACCATGGATTTTAATAATAAGTTACATAATAGGACATAATAATTACACAATAGTTAACATAATAGGACTTTATAGAATTTATAGACTTATATTTTTTAAATACACCCTTAAGGGAAAACAAGAAAGGGAATGTACGAAAAGGAAATATACAATTAATAAAATTTGGAATAGATTTTTTTTTTTTTTTTTTTTTTTTTTTTTTTGTGACAAACTTTTATTTTTGAACAACGGCGAATTTTCAGAAGTTTTCCAATTTTTTTTCTGAAACAATATAAAAATTTTAAAAACTGTCAAACATATATGATCTTATATTTATATTTTACTATCAATATTTTTTTCTTGTTTAATTGCTCAAGTTACTTTAGAAATTAATGGGATTTTTAGCTGAAAAATAAATTTTTTGATAAACTAAAAAAATTAAGACGCTTTTAACTTGTGTGAAGTTTTTGCATAGTTTTGTCATACACATGAATTAAAGTATATATATAAACAATTGGATACAATTTAGTAACCTATAATAAATGAGCATAAAATGTTAGAGTAAAATTAATATGAATAACTGGGGCATCCCAGTCTTAAGAGGACTCTTCACCCACACTGTGATGTTAAGGCCATTTCTGAATTTCTTGTTTAATCTTGAATATTTTTAAACAGTTTTTTAACATAGGATAGCTGAGGTCGATCTTTAATATGACTATGTTTTACTTTTTCTATTTCGGTTGCAGACTTTTTTTAGTAAAAGTACTTTAAAATTCAAAATCAGTTCCTGAAAGTAAAAATACCTTTATAAAAAAAACATCAATATGTAACCAGACCTGTCAACCTTTGAAAATCAGAAATCATAGCACACAAATTTCACATCAATCTGAAATTCAAATTAATCTGGTTGGTTTTTCATGTTTCACAATCATTTATTGACATTCGAAAAAAAAAAAAAAAAAAAAAAAAAAAAAAAATAAGGTTTCAGTCTTTCAATTCTTTAGAGTAAATTTTTTTCTCTTAAAATTATTATACGATTTTTAAAACTTCCCCTCTTTTCGTAGTTTATTTATTTATTTATTTATTTTTACATTTGTAAAAGAAACCTGGCTTCAATTTTTTAGATCAATGCAGTAAATTTTGCGATTATTTAATGATATTCACAACTTTTTTCTCACAAATGTAATTCATGTTTTTTTAATAGGGTTTTTTTTTTTTTTTTTTGTTAATTTGCACTTTTTACCTCAAACTTTTGACAAAATATGTATTTTTTAACATAATCCTTCAACAAATTTTGTGTTTTTTACACAATCATTTGGCAAAATTTGTGCTTTCTTTCTGCAACCTTTTGATGAAATGCGAATTTTCTTACTGATCGTTTGATGAAATTTCTGTTTTCTTACTACTTTTGACAAAATTTATGTTATTTTTCAATAAATTTGTGTCTTATTTACACTATGATTTGAAGAAATTTACATTTTCTTTCAGTGATATTTTGATGAAATTCGCATTTTTATGGCAATTCTTTGATAAAATAGATTTCTTTTACGCAGTCATTTGTTGAAATTTGCAATAGTTTATTGATATCTTTTCGTGACCAATTAACAAAATTCATTGCATGTTTCTGTGACCTTTTTGGCAAAATTTCCAATATTTTACCCTCCATAGTTTATCAAAATTCGTGATTTATTTGCATAATCTTTTGACGACATTTACTATTTTTTTCTGAATTCTCAACAAACTTAGTGATTTTATTCAGCAAACAATTGAAGATAATCACTACTTATTTCAGAGATTTTTGGTAAAATACTGATATTTTCCCACGATTGTTTGAAGAAATTCTAAATTCTTTTTGTCACCAATTCACAATTTAGTAAAATTTTATTAAAAGAAAAAAAAATGTGGACTTTTAAAAAATACTCACAGAACCAACATAGGTATGTGAAAAAATTTGCAGGGAGAAATACTGCAAAGCATTTTTTATTATGCAGGAATTCCTTTTTAGGGTTTTGTTCATGTGACGAAACCATATTCGTCTCTGTTCTCTGTCTGTCAAAGAGTCCGTACACAAAAACTATATAAGTCAAACAGTTCAAATTTTGTGTACTTAAAGCTGAATATATCTTGTCACACAACAAATCATAAAATTTAAAAAAAGGCTGTTATTTTAATTAATTTTTTTTAATGTAATCAGTACATTTTTTGTTTTTTCTTTTAATTGTTGCATGCAAGTTTAAATAGATATAAAAATTATTATGTATGTAAAATAAATTAGTGGATTAAATCACATAATAAATCACTTGAAAAACATGGTTGTTTTTATTTCAGCATATTACATCATATTTATCATCTGTTTTGACATGCAAAGTGGAATATTTTTTTTATTTATTAAATTCCTATTCATTTAAGGGTGCATTTCGATTCAAACTGCTTATTTTCCTATTTATTTTTGAATTCATTTTTGCTCTCAAATGCATCAAACTGGCAAATTGACTTATTCAGAAAGTACACAAGGTGCCGTAACTGTAGATTCTTTGATAAATGCAGAAAATACCTAAAAAAAGCAATCAAAAAAGGCGTTTTGAACTGATTTTTTCTTAGCGGGAGATTTGTGGATGAAAAAAGGGGTCATTCTGAGAAGATAACTGTCTATAAATCAAATTCTAATGAATGGAGCTAAAAATGACATCTCACGGCACCTTATACCTTTTTTCAAAAATATCCTCGGCAAGTTTCATGTTTCTACTTTTAAAAATGTGTCTGAAATTGTATCGGAAAATTTCAAGCCATTGAAGATGGATAAGCGTTTTTTCACAAACACCCTTAAATTGCTAGTTGCCTCTGACAACTAGTTTGATCTCCCTTAACCACTTAACCGGTGACGGTTATGGGGAAACAGTGCTTTTACCTCCGAGCTATCTTGGGGCAGACAGTTAAGTGGTTAAATTTAGGCTGAGCTTTGCAATATTTTACTTTTATTCATAATTTTATTTACTTGCATACCTTTATTAAATCTGCAGATTCTGATAGAGAAATCAACAAATCTATGAGATCAAGGTGGCATTTAGGAGAACAATTCAGTATTCTGTTCTGGTTGGCGCGATTGATGAAAAAAATCTAAAATAGCACCAGAAAACCATTTTTCATTTGTTAATTTATGGATAAAGTGTTTTGAGGGAGGTATTAAACAAAATCTTCTGTGTTATATTTGATCACACTTTTCAATTTGTTCTAAGCACAAATCATGCAATACCATGCAATATTTCAAATCTACCCTCAAGAAATTCTAAAATGTCTCTTTTCTAAAGGAAGTTTCTGTATAAATATTTACAGATGCACTAGTAACTCCCAATTAATATTCATTAAAAGGGTTTTATGTTAAGAAGTTTGTTTGGCAGCCCAGATTTTTTTTCCTTTGAGCATTTTTTAGTATCTGAAATTTTGGACTAATGACAATTTTATGAAACTTTCAGAACCTAATACATTAAAATTTAAGAAATTTTGGAACAGAATCACTGCTGAAAAACATGCTGTGTGGACTAAAAATCACAACTGGAAAAAATATGTTTGTGGTTTATTTATTTTTTTAAATCATAGTTTGAGACTGATTTTCATAGCATCATAATTTATAAATCCAAATTGTTGAACTATCATATTTTCATCACATCTCATTCACTTATATTTAAAAATAAATAAATAAATAAATAAATAAAATAAATATGCAAATTTCTTTTTAACCAGTTTTATTTAAAAAACCTATATACATCATATAAAATTTTACATAAACTCTAAGAAAAGTTTTAAAAAGAGAATCTTTAAACTTAATTATATCACAATATAAATATTGAAAAATGGAAAAATATATAAACATTGAGAATGTTTTAAACATTTTATGATGCAAATTTTATTTTTATTTTTTAATGTCTCCTTTTATGACTTTATTTATGCCCCACAGTGGCTAAGGTTTAAAAAATACTTTTGAACATTCAATTTTAAAAATATATTTTGCCTTCTCTGTTTATCACCAAAATCGGGAAACGTGACAGACTTTAAATGTTCTCAATAGAAAATTAAAACCAAAAAAAAATCTCAGTAAAAAATTTTGTGAGTGATATGAAACTAAATTCCAAATAATGATTTAGAAATGCAGATAATAGTTTCTAATAAGATTAACTTAATATATTAAAATAGCAAATAAAGCCTTTGTGCACAAATGTTTAAGGATAGAGAGCCAATGAATATAAATGCACAAATAAAGTATGAGAAGGTAGCAAATAGCTATTTCGAATCTACTAACGAGATTCTTCATCAGTGCAAAACTCAGCGAGCTAAAAGTAGCAAAACTGAGCGAAGAGACAGAGAGACGCAGGCTTATATACCCGCTATGGGAACAATCCCGCCTAAAGGATAGCAACCAATGAGAAGAAAGCAGCCAAAACCAACTGAGTGGACAAGTAGCGACATCTATCGGAGAACAAGCAAAACAAAAACTAAAAAGCGAGTGACAAAAAAAAAAAAAGTATTAAATTAACGATTTCCAAATACTTGGAAAATAAGGAGTACTAGATAAGTCATTGACTAAGGAGTGAGAATTTTTTATGATGTGGTAAGCTTCCCAAAAATCAAGATCAAGAATAGAAGGACATTTATGGATGATGGTGGCTGAAGAAAAGGTAAACTTATGTTGAGAAGACCAACAATGTTGAGCAATAGAGGAACGTTTAAGCTCCTGATTTTTGACATACCTTTTATGTTCCATTACACGAAATCTGAGAGCACGTTTAGTCTGACCAATATAAGAAAGACCACATTGGCAAGAAATTTGGTAAATACCCCAGTTATCTAAGTGATCAATGGGGTGCTTAAGATTTGAAAAAGCAATTTTATTAACAGGAGAAAAAATAACATTGAAATCGAACCTTTTTAAAATTTTAGCAACTTGCTGACTAATTTTGGGGAAAAAAGGCAAAACAACCAAAGCATTGGAGTTCGAATTAAAGTTCTTACTTTCAGATTGTGTAGATTTTGTCAATTTTCTATGAATAGAATCTATAATATTAGGAGAATAACCACGATCAACAGCAATAGCTTTGACTTTTGTTTTCCGGGCTTCCAATATTTGTTCAACTCCTCAGTTACTCAGTGATGAACTTAATTACCTAAAAGCTATTGCTGTTGATCGTGGTTATTCTCCTAATATTATAGATTCTATTCATAGAAAATTGACAAAATCTACACAATCTGAAAGTAAGAACTTTAATTCGAACTCCAATGCTTTGGTTGTTTTGCCTTTTTTCCCCAAAATTAGTCAGCAAGTTGCTAAAATTTTAAAAAGGTTCGATTTCAATGTTATTTTTTCTCCTGTTAATAAAATTGCTTTTTTCAAATCTTAAGCACCCCATTGATCACTTAGATAACTGGGGTATTTACCAAATTTCTTGCCAATGTGGTCTTTCTTATATTGGTCAGACTAAACGTGCTCTCAGATTTCGTTTAATGGAACATAAAAGGTATGTCAAAAATCAGGAGCTTAAACGTTCCTCTATTGCTCAACATTGTTGGTCTTCTCAACATAAGTTTAACTTTTCTTCAGCCACCATCATCCATAAATGTCCTTCTATTCTTGATCTTGATTTTTGGGAAGCTTACCACATCATAAAAAATTCTCACTCCTTAGTCAATGACTTATCTAGTACTCCTTATTTTCCAAGTATTTGGAAATCGTTAATTTAATACTTTTTTTTTTTGTCACTCGCTTTTTAGTTTTTGTTTTGCTTGTTCTCCGATAAATGTCACTACTTGTCCACTCAGTTGGTTTTGGCTGCTTTCTTCTCATTGGTTGCTTTCCTTTAGGCGGGATTGTTCCCACAGCGGGTATATAAGCCTGCGTCTCTCTGTCTCTTCGCTCAGTTTTGCTACTTTTAGCTCGCTGAGTTTTGCACTGATGAAGAATCTCGTTAGTAGATTCGAAATAGCTATTTGCTACCTTCTCATACTTTATTTGTGCATTTATATTCGTTGGCTCTCTATCCTTAAATAACTTAATATAGTTGTTTAATCAACTTAATTAGGGAAAAAAGAAAAAAGAGGAAACTACTATATGAGAAACATAAATAAATAAATAAAATCTTTATCTGAAACACTTTTCTTCGCCCATCAGTGAAGTTAAAGGAGCCCATCCACACATGCAAAAATACCTGCTCATTATGTTAATTCTACATTTTATTTTTAACAATATCATATTTGCATTTTAAGCACTTGCCAGCTTAATACTTTTGAAAAAACTTTCAAAAAATGCCCATTTTTTTTTCTTCTAAAAATTATATTTCCATGCCATTTTAAACAAAATATGTTTAATACAGATAAAAAAAACAAAGATGATATATCCAGGTAAAAATTTATGAGCAAAATTGTTGACTATATCCTTGGATAAACAAAAATGCAAGCCTAGAAAATGCAATATTCATACAAAGCAAATTATTCTGGGTGAAAATATGCTGTCCATACAAGGAACTGGCAAAACTGGTAATCAATTAATATTTTTAAATGTTTTTATTTTTATTTACTTATTTTTGCTTTGAACAGATGAGGCTGATCTGTACAAAGGCACTTTTTTTACTTTTTTTATGAGGTTGATCTGTACAAAAGCTATTTTTTAGTTTTATTTGCAGGGTTTTTTAATGAGGATACTTACCCTCTTAAAACCAGTTTTGAAAATAAAATTATCCTGATAAAAAAAGAAAAAAAAAATGTTGAAAACAAAGTCAAAGTATAAAATAGCCTTTGTAGAGATTGATTTCAGCTGGCCAATGAAAAATAAATATTTAAAAAGATTGAAATTTTAAGCGATATCATAAAAAAATTCTTTCACAGAATTAAACATTAATGAACAGTTGTGTGCATGTAAGTGAAGAAGCTTCATAAATGCAATATCTTCCTTCTTTCTTTCTTTTTCTTTACTTTGGAATAGGATAGGGACAGAATGTTCAATCAAGATAGAATTGGACAGCTTGAACAAAATTTAACTTGTAGGATATCATTACATTTTTAAATATAATATTTGATTTTTTTATAGCAGGATGAAAAACATGGTTAAAATGTTCAATTCGTTACAAATATACACAGGAAACAGCAAAATTAATGAAAAATATCCTTGCATAAGCTGGACTCTGTCATTATATTTTTTAAATTGATAGTTAAAAATCATGATTCAATCAAATAGCAAGCCAATAAATGATCATCACTGATATCGAGAACAAACATGAGTATTATTAATATTTTGTCAATCAAACCACGAGATAAAAATGCATTTTCTATTTAATTAAAACTTATTTATGACAGATTATATTATTCATGTGTAGGTAAATAAAAGTAATACAGTTAACAAATTCATAGAGGCAGCTACATTTACACGGGGGCTCGGACAGCATCTGTCTGAGAATACATGCTAAACCGGGCAGATACTGTCCAAGCCCCCATCTAAAGTTTAATATAAAAATGATAGAAAAATTGTTCTGATAAACTCAGTTAACAAATAAAGTTTTATAAAAGTCATTAGTTTTCAGATGATTTTTCACAATACAATTAAAAGTGATCTAATATTTAGTTTATACATGTGCAATAGGGTGGAGCGAAAAAAATTATTTTTTAAAAATCAAAAACAGGTAGGTGCCAAAAGCTGCCTTTATACTAGTACATCAACTGTGTGAAATTTTACCGCTGAAAAAAAATGGCTTGAGTCTGCGCTTTTGCTCCAAAAATCGAAAATTTTGGTAAATTTTGAAATTTTTTCAAAAAAATTAAAAAATTCCTACAAAGCTGGTTATCATTTAAAAGTGTTACTTAAATCTTTATATTTATCTGCTTAACATATTTAAACTATAAAACGACATATTTAAACTATATCTTTATTCCGTATAGCAAAACAGACAACTTTTGGTAAGAAAACAGCATTACACTCTATTGGGACATACAGTGAATTGTTGTTTTTAATACAGCTCTTCTTTTCAAAACTACCTTGGACATATGTCGTGGAGGTGACTATATTTCATATACCATCCGTCCCAACCATTCGATCATCTTAGTACAGTGTTTTATTTATATATTGATTTGTGATTTTCTTTATCAAAATTTGGCATGTTTTCGATGTATCCACCTAGTTTATCTGTTCTTTGTATCCACAGGCTGCTGTGACTATCATAATGTATATTTTTACAGCTTATACAAAAAAAAAAAAAAAAAAAAAAAAAAAAAAAAAAAAGACAAGCAGAGTAATGTACGGGAATATTATTAAAAGGATATATTCGGTCATTTATTATCTTTATCAAACTTACATCCAGTTGATGAAAGTGATTGGAAGTTCTGTTACCACAACATTTTTTTTCAGTCAATTATATTTTTTTACATGACCTGCTTCAAAGATGATTTCAGGTATTTCAATTATAAGTATGCCATCATTTATTCGGCTTTTGCATTTTTTATATGTTGAGAAGCGAGCTGTTTAATGTGATTTCTGGTGATCGTCAGAGAGAATTGCAATGGGAATTTGTCTTGCACGTGCAGAGCAACCCTTTTTGTAAATAACTTTTTTTTTTTACATTAGTTTTATGCAGTTTTCTAAGTGTTTTCGTAGCCAGGTAATTTCCCATTAACTTTAAATCTCCATTTTATTAGTGAACAATATTTGATGATGAAATGTCCCGGGAATAAACTTATAATGCATAGTACTTTTTGAGAGAATGTATAGACTCTAATCGACTATAAGTACTCATTTAAATTTAGGAGAATTCTATTTGTCCCTGTGAATCATTTTGCATTGGGTAAGCTTAGAATTGTGTATAATAATGGATCATATGCTACTTCAAATCCAATTATTTTCCTCTGCGTCAATTATTAGAGAAGTCGATGTAAAACGTTATAATCTACATGGATTCACTGTATCAATAAGTAAATCTTTGTATACATACTATTCACTTCCGATTGTAATTTTTTATAAAATAGATGATAATTTTTTAAAATTATTTTCTCAAATTAAATAAAGGATACTCAGAACAGACTATAAATTTCTTTCGGAGATTGCAAAGCTAATTCATAAAGGAAGCTATTTCTCAGAAGAAATGGGGAATATGAATTTAGAAAACATCTCGCACAAAAAACAGCTCATAATGCGAATAAAATTTTCCGCTTTATATAAGCACAGATTGGCAATCAGAGTCTATAGATTCACTCACAAAATATATAATCAAAGTTTATACCGCGGGATATTTTATATCAAATGTAATACACACCTAAGGAATAGGTCTAAAAACTTATTAGAAATTACTTGACTACGAAACAACACAGGAAACGACATAAAACAAATACTAAAACTTCTTTCGAAAGATTGTTGTTTTACATGCAAATTTTGTTTGCAATCCTCTGTGACGATCCTCATAATATTAAACTGCTAGCTTCTCAAAATATATTCAATGTAATAGGTACAGTAAATGATGGCATACTAGAAATTGAATTCACACAATCAATTTTTAGACATATCATTATATATATAATGTAATTGATCGAAAAAATGTTGTGGTAAGAGAATTCCCAATCATAATGTATTAATTGTATGAAAATTTAATGAAGATAACAGACTGCTGAATAGGTTCAATTAACAAAATACCTAATACATTACTCAGCCTCCTCTTCTGTTATACAAGGTATAAAAATATACATGCAGCAGGTCACACCAGTAGCACCTAATGTCAGTGAAAACAAAGAAGAGGTAAACTACTTTGATACATAGAAAATGTATGTCCTTCTTAGGGAAAAAAAATAACAATTCAATACATAAATAAAACACTGGGCCAAGATTGTTGGGTGGCTGAGACGGGTGGGATATGAAATTATAGCCACATCGACGAGTTATATACATAATAGTTTTGAAAGCAGATAGGTAAGAAATGCATTCAAAACAACATTTCGTTGTATGCACCAATAGAGAGGTAACGCTGGTTTTTACCAAAAGTTGTCAGATTTGCTCCAATCATACAGACTACAGATATTGTTTTATAATTTAAATATGTTAAGCAGATAAATATAAAGGTTTAAGTAACACTTTTAAATAATACCCAGCTCTGTAGGAATTTTTTAATTTTTTTGAAAAAATGTCAAAAAATGACAAATTTTACCCAAAATTTCAATTTTTGGAGCAAAAGCGCAGGCTCAAGCCTTTTTTTTTCAGCGGTAAAATTTCATGCAGTTGATGTATTAGTATAAAGGCAACTTCTGGCACCTACCCGTTTTTGATTTTTAAAAAATAATTTTTTTTTGCTCCACCCTAATGTGCAATAAAGAATCAAATAAAATTTCACACAACATGATTCAATAAACAACTACTTAGTATGATGAACAAAAAAAATTAATAATCTATACATTTAACAAGTAAAACTACAATATTTAACTTCAACTAAATACCAACAATAAAAAATATTTAATGAACAATTAAATAATCTTGAGCATTCAAACTTAATAAATGGAAATCAAAGGTTAATATTTGAAGTTTTTGTGATGACAAATAATACAGATCAATATTTCAAAGCTGCTCACTCATGAAAAACAACTTACTAAATTTATATATATATATATATATATTGTTAAATATTTTGCCAAATATTGACTGCCATTGCTATCATTCATATTGCATTTATTTCATAAAATAATAAACAAAAAAATACATAGCTTTCAGCCATTTTATTAAAAAAGAAAGAATATTACACACCAAACCATATTATTTTAACATCAAAGCATTGTTTCTAATCTATAAATACAAAAAATAAAAACTACTTTTGGCGGCAAAAAATAAATAAATGATAAAAATAAAAAAAAACATTGTAGAAAATACATAATATGAACTTTAAAAAGTTCAGGTTTATTTAAAAGGTGATTAAAATAATCAAATAGAGATGGTAATAGTTAATTTTATTTAAAAGATCTTAAAACTTTCAAGCCTTAATCAGATTCTTCCTAAAAAATTTTTTATAAATTATACAAACAAATAAATAAATTTAATTTGTATAAATAAACAAAAATGTTCCATGAGGAAGAGCCCGATCAAGGCTTGAAAGTACTAACAAGGAAGGTCTCCATGCAGGCATATTCCGAAAAATCTGAAAAAATTACAGAATGTTCTTTTCATGAGGATAGGTTTCTAAAAAAAATTTCAGCAGAACCTCCATTCAGAGTAAAAAAAAAAAAAAAAAATTGTTATTTAGTGATTTTTTGCCAGTTGGCGATGGAATGTAATTTCAAAAAATACTTTTTTATGTAAAATACACTTTAAGGGAAAAAAAAAAAAAGTTTCATGTTGAATTCATTTTCATGAATTTAATTTAAATACTTTAGTTTTATCAGTTTTAATTTGTTTAACCCTCCAAGCGTCTTGCAAATGGGTAAAATTGTAATGTTGTTTTCTCTGCATTTTGTTTTAAATGCTAATAAAATATGATTATTTCAATATTACATGAAAAATCTCATTTAGGAATATAAATGTAACCCTTGAGAGTCTTAATCATTCTTCAATGCTTTGAAAATTCATTAAATTTATAGAATTATAATATCTTAAACATTGCTTATATTGCAGTGAAACCTGGAGCTTAGTGTACGGAATATTACGGGACAAACGCTTAGAGGGTTAAGTATAATTTTGTTATACACTGTTAAAAATCTGCAGCATTCTGTCCAGTCATTTGACCATTTTTATTGAAAACCTTAAAAAACCCCGTCATTTTACACTATTGTAAATATATTAGTGCCAATTTTATGGTCAGATTACAGTTAAATGACGTTTATGTTACTGTTTTTTTAGGAAACGGTCAAATGACTGGACAGAATGCTGCAAAATTTTTAACAGTGTAACGATATTTATATGTATTTATATTCAATTTTAATCATCAAAATTTGACATTTAAAAGAAAATTCATAATTTAAATGAATTAAAATTGCAATGGCGCAGAAAATCTTTTTTCTCCCAAGATTTCCCTGAATCCACATGAAAATTTCCCCAAAATTTTAGGGTATATTATAAATAAATGCTGCATTACTGCATAGGTATAGAATTTTTTTTCCTAATATTTCTTATTTATGCATGAGTATGTATCTGAAATTCACAGAAAACTCTCTGAAAGGTTACAGCAGAGTGGAGCAAGGGGGAGGGAAATTCTCTCCCAGCACTATGTTTTTTTTTTAGTCCTTTGACGAAATTAGTATGTTTTTTGTGATCTATTGAAAAAAATTTCGTTTTTAGGTAAATCCAAAGATAATCCAGGTAATCAAAAGGCCATGACGCTATTTTTTCTGTTATGGGTCAAGTTGCTTTTCAAATTTCAGGTTCAAGTCTGTTTCAGGTCAAATTTTGATTTCATGCAGGATGGGTTTGGGATAAATTAATGTTTCAAAAGAAAATCCAGAATATTCTTTTAATTGAAAAACTAAATGAATAAGTCTTTACATAGTTTTCTGTATAAAAATTAAAACTGACATTAAAGATTTGATTATAGACTATTTTTCGATAATTACATTTAATTATGGATCAATTTCTTTAATTTTGGTTTTATGAAAACACTTTTCCTTGTTTAGAAATAGATATTATGAATCAAATATTACAGTGAAAAAATATAATTTTTCTTAATTATAAAAATATAAACATTTTGTTTTCAAATTAAAAATCATTTTCCTGATAATGGCCTTTGTACTTTTTAAAAAGCAATTTAGGCTTAAGGAAGTGAGATTTGTTGCCAAATAATATAGACAGCTATGAAAACAAAACTGAGGAACTATTATGTTTGTTTATGTATGTATGGAAAAAACTATTTTTGGTTACATATATTTGATAAATTATTCCTTTTTGCATGCAATAAAAGAAAAATGGCTCTGGTATATTAAATTGTAAAAATATTGAAATTTCTCTTCTCCTGTCAAAGACATCATCTTCTCTATTTCTTAAAGGATCCTATGATAGAGATTACTGAAAATATCTTTTCAAATGATAGCACATGATCCACACTGACATAAAAATTTAATGTAACTGATTTTTTGCTTTTCTTGTAATACATTTTTGATTATAATTACATTTCATTTTTCCTGTTGAATTAAAAAATTTGTTTTAATGTTCAGTCAAAAAGTAAAGTTCTTGCTAAGCTACATGAAAACAATAGCAATGTAAGTTAAAAGATTAATTTAGCCAGAATATAAAACAAAACATCTTTTAAGAATATGTAGGTGAAAATTTTAGTCTCAAATTAAGGCTTTTGATATTACAGCAGCTTTAAAGTATATCATTTCCCATTTAAGTTCCATTCACAGAAAATTAGCCAAAATACTACATAAAATCATACATCAAATATACACTAAAAATTGTACAAATATAATATAAAGTATTTTTTGCCATATTCCTTAATAAAATATTATAAACAGCATTTTTAATGGAATACATCTGAGTCCTGCTCACAGTAAGGATTACAATCAGATCAAGTAATTGCAAGACTACTAATCATTAGCCCATCATACTGATTGTTCTCCTGGGGAACGCTCTAGCTTCTTCAGTTGTTTAGTTTGTTCATGGTCCTTTATCATTTGCAGTTGTTGCACTCTAGTGTATGCAGCGGAACCCAGTAGTACTGTTGTATTACTCACCCACCATAATAATGATTTGATTTCATTGAACCACAACACAGCAATGACTGTCTGTGCACAGGCTTTAGCAGTTCCACTTATGTTGTGAGTCAGAGGGGAAGTGACCTAAAAGTACAGAATATGATCAGTAATACATTACATATATGTACAGGATGTACAGGGTATATTAAAAGCCCCCCTTCCCCCTTTCTATCATGAGAACAAACACATTAGAATTTCTGAAATCTGTAAAATATATGTCCAATCAAATATTAAAACAAATTTTTTCGATTTTTCTCGTGAGAATTCAGTATTACATATACTATTGCTTGCTTCATACTGTTATTTTGGGAGCAAAAGTTAACAAAATTGCCTTTTCTTATTTTAAAACAAAATTTTTCGATTTTTCTGGTGAGAATTCAGTATTACATACACTATTGCTTGCTTGATATTATTACTTTGGCAGCAAAAGTTAACCAGGGTTCATATTCATTTTCCAAGAAAAAGTCCCCTGCGAATCCCTTGATGCATTTTCTGGGATGTACAATTTTTCCATATCAACAATTAACGACATTTTGATATTACATATGGTAATAAAGCACGTGATTTCCCATAATAGACTGTCATTTTGGCAGGTTTTGGAAATTTTTTGTATTATCCCCTGATTTTTACAACATAAAATTCATCCCCTGATTTTCCCAGGAATCCCATATTTCCCTGATGAGTATGAAACCTGTAAACAAAATTGCCTTTTCTTATTTTAAAACAAAATTTTTTGATTTTTCTGGTGAGAATTCAGTATTACAGATACTATTGCTTGTCCCTTAAGGGGACTAAATTACGGGAATACAAGTCAAAATTGCAGCGAGCGCCACCTGCATCTCAAATTGGGTAACTGTTTGTGGGCGGGTATAATTTACGACTTAGGGAAATCTCCCCACTTTCTCGCGGGATGATCAAACAGACAACTGACCAGCACATAGATGACAGTTTTGGCACGTTATCTCCCATTTCACCAGTTTTCACAAAACCGAAATACTGAATCCTGTAAGCATTTTAAGGGTGTATTTCGATTCAAACTGCTTATTTTCTGATTTATTTTTAAATTCAGCTTTGCTCTCATATGCATCAAACTGGCAAATTGTCTTATTTAGAAAGTACACAAGGTGCCGTGAGGGTCGATTCTTTGATAAATGCAGAAAATATTGCAAAAAAAGCAATCAAAAATGGCATTTTGAACAATTTTTTCCGAAGCATGCAATCTGTGGATGAAAAAAAAAAAAAAAAAAAAAAAAAAAAAGAGTCCTACTGAGATGATAATTGTTTATAAATCAAATTCTAATGAATTGAGCGTAAAATGACATTACACGGCACCTGATACGTCTGTTCAAAAATCCCCTCAGCAAGTTTCATGTTTCTACTTTTAAAAATGTCTCTGAAATTGTATCGGAAAGTTTCGAGAAGTTGAAGGTGGAAAAGCGTGTTTTCGAATACACCCTTAAATTCATAGGAAAAGAAAAAAAAATAAATAAATAACAGAAAGGCCAAGCAAATAGCGATAACAAAAATGAAGTTCCTGAAGATTTAAAATGGACAGATCATCTAATTGATTATTAGAAACTGTGTGAATTGTTCATCGATTTTTGCACTTGTTTTGGTTTCAAAATTTGTTTCCTAGTAGCAAAATTTATGTAAAAACCCCAGTATATTGTGCTTGTGAAGTTTTAAAATCTTAATTCTTGAAATCGTAAATTATTAAAATATCATAATGAATCATTTTATTTTTTACTGTTTTTACATAATTAATTATTGATAGAGTTTAAAAAATGTACTTATTCAGAAAATTGTATAATATATATATATCAAGAAATCCATATAGTAGTATTAGTATAATCATTAACATTTATCATTTACCTTCTCAGGGTGGTTACGAAAAAACTGTATTTGTAATATTCTTCTTTTAACATTTTTGACATATTAATCATTAGATTTCGAAATGCATTCAAAACCAACAAACTGAAAAATTTGTTATATTGTATATATGTAGCTTAAAAATAGTACTTCTTTAAATTGTAAATTAGTAGAATATTATTGTCATTTTATTACTTATACCATTTTTACAGAATTATTAATAAGGCTTGTTCTTATTCAGAAACTAGATAATCGAAAATTTTTTGTCCATTTTTCAGTAAAAGCATAAAATCGTTTAGTAAACGATGTCAAACTTGGCGATATGAACCGAATTACCGGAAGCGACAGCGCATGAAAGGGAAAAAGCAGCCTGGGACACATGAACTAGAAAACATGCATTTAATTTATTTTGGCTACTTATGCTTTTCACAATGTCCATTTTTACACCTTGTAGCTACTAGAAACTTAAAATTATTTCTGAAACAAAATCATTCAAGAGTAATAAGGGATTCAAAAATCTGCTAAGCACAGAATCTGTATCACAACTATTGAAATTTAATACCAACTTACTTTCCATATATCAAAGGCAATAAAATATATGTTCGAAAATACGGGCAGTAAATTTTATGGATAAAATTGGAAATTTTTTTACAACTGATGTATTTTCCATGATTATTTCTATGCTTATAATATGCAGCAACCAAGAATCGAACCTGATCAAAATTGGGTCCTCTTTGCGATCCTCTCACAAAATTTCACTTAATAAAAGTAGGCTCTTTCATTCTTTCATAAAATTCTTTTCACAAAAAAGGTCTATTTACAAAATGACAGTCCATAGAAAGCCAATTATTATTATTATTATTATTTTGCTAAAATTTTAAATTTCGAAAATAAAACGAGCTGAAAAGAAAAAATTATCAGTAGGAATTGAACTTGATTTTTCTTCGCAAAATTTTATAATTTTTTCACAAAAATGTAATAGATTGCACAAAAATAATATACACATAAGTCTTATTTTTCTCTGTTACAGCATTCAGCTGTATCACTGTTTTTTCTACCAATACTCTGCATTATATATGAATATGAACAGAATTAGAGAAGAACATTTTTATCGCACATAATTCAAATTATTAGTGATTGTTATCTATAGAAATATTTTTATATGCTCACTTTCAATTAAATAGTTTTAATGTTTAAATATTCTTTGCTTTTTTAACACTTTCCAACAAAGCTGAAAAGTGTTTATGCATTCGGTTTGCTTGTCCGTCTGTCCACGTTCAAACTCCCGTAAATAGACACGGGTTTTCATGCAATTGATAAACGTTACTAAGGGTCATCAAAGCATGTTTGGTATTGCATATGAAGTATGTACGATTAATGGTTCATTTAAAGTGACACTCAAAAGAATTCGTTTACATTATGGTATATAGGGGGAAATAATTTGGAGAGTTATTTAGGGACATCGCACTTTTTCAATTGTATTGAAAGTGATATAAATCATTGAATTTCACTACGATCCCGTTAAAACAGAGCATTCAGAACATTTTTCATTAATTTACAAGACTACACATGAGAAATCAGCTACAGTACTATCTTTGCGTAATGGTATGTGCTTTTAAATTTAATTATTTTTTGAATATTACTCTTTATGTATAAATCCAATAACTCATATATAAGACTACACAAAAGCATTCCCATACCATTCTCCTTATTAGAGGAAATTGCTAAAAGAGAATTTTCAACTGAAATATGTATACCTCTAGAATGAACTAAATTTTGGAATGCGTGTTGGGCTGCTAAAAATTCCAGATAATTTTCTAATTGTAGATGAGAACAGCTGAAATTCAGTTTTGACATGCATTATACATTTCATTATGGTGAAATGAGACGTAATATTTTAACTCTTTAAAAGGTTCAGTTTTGTTACGTTTTTCTGAATGTGTTGAAAGTGCTATCTATGCTTGACGCATGATTTTTTCTTTCTTGCTGTATTTTTATTGCAGGATGAGTGGTCGATTTTCGTAAAGTAAAAAGAAAATAAATGATATAAAGACATTGATATACCATAAAAAGGAAATGATATAAATCTGCGAAATTTTTTTAAAACTATGTATATTTAAGTTAATTTTAAAAACTAACTTAACAAAACTTAACCTAACTAAATTGTTTCAAACTATGTGCATTTTAATTTATTTATTAGCATTAACAAAGAGATACCACAAAGAGATTGGCACAATATCTTTAATATATGTATATTGTATGAATACCTGTAACGAGAATTCAAATTTTTTGAAATTTGGTTGCTTGCATAAAAATATATTTCCTATGATATCATGATAAGTTTTTGACGTTTTAGTAGTCGTAAATAAATTCTAAAGCCCTTTTTATGTTTCTAAATTTTGATCCTTCCAGTGATTATATTCCAGATTTTCCGACAAACAAATTGTAATTTGAACACAATTTTCCATGGTATCTCTTTACCAGTCACCTTGTATAAATGTTTTACAATACTAAATATAAAAACAAATTTTACCTTTTTAGTTGCATATTCTTGTCTACCCAACAAGATTGAAAAAAAAAAAAAAAAAAAAAAAAAAAAATCTGTTAAGTTACTAAATTTTTACTAGGAAACTGTGATCCCTGGAATTTTTTATGTAACAATATCATAAAAAGTTCTAGAAATCTCAGTTTCCTAGGAAAAGTTTAATAATGTTATAGATTTTTTTTTTCAAACAATGCATTCTATCAATCAATGAATTTCTTTTTTGAAGAAGTAAAAATAAAGATTTTGCTTAGAAAGTGTAAAAACTTCTTCAGATTATGTTTTTCTGTCCCCCCCCCCTCCCCCTGTGAAAATGCACTCTGATTTGTACCTAGTTTCCCTTGTCTCACGATCAGTTCACACAAGGCCATCTTGATACAACTGAGATATCCCTAACTAAATGTTCCCTCTAATCTTTGAAGTAATGAAGGGCAAAAATAGATTTCTTTTGGGAAGGAGCGACTGAAATATGAACATATGAATTTCAGGGAAGTAAAAACATTATCGGTTTTGTAGTTGATTTGATTGATATTTGCATTTAGAATATGAAAAAAAAAAAAAAAATGCTCATAATACTTTTTTTTTTGGGGGGGGGGGGGGGAGAGGAGGGCTACAAATTGTGGATCATTACATTTAAATCTGAGAAGTACGAAGTTTTCTTTTGAAAAATGATTTCTTGTGTATCAAAATCTCATATTTTGCCAAATTTCTTTTTCACTTATTAATATCAAAACATTAAGTAAAACATTTTTTAAATAATATTGATTAAAATAAATAATTAAAATAATAAATGGCGTTAACTAAAATATTTTAATTTTCTAATAAAGAATAATTCTCTACACCTTTGTCACACCTTTTCATTTTCTTATAACTTTATAACAAAATTTGTTTGTACCTAAAACTTCACAGTCTTAATTCATATATTTTAATTCTTTAATTTAAAAATGTAGAGTCACGATTATATTATACTTCATATTTTGATAGATATATTCGATAGACTGCTGCAATTTTACTTCTTTATTCTGAATAGAAGAAATACTCAGTCAATATTTTAGCCATTAACATCATGAAAATTTAAGCATAATCCTGCGGATTATTTTAAAATTCAAGTAGGATCTGGTGGCCATAGCCATAAACATGCAGGGAAAATTTTAGTTCAATTCTATGCATAATTTCGTGCACTTTTCGATGATACAATAATAAAAATGGCACAGACATTGCTATTACAGCGCCCAATTCCGGCGAAATATTTCTAAATTGAAGTAGAACTTGTTTTTCACAGTCTAAAACATACACAAAATATTTGGTTTGATTCTATGCATAACTCCATAGTTTATGATAGAATAATAGCGACGCACGGACAGATACACATTTTGCATAAGCATGTTTTTTGGGATTTCTGACCCCAAAAACATGTAAATCCGTCGAAAATTGAAAAACTTTCGATTACAATACTTTTTTCTATCTGCAATAAATAAAATAAACAAATAAAAGGGTGCGGGGAAGGAGGTTTATATTATTCAAATTTTCTAAGAAAATTTTGTTCAGAGTTAAAAGTTTAATACATCTAAAGATCCGAAATTAAATCAACAATCATTAAAACGGAGACTTCTTTAGTTCTATTGGATAAATTTTGGTTAAAAAATATATAATCATATGAATTCAGGATTCGTTTGCTGAAAAAGACCAAAGTGTGCATATTGCTGAAAGTAATCATCCCTGCCCCCCCCCCCCCCCCAAACAGGAGATTCGTCTGGATATACCAATTAAAAATATAAAATCATTCAATGCTGTTTTAAAATAAAAATTAACTATTAACATCTCTAATGTTGATTATTTTAATCGCCTTTTAAGTAAATCTGAACATTTTAGAGTTCATATCATATATTTATATTAAACCGATTTTGTTTTCCTTCGATAACACACCCTTATATGTTTATTTATGTAAATCTGCTGGATTAATAATGTAATTTATCGCTAACGGTAATTTTTTATGACAACCAGTGTTAATGTTAAAACATTATAAAATCATACGCAAGCAAGAAGGGGATGGGGTGGGAATGTAGCACTTGCTTATTTTTCCTTACAAGAAGAAACGAGAGGTACAAAATTTCTAAAAATATGCTTACGTAATATTTGAACGGTCCCATATATTGAATAAATTTAAAGAGGATTTTTGCCTAAGAAAAAAACATTTTGTTTTTCATATTTTTCCATTAAATTCTGTTTTTGTGAACTTCAAATTGTTATTCTGAAACTGGAGTTGATTTTATTAGCAATGGAAACAAATACCATAATTCGTGATTTAATTTTTTTAATTTATCTCCCTGATAAGCTATGTATTAAACTACATTAATTTAATTCAAAAAACGTAAATAATAAAATATCAACAACACAGTTATTATAATGACATATTCAAAAATAAACGGATTGCAAATGTATAAAATTTTTTTATGGAGAACCTAGTTTTTTTTTTTTTTTTTTTATCGGAAAAACTAAACAATAGCGAAATATATTATAAATCTGAATTATAAAGAATATTTATAAGGTTAATAAAAGAATGCCATTTCATTCTTATATGTTTTTTCGATTAGGTAAATATTGTCCTCTTTTGCATCTTTTAGCTGATAAATACAGCCATCCTCTCCTCCCTTTCCATAGCGACTCATAGTAACATCATCAGCAAATCTTTCTTCTTGAAAGAAAGTAAAGTTAGCAAAATAGAAAATGTTAGCTTACATTATTGGGAGTGTTCTGGTCAAAAGGAGGGGGTGTAATGCGACTCTTTATTGCAGTCACGTGACATACAGTCAGTTAAGAAAAAAAAAAAAAAAAAAAAAAAAAAGAGAGAGAGAGAGAGAGAGAGAGAGAGAGAGAGAGAGAGAGAGAGAGAAAGAGGCAAAGTGGATAACACAGGGGGGGGGGGGGATATCTTTGAATGACGCATTTCACTTTTAATGATAACGGAGAAAAGCTGCATTATACATTATCCTTCTTTAGGTAAATTAAATCACTAAAATCAGTTTTATAATATATTTATGAAATGTTTGAAAAAAAAAATGATGTATTTGGAGATAGAAAACCATAAACGTTTACAGAAATGTTTATAAAATAAAGATAATGCTTTTCTGCTTGCAAATTTTGAATAAATATTTCGATTAATTTTCAGAAATTTTTTTTTTCCGAGATTTCTGATTAGAGGAAAAAAGTGACATTTTAGAAAAAAAAGGGGTGGGGGTTTCGAAATTGTATGTAATCAGAAATAATAATAAATTTGGGTAGACATTTCTTTCATATTAAATGCTAAAACATTGTTTACAATTATTCTATTCTTTTACAACCAAAACTTATGAGAGAGTTTAAAGTTTATGAAATTTCAGAAGTCTGCAGCACAGTGAAACTGGACATGTGATTTTTGTAATAGCTCCGAAATTTCACAAACTTTAAAGTATCATAGCTCTGTGAGTGGTTGTAAAAGAACATAATTAAGTCAAGTATTACTTCTGAGAGTTTCAACATACTATTACTATGTAGTATTCCGTGAGAAAAATTAATTCCATATTGTATGCATTCTTTCATATGTATACATACTTTTGCAGATACTGTGATAAAGATTTGATTTAAGAATCATTACATTCTCATCTGTACTCAAGAATTTACCAAACGGCAAATTTGATTTTAAGAGAGCAAATATGCGATGGGATATGATTTTTGCACCCTCCCCACTCACCCAACGTCCATCTTTGGGGGAATACATGAAACAAAATTTAATTAAGAATAATTTTATCTTAGATTATATACGGGAATTTACCATTTCATAAATTATAATTTATAAAATCCTGATAGATCTCGAAAGAATTTTTTTTATAACTATTCCCAAACCAGAGAGGGGCCATCCAGAGATGGATGTCACAGGGATAATAAATTTAATTAAAAATAATGTTATTTGTGTATAAAAAATATGGGCTATTTAAATCCTCTATGAAAATAAGAAGCAGAAAATATTTCTGATAATATTTGCAAGACGGAAAAAAAAAATATATGATACATCGTCATATATTTATGTAGATAGTGATGCCATCTTAGCATTGCTATTTTCAAAACCATTAGTTTTAGAAAATACAATTACAAATGCTATTCATCATATGAAAATCCATTTGCTGAAAAGTAGTTATTTTCTAGAGTTACAAAATTAAATATTCTAGATTCTCTAGGTATTATAAATTTTGCTTAGAAAAACTTTTTCCCTACCTTAACAAATAAATCTGCAAAAATTCCATTTTCTATGACCAGATACGATTAGTTATAGATCGTGCATCGAGCTTCAATACTATAGAGTTCCCGACAGTACCCGAAATACATTTTTTATTGCCACCCTCACCCCTGGAGAGGGACATATGCATTAAATTTCAATTAAGAATAACTTTATATGCGTATGATGTACTCAAAAATTTAACATCATGCAAAATTTAATTTCAAAGTGTCTGATAGAACACGACATACTTTTTTGGCCCCTACTCATTCCCACACTCACTCCTGGGGAGACACAAGGATCAAAATTTTAATTAAAAATCACTTTATCTGTGTCTATGATTAGAAATTTTCAACTCAAAAAATATAATTTTAAAACGCCTAGATTTCAAACGTTTGAGGGGAAGGGGGGGGGGGGGAGAGAGTTATAAAAACTTTAATTAAAAATGACTTTTTATGCACCTATTGTTTAAAAAAATTAAATTCCGAAAATTTTAATTTTAAAAGACCCAACAAATATCAAGATATAATTACATTTCGATACGTCATCCTATAAAATAAAAAAATTTAAACCGCCGATAAAACTCTTCGATATTTTTTTCTGTCAATCCCTCTCCCATAAGTGAAACATGGATATAATTTATAATTATTTCATTCCTTTTAACCATGTCTATTCATCTATCCAAAATTACTATACCAAGAATGAATTCTTTTGCAAAAATCTGGCGTCTTTATATTTATAGTAACCCTACAACCCCGGCCATGAATCGCCTTATGACGGGGTCTCAAGCAATTTATTTAGATAACGCTGACAGCTTGACAGTTTTGTAAAGGATTTTTGATATAGCTAATTTTAATTTAAGAATTACAACGTTTTAATTAGAATAAAATTTAAAAGTTGCTTAATTACGTAAAAGAAAACAAATAAAATTTTTTATGCATAAGATCTAAATTTTTATATCTTTCTTCAATTCAAAGTTATAAACAAATAAAGATGACACATCTTACTTTTTTGGATTTTTTGAAACTTTAACATGAATTTTAAAATACTTAAAACTGTTTTAAAAATATTTTAAGCTTATAACGTTGTGAAGAGCTTTTGGATTTATATGCTGAAAAAAAGAAAAATCTGAAATTTTGATACTTGAATGAAAGAACAGCAAAGTATTTTCTCCCATAGGCTAACATGGGAATCGACAATGTATCTTCTCTTCGAGTAAGTCCTCTTAAGGGGTCATATTCCATGAAATTCACAACTGAAATCCATTTATTAAATCAAAAGTAGAAAAAAGTTTTCAAATCTAATATGAACATGCATTCGCATACATAACTTGAACACTAATGAAGATATTAAACAAACTTTTCTACAGAATTACCTTGCTTTATCCAAAATATAACATTTTAATTTCTGAATGCAGATAACGGTGTCACTGACTAAATCACTCTGTACTTTAATCATTTTAGTGATGTCCTCATACTGACGCAAACAAAGTAAGCCTGTTAAAAATGTTGTCCCTTTTAAGACAGTTGCCAACTTGTATAGTTTGCCCATATAACATATGATTTCAGTTCCAAATGTACAACTGTATGAGTAACAAGCAAGATTTGTGAAAAAATTAGTAATGAACCACAAAATATTATTTCATCCATCTTGTAAAGAATAAAATTAAAATCTAGTGCATGCATTATGATTTTTATCTTTAAAAAGAAAGAGTGTAATTAAAAATATAACAAGTAGAAAAGTGTGGACTCTATCTTTAGATTATCAATCACATAGATAGGAGTGATATAAAAGAACATCTTGATATAACTAAACATTATACTTTTTAATGGATGCATTTTAATGTTGCTTTTCAGCACCTTTCACTAAAAAAAAAGTTCCCTAGTCTTCCAAACCAGAAAATAGTAGTAAAAAGTAACATTTTAGTAGCAAATGACAATCTTAAAAGTATCAACCATGGAATTTCAAAGATTAATCCAGGCAAAATCTGGGACTCATTTTATGCCCCTTCTCAAAACTCAATTTAATAAAACAGGCCCCTTAACAAAATTATTTTTAATAAAATAGGCAAGTTCACTAAATTCCATTTCATAAAAGTATATTCTTCATTATTTTTATTTTGTTAGATTTTAAAATGTGCATTTTGTAAACAAAAGTTCACCAGAAAGCAAAACTTCAGCATGAGTACTTAATCAAGTGATTATTAATTAATGCTTGGTTTGAATTTGAGTAATTGGATTTAATGTTTTATTATAAAATATATTTTTCATGGAAAATATATATATATATATACATCCCAAAATAGAAAAAAAAAAACCTGCAAAATTAATTTTTAATTTTTACAAAATCAGCCCCAAACAAACAATCATACATCAAACTCTGAACTTGGAAGAACTGTTTTGAAGCAAGGCTTTTATGAATGAGATATGGACAAGTAGTATAAGTAATGCCAGTTTAAATCTGAAATCCTAATGATGGTTAGGTGCATAGCAAAATGTACAGTAAACTCTCTGTGAGGAGATTCTGTGTAAGCCGAAAATCTATAAAACTTGGAAAATTTTTCAAGTCCCTGCAAATCCATAGATATATAGTAAAATTTTTAACATCATTTTTTACAATAATATTGTCTACTATGAAAAAAATTTCAGTTCCGATTGATTCCGCCTTAGATAGAATTTTGTGTACCTGCATTTTTAACATAATTTCAAACTGTATTACAAATCTGTTAAATAGTGCCTCTATGTTTAATTTTTACTACAATATGCGATAATTTAGTTTAATAGCACTAGGGGGGCCCCGCCCCCCTGCTCGCTATGCTCGCCAACCCCCCGCGTAATCGCTTCGCGATTCCAAATTATTCTCTACTCCTGCTTGCTGCGCTCGCCAATAACCCATGGTATGAATAAGCAGTTGCAGACCTTTCAAAGGATGTGTCACACAATTGATGTTGTAAAGAAATTACAAATATGCCCCCCTGGGGGGCAGAGTGGGGGATGACAAACAACACATCCATAATATGAATAATTAGTTGCAGACCTTTCAAATGATGTGTCACTCAACTGGTGTTGTAAAGAAATTAAAAATGTGACCGCCCTCCCCCCCCCCTGGGGAGAGCAGAGTGTGGGGGTGACACAGAAGACATCCATAATATGAATAAGCAGTTGCAGACCTTTCAAATCTTGTGTAACACGACTGGTGTTGTAAAGAAAATAAAAATGTGTCCCCCCTGGGGAGCAGAATGGGGGATAACACACAATACATCCATTATATGAATAAGCAGTTGCAAACCTCTCAAATAATGTATCAAACGACTGGTGTTGTAAAGAAATTAAAAATTTGGCGAAATATTACAGTTATCGCCAAGTTGGCGTCACTTTTGACAACTAATTTTGGTCGCCAAATTTGGCGATATATCGCCAAGTTGGCGACAAACTTGGCGATTGTTGGCGATGGTGACCTTTCCTCTCTTTATGGTAACCCATATGGCGATGCATAGACGGAGCCCTTTCCTAATTGGTCTATTCGACTCATGGAAGGAGTGGAAAACCCGGATTCGTTAGTTCCGGAAATCTTCCACATCAGCATCATTCCAGGAGTCATTCCTTTTAAGGCTAGTTTTTTTTTACTATAGAAGGATATTTAAATTTCAAGTGTTTTTTTTTTTTTTTTTTTTTTTTTTTTTAATAAAAATTAGATTATTTATAAACAAAGTATGAACACTTTTCAACTGTGCCAGAAAGTGATTGTAAGGAAAGAAAAAAAAAAAAAAGAAAGAACAGAAAAAAGAAAGAAGATTATGGTATTATTTCTATGAGATGACTATGAAAATTTTTTTAGATGAATTCTTTAAATGAGTTCTTTTATTTACAGACAGAAAAGGTAATAAAAAAAATTAATCATTTTTGCCAACTGATAAATAAAAACAATATACCAATATACTTTTATATAGAATTTTACTGTCTGATAGACATTATATAATGAAAAAAATAATTTATGTGCTTTTAAATACTGCTTGCTTCGTAGTCTTATTAAAAATATAATAATTATATAAACATATATAATATTCTAATAATTCCCTTCGAGTGTTATTCATTTATATTCAACTACAATAAAATTCATAAAGTAAATAAATGCATTAAAAAAATATTTTTTCAGCAAATTAATAGATGAGCCACACATGTATATAAGAACAATTAATAAAGCAACACTAAAAAAAAAAAAATAGTTGCAACTAGAATAGTTTTTCTTAAAAAAAATTCTCATCAAAAGGAGGTAAATGATGCATATAAAACTACATAAAAAAAAAAATAATAATAATAAAAATATAAAAAAATACCTTGATTTGTAAACCAGTTACATATCCTATAGCAAAGCCAAATGTACCTCCAAGTATCATCAAGGCCCAAAAATCAGAGTTGAAAAAGTTTTCAAAGTTCATAAGCACTGTGACTTCTCCAAAAAGAATAATCAAAGGGAGGAACAGGAGAATGGCATTCACATTGTTGTAATAAGTAAGCTTCCATATGCTATTATCCATAAGTGGTAACACTTTCTTCATAAGTACAGAAAACAAAGAGACAAAGAAACTAGCAAGTACTCCATAAACAATTCCCGACATTGATAATGAACCTGAAAATAACATAAATCAATAAGTATGTATGCACACAAACAGGATGACACATAAATATTGTAAAGTAATGAAAATTACAATTTAGTTCTTCTTTTTTTCACATTTTTGAATTATATTATTGTTTTATTCATGTACCTTCTGTTCTTTTGTTGTCTTGCTATTTCTGCTGATCACTGTTTTGCAAGGAAACATGATGTAAAAAGGCTAATCCTGCATTCTTCCAGCAATCCTCCCCCCGCAAGCTCTAAACAAATTTTGCTATTTAAGGCCCCTGTCCTCGCTCGAGAAAATGCTCGCGAGCTAATGCTATTCCTATGGGGAAGCATTTTTCTAATAACTCTTTTGCATTTTGACATTTTTGAATAATTTTTTTTGCATTGGATAGCTGAGGTGCATGCCGACAGCGCACCTTTTTTAATTTTTCGATTTTGATTGCAGATATTTTTTACAAAGTTAGTTTCACTTTCAAAATCAGTTTCGAAACTGAAAGTGCTTTTTAAAAAATATATCCCTCCTACTCCGCGTCAATCATTTTAAAAATCCAATTAGGATTAACTCGAGTGTCAACATAAAAAAAATTATCAGTTCTGATTGGTCTTAGCAGGCATGTCCTCGGCAGGATCTATATTTTTCCTCGCAAATAACCAGAAAGTAAAAAGGTTACGAAATACCTCCCACCTTTTTGAGAAGCAAGCAATAATTTATTAATAAATAAAATAAGAAAAAGAATTTTAGCTGTTACAAGTTAATACATTACGAAACTAAAATTGAAACATGTTCCACAAATTTAGAATTGACGCTAAGAGAGAACAAAATGGCACAATTTTTTTTTTATTTTATTACATATATCTTTAAATAATAAAATAAATAATTTTATTATTAGGAAATATTTTTTATTACTTTGTTTAAAATCATCAACAGCGTAACATGTTTAAGCACAGTTAATAAGATATTTTTTCAAAATTTTTATAGAGCAGGATGCAAAAATTTCTCCTTGAGTTCATAATATCTCAAAACTATATTAAAGATGAATAATTATAATAATAACAAGATGCAACCTGATGAAATTCAACAGGGAAAAAAAAGTTTTAAAAGGAACTGTTTGATTGAATTTATAATAAATACATAAAAAATAATTACAATAAATAATAAACCTTACATTGGCTAGTCTAATTCCTAAAACAAAACATTAATTTAAACACAAAATAAATAAGGAAGCTAAAGATTTTTCTTTTTTTTAGTTAACATCTGTAATCATAACTATATATATTTACCAATTATCCCAAGTATTATATCAGTTTAAAATGGGGTCATTTATACATGCCTTTTAAAAAAATTCTTTAAAAAAATTTAGTGCATAAAAACAAAATAAAAACTATAAATCCAGTAACACAGATATGTTTTAAGAAGAATTGTACTACTTTTTAAATTCATATAAGGAATAATCATTTTTTGAACTATTAAATATTACACGTGCTATGATTAAAGGACAAAGTAATCTATATATTTAAAAGACCTGGCTGTTTTTTTAGTCATCAGTCCTAAGCTTTTTACAGAACTGATTTAGATAATAATTTTTTTAAACGAAAACTGTTTATTTGTAGTACTGCTCATTCTACCTACTTTTTAATTTATTTCCATTTTTATATTTCATTTTAAAGCTTTTTACGACATTTCTTCAACATATTGGCAATCCAATTCAGTTTTTCTCTCTATCATAAAAATTTATTTTGCTTTATCATTTTCCACCAATCAAAAACTTGATTTCATCAGTGATATGTCATTGTATTTAACAGAAAAAAATTGATGGTTTTTATAAAATTTAACCATAATAAAGTGATTGCGTATGATTATGCATTAATAGAGGTAGAACAAATATTATTTACTGACATAATATTATGTATTCTGTGTAAGTAAAACAACAGAAAATAATCTATGATAAAAAAATATCTAAAGCAAAATATTTCCAATGAGAAAAATGATGTCATTCACAACCAGATCACTGTATAATTTTGCAAAGGATGAATGGTTTTGATGGCGTAATTGATGACATATTGGAGGAAAAAGGCTAAAGCCAATAGATAAATTTCTTGCAAGTGAACAACATTTTAAATGTGTAGAGGGTCAGTTATACAGTTTAGTAACACAATTTTTTTATTGTAACTAAAATGTTTGTTAATATTGTAACTATGAGGCAGTTCATAAATGATATTTAAACGAAAAAATAACAAACTGTGCAAATAATTTTTAATTCACTCTCTTAAGTATCATATGAAATTCCCCAAGCGTATTGACATTAAATAACACTTGAGATTGTGGAAAACGTATTAAAAAGATTGGCATTGATGTCATATTAGTACCACATTGGCGTGATATTTTTCCATCCCTCCCCCACCAATTTAGTGAAAACTTTGTTTTTGAATATTGCTTTTATGTGTTAATATTTACAATTTATTGTAATATTTCTATTTATTATTGTGTTTAATATTTATAACTGTTTATTTATTACTTCAGTTGTTGTTTATTTTAAAATAAATTGTTGAAACAAAATAACCAAGTTAACAAATGAAGCATATAATTGCCATTTTGTTGCAAATGAGCTAATGTATGTAAATAAATCTGTGCCAAAAGATTTTATGCTGTAGTTAGATGCAATACAATTTTTCATTTTTAGGTGCGTTTGTAATTATGTAAATACGTAGCACCTATTGTTGTCACTCAGTCCGTCCGTCTATCTGTCCATCCTCATATAACAGCGCAAAAACTACCCAACCGAATCGTTTGAAATTTAAAATACATAATTATAACATAATTTTGTCGAATCATTTCAAATTTTATGAAAATCGGGTGGATAGATCAGTTACAGGAACAATTAAAAGCATTCCGTTACATTACAGTCAATGGGGAAAAAAGTTTCAAATGCATTTTAATCGTTTGAAATTCAAAACATATAATTATTACGGAATTTTGTTGAGTCATTTCAAATGTTATGAAAGTCGGATGCATAGATCATTTACAGGGACAACCAAAAGTATTCCATTACATTACGGTCAATGGGAAAAAAAGTTTCGAATGCATTTTAATGATGTTACACTCATTCGAACATAATAGAATTGGCATGAATCTATGAAATATACACTAAAATATGCATTCCGTACAATCTGTGATGCAAATAATTTTTATTATTAAATTACACGGCCACACAAAAGTATTCCACAACATAATGCTTTACGGGGAAACATTGTTTGGGGCGTGTTTTAATTATATTCAACTATTTCACATTTTATGAATAAGATATACGTTGCTGAGGTGTAATAAATATTACTTCCTGCATATTTACAGAAACACAAAGATTTCGACTACTATACTGTATCCGAAGTACGCTCTACTATATCAGCAAGATCTGAATATTTTTAAAACTTCGTTATCGGACGAATGCACCTCATTTGCTACGTTCATGTGCAATTTCCAACTTGTTTATATTCGTTATATTTGTTTATTTTATATCGAAGTTTGTATACCTTTATCATGAAATGATGTGCTATGATCACAAAGCATATTTCAAAACTGCATTAAGTTTTCGATTCTTTGGTCAGGATTTAAAGTATTAAAATTGATAAAAATATGAGATAAGTTCAGATGAATACAGATTTTGTGAAAAATTTACTAAAATGGATAATGGTGAAAATTGTTACATGAATGAAAAATTGCCTGAAAACTCAAAAAAAGATTTACCACCATCTATTATAGTAGAAAATGATATTGTCACTGAAATTTTTTAACACTTCACCGACTTTAGAAGGAAAAGCTAGGATTAGTTAAATTTCGATCTGCATATTAAAATGCAATCGGTCTACCAAGTTTTATCTTGATGAAAAAACACCTAAAAATCTGATTTTAGTGGTTGTCTCATAGGTTTACCATTATGTTTTCCTTGCCCCAATCCTCCATAACTTCATACTTTTGGGTGCAGGAAAGAACAATGGTAAACCTATGAATCAGCCTCTGAAATCGGGTTTCTAGATGTTTTCCACCAAGATATGATGTGGAAAATTAATTCCATTTTAATATGCGAACCGAAATTTAATTAATCCTAGATTTTCAGCGGAGAACCCGAGGAGGGGATTGTCTGTGCTGCCGCCTCCCGGTCTAATACATAATCAAAATAACTTAACAATTGAAAATGAAAAAGAAATACTTCAATTTCCAACTGAATTTTTAAACAGCTTAGAACTAAGTGGTTAACTCGCACATTTTTTCACCTTACAGTCGGAGCTATTGTAATTTTACCAAGAAATTTAAAAGCTCCCCAAGATATTTTAAATAGTATCAAATTAATTTTGTGAAACTTGTATGATAGTTGTTTAGATGTAGAAATTATTATTGGCAAATGTGTTGAACAAAGGATTTTGATCTCTAGAATTGATTTAATGCCATCAGACACAACTCTTTCTTTTCATTTAAACAATGTCAATTTCCCATTCGTGTTGGGTTCTCATATGACAATTAATCAAGCACAAGGACAAATATTGTATTATGTTGGTATTTATCAGAGCTAATATTTAACCACGACCAATTATATATCACGATGTTTCAAGTACGTTCTTTTAAAAATTTGAAAGTGCAAAAATTTGTAAAAAGTAGCTCAACGATTAATGTGTTATGTAATGAAATACTCTTAAAAAAACAAAAACAAAAAAAAAACCAAAAGAAAAAAGAAATTATTGTTTAATCGGTATGAAAATTTATTATAGAAAAACTGAATAAAATTGACATTTTCATAAGTACAGTTTTCTTTTATTCATAGTCCTAAAATGTAAGTAACATACTTATCTAATATATTCTCTTACGCCGAATTTTGACGGGTGCAATTAGTATATTTTATTTGAATTCTTATACATAAAATAACACAGTTATGTTTTAAGAAGAACTATACTATTTTTTAGATCCATATAAGGAAAAATCATTTTTTTAAACTTTTAAATGTCTCACACGATGTATGTACTTTATGAAATAGTACTAGAATTACTGATTTCAATAAAACTATACAAAGTACTATTCTTACAGATTGAAAACATAAATAAATTTATTATAAAGCATCTGAAATTTTATTTTATGTTTATGCACTAAATTAAAAAACAAAGTTTAGAAGACTTTTTTAAAAGGCATGTATAAATGACCACATTTTGTAATAATTGGTAAATATATGAATGTATAGTTATTATTTTAAAGTATAATTACCATAATATTCTTTCTATTATTTCTTTTAAAGATTGAAAAATTAAACTTTGTTTATCATAAACGTAATTTATATAAGTGATCATGATTAAGTTATTAATTGAACTTCCAATCTTTAGTATTATGGATGGAAAAATTACCAAAAATTACATTGATTTGAAACAATCATAATAACATTTATCGATCATATTATTACAAAGTGTCCATTACCTTTTCACCTTGAAATAATTTTCAGTTGCTGGAACACCTTTTTTGAGATTAGTACTTAACTTAAGACCAAAAGAATAAAATATTATTAAAAATCCAAAATTCACGTTTTTTTCTTTTTAGGTGCATTTGTAATTATATAGATACTAGCATCTATAGTCATCATTCAATCTGTTAGTCTGTCTGTTTTTCTAACCGCATGTAACAGAGCAAAAACTACCCAACTGAACCCTTTGAATTTAAAATATATAAATGTTGCATCATTTTCTCAAGTCATTTCAAATTTTATGAAAATCGGTTGTATACTTTAATTACAGAGACAATAAAAAATATTCCACTACATGACAGCCAATGGGGTAAAAAAGTTTCAAGCACATTTTAATGATGTTACACTCTTTTGAACATAATGAAATTGATATACATAGAATACACTAAAATATACATTCAGTACAATCTGTGGTCCAAAGAATATTTGTTATTAATTTACAGGTCCAAACAAAAGTATTCCAATGCATAATGGTATAGGGGGGGGGGGGACATTGTTTGGAGTGCATTTTGATAATATTAAACTATTACTGATATATGTTGCTGAGGTTTACTACTAATTATTTCCTGTATATAGCAGATAGAATTTACAGGGACACACAACAGATTTCGGCTACTATATTGTATCCAAAGTATTCAATACTATTGCGTCAAGATCCGAATATTTTAAAAACTTTGTTATAGTGCAAATGCACCTCATTTGCTACATTTGATATGCAATTGCAGACTTGTTTATTGTTGTTGTTAACAAAGTATCATTTTAAGTTCAATTTGAAAAAAGAAAAACTTTTTCACTGTAATGAGAAAATGACATCTAATAGAAGTAACCAAAATGCACCATTTTGAAGAAATTAATAAAACTTTAATTAAAATTAAAATATAAAAATGGAAATGTTTTAAAAAATAATCAGTTTATGTACAAACAAACTGCTTTCAATGGAAAAAAGATTCAGTCAGGTGATGAAAATCATGATCTGTGTTTTAACTTTATAATATAATACAACATATAATACAAATTAATGTAAATGATTAATACAATTATAGTACAATAATTATTGGTTTTTTTTTTACTTTTTAAATACAGAACCTTAAAGAGAAATTTTTTTTAAATAAAATTAAAAACTAAGAGAAATATACTTAAAAGTTAAAGGAGGTTTGTAACATGAAATTTAAAGCAATTTACAATATAAAACTAATAAATAAATTTTACATATAAATAAGTCAATACAATACAGTCACTTTATTTTATTGGAGCAGAGTTTTGTAAGAATGTAAAGATAGTCTGTGAAATGTCATGACTATAATACAAAAATTAAATAAAATGTAAATCATACCAGCAACACCTTCTTCTTGCACACCCAAAACAAAACCTAATATTATAACAATGCAGCAGACTAGTGCTTTAAAAGACACTTTTTGGTGAAGAACAGCAACTGTCAAAATCTAAAATATATATATGCAAAAAATATAAATAAACAGAGATGAAACTCCTGATAAAATTACATAATCATAAAATTAAATAGGTAACATTATAAGCCTTCAACCTAAGATAACATCAGCAAGCAGAACAAAACAATTTATGTTTAGCATAGAGATGCAATGAATGCAGGCTTCTCGCTGGTTTTTGAACAAAATTAGCGATTTGGCGAATAAGAAATAAAAAATAGTAGCCAAATGAAAAGAAATGTTAGCAAAATAGATTTGGTGTGAAACACTGAAAAATCTACCTTTAACCCCTTATTGTATTTTTTTTTTTTTTTTCAATGTGTTCTAAAATACCATAATTTTTTTGTCATTGCTTAGGAAATAGAAATTCTACTATACGCTACAAAAACAATTAAAAATAGGTGCATTCTAAGTGTCTCTTAAATGTCTAAATGTTTCAAATATTTTTTAGCGGTAAATTGCTAAGAGATTTTGACTATAACCAATAGAAAAATTTGATGACTGACCAATGATACCTGGTAGCACAGTAAATAGCAAATTCAACACCACATTTTAACAAAAATTTTCTCGATTTGGCGATGCATGCAAATAATTTTGGTTGTAATTGTACCAGGGCTGCACATAGATAGCGATAAACTAACAACAGACAAATACTTATTGTATAATCCTTTCTGCGTTTTTGACTTTGCTAAACTGAATTTGTGTTGAGTCAGATTCTCTATACATAATAATATAAATGGTACGATGCAATTGAAGATGAAAAGCGACATCAAACGTACAGTAAAGTGGATAAGAATATCAACAGTAACCACACATAAAAAGAGCAAAATTTAAGCACTCTCAATTTGGTGAGTCTGACTGTTCATTTATTCACCAAATGAAGCATTTTGTTGTGATTCGGCACAATGACAAGCGGCAGAAAGAACCTTGAATGAATATCATTTTTGCTGGGTACTAAACACCAAACATCTGGCATAATTAGTTCCTGGAAATCTGGTCATGGCCACTGTTCTTAACAAAGTTCTCAAGAGTATTTATTCAGACTATCAGAATTCTTATATTAAGGACATTCTGTTTTTGTCTTCACAGAGATTTTTAATAATATGATCACCTTATTAAATGATACATAATATGTATATGATTTTAATCCCTTAAGTATGTTGTCAAAACAGGAAATGGCTTCCAACTATCAGCAGTGTTGCCACATCTGGCAGATTTTTTTAATATAGAAACATTGAATTTATATTAGAAGATTTTAAATAGTGATTTTTTTTTACTTTATTTATGGAATATCTGTTCGTAGTACCAAAAATAGTCTTAGCGGATTTTACACTAATCAAAGCAACACACGCTGGTTCTTAAACACAACAAATGTAGACTGTAGATGCGTTTTATTTAACACAGAAATATGCGAGCCATTGGTCGGCTATCAACATTCCATCATCTTTTCACATTCGAATAAACACAAACTTAAAAACAAAAACATAGAATGCTGCCAAAAAACATAAAATAAAAAGAATAAATTACCATGGTAACGAATAATACAATTTCTTACTGGAGCTTTTTCACATAAATGAAAGCAGACGATTTTTACCAAAACAATATCTATCACCTTGTACTGCCTGTATAGTAAAAATAACTATTATAATTTAATGGTGATAATTTGGAATGCCTAAATAAAAAATCAGACATATGCGGCAACACTGGAAACCACATATGCAGCTTACGTTCCTGTCATTATGCACATACTTTCAACCACATACACAGGTGTACTTAAGGAGTTAATGTAAACTATTCATACATTTTTTATTTTACTTTATTATTACTCTTAAACAAACTGCAAACTTAATAAGGACCTAATTGTATGTACATTGACATACATTTGAGCCATTCATTTTGAAAGTGCAGAAAATCCATTTTGTGGAAAAAATTATTTAAAGCTAAACCTTATTACAAATTAAAAATGAAATAAAAATAAAAATCTTTAAACCAATATCCTTGAAACTTAGCAACTGGGTTTTCGAAATTAACTACTCATTTATTGAGTAAATTGAAAATGCATAAAAATAACTTGTAATGTTACTTAGATGAAAAAATAAATAAGTAAATATACAGAAAAAACATATTTAATGTACAATATTCCTTAAACATGAATCAATTAAAAAAGCACAATTTTATTTATTTATTTACTTATTAAAAACACAATTCAATTTATTGATGTATGTAAATAATTAATTTAAAATTTTCTTTGGCATATTTATTAGATCAATAAATGAAGTTAGCATATATGCTACATAGGAGTGTTTTTTTTTTTTTTTTTTTTTTTTTTTTTAACACCAATTTTTATTTTTATTTAAAAAAATAAATAGTTAATATTTTTTTAATAGGCTTGTTATCTTCAATTTCATGCTTCTACACTAAACTGCTGCTAGGATATTGCTAATAATGGGCGATTCTTGAAAATTTTCCAATAAAAAAAATCACCATCATAAAAAAAAGAATAAAGATTTTTTACAATTAATCATTAAAATAATACTTTTTACATGCATATAAAGGATTTTAGTAAATACATGGCAACTAAAAACAGATGGAATTAAAAATCATGATCACATGATCTGAGCATAAGGACTCATAAAACATGAAGCTGGAGAAAGGTTAAATAAATATTTTACAGCTGTAAAATAAATTTATTATAATTATCGATGAAGTGCAGGAATAGGATAAAAAAATAATGTGATGTGACCTACAGGGAAAAAAAAAAGTTTTTAGAAACAAATTAGCATTTAGCAAATTAAGTAATTCTAGAATTCAATTATTTTTTTTAGATCAAATATAAAAAAACAAGAAAAAAAAAACATTATTTTGCATTTTATAACATTAAGCAAAGTTATTATCTGATTTAACAGAAGTTAGTTATTTCCATTTGCAATATTTTACAAATTTCCATTTTTACTTTCTTCTACCTTCAATAGAAGAAAGTATTTTAATCAGAATTTTTTTAGACTTCCAGTTTTCAATGGATTTACACGCTTTAGGAGTTAGGGATTCCAAAAAACATGCTTTTTACAAAATGTTTGTTTTTCTGTGTGTATGTCTGTGTGTGTGTTCATATGTCACCATTGTACCATCAAAAAATGTATGAAGATATGCATAGAATTGAACCAAATTTTTTGGTATATTTTTGGTTGTGACTAGTAAGTACTCCTTTAATTTTAAAATATTCTGCCAGAAGGGGGTGTTGCAATAGCGATTTTATGCCATTTTTAATATTGTACGAACTAAAACTGTATGAAGTTATGCATAGAAATGAACCAAATTTTTTGTGTAAGTATTTGGCTATGGTCAGCAGGTCCCGACTGAATTTGAAAAAAATCCACTAGAAGGGGGTGCTATAATCACAAAGCCTGGGTCATTTTTATTATTGTACTATCAAATTGTGTATGAAATTATGCATATAACTGAATTAAATTTTTTGCATACGATTATTTTTGGGTATAGCAAGAAAGTCCTCCATAAATTTGAAAAAAAAAAAAAAAAAAAAAAAAAAAACCTGCCTATCATTTTATTTACTATTAGCTTATGGAAAGATGGGAACTCACATCCTGTTAAGTTGGCTATTTGTAAAAAGCTAATGATAACAGAATAAGGGAAAACTATTGATTTAAATAAATATCATGATCCACATTAACCCTTTTTTACTCTGATTAATTGACTGAAGCAGAAATTTAAGATGAAATCAAAATTGGTATAGTATTGAATTAATAATATTAAAGTATTAACATGCCTAATTAATTTTTGAAATATTAAAATGTGCAGATATGATAAAAAAATGTTTTGTGGTTGGCACATCCAACTAATTTAATTTTAAATGAAAAAAAATAAAAAATAAAATAAAATAAAAAATACAACAACAACAATAAAAAATAATAAATACAACTAAACAATAAATGCTTCAACTTAAGTAAAGATAACAAAAATTAAAAAATAATAATACTTACAACATTAAAAACTGTAGTTAAAGATCTCCCAATATAATAAAAAGGAACACCAACATGTTTTAGACACAAATTGTTAAATGTAATCATTGCCACAAAAATAATGGATAATGGAAATACCTGCAAGAAACAGTAAATATTATATTTGGATACATAAATTTAATGTATTAATCAACAAAAAATTAATATGCATGTAGATAAAGATAATCTGACAAACAAGAAAAATCCAAAAATTATTTTAGATTAATAATGCATTAAAAAAGGGTTTGTTCTTTATGTTTGTACTCTGCGATTTTCTATTTTGACTTGCTCTGAGAGTGCAAGTGATGTTATGACCAATAATGCTACATCAAGACATGTGTGATGTATTAGTAATTGCTGTCTCTGAAGTTACATTTACAGAAGCCTACTTTTCAACAGGGTTCACCCAAGTGGATCCAGCCTGAAAAAACGTGATTGGGTTTTTTCAGACCCACTTGTAAAAAAAAAAACCCATTGTAGGTTTTTTCATTTTTTTTTATGCTTTCATAGCTGTATCATTATTTAATCTAAGATATCAAAATGTAAAGATAAATGCCAATTTAAATATATTTCATAAGAGCTAGATTTAAAAGAAATTTCTAAGCTTTGGTAAAATGACAAAAAAAAAAAAAAAAAAAAAAAAAAAAAAAAAAAAAAAAAAACTGTAAAGAAGGAAAAAAGTTTTAAATAATTTCTCATTTGAAATTAATAAAAGAAACTATATAAATTTAGAATGCTTAACTTAAAGTGGGGCTGTTATTATTTTACAACCCAAAAGACCAACTGGGTTTTTTCAAAATTTCAACTTTAAATTACATAAGATTAATTTCTTAATATCAATATTAAAATCTTAATACTAAAATTAAGATATATATTTTTAATAACAATACACCACTAATAAAATTTATCACATTTATTTTTACTAATTGATTTCTATTAAAAAAAATTAATTTTGTGATTACAGGGCTTTCGATGTTACTGGCTCCTGAACTATCAGGAAGAGGTTTACTCATACAGAAAGAGCAGAATCAACTATACTGTGGCTGCAATGATAGCATGCCATGTTTAAAAGGCCCCATGAAGACTAAAGATATTTTACTAAAATTTTACAATAAAAAACTTATAAAGTTTTGAATTTAGACCTGCCCTTTTTTTCCTCCATTATGATACAAATGAGATTAAAATACTTTTCATTTATCTTCCAAGAAACTTTTAATTTTATATAAAGTTCCCTCAAAAACCTTTTAAATAAAAAGAAACAAACGAAAGATAAAACAGCCTATTTTATCAGAGCAAAACATTAAGCAAAGTTTTAACATGCATACTTTATAAGAACAATCTCACACCAGTTTCTCTATACACAGAAGACTAAATGAACATTTCTGAGTATGGCTAATACAGAAATAGTACTTTAAATGTAACTTCAGAAACAATTTCACTCATATAGAAAGAACAGAGTAAGCAAAATAAATAAATGAACAAAATGTCTTTGCTTATAGAGTAGTTTTTACAATAATTAGAAAAGAGATAAAATATAAATAATAAAACTCAGCAGATGATAATAGAAAAGTTAGAAATTAAGAAAGCAAAAGACAAAATCTGAACACATTCTGATGTAACATATCATTTAATCAATTTAACTTAACCATTCATGATGAGAACCCTTTGCTTAATTCTTAATCTTTTATCACTTTAAAAGAATATTTTCTTTAATTGAATAATGAAGATACTCTGATTAAATAAGGTAAATTTCAAAACAAAAAATAAGTGGTGAGAATAATGTTGAGTGAATTTCTGAGCACCTCAAGTGGCACAAATATCAGTTGTTTGTCTCCAAGGGTTGTTAAAGGTTGGTATCAAATCTAAAGGGGCTAGTTTCTGGCGTAATTTTAAATTCATTTAACTTCGAAAATGCATGAAATTGGCATGTGTTGCTATTCAGAAACGGCATAGCAAAAAGATATTTCCATTTTTCAGTAAATACAAAAGAAGATGATGTCAAACTTGGTATTTTGAATTGAATTTCTGCATGCAACAGCGAGAGAAAAAAGAAAAATCTGTGGTAAAGTCGATCTTAATTAGATAAGTAATTATTTATTAAAAAATAGAAAACATTATTAAATTCAGAATTCCCTCAATAGTCAGGTTTGCCAGTTTTAAGCATTAATGTTTAAAATACGGATTAGAAAATTTGTCAAAAATATTTGTGTTGTTGTGCAGAGAGTGTGAGAAAAATCTTAACTGGATATTAATTTTATGTTCAACATAAAATGAAAATCTGTCCTTTCATTGGCAGACTTTAGTTTAATGCCAAACTAGCAGTATCTTATGATTAATCTGATTTTATGATTAATATTTTCTCCCTTTTTAATTTGCTTTGCACAATCAATTGCCAATTGCAGTATATCTGAAGTATACATTTGCAGTATATCACCAATCAAATGCTCATTGTCAAGATATATTTTTTTTAAAATCATCCTTTTCTGCAATATATAAAAAGCCTGAAAAAAAAAAAAAAAAAAAAAAAAAAACATAATTGTAATTTAACAAATTACAGCGACTATTTGGAAAACGATATTGTCAAAGACTAAAATTTTAAAGATTTATAAATAAATTCTATATTCAAAATAATAATAATTATTATAATAAACATAATTTTTATGATGATGATGATAACGAGTCATATATTATGCATGCCATGAATTAAACATTAATATTCCTAGACCAATGATAAAAAAACAGAAGTTTATAGATACATTACTTTAACTGTTTAAAATGTGAATTTTTATTTGATGGAGTTAATCAGATTGACTTCTGAATGCCTCAATTCCTGGACTCATCATGAATAAATTTTAAAAGAAATTTCAAATCCACAATTTTTGGAACTGCAAATTTTTAAACTTCTAAAAATTGCACATTTTAAATTTTTACACCATTGTGTAGAAAAAGAAATGCACTTTTAAGTGAAATTTGTTTGAAATCTTCATCACAACTTGTTTTCAAATTATGACTTTTTTTAAAAGTTTTTAATAATTTTTATGCCAATATGGCAACAGAAGTATTCCATTTTTGGACATTAAACATGGGCCAATCAGAAAACAAATAAAATAAAATAAGTTGCAGAATTCAACCAATAAAATGATTCAGATATACTACAGATTTCCCAGTTCTTTACTGAAGACAGCAACTATTTTTTAAATAGTTAAACAAATGAAGGCTATCAAGATTTTTAAAGAATATACTTAATCTTTTCATGCAAGCCCTCATGTAACATTCATACTACCCTCATTTTTTAATGCATCATTTGGAGAGAAAACAGATTTCGTTCTATTAAATCAAACAATTTATACTAAACTGGTAAGATATTCATGATATATTGCTTCATAAATTTGAATACAAAATTCTCAGCCAACTATTTTATGCTGTGACCAATGGTCATGTAAATTTTTAATAGATGTAATATTCAAACACGGAAAAAAAAAAAAAAAAAAAAAAAAAAAAATACTCACAGCTTTTAAGGCATCTGTTGAAAGAGATATATTTGGAAAAGAAAAGACAGTGGGCATGAGCAATGTACAATAACTGCAAATATTGCAAAGTAATACTGTAATACAACACTGGAAGCATGTTATGAATAACGGAGCATCAATCTGAAATGAAAAGAAATTTATTTATTTATAGTGCATTATACATGTATGATTATTAAATTAATTAAGCTGATAAAATTAGTAAGTCTGTTTCAAAATTTTCTTTTGGTGGGTGACAAAAAAATTTTCAATCTTGTTACACAGGTACACTCACGTATACTTTACAAATCAGTCAAAGTACTCATTAATAACAAAACATAAAACAATTAAAATTCAGACAATCTACTTAAAAAAATAAATACATATTTAAAAAGATGTTTTGAGATAGTACACTCTTTATCAGTACACGTGGTTTAATGTCTTTAAAAGACAGGAGTGTAGTCATAAAAATATCAGTGGATATATGCACTAAGCAAAGGGTATACACTGAAGGCTGAGTATACCCTAGAGTAGAGCTGAATGGTATTAGAAATTTAATATCAAAATATGTTAATGAGTGAATATTGATGTTAGTGATATATTGCAATACTACAATAAAGTTCATGAGAGTTAAAAATCTTTAATTTGAAAATTAGTAGGTAGTAGCAATTTCAGAACAAATAGTCGCAGAAAACAATGAATCAATTGTAACAGATGTAATTTTTCCATTTACATCTGTTATAATAAGTTTACCGATTGAATAATCGTGTTTAAAAATTAATCTAATGAATCAATTGTTTTATACATATCTTCTCATAGAGTATCCTTTAATTAAATAAATATATTTATGTAAAATAGATGTATTTAAAAAAAGAACCAAGGTTTGATATCCAGATGCTTTTATATCATAGGGTTTTTCTTAAAAATTGTAAGTTTCTTCCTATTTTATGTATTATTCTTTAATAACAATTTAACCAAGTAATTTTTTTCATGTATAATTGAGAATATATATAAAAAAGAAATTAAAACGTTCTCAAATTTAGGACATTGTTGATTTTAATATGTTTAAATAAGTCAAATGCAAAAGCAAAAATTGAAATTGATTTATTGCCGCATGCCATACTAATATATTTGCAACTAAATAGGTTTCAATGAATGAATCAATGGATGAGAGACAGAGTTTTTTTTTTTTTTTTTCTCAATATTTCTCTATGATGACAATGTTTAGTTAAAAAAATAAAATAAATAAATGCCACTGTATCTATAATTTTTCTTATTTATTTACTACATGAATACAACATTGAAACCACTTCTGAAATATAAGTAATCACAGGATTTCTGGAAATAGTTTTATACTAACTAGCTGTTCTGCCCGGCGTTGCCCGGGTTCATCAAAAAATAGCAAGAAGGCTCTGTTGTAACAAGATCCAACGACGATGTATTTTCTGTTGTAATCATAACATTTCTTTTCATTCAATCTGTGAAGTCTCTGTTCTTCGTTCTCTTCATATAATTTTCTTTTCTTATACTCATCATTTCTGGACAATCGCTCTCGACGCTTTTCTTCTGATTCTTCGCTGAGAATCTTTCGATTTATTAATCTTTGCTTACTTAATCTTTCTCTTCTCTTTTCTTCAGTCTCATCGCTGAGAATCTTTCGATTTATTAATCTTTGCTTACTTAATCTTTCTCTTCTCTTTTCTTCAGTCTCATTTTCTCTTCTTTTTCTATTCTGCTCTCTTTTCTTCGCCAGTCTTTCTTCTCGGTGTTCTGGGGTTTCGTTTGCATATCTTTTTTTATTGTTAATGAAGAGGTCTTCCATTTGTTCTTCCATTTGTTCTTCCATCTGTTCTTCCATCTGTTCTTCCATTTGTTCTTCCATTTGTTCTTCCATTTGTTCTTCCATTTGTTCTTCCATTTGTTCTTCAATTATATTCGACGATTCACTGTTTGAGAGCCTATCTGTCCTTTTATTTATAGAAGTTCAAAATGAAAAAAGATTTTCTTAGCAGACGATTTTTTGTGATAAATACATTATCTGTTTTATATTTCTTCTGCGTTTACCTAAGCTGTGTAAAATCTCTATAAATAAAAGGTATAGAGGATGAGAGCCTATCTGTGCCTCAATTAATTATCCTCGGAATTCCTTTTATATATATAGATTGATATATTTGTTTCATTGAATAATAATATCCATTTAGAGCTGAAATATGAAAGCAGGTTATGTTAAATGTACTTAAAAAACATCCACTCTACTGCTAATATGACAGAAAAAATAAACTTATATGAATGAACAGTATTGAAAGGCAGCAGAGGCAATTTCTAGACATTAGTAAGTACGAAATCCAGCTCAAACGTTGTATCCTTTTTGGGGTAAAGGAGAAAGTACAAATTTTAGATGGAGTTTAAAAATTACAGAAATTTTGTCTAGGGCAGAATTGCTTGTGACAGAGAAAATTTTCTGTGATAAACAATACCTTGCTTTAGACAAATTTAACTCTGTGTATTTACAAGAACGATCTTTCCAAGTTAGACAGATTTCCACCTTACACAGAGTTTACTGTAGATGATTATTTATTCTTACTAAAGAACAACAAATAAAGTAGGATATTTAAAAAATAAAATAAAAAATATTTTAAAAGTTTGTGGGTTCATATGACAGATGGGTAGTAAAGTGAAAATTTTGTAGTGTGAGAATTTTAAATAAATTAATTGCTACTATATAGATACTATATAATTGATAATTGATAATTGATACCATATACAAAATTTAAATTTGTATTTCAATAAGACATTGTATAACCCAGACTCTATCGAATAGATTTTGATGGAACTTCAACATCAATTAGTTAATTTTTTAGGAGAATGTTTTGGTGTATAACACATCATTTTGCATTAGTTAGTTACAGAGCAATGAAGGAAATTTCTGTGTTAGTTAATCTTTATATAAAAGATTAGCTTTCTTTACAAAAAGTTTTATTGTGCTTTAATAATGGAACAATGAAACTTTTAAAAAATAAAAAATATCAAACAAAATAAGAATTACCTCAAATAATAAATGTAACAAAATACTAAAATATACTACTTTTCGAACTTTGGAAGTGCAACTTCCTAATTTAAAATTTTTATTGTCAGATTTAAATACTTCATTTCTTGTATGTTAGAAAATATTAGGGATGCACTGAATAGTGATTTTGGCCGAATATTCGGCCGATAGCTGAACCCAATACCAAATATTCGGCTAGCCGAATACCGAATATTCGGCCAGCCGAATAGTAACAATTCCGCCGAATACCGAATGTTCGGCGTATTTGGAAAACCGACGGTTTTCCAAATACTTTTTATATTTCAAAGTTTAAAGGTATTAAAATGTTACTTTTTAAAACAATTTTACATAATATTTAATAAAAGAGACATATTTTGATAAACAAGAACTTTTTATAAGAACATTCAGTATTGAAAAAAATCTGCCTTTTTTTTTTTTATTTAAGAAGCATAATTATGAGACTTTTTCAATTAATAAAATCTTAAATATCATGATTTCTTCTACGAATTAAAACAAACATTTTGAAATCAAAGAGAAATAATGAAAAAATAGTTGAAGAAAAACTGTACAGTCTCATATTTGTTCTTTTTAAATAACTCAAGGTAGATTTTTTTCAATATAAAGTATAAATACTTTCAACTTAATTCTGAATAAAGGAATGCCTAGCTCATAGTTCTTTACTTATGAATGGTGGCATTTTCCATCCATCATATCATATTTTACAGAAATCAAAGAATGTGAGTTGAAAATATAGTTATGGTATCTTCTTTATTGTTAATGCAACAAACGAAAACACAAGTTTTCTTAAGTGAAACTTTACAAACAGCAAATAAATAATGTAAAAATATTCTATTTTATTTAAATATAATTTTATTTCTAATTATTTTAAATATATTTATAAATTGACAGTTAAAAGCAGAAATTGTGAAAATTTTTTAAAATGTGTTTTAAAAGGCTTTATTAAGCATTCGATTCGGCCGAATACTTTGATATTCGGCCAAACCGAATATTTGGCAGGCCGAATAGTTTCATATTCGGCTTAAACGAATAGTTTGATATTCGGCCTAACCGAATATTCGGTAACATGGCCGAATACCGAATAGATACCGAATATTCAGTACATCCCTAGAAAATACACAATAATATATAAATTAAAATAAATAATAATATGTACAAAAATTATTTACCTTGAACTCTTTATTGCTCAATAAATATTTATTGATAAAAACCAGAGATATAGAAACAAACCTGAAAAAAAATGCATATAAATAAAAGTTAAAATTCTAGTGCTAAATTCACCTTGAGTAAATAATTAAAACTCATATAAAAAAGCACAAACAAACGTACTAAAATTACTCACATATACACAGATATAATATAAAATTGTTTAAAATACATTAGAAAATCTTAAAAACAGATTAAAAAACATTAAGAATCCAAAACATTTTCAGCCATTAAACAATCATCATCAGTGGTCATTTAAATGTTTTTATTTTTCTTCTTTACACTTATTCGAGAATCGTCTAGAAGAGATCATTGTAATTTAAGGATTGTATGAAAATAAGATGTCAGATAAAGGTGCTCATATTTTGAACAAAACAAGCTGTTATGCAGTACTTCTTTTGAAACTCCATGGATATCTCCATAAAGTGACCACTTATAAAAGTAGTACTATAGAATAACTCCTATAATTCAGAATTATTGGGATCAGACTTAATCAGGATTATCCAGAGAATGAGAAAAAAAAAATCAAATAAAGTAAGATATACTTACAGAAAATCCCCTTTATACTAAACGTACTGAATATTTATAGACAGCAAAAATGTTTACTCTGATTATAAAATTTGTAATCTTCTGTTGGGCCAGTTTTGTATATCTTTTGCAGGCCGTACAGTCACACATCCGCTTGAGCATATCATGTAGTTCTTTGAGTATAGTCTCCACCTGACATTCAAATTAAACCGTTAATTGGTTCTAAAAGAGGCATTGCTTCATTATGGCTAATAACTTTTGCTGATCATCATTGATAATGATATTTTCGTCTGTATCATATTCATTATTTTCTTCAGTTGTGCGCAAAGTGATTATTTAGCGATCTATAAGTGAGGTGTAACCTTCATTATTTTTTGCTTCCAACCAATTGCCAGTGAGGCCTAACCTTCTGTATTTTCTGCTTCTACCAATTGCTAATGTTGCTTATATGAGTAACTATCAGTTTTTTTAACAAGCTCACAAAATATTCAGGGGTAATTTCTTTTCCATTCTTGCTTATTGCCAGAGTTGTATAATATAGACGCACGCGCGCACGCCGTGCGCAGAAAATTTTATGAAGTTTACAGAAAATTTTAAGAAAGAAACAATTTTTATTTTTTTAACTTTTTTTTCAATACTAAAAGTTTAAAATATTCCTTCGATTTTATTAATGCATTATTTGCTATTAACGTGAATATCGTCAAGTGACCTCGATAAAATCGCGAACTTCAACAAAGAATCGCGTAAAAAAACATTCTTTTCGACAAAGAATCGCGAAAAAAACGTGCATTTCAACAAAGAATCGTGTAAAAAAGACAACATTTCGACAAAATACCGTGCGAAAAACGTGAATTTCGTCCAAAGGCTGAGTAAAAAAATGCGAATTTCGTCTAAAGAACGCTTTAAAAACGCAAATTACACCCATGAATCGCATAAAAGACGTGACTTTCGTGCATGAGTTTCGTGAAAAACGCGAATTTCGTGCATGAGTCTCATAAAAAATACTAATTTCGTGCATGAAGCGCTCAAAAAACGCGAATTACGTCCATGAATCGCGTAAAAAACGCGAATTATGTCCTTGAATCATGTAAAAAACGCGAATTACGTCCATAAATCACTCAAAAAACGCGAATTTCGTCGGCAGAAAGCTTTAAAAAAAAAACGCAAAATACATCCATGAATCGCATAAAAATAGCGAGTTACGTTAGTAAATCGCTCAAAAAACGCAAATTACATTCATAAATCGCGTAAAAAACGCGAATTACATATCCATATATGACTCAAAAAATGCGAATTACGTCCATAAATCGTGTAGAAAACGCGAATCACGTCCTTATGTCGCTCAAAAAACGGGAATTATGTTTATGAATCTTATAAAAAACACGAATTACGTTCATAAATCGCATAAAAAACGCGAATTACATCCATAAATCGCTCAAAAAACGCGAATTTCGTCGGCAGAAAGCTCAAAAAACGCAAATTACGTCCATGAATTCATAAAAATAGCGAACTACGTCTATAAATCGTGTAACAAATGCGAATTACGTTTATGAATTGCATAAAAAAATGCAAATTACGTCCATAAATCGCTCAAAATATGCAAATTACATTTATAAATCGCATAAAAAACGAGAATTATGATCATGAATCGCCCAAAAAATGCGAATTACACCAGGCATTAAATTAATTTGCAGAAAATTTTTGACCCAATAATACGTGCGCAGAAAGTTTTTGGTTTTATACAAGTCTGCTTATTGCCTTCTGTTTCAATCTTATTATATGAGAAATCACAATTTGCAGGCCATAAATTCTTCCACAATTTAGATATGTATTATTAATTATTTACTTAAACGTTGCTTTTAATATTTTAATCATTTATTAAATTTTCTCAATTTTTATCATTTTAGTTTATTTCTTTAGATAATTATCTTTAAAATTTTACTACATATTAAGTATTCATTATAACCACATTTGCATTAATTGCATTCAAATGGCTGATTACAAAATATAAACAAAGCAAAGGACCAGGGATCTACAAAATTCCTAAAATCTGCACTACCTCTAGTCTCAAATTGTGTGAATTTGAAAAAAAAAAATCTACTGGTTGTAATAATAACTTAAAACTTAGTCCAAGTACTAAACTGGCTGCATATCCCCCCCACCCCTTCCCTCACTACCATGCTCTTGAAAACTATAAGTTAATGATATTCATTACTGTCAAATAAATAAAGAAGATTTTATTTATCATTAAATTAAAAAAAAAAAAAAAAAAAAAGAATTCACTGAAAGATGTGCTGAAGCAAAGTACATTAACCTTACATCTTATCTGCAACCTATCACAGCAGATTTACTGCAGCTATAAAATGAAACAAATTCAAAAAGTAGCACTAATGATAATGCATAAAAAAACAACAGTACAAATAAAAAGAAAATAACATATACACTTGTCAATTCTAAAAGAGAAAAATAAGAGAAATTGTTAAAGTAACAGCTGTGTAGTTTAAAAAGCATGCAGACAAACATAAACATTACAGAAAAAAAAGAGAAAGAGGGGAGGGGGAAAGAGAATACAGATATTTTAGCATAAGAAACAAAGTAAAGTGTATTACTTTTAATACTAACTTAACTCTAAGATACTTTTGGCTTTTGATAACCAGGGCTGAAAAAACTAGTTTTAATTATCTTGGTGAAATTGTGTTTTAAACACAACACATTTTAACTGAAGAAAGAGATATAAACTTATTTTATTAATATAATAATAAATTTAGCATAAGGATATGTTTGTTTTCAGTTCCACTTTTGAATGATTTAACAGGACAGAAATTTCTAAAGGTAATGAATTATTATAAGCATTGAAATATTTGTTAATTTATATTAATTAGATATTAGATTACAAATGAATATAATATAAAAAGGAAAATAAATCAAACCAAACAATTTTTTTTTTTTTTACTTAGAGGGTCAGAGGTTCAAAAGGGGTTACAAGTAGCCATCTCTCCCTCCCCCTAAGCTAATAGAGTATTTTATACATATTCTATTCTGAATAAAATCAAACTTGGAAAAATAATCTTTCTACTGTAGAAATATATATATATATACAGTCAAACCCCATTAATATGCGCCCTGCTTAATGCGCGAATTTTCTTTGGTCCCTTGAAATACTCCTATCTCATGCATATAAAAACACCCCCTTTAATACGCGAATGGTTAATACGCGAACCTGTTTAATATGCAAAATTTTATCAGTCCCTAGAAAGAAAAACCTACGTTTAATATGCGAATGAGCTTAGTTCTGAACATACGAATTTTTAGATGAAGTATTTTCCCAAACATTTTGTACAACAATTATTTAACTTATTTTTTATACAACAATAATTTAAACCCAATTAAATTGAGCATTTTCCCCCCTCAAAACTACACATTGACTAGATTTGGACCCCGATCCGAGACTGGCACAAGACTGCCCAATCAAAACTCTCCCAATGAAATCCCATAAGCGAGACGAGGCTAAAGTTGTGCAAAACAGGGTTGGCAAGGTTTTGGACACAATGGTTTAAACCACGGTAAAATCCATGGTTTAAACCGTACTGTCCAATACTATATTTTATAGTAAAATTGTATTTTTTAGAACAATGCTTAAAGTTTGTGCAATTGGCAAAATGATTACAATACAAAAATATTAACAACATAATTACCCTATGTAACAATGTAATTGCATAAAAACGATACTAAATTTAATTATATGTAATAATTTTAATGTATATTATATGTAATTAGATGTTGGATTCGAAACCATGCCGAGATAACAATGGGATGTGTCGTCTACATATATTAGAAAGTCAATGGTAATGCCACATAGTTTCTACTAGAAACTATGTGACATTATATTTTATTGGTCAGTCAATTTTCGAGGCTGTGTTATCTATACATGATCTAATACTGATTCATCAGCATTCTGTCCTGAAAGGAAAAAAAAAATGGTGGTACTTTTTAACACATTACAGTGACAGGGCTTGAATTTCAGGGCGGGATGGCGGGATTTGCGCCCAAAATTTTGAAATCCTGCCCAAAAGAATAACGTGGACGGGAGGCTCCCGCCCAAAAAATTTTGCATTTTGAAACTATGATCAACTCCCACGACCGTTTTGTGAATTTTATGATATTTTCGTGCGAGTAACCGACACATTTTGCTAGTTTTTTTACAGCAAAAAATCATCGAAAATCACGATTTCTTCTGCGACTGATTGACAAATTTTGCAAGTTTTTTCCTGCAATGATTTGACGAGTTTCGTTGTATTTTTCGTGGCGAAATAGAGGTGATTCTGTTTGGAATTTCCACCCCTCCCCCCCCCCCCCCCAAAAAAAAAATGCATTCAATTTCAAAAATTATGAAACGGTGATGCCGCGGACGCACTATTGCGCGTAAATTACTCAAAAGATTGGAGATGACACACAAAAGAAACAGCTCTTACACGTTTCACAAGATGCATGATTTCGTAAAAGTTTGCTAAAAAATGGCAAATATTGTTAAAAGATCACGAAAAAACAACTAATTTCTGGCAAATTTCGTCAAAAGATTCATGAAAGAATGCCTAATTTCGTCATAGAATTCTGTAAAACGACAGTTTTTGTCAAAAAGGTTGCTAAAAAACGTCAAATTTTGTCCGAAAATCCCGAAAAGCGACAAAAGATTCACTATGAATGACAAATTTCCCCAAAATATCACGAAAAACAGCAATTTTCGTAAAAAAAATCGCGATAAAACATCAGATTTCATCAAAAGATAGCGAAAAAACGGCAAATGTCCTCAGAAAATTCACGAAAAGACATCAAATTTCATCCAAAAATCGCAAAAATGACAAAAGATTCACTATAAACAACAAATGTTCCGAAAATATCGCAAAAAATGGCAATTTTCGTAAGGAAAAAAAAAATCGCGATAAATCATCAAATTTCATCCAAAGATCACGAAAAAACGGCAATTTTTCTCAGAAAATTCACGAAAAAAATGGCATATTTCGTCAAAAAATCCCGAAAAAACAGCAGATTTCGTGAAAAGATCGTAAAAAAAGACAGATTTCATCAAAAGATAGCGAAAAAATGCAACTTTCGTCAAAGGGAACCTCTCCCTCCTACCTCCCCCCAAAATAATATAACGGGGAGTTCATTTTTCTGTTCAACAAACTAATTTTCCTGCTTCAATATATTTTTTTTTCTTTGCTACTCTAAAATCAGTTTCTGACAGTTCCAAATCTTTCTGAGTGAGCGTAATTCCCGAAAGCAGCCATATATTAAACAAAAAGTATCCCTTTACTCAACAAAGTATTCATTTTTTAAGAAAATCTTTTTTGATGAATTTGACTTGCCCCTTTTTTAAAGAAATGCAAACAATAGTGATACTTCTTATCTTCTACACTCAAATAAGTATTATTTTATGATTAAATTTGTATCTTGCACATTTAAAATACAGAAAAATAACATTATTAATTATAATTATTAATCTTCATGGAATATAATTCTCTTCATGGAATATAATTCTCTTCATGGAAACTATGAATGACTTAAGGCAAATAAAGCATTGATGAAATTAAGCTGACACTTATGACCCCTCACTGTCTATTGAACACTGTCAATCAACTGCCAAGAACATGACAAATTAGTAGAGATTCCTCATACTAGCTATCAAAGAGAGAATGTAAGTTATACTAAAACAATATTCAATTATTTTTGTGATGTATTGTTTATTTATTAAATGGGAATCATTAATTTAAAAAAATTTGAATCGTGAGAGTTTCATATTTTGCTGAGTAAAAAATATTCTGTGTATCTTTTATTGTTTTATAGATGTTACTAGCAATTTTTTTCCACTACGCTGGTCGATTTTTTTAAAAGAAACCTTGAATCAAATGGAATATATCAATGAATTTTATCATGGGTTTTATAGCAATATGGACATTTACATGGAATGTCTGACAGAGTTGCTGAAAACAATATGAACGTCATTACGCTGCTATCTTTTATTGAGTCATACAAAAATTAAGCTGTTAACTTCCTTAGTTGATCATTTAGTGTGGATTCAGTAAGGAGTAAGGACGATAAAACAACATGTAATATACTTAAAGCATTGATAAAAAAAATCAATGCAAGTCTCACAGAATCTGTTAATTTGACTTATTGAAAAAGCTAATCTATCTTAATAATTTGTTTTGCCTGATTCTAGAACTTTCACCCATGATTTTATAATCAAACAACCTGATGATCAAGCAACAATTGAAAATTTCAGGTTTTTGTGCCGAAGACATTGCCAAATTAGAGAAATGTTAAATATCCAGCGAACAATTAGACTTATAAGATTTTGGTTCGTACCATTCGATTCAGCATACAACAATATGCTAAAATATGTTATCAGTTAAAAAATAGCTATAAAACCTGATTTTTAACAATTTTTTTAAAAATGTGTTCTCTTTTTTTAACCCCTTTAGGGGTAGAATTTTAGAAAATCCTTTGTTAGCGGCACTCAATGCTATAAGAAGTATTTTTATCCCAATTTTCAAAATTGTAAGTTCAGTAGATTTTTTTATGTTATGATTAATACATAATCCAGACTTTCTTTTATATATATAAATTGAAAATTTCAGATTTTTGTGTCGAAAACATTGCCAAATTAGAGAAATGTTAAATATCTGACAAACTATTAGACTTATAAGATTTTGATTAGTACCATTCGATTCTGCATACAAAAATACACTAAAGTATGTATCAATTAAAAGATAGCTATAAAACCTGATTTTTAATGAATTTTTTAAAAATGCTTTCTCTTTTTTTTACCCCTTTATTGGTGGAATTTTAGAAAATCCTTTCTTAGAGGCTCTCAAAGCTATAAGAGGGTCATTCCATGTCAAATCAACCAGTGACTCAACCTGACCCTTTCCGATTTCAATGAAACTGCTAGGGATCATTCTCTATCATGATATAAATTAGAGCATATTTTTATTTTTTGTTTATCACTTTAAATTTTTATACAATTAATTATTTAAATTTTGAAAAATCAGCATTTTTTGACTTGCATAAATATTTTTAATTTTGAATTTCAAAAGTTCTATCTAACATAGAAAATTTTATGACCACTCATTTCAAAGAGGAGTTTATAGGGTTTAATTTGATATACTAGTCGACTATGTATAGTTAAAATAAAATTTTAAATTTTTTAAAATTTAAAATGTAAAAAATTTTTAGTTAGTCATTTTTAAAATTTTTGAAAAAATTGTATGTTTGTTGTAATATTGTATACTTTAAATTCTGAAATTTTTAGAGTGGGATCTCAATGGGATCAGGAGTTATTAAATAAAAGCAAAAATTACCATTAAAATAGCAATTTAATTCTGTCTATTTTGTTATTTATTTATGATTTGTATGGTAATTTTTAGCTTTTATTTAATAACTCCTGATCCCATTGAGATCCCACTCTAAAAATTTCAGAATTTAAAGCTTATAATATTACAAAAAAATACAATTTTTTCAAAATTTTTAAAAATGACTATCTAAAAAATTTTAAATTTTATTTATTTTAATTATACATAGTCGACTTGCATATCAAATGAAACCTTATAAACTCCCCTTTGAAATGAGTGGTCATAAAATTTTCTATGTTTGATAGAACTTGAGAAATTCAAAATTGAAAATATTTATGCAAGTCAAAAAATGCTGATTTTTCAAAATTTAAATAATTAATTGTATAAAAATTTAAGGCGATAAACACAAAATAAAAATATGCTCTTATTTATATCATCATAGAGAATGATTCCTAGCAGTTTCATTGAAATCGGAAATGGTCAGGTTGAATATTGAATTTTTTTGGTTGATTTGACATGGAATGACCCAAGAAGTATTTTTACCCCAATTTTCAAAATTGTAGGTTTAGTAGATTTTTTTGTGAGATGATTAATACAAAATCCAGATTTTCTTATATATATATAGATAATTACAGCCATAAAATTTAGAAGTGCAAAATATTGGGCATGTAATTTTTTTTTTTTTTAAATTTAAGCATCAATTTATTTCCATCACTTGCCTGACCGAACATATAATTTTTTTTTTTTTTTTATACTGATGTCCCCATATCAAATGAAAAAAATTTTAATACAATTATATAGGTCAAACATTGATGAAACTTATAACAATGGCAGTCATATATATATGTGTGTGTACATAGTACATATTTTCTCATCCATTTTGAAAATACAGCTGTGAAAAGTTGTGTATAATCATTAGAAACACTCATGTATTATATAGATTCAACATGTTAAACAGCAGCCCTCCTAATTAAGCTAAACAATTTTTTTGCCATAATTTATTCTAATTAATGATATTTTTAATCAAAACAAGAACAGTAAAACATCTATAACAGACATTCTTAAATAGAGGCCTTTCTATTTAGTGACTACCTTTTTCTTAAATCTCTAACACATAATTTTACTCTCTATTATTCACAGTAACAATGCAATATCTTGTAAATATGGAATTCATTAACAATCATATATAAAATAAATAGCATAAAACAAGTCACATTGAATATAAAAAAATTTGGTCAATCAGAAAATTTCCTTTTTAAAACAATTAAACTGATAATTACCAAAGGTGCACCAAATCTAGATCAAATTTTGTTACTTACGCAACTGCATGTTATTTTTTTAGTAAGATGTGAACACCAATTCAGTATTTTTCAAATTGTGTGTCGATTACTGCTAACATGAACAGCAGCAGCGGCACATAAAAAGATTGAAAATTAATTTACAATAGTTTTGAAAGAAAGAGCAAAAAAAATATAATTTCAACACTCCGAACACAGGACAATACATAATTTATAAAATAGAACTTTTTATTAGAATTAAATATAAAAATTATACTTCAGATTATATTTACCAATAAAGCGATACGACTGTAATAACAGTCATATATTTTGAGACTAAATTATCTTGGTTCCCCATATTACTTATTGATAGGATAAAGTCACTAAGTAAAAAACCTATGCTTTAATTCATGATGAATGGGCAACTAAGTTACAAACGGATTATCGAAAGTACACTATGTCATTCATTAATGAAAGATCATTATATAAAATTTGAAATACAAATAATGATAGTTTCATTCTTCTATGTATTCATGTAATAAGCTTGATGTGAAACATGAAATATTAAAGAGATTTCTGCTACGTTTTCGCAAAATGCAGGCGGCTGACATCACATAAACAAACAAACCGGAAGATTTATTAATTTCACGTTGTGTTGAGTTGTATGAAACTGCAGCACAGCATTGCTTTTTTACAAAGTATAAGTGAATCAAAAAAAAATTCTTTAACAAAGATGTTACTTAATTGATTCACCTTTTTTAAAAATATAAAACAATAGAAAATATCACATTTAAAAGATCTGTTCACGTCGACCAATAAATTTGCACTTAGAAGGCGTGTCTTACTGGAATATCCAATCACCGAAACGTGCTGCATCCTGTTTATAAGAACTGATCTGTGTGATTTGCATCCTTCTCCATCATCCTTTTGGATGAAAAAGATGCATCCAAGGAACTGACAGATGATGTACAGTTAAAACACAATTCTTTAAAATCTGTTAGCTATTGTGCAAAGTGTTTCGATTTCTGAAATATGTAGTTCTTAAAGCATTAAATCTTGAACTATTTTTTGCTAATTTCCCTCAAGAATTAGTTTACTCTTGCAATGGTAAGTTAAGAAAACAGCTGATTGCATTTGTTGTCGTTAATTTTCTGAGTATTTTTTTCACATGATTAACACATTAAATTTTTAGAGATTTCGGATTCTCTATATCTTTGTGCATTCTGTAGTTTGTATTTTTATGTTTTTCATCCCCTTTTTTATTAATCGATTGATTTTTAAAAATAAATAGAAAAGTAATCCGATTTTAGCATTATATAACCAATATTATATAATGAAATGGTAACATATAACTAAGTAATTTAAATTTACTGTACAATTTAACAAAATGTAAGAAAAATGCATTAAGGATCAATTGTAAGATGCGATATACATTTTTTTTTAATACTATGTAATTTATATTTGACTGCAAGTTTAAATTATACAAAAATACTTATAATTAATTTTATGCATGATTGTAAATTTCAATTATATTATTCAATTAATTAATTAATCATTTAATTAAATTCAATTTTTCATTAAATTATATTAATTAGATAATTTTTATATCACATAATTTTATGTTACATCACTTTGTTTCACAAGAAAAAGTTATGTTTTGTAAAAGGAATTAAAATTTAAGTTAATTAAATTGATCTAATTAATATTTTATGTAAGAGAACGTAATATTTAACATGAGAAAATTAATCCTTGATTTAAGGAGATCTGGTATTTTATGTGAGAAATTAAAATTTATTTTTTATGTAATTTATATTAAGTTGCCAGCTTAAATTACATAAAAATATTTTTATTTCGAATTGTTATTTGATTATAAATTTAAATTGCATTAGAAAAAATTTTTGTTATTAAAGATATAAATTAACATTGTCATATTATATAATACATAAAAACAAACGTGTAAGAGCGATTATACAATGGGATACTTTTTAACTTTAGATATTTTTACTACATACTTTTACTAAAATTAGATTTTATTTCAAGCTTAAACGGCACAAAGCATTTTTTATTTGAATCATATATTATAATTAAAAACACACATTATATAATTGTTGATATTCTATCAATCAACTATAAGATTTTTTTAAAAATTGTTAATGATATATAATCTAATTTTTTTATATTTCTCAATATGTAAATAAAAAAAATACATTATGGAATGAATTTTATTTACAATACATAATGTACATTTGATTGACAGTTTGAATTACGTTAAAATGTTATGTTAATAATTTATCTCAATTTTATATTTAATTATAAACTTACATTATATGAAAAAATAACATTATAAAATAAAATAAAATTTTAAAAATAATATTATACAATTTATGTTATATAACCAAAGGAATCAGCGTTTTATTAATCATCTTTAAAAATAAAATTTATCAAATAAAAAATAATAATCTTTTAACCGATTTATTACTAAACTTTTTATGTAATTATATATTTATTTTTATTTATTTTATTTTATATATATATATTTTTTTTTCTTTTGTAACTGATGATATAAATTTCGTCAAATTTTCTAAAAGTACATAATATGCACCGATTATACATTGAAAGTGATTTAAATATTTTTATGCAATTTGTTTTTGCTTGCAAATTTGCATTATACAAAAAATTCTGTATTTCAATTTTATATTTAATCATAAATTTAAATTTCATTTTAAAATTTTATGTTATACGTATTTTTACGTATTTTATGTTATACAGACGGTGAAATTAGAGTTTTATAAGCCAACTTTAGTTATAAAATTATCATTAAAAACTAAATTATTTTTTAACTGGTTTAACAAATATATATATATTTTTATTATTGAATTCTTTTTGTTATCAATGCACACATTTAGGATAGGTTTTTTTACTGAAATTTATATAAACTTTGTTTTATATAATTTATATTCGATTTCAAATTTCAAATTTGTTAATATTAGGCTTGATTTATAAACATACCCTTCACACCCTGCATAGAGAGAAAGAAAGGGCATTATAGTTTTTTTTTCTTTAAATTCTACATTTATTTGTTGAAGCGAATTTAACATTTATGTGAATTTTAAGAAACTTTAAAAAAAAATCCCTTTAAAATTTCTTAAAAAAAAAAAAGAAAGAAAGCTATTTATTTTTATTTGGATATTTTAAAATTTTATTGAGAACATAATTTTTTCCCTGAAGTTTAAAAATAAGATTAAAAAATGCTTCATAATTATTTGTATATTTCTGTTCATTGTAATTATTGCAATAACCATTATTGTTTTTATAAACACAATTATTATTGCTTTAAGGGTGTCTAAACAACTCTGCTCAACAAGCATAAAACGTTTTGAAACATTTACAAATTGTTTTTTTAATGCAAAGCTGTAACATTTGAATGCTTATGGAAGCGATTTGGAATTGAAGTGATTAGAGTTTCGTTCATCTGACAAAACCCTATTCGTCTCTGTCCGCTGTCTGTCTGTCACAGAATCCGTACAAAAAAACTATATAAGTCAGAGCGTTCAAATTTCGTGTACTTATAGCTGCATACCTCTTGTTACACAACAAATCATAAAATTTTGGAAAAGATTGTTATTTTAAATAAAATATATTTTTTAAAATATCACCAGACCATTTTTTTAAAATGTTTTTTTTTCCTAATTGTTTCACGGAAGTTTAAATAGATATAAAAATTATTTCTTTCTTACGCTTTAAAAAGAAATGGAGTACTTCTGTTGCCACAATTACAAAATTGGTATTAAAAACTACAAAAAAAAATAATAATATCTCAAGAATAAAATGTGATACAGCTTTTAAACACATTGCAATTAAAAGTGCTTTTTTTCCCCTATACGATGGTATAAAAATTGAAAATGTGCAATATTTATAAGTTTGAAAGATTTGCAATAGCCTAAATTTCAAAATTTAAATTTCATTTCTTCTAATTGTTGCACGCAAGTTTAAATAAAATTATTATGTATGTAACATAAATTAATGGATTAAATAAATCATGTGACAAACGTTTTTATTTGCCTTTATTTCATCATATTTACCCTCTATTTTGATATGCGAAGTGAAATATTTTCTTTAATTTATTAAATTCTTATTCATTTAAATTATTAGCCATTTTTCGATCCATTTTTTAAATCCATAGATCCATTTTTTGATTTAAAAAAAAAAATTAAATTACTGGTAATATTGCTGCCAGCAGGTTTTACCGTAAATTTACAGATTGATTTTTTTTTCTTTTTCTTTTTTTTTTTTTTTTTTAATATATGTAATTTTATTCATTGAATATGATTCACTTTCTAATTAAATAAGTTTTTATGTAAGATAATAAAATTTTAAAGAAAATAATAGTGACTAATGGAGAAAGTATGAATATTAACACATGTTATACAATCAGCGTTAGTTTGATGTATATAAATGGATACATATTATGATATATATATTGATATACATCTGATATTTATTTTTAAAATATCAAAAATTTCGAATTATTTATTTTTATTTTCAAAATATCAACGCGCCAGATAAATTTGGAATTTTTATCAGTCAAAATAAGTGTAAATGAAATTTTCAACTGTTGTTACTGTTCTGTTAAATAAAAAAAAATTTGTCTTTAAATGTAATAGTTTTCTTTTCTTTTTTTCTTTAAAGGCAAACAAGGAAACAAATATCTTTTCCAAGCTTTTTGTTTGAATCTTTTATTTTTAAATATAGAACTAATAATAATGCGCGACACTTAATTCAGAACATCCATTGAAAGATAATTTAGATAATCATTCATATGCAGCATTACTGTAGAATCATCTGATTTTAGTTTAATTAAGTCTAAGGTGTACAACAGGTCCAAGAACCAACGGCATAAAAACCTAAGGTATCAAGTACAAGGGAAAAAACCTTTATTTTATAGACGACTAGAAATAGGGTAATCTAATGATCCATGTCTGCCGGAAGTGAAGTGGTGCATAAGCCAAAAATGGACCTTATGCACAGAAACTGAGGTCGAGAATAAAATTCGTCTGCTGGCGGTATTTACTGGCGGTGTTTAGCATAGCAGTCTATGGAGTGTAAATTATTAATGCTTCTTTGTTAGAAATACCGGGAAAAAATTCTTTGTTGAAGCAGCATATACTTAATATAATATAAATTCAAATTTGTTGTTCTGCTTGCAAGAAAATTCTCTAAATTTGTAAATTTTCTGTTAAAATGTATCCAGAAAGGCTGAAATCGTCTGCTAGCGATGTTTGCGCCTGCGCATTCAGGCATTCTGGCGGTGCAGTGACTAGAATAACAGGTTTGCATACCGCCAGCTCTGGCGTGTGACGTCATGTGCATAAGGTCCATTAATACATACAGTGGTTGTCTCGTGGGTTTATCATTGTGTTTGTCCTGCAATAAAAAGATATGAAAACATGGAGGACTGGGTGCCGGAAAACACAATGATAAAACTACGAATGGACTTCTAGTAGTATTAATTTTTGGCTTATGCACCACCTCACTTCCGGCACACATGGATCACAAGATTCCCCTATTTCTACTCATAAAAAAGTTATTAAATCTTTTAGATTTTTTAAATCACAAGATTTTAAGAAATTCACTTTTTACATAATAAAGAAGTAGAATAAAGAAGAATAAAGAAGTTCTATACAGGGTGATTCAGCTCGACGGTGACAAACTTTAAGGATCGATAGAGCACACCTAGACGAACATTTTTGAATAGGGAATGTAGGGTCCCTGACGCGATGGTAAGGCGCTAGGCGCTTTCGAAAATTTGGGTGCCGAAATTCGAAACGTCATAAAAACTAGGGAAATGGTTAGATTTTCTTGCTTGTTGCGTCGAAATGATTCTGTTTGTTTAGACTTTCTTCAGTACCAATTTGATAAGCGTATCTCTTAAAACATGGATAGGGGGCGCTGCAGACTTTGGAGAGCTAGACAACAACTTTAAGCCCGTTATTTTGATAATTTAACACATGCTCGCCAAAGTTTATACTCTAACTTAAAGTTTGAACCCAAAAGTAGAGCCCTGCAAAAAGCGTAAGAGCCGGAATAAAATGTCAAAGTACAGGGTGGTCGAAACTCGAAGGCTCCTAAGAGATAAACAAACAGATTTCTTGACTTATGGCATGCATTTTCATGATTCTGTTTGCTGGGGCTCTCTGAAACTCAGTTGAACGGTACAAAAAGAAACATCGATAGGGGGCGCTTTGGGCAAAAAACATAATTCGTTGACATTTCGGACGCTAACTGGAAACGGGGCGCTACGATCAGTTAGTAATAATGAAAACACATTTTCTACCTCTGCTCAACACTTCTGAATAAATTTAGACCAAAAACATCAATGATACTGGAAATTTATTTACAAAAAATAACACTACAGAAGATGCTCGAAATTTCGACCTTGGGCCATGATGCAGGCTTCGCACCTCCGTCGCATTGAGGAGTGTGTGTTTCCAACAATGCCAGGAGTATCTCTGATCTGCCCTGCAGCTGCCACAATGCGCGCCACAAGTTCTTCAGCACTGCTGACAGGTGTATGGTATACCTCGGCCTTCAGGTAACCCCAAAGGAAGAAATCCAAGCAGGTGAGGTCTGGTGATCGGGCAGGCCAGTGAACTGGACCCCCACGCCCGATCCACCGCTGGCCATACCTTGCGTTTAGATGGAGACGCACGTCGTTCGTGTAATGGGCCGGAGCTCCATCGTGCTGGAACCACATCTGGCGACGCGAACCTTCGGGTACGTGCGCCTCCTCCAGAAGCTGCGGCAGCACTTGATCCAGGAAAATCAGGTAATTTCCACCTGTCAGCCGTTCAGGTAACAAATAAGGGCCAATGAGGCAATCCCCCAGAATGCCGGCCCACACATTTACTGAGAAACGCTCCTGGGCTGCTCGGCTTCTGGTTTCATGTGGATTTTCATCACACCACACATGACTGTTGTGGGCGTTCCACATTCCCTCCCGGCTGAAGGTGGACTCGTCCGTAAACAAAATGCTGTTTACAAAACGGGGATCCCTGGATCTCATCGCCAAGTACCATCTTGAGAATTCCACTCGAGGGCCAAAATCCTGCTCTCAGAGCAACTGCACCCGCTGGATGTGGTAGGGGTGCAGATTCCGGGAACGTAAGATGCGCCATGCAGTTGCTTGCGAAATGCCAACATGTCTGGCGATATCTCTCGTGCTAAGACCTGGGTTGTCCTCAACCAGGTTAAGCACAGCCTCTTCGTTGTCGGGGGTGCTCACTGATCGCTCCCGTTCAGGCCTGCCTCCGTCGAAAGATCCCGTTGTGGACAACCTCTGGTGTACTCGAGCGAAGAAGGCATGGCAGGGGATTTGCCTGTTGGGGTAACGCTCGGCGTACAACCGCTGAGCGGCTCGTCCATTACAACCAGCAGCGCCATACGCCAAATGCATGTCAGCCAATTCAGAGTTTGTGTACCGTTCCATCCTACTACCGATCTGCAGACAAGTAACCCGAAGCTTAAGTAGGTACCGCACGTTCAAAAGACGTGTCTGCGCATACAACTACGTCATCTCGCGTTGTCGTCTACGCATTACGTATCTTTTGCATATCGATATGGTACGATATCTTTTGCATAAATCAGCAAAAAGCACCTTATGTAAATTTTATTGCGCGCATTGTGCATGATTGAAACCAGCTATGTTTGTTAAAAAAAACAAACAAACTGCAGTTTTAATAGCTTCTTATGATAAGTAAATTACTCTCTTGTTTTGTTTCTAACTGATCGTAGCGCCCCGTTTCCAGTTAGCGTCCGAAATGTCAACGAATTATGTTTTTTGCCCAAAGCGCCCCCTATCGATGTTTCTTTTTGTACCGTTCAACTGAGTTTCAGAGAGCCCCAGCAAACAGAATCATGAAAATGCATGCCATAAGTCAAGAAATCTGTTTGTTTATCTCTTAGGAGCCTTCGAGTTTCGACCACCCTGTACTTTGACATTTTATTCCGGCTCTTACGCTTTTTGCAGGGCTCTACTTTTGGGTTCAAACTTTAAGTTAGAGTATAAACTTTGGCGAGCATGTGTTAAATTATCAAAATAACGGGCTTAAAGTTGTTGTCTAGCTCTCCAAAGTCTGCAGCGCCCCCTATCCATGTTTTAAGAGATACGCTTATCAAATTGGTACTGAAGAAAGTCTAAACAAACAGAATCATTTCGACGCAACAAGCAAGAAAATCTAACCATTTCCCTAGTTTTTATGACGTTTCGAATTTCGGCACCCAAATTTTCGAAAGCGCCTAGCGCCTTACCATCGCGTCAGGGACCCTACATTCCCTATTCAAAAATGTTCGTCTAGGTGTGCTCTATCGATCCTTAAAGTTTGTCACCGACGAGCTGAATCACCCTGTATATACATTTGAATAAACAATTTTGTTTTACTTGAGAGAAGTGTAACGAAAAATTAAAAACAAATATTATTGACATGTTTCGATTTCAATCTAATAAGAACCATAATCATGATAAAATAAAAATAAAAATCGTTTCACGGTCAATACACACGGCACGCGACAATGAGATGTAAATTAAAAACCACGCGTTCTATTGTAAAACAATAAATTAAAAATAGATCATGATCGAAATTAATTTTCAACTTGGTTCATCCTATTCAAGCTTTCACGAGGAATTTATTTATAAACGCCAACCATAACTTAGAAATAATGAAAGAAACATTTTAGATAATTAACTAATTATTATTTAGATATTTATTATTATTTAGATAATTTTTAACTAATTATTATTTTGATAATTTGTTTTTAGATTAAAAGAAATTTTTCTTTTATTATTCTTAAGTTATGGTTAGAGTTTATAAATAAATTCCTCGGGAAAGCTTTAATACGATGGACCAATCTAAAATTAATTTTGATCATGCTCTATTTTTATTTTTTATTTTATTTTATTTTATTTTATTTTATTTTATTATTATTTTTTTTTTTTTTTAAATAGAGCGCGTGGTTTTTAATTTACATCTCATTGTCGCGTGCCGTTTGTATTGACCGTGAAACGATTTGTATTTGTATTTTTATTTTATTATAATTTTTATTATGATTATGGTTCTTATTAGATTGGTTTCGAAACATGTCAATAAAATTTCTTTGTAATTTTTCGTTGCACCTTTCTCAAATAAAATAAAATTGTGTATTTAAATGTTCCTTTTTCTACTCTTCCATGAAATTAAGATAAATATAATTTTTTCTTCAGACTTGATACAAATTCTACAGTTTATATATACGTATGTAGATATATAAAGCAAATTGTATCAGTTTACAATTAAATTTATTTTCAATTTTGTCCTAAGTAGAAAAAAAGGGAAAAGGGAAATGAATTTTTAAAATATTGTTCAGTTAAGTATTTACGTTAAATGCAGTACATTTTATTTTCTAATTTATATTATGCTTGAAAATATTTGTTATCAGTAAGTGAGTTGACTATATCAAAAATATCAGATACATATCAAAATATCGCAAACTTTTGATATTTTCGAAAATATGATTTTTACGAACCCTGTGCAAATTTCTGCCATGAAATATTATAAATAAGAATATATTCATAAAAACACATAAAATTACTAACTGGTACATAAAACAAGACTTTTTATACAAACTTGTATACATAAAAAGATTTTAAACAAATATCTAAGTTTCGAAAGATGTGAAGTCATAAATATAATGTTTACATCATATTTTCTCCTGAGCACGACTACGGGAGTAGTTCGAAACAGAGATATTATGTTTTTAATATCATATTCATTTACACAAGTTCATATAAAAGTTCTTGTTGTATGTATCATTTCCCAATTTTATGTATTTGGGGCTATGCATACATAACGTTATCATTTTAGGGGGAAGGGGGAGTTTGGCACTTGATAGCGTTAAGTATATCGCTAGGAGGAGGGGGAAAGTTTGTTTTTTAAAATCGTTAACATTTTTAGTCCAATTAAACTTTTTTGAGTAACTTTTTATTTAATCCAAACAGTCTGTTACCTTTTATTTATTATTTTTGTATGCTTTTGTGAAAATAAAAAGCCATTAATAAAGCCCTGTAATCGTTGTAAAATCATTTAATTTCGAAATTTGCAATATCCCAACCTTTGACATACCTGTTTTTTTGTCATGTATACATGTAATTCGCTGTCAATGAAACCAGGAACAATATGTTGAAAATCATACTTGCCAATAAAGAAAGAGAAATAATGTTATCCATTTTTTTTTCTGGTAAGTTCTGCTTTTTTTCCTTCCCGGGCAGATTACAATCGCAAAATGAAAGTATTACTGTTAAATATATTATGTATCAATAAGTTATTATTAAATAATTTTAAATGTTATTTGATTTAATTTATTTCACGTACTTATATTTTATTGACTTATTAAATTCGTAAACTATGCGGCTAATGAATGTATAATCATTTGTGTATGTTACTGCAAATGTATAAAAAGAAGCAATAAAAAATAATTAATTAATTAATTAATTAAAAATAAATAAATAAAATAAAATAAAAATTTCAAAAATAAAAATATTTTTAGACATTGATAACAATATTATTGGGCCGGGGAGAGTGTTCGACGAATGGTAACGTATGATATCGTAAAACGAAAAAAGGTCCAAAATTGGCAAAATGTTGATAACTTTAGATAAGTATAATCCCACTTTATGGATACATTTTTAGGTGCGTTCGTGATTATGTAAATACGTAGCGCCTATAGTTGTCATTCAGTCCGTCCGTCTGTCTGTCAGTCCGTCCGCATATAACAACGCAAAAACTACCCAAACCGAATCGTTTGAAATTTAAAATATATAATTATTACATAATTTTGTTGAATCATTCCAAATTTTACGAAAATGGGATGCATAGATCAATTATAGGGACAATCAAAAGTATTCCTTTACATTATGATCAATGGGGAAAAAGTTTCAAATGAATTTAAATCGTTTAAAATTTAAAATATGTAATTATTATATAATTTTGTAGAGTCATTTCAAATTTTATGAAAATCGGATGCATAGATCAATTACAGGGGCAATCAAAAGTATTCCGTTACATTACGGTCAATGGGGAAAAAAGTTTCAAATGCATTTTAATGGTGTTACAGTCTTTAGAACATAATGAAATTGATATGAATCTATGAAGTAAATATTATAATATACATTTTGCACAAACTGGGGTGCAAAGAACATTTGTTATTGATTTACAAGGCCACACAAAAATATTCCATTACATAATGGTATAGAGAGAACATTGTTTGGTGCGCGTTTTAATTATATCAAATTTTATGAATATGATATATGTTGTTGAGGTGTAAAAAGAGTTACTATTCCTGTATATTTACAGAAGCTCAAAAAAGATTTCGACCACTACACTGTATCCGAAATACTGTCTATTATAACAGCAAGATCTGAATATTTTTAAAATTTCGTTATCGTACGAACGCACTTCATTTGCTACGCTTTATGTGCAATTTCCAACTTGTTTATTTATAAACTACAAATAGTTAATTAGAATTTGGAATGTGCGACGCAGCGAAAAGTTCTCCAGAACTTCAAACTTAGGATCAGATAGCTTTTAAATCCACGCGTTACTTCCAAAGAAATTGTCGAAGCAAATAATAGAATTTTTTAGGCTTAATTAAAATTTAACAGTATTTCCTGATAGGTTAATGATTTATATAGCAATCCTAAAAAAAAGTACAGATGTTTATTCTAAACGAATGACTGGTTTTGATTAGCTTACATTTCATCTGCTAACTAATAAATAAATAAATAAATAAAAATAAATAAAAAACCCAGGAAATGAGATAATAATACGCAAATAGGGAGTTTAAATGAGTAATGTTTTCAATCATACGTACAATCGAGTGCTTTAGATGTTTACAATCCATTAAAATGTCTTTACGCTCTGTGGAAAAGCACGAAATATTTCCCAGCCTCTCAAGCAGATTAGTTTTTAACCATTTATATCCTGACTGTACTTCGAAGTACATTTAAAATAACATGTTATATAATTCATTTAATACATCGATTAGTAGTAATACAGTCTAGAAGAAGTTATTGATGCTTTACTTTACCTTATTGCAAATAGACCGGAAAGCGGCAGTGCAAACAATCATCTCATCGAGTTCATGGCTGAAATTCCAGAATTAGTTAAAATTCGATTCGCATATTAAAGCGCAATCGGTCTGCCAAGTCCTATTTTGGTGGAAAAAACCCGAAAACGATTTTAGCGATTGACATTATTGTGTTTTCCTGCACCCAATTCTCCATGTTTTCATACCTTTGGATGCAGGAAAGCACACCGATAAACCGACGAATCAACGGCTAAAATAGGGTTTTGAGGTGTTTTCCACCAAAGTAGGACTTGACAGACCGATTGTGTTTTAATATGCGAATCGAGTTTTAACTAATTCTGGAAATTCAATCACGAACTTGATGAGAAGATAGTCTGTACTGCCGTTTCCCTGTCCAAAAAGCATTATCGGTTGCACAAAGCTAAAATATTTTTAAAAGGGCGATTTCTTTTGTTTTTGCATCGATTCCGATTTTTTGACGTTGAAACATTTGGAGAGAGAAAAATCTCAGTTTGGAAATATTTTTTTTTATAAGAGTATTATATTTGTACATTTCTCAATTCTATTAAATTCTTAAAAAAATAAATAATAAAAATAAAAAATAAAGTCACGAAATTTTTAGAAATTATTTAGTTAATTAATTTTAATTAACAAAATTCTTCTAAAACTTACGAAATGATTGCGTAAACCTTCTAAAAGTTTCAAAAATACTTGAAAAATGCTTTAGAAAATGAAAACTTTACGAATTCATAATATGGGATACAAAGGGTTAAATTTGTTAACATTTGCTTAAACCTACTCGTCACTCAACTTCGAAATTCCCCTCGCCAATTGCAAGTCTATGGGTATAAAATGATTCGTATATTTAAAATATTTCCTCTATAACTTAATTTTTTTTTTCTTTTTTTTCTTCTGCGTACTCTTCTTAAAAGAAGTTGATTTTTTTTTTCTTAGAATTCTAAACATTTGAAAAATATAGGCTTAACTGAATATATTTATGTGTTAAAACCTAATGAACGGTGAGTAATAATTTAACTCCTCACATAAGGTAACATTGTTGCCTGAAATTAAATATTCTAATATTCTCAACCAATCTAAATTTTATTCTAATATTTTGATGGTGTGTTTCAGAAAGCTGTATACCTAATTTATTGCACAGTACTTTATATTTTGTAAATTTTAAAATCTTTTCTAAACATTCCCAGTTTAATGTATAAGAAATTTAAATGCATTTACTTAGTATCAAAAATAAATAAATGAAAAATAATTTATTCCTATTACTTTTTCTCAGTTATTCTAATGTTTTGAATATGAGCTGCAGAAGGCTCCTTAATCGAATTTTATTTGCATCATTTAAAAGTAGGCTTTATTTTCAATAATTTTGTCCCAGCAACTTTATTGTTCGATACATATATATATATATATTTTAGAACTAATAAGGGGTGTTTACTTTTTTCCCCATGACTGTACACATAGATAAATAAAAAAGGATAACTAGCAAAATTTCTAAAAAATCTAATGATCATATTCTATAATGCTTAAAGATTATGTTACATACATTTGACATCAAGCAAAAATATGCGTTTACAATACAAGAATTCGGAATAAATCAATAAGTTGTTAACTTAGAATTTATCTAGCTGGCCCGTCTGAGTTTTTGATGGGGAAAAAAAAGTCTTGCAATGAAATTTGAACCATTAAAATTTTCTTTTTATTATTATTATTACTTTAGATATTATTTCTAACAGCAGAGTGAGTTTTCTAAGATTTTTCTAGTGACAACCCGCAAGACATGGTGACGTCACAGAGACGTCGTTGTGAAGTCACATTGTGACTTTGTGACCGTCGATGTGACGTCGCGTGACGTCGATGTGAAGTCACAGTGACTAAAATGTGAAGTCGTTATGGCCGTTTTAGAGCTCGTTTGTGACGTCACATTGTGACCACTTTGTGAAGTCACGGTGTGACCAAAATGTGAAAAATGTGTCATTTGTGACAAAATTGTCTTTGAAACTGTGACTATTCTATGACGATAGTGACAAGATTGTGATGACACTTTGTGACATTTTTGGGAATATTTTGTGACCTGTGACGATTTTGTTATTAATTTTGTGACGGTGGCTACATTGTCAGTGCTGTAATGTTACACTGGGACACAATTATACAGTTATGAACATTGATGTATAGTGTAAAATCATTTACATCTTTTACAAAACTTTATTATAATTTGGCAACATATCTCAATTCAAACTTGAAAGCTGCTATGAAAAGAAAGCATCAAAAGAAAGTTACTGAATCAAACTGCAATGCCCTACAGATTTTAATCTTTGTTACATATTTTTTTCTGTTGAAATAAATGGAAATATTTAAGACAATTGAATATTCGATGCATCACAATTATTTGAAATTTAGCTATTTGTTTTTTAAAAAGCATTAAAATTGTGAAAGAAACATTTCTGTTTAACCTTTTAAGCGGCCTTCAGATTTTTTCCTGAATATTTAATGATTCATTAAATATAAGCAATCAAAACATATTTTGTTTTGATAAAGTGTGTATAGCATTGCAGTTTGATGCAGAAACTTTCTTTTTATAACAGCTCTCAAGTTTTAATTGAGATATATCGTCAAAATATAATAAAGTTTTGTAAAAGATGTAAATGATTTTACCCTATATATCAATGTTCATAACTATATAATTGTATCTCAGTGTAACTTTACAACACTGGCAATGTAGCCACCATCACAAAATTAGTAACAAAATCGTCACAGATTACAAAATATTCACAAAAACGTCACAAAGTGTCTTTACAATCATGTCACTATCGTCACAGATTATTTTATTCACTGCAAATGTGATTATTTTATTCATGGCAAAAAAAAGACATTGATATAAATTTTGTATTAAATCAGCCCGTAAGGCTTCACAGTAGTACCTCAAAAAGACCCGGATGATAATTTTAAGTCTATGGGTATGTTCTTTTTAAATATCTCGCTCAAATTTTAATATTTTTATTTGTTTTTTTCTTCATAGGATAGCTGAGGAGGATCCACAACCTGCCTAGTTTTTCTTTTTCGATTTTGCTTATATATTTTTTATATTATGATGGTTTCAATTTCAGAACCGGTTTTGAAATTTAATTTTTTTTTAAATCCGAAACCAAAATTGAAAAAGTAAAAACTAGACTCATTGTGGATCGTCCTCAGCTATCCTATAAAAAAAATCCATGTAAAAGTATTAAAATTTGAGCGACATATTTGAAAAGAGTGCTCCCATAGACTTTACATTATCATCCGTGTCTTTTTCTGTGACTAGTGTTGCGCCTTAAATTCTATAATTATGTGGCTGAAAAACACGGTCAGGGCACTTAAATGGTGTAGAAACATATATGATAAATGTGTTGACACAGTTTTTAAATCAAACAACTATTTTAAAGGCAATTTAATTTTGAAACTGCAAATGCTCGAATGTTGTTTTAGATACGTAAAAAAAAATAAATTCAAACATAAAAATAATAAATTATGGATATTTGTTATACTTTTGATAAGCAGAAAATGACACACTTCTCATCAATATTGTCAATATACAAATAAAAAAAATTATAAAATATACAAACTTACTTTTGCAATTATCTATTCCTAGCTATCTCTAGGTTTTTAATTTTACAAAATTTACAAAACTTAAGTTTACATTTTACGAACAACGATCTGAAACTAATCCATTGATAAACGTAACTTTAGTATGAAAACAAATATAACTCGTACCAATAATACAAGTATGTTGAGAATTCTAAAAATTATATTTTGGAAACAATTGCTATTTAGGAAGATAGTAACAATAAATAAAATCTTATTTTTCAGCTCACTGTAAAAGTAATTGACTTTTGGGCATGTTGCAGATATTTAGAAGGGGTAATTTTACATCAAAGTTTGCCTGCAGTAAAAAACATATTTAAAAAAAGCTTATTGATTAAAATAACTTTAATAATTGATTGCCAAAATTACACCTTTATTTATGAAAATATACACATTAAATAATAACATAATTAAATAATAATTTTTTTTGTGTGTCCATTTTGGCATGTAAAATTTAAATACAAAATTTGATTATTTAGGTTTTTTAAGTTATGTAAAAATATTCAATGCACTATAAACATTACTGAAACTGTCTACAATGGGTGTTCATTATTATAAAATGACTAATTAACTATCCCAATAATGAACACCTCTCTTAAAACCTTAAAAATAAAGGACATTTTTAAATGGTCATTAGTATATAAAATTCAAAATTTGCTATTACTATTTAAACAAAAACATTCAAATTTTGTAAGAAAATAAAGAATACCAAAATTTATTAAATAGAGGCAGCTCCTAGCATATTCATTAAGATTTTCACTGAAAAACAGTGGAACTTTGAAACATTATTTTCTGCTTCCTGATTGGTTTAATTAATAAGGTACCCTGGGGTAATAACGCCAGGCGGGGTAATAACGCCAAGTGCTAATATTTTGCATAATTATGAAATAATCTGGAAAATGACACCCATGTATTCTGCGCAGAAGGGTTTTGAGTCATATAAATCGCAAAAAACAGCTTCAAGTTAATTTGTTTCATTTTTAGGTCTTATTGTTTTTACAAGCAGCTAAAATTAACGCTTGATCTAAAATTTGCGAGATACGTTTTGTGATGTGAAGACTATTTTTTTTGTCCGGAAATACTTTGTTAATTACATAAATTTGTAGTACATTTCATGCCCTTTCAAAATGTTGTTGAAGATTTTGGATATCTTCTCGAGATAATTTGTAATTCAAAATGTACAGCGCAATAACTATAACGGGGTAATAACGCCAATCCTTGCAATTTTTACCCCGGTTGATTCCCTACAGTGGCAGAGCTACATCCTAAATACTGATTCAAATAAACACAGTTAAAACTGTGCAATGTTTCTAATAATTCTATTTAAACGCTCCTTTTTAAGCAAAAAGAAGCTCACGGTCTGATATTCTTTTGCCTCATCCCCCCCCCCCTCCCCATACCACACCTTTATTTTTCTTACACTTTCACGAAAAAATGAACATTTTCAATAGCTTAGGATGCAATTTGTCAATTTCTAGAGCTGAGAGTTTGTATTTTTAGAATTGGGCAATCTACATGCAATTAATCCAACTTATTTCATTGTTTTGTTTGCATGGCGTTATTACCCATATAGGTGGGTAATAACGCCAAATAGCATTGGTCAAGAAATCACGCCATTACATTTTATGTATTCATATTTGTTAAATTATTTTTTTTATATAGATAGTCAATGAAATGCTGTATCACATCATATATTTGTTTGAGAAATACAAACTAAGACTGAGCCGTGAAAATTGCTAGAACCTTAACGTGGCGTTATTACCCCAGGGTACCTTAGTTGTCAAAAATAGCCCGGACTGTAATACATGCTAATGGAAATTATGAAAAAATAATTAAAGCAAAATATTAATTAGTTATTGTTTTATAAACCAAAAAACATGAAAGGGGGTCCATTTCTGGAAGACTCTCTATTGCTAGCATACCTACTCTATGAAACTTCTGACCATAAATTTAAAATAAAACCATATACATGTTAAATAAAGTTATTAATATTTTATTTACAAGATTAGACGGTAATTATAAATAAGAAATCCATTTTAATCATGATGTATATTAATAGTGCATATAATACATATTTTAAAATTTAGTGTTATTTCTAAAGCACAGTCATATTTTAACACTTATTTATTGATTAACTTCTAAATTTTCATTCAGACTTATAGTTGTTATACTTTGAAAATGTTTCAATAAGAATGTTTATCAATTGAGACCTTTTCACCCGCTATTATTACTTCTTTTATAAATTTTATAATATTTGTTAGGTTAAAAAATACATTAAACAATTATTATTATTATTATTGCATATTCACGATCTCTTTCAATAGTTCTTTTTGTTACCCTATTTCTTATAAATTTCTCTTCAGAGCAGATGCAATTAAAAAAAAAAATAAAACTATGCCATGTTTCATAACATTCCTTGATACAAAAATTTTAAAAGTATGTTTACAAATAAGCTTATTTAAAAAAAGGATTTCTATATTAAATATTTTAATTAGCATAAAATGTTTAGTAATTGTATAAACGATTGATTATAATACTCTTCCATATGCTGCTATATTTATGGAAACATTTTGTTTTAACCAGATATTCTAAATAAAGAAACAAATTACATTAAAATGCAATTAAAATCACTAATTTTAATAACCTGATCCAAATTATTGATGGTGAAGTTTTCTATATAAACAAAATAAATAATGTTTTTGAAAAGCTAACTAAAATCGTTTTAATAATAACAATAATGATAAAGCAAACAGCAAAAAGAAAAAAAAATCATACCTATGTTTTGTTGACGTTTTTCTATCCAAATTGCTTTTTGCCGATCTTGTTAAGTTCAATATTAATTATTGTGACACAGACTAGAATCATTTTCACCAAGCCAGCGCCACAATAATTCTCTTGAACTCATTTTTTGCTTTATATATCAGCTAAAAATTGCTCTTGAGGATTTTCTTGTTTAAATTTTTAAATCCGTTTTAATACGCGCACAACTGCCATATGCTCTCCAGCAAACTTATTTCTGGCACCTTAGAACTTTATTTTATTCTCCGGTAAAAAGTCGTCTGCAGACGAAGATGAATTTTTTAATGCGCATGACCGTTTATTTCATTTTGTAAACAACAGATTTGGAAGTTAAAAACACAATAATTTAATAAGAGTGTCTCTAGCTAAACTTTTTTATTTATTATTTAATTAATGAATTTGGTAATTTATCTTTTACTTTTGCCAGTTTCAAAACAAAGTAAAAAATTATTCATAAACCTTTTTTTTTTTTCTTGTAAATAATATTAACAATTAGAGTTTATTAGATAAAACATAGTTTAAATTTTTTAAATGTATAAAAATAGATTTAATGGTGATAATATATTTTTTGAGTAAAGTTATCAAACGTAGTTAATACACATCTTCTTAAAAAATAAAAAAAGTGTTATAGAGAATGAAAAGTTTTTCTTTGTCAATCTGTAATTTTTTTCATATTATATTTCTGTAGGAAAAAAAATCTTGTAAAGTAACTTTTTAAAAAACATGCTTCACAACAGACTAAAACAAAAATTGCAAGAAGATTTTTGCCGTACAAGTTAAGTTCAATATTAATTATTGTGATACAGACTGGAATGATTTTCACCAAGTCATCGCAACAATAATTCTTTTGAACTCAATTTTTATTTGATATATCAGCTAAAAATTGCTTCAAGAATTGATTAAAAAGTTTTTTAAGTTCATGTTTTTGTCACATTGTGATTTTAAAAAGTGGTGGTATTATGTCACATATTTGTGACGAACGTTACATGAAGTGACATCACAGTGACGTATTTTTTTATATAGCCAAAATAAAAACACAATTTTACATTAAACGTCATGTTTTAGAGACTTTTTGTAATTATTTTAAGTTTTCTAAGATGTTCACATCTAAGTCACAATGCGACGTCACAGAGTGGTGGTATTTTGGTCACAGATGTGATGTGACCACAGTGACTTGCAGTGACGTCACAGTGACGTCACTGTGACCATCCATGCTATGTGGGAATCTTCATTTGTTTGTAATTATCACTTAACTGCCGCAGAACAGTTTAGAAAAAAGTTTAAAATACATCTTAATTATTTTTTTTTCCAGGCCAAACGACCGACATTAATGCGGGGTGACGTTAAGTCAAGGGGTCGTAAATCGGAGTACTATGTAGATGTAATATAGATGTAAATACAACTCTGACAGCCACAAAAGCAAAGTTTCAAGGATATAACTGCTGTTTTCTATATACTTGCCGCTCAGCTAAACAAAAATCAATACTGTCAAAGCATAAACAGAAATTTCTTGAAATTTTGCTACATAATGTGATTAGAAGTTTTTCTTTGCTAAAAGGGGATTTATTTTTGGTATTTCAAAGTAAGAAGATTTTTGAATTTATAAGGGTAAATTTGATAAGACAGAAGCATGTCTCAAATACGTTACGAAAAGTCAGCGGGAAAAATCATAGAATTTAAATAAAATTTACAAAAAAATAACAAATTATTTTTATGAAAATTTTAATAAAGGGAGGATAATTTAAAACATATGAGATATTGCATTACACCCTCCAAAAGCAGAAGAAAAAAGAAAGAAAGATTAAATAAATAAGCTCAGTTACAGATGAGTAATTTTCGGAATAACTTTGAGTGCTATGGATTCAAATAAAGAAAATGTATTATTCTACTTCCAAAAGTAACAGCAATTGAAAACGAAAAAGAGAGCTGCGGCAAGTTAATCTCTTTCCCTCGTAACAAAATTTTTGCGCCAGGAATTTTTTATACTCTTTCGCGTGTGACCTTGTTTCCAAGGCTTATTTAATAATCCAGCGGCACCGAAAAACCAAACGATAAGTCTCCTTTGAAGGACCTCTGGAGAGAGCGCCCCCCCCCCCCCTGTAAATGTGTTTTTCTTTTTATGGTCGTATTAATGCGGGGAAGAATTGCCGAAAATTTACTGTAGCGAAAAGCTGACGTGAATTTAGAGGCTTGTTGTGAGATAATAGTCACTCTTTTTACGCTCCATTTTATACGTTCACTATTTAATTAATTGGACTTCGCTATTCTGAGAAAGCGTTAGTTTAGTTTTCATCCTTCTGGAACTACAAAAGAAATTTATATGTTTTTAGCATTTTCCAACATACTCCAAAAAGTATTTGTGAATTCGGTTCGTCTGTCCGTCAGTTTTTGTTAAGATTACATTACCCAGTAATTCCCATAGTACACTGTAAAAAATAAAAGGTCGATCTACTAAAAAAACTTTAGTGATCCTTGTAATTACTAAAAAATTTTTAGCAATCTTAGTCGGTTACAAGAAAACCTGTAAGAATTACTAGAAAAAAGTTAGCAACGAAGAGAGTTAATAGTTTTATATTTTTAATAACCATTACTAAAACTCACTTGTGGCCTTGATAGCATAGTGGTTATAGTAACGGACTCCAAACTAAAAGGTCCCGGGTTCGATACTGGCCACCGCCAAATACGCCCCGAATGTATGTAGTGTAAGTACTCGTTAGTAAAGGGATTATGAAAATCCTGTCGGAACAGTTAGCAATGTTTGGTGCTGCCATCTATTGCAGTTTTGCCGAAAATCTTCCGCTTCAGAAGTCTGGATGCAGCTCGAAGGAACCTCCTGCCCTTCGGGCGCACGTAATAGTTATTAAAAATAATTTTGGAACTATTACTAAAATTTGCTTGGTGGCTCATACTAAAATTTTTTAGGTTAGTTATACAAAAAAATCTTTTGTTCAGTTTACAAAAGAAATGCTTGTTTCACTTGCAAAAAAAAGTTTGTAATGGTTACTAAAAAATCCTGTGGAATACAAATTTACTAAAAAATTTTTAGTAACCTCTTGAATTTTTTTTTTTACAGTGTAGAACATATTCTTGAAATTCCGTAATTCAGAGATTCTGAATTCATACCAGAATATTTCATTAATAATTTTAGCTTTTTTGAATAGCAGGGAAATTTAGGAATTTAGCTTTATTTGATAAAAAAAAAACAGAAAAACTTTTAGTGACATAAAAATATTTAAAAAAATTGAAGATTTTTGTGTTCCGGACCCTCTTAAAGGGATGTTTAATTTGGCGATATGAATTAGCAGATATCCGTTAGGCATTAACATAGGAAAAAATCGTAATAAGATAAAATCGTATTACGATTTTTTTTTACGATAAAATCGTAATTTTGCAGCATTGAAAGCCTGACACTAATATGCATTACGACAATCAAATAAGGGGAAAATCATAGAATTTAAATAAAATTTTAAATAAAATAACCAATTATTTTTTAATGAAATTTTAATAAAAGAAGAGATAATTAAAAAAAAAAATGTGTGTTTTCAAGTGATACCCTCCAAAAGAAAATGATAAAAGAATAAATAAATAAGCTTAGTTAAACGTGAGTAATTCGCGGAATAGCTTTGAATGCCATGGATTGAAATAAAGAAAATATATTATTCCACAGCCAAAAGTAACAGCAATTGAAAACGAAAAAGAAAGCTGCGCCGAGTTGATCTCTTTCCCTCGTAACGAAAATTTTGCGCCTGGAATTTTTTATACCCATTCGCGTGTGACCTTGTTACCAAGGCTTATTTAATAATCCAGCGGCACCGAAAAACCAAACGATAAGTCTACTTTGAAGGCCCTCTGGAGAGAATGTCGAAAGTTATTTCAAGCGTCCCCCCTGTAAATGTGTTTTTCTTTTTATGGTCACATGAATGCGGGGAAGAATTGCTGAAAATTTACTGTAGCGAAAAGATGATGTGAATTTATAGACTTCTTATGCGATAATAGTCACTCTTTTTACGTTCCATTTTATACGTTCTCTGCTTAGTTAACTGAACTTTGCCATTTCTAAAAAAAAGATTGTTTTTTTTTTTTTTTTTTTTTTTTTTTTTCATCTTAATGGAACTGCGGAAGAAATTTATACATTTTTACACTTTCCAACATAGTTCAAAAAGTATTTGTGGTTTGTCTGTCTGTCTGTTTATTGTTATGGTTACATTATCCAGCAATTCCCACAGTAGGACATATTCTTGAAATTCTGTAATTCAGGGAATCTGAATTCATACCAGATTATTTCATCAATAATTTTAGCTTTATTTAATGGCGGGAAAAATTTAGGAATTTGGGTTTATTTAATGACAGAAAAAAACAGAGAATGTTTTAATGAAATAAAAGTATTTTAAAAGATTTCAAGATTTTTGTTGGCTCGGATCCTCTTAATAGCATGTTTAAATTAGCGAGACCATATGAATTAGCAGATATCCGTTATGTATTAACATAAGAAAACTTCCGTATGTATGAAGATAAAATCGTAATTTAGCATCATTACAAGTCTGTCACCAATATACATTTCGACAATGTATAGTGAGGAAAACCATAAAATTTAAATAAATTAGAAATAAAATAACCAATTATTTTTTAACCTGGGAGGACGCGCACTTACACAGGGTATGAATGGTTTTAACTTTGCCACCAATAAAATCAAATTACAACTGTCATTTTATTTAGACGGAGACAATTCTTACAAAATTTGCAATAAAATATGTTGAAGTATACTTTAAAAAAATTAGTGGTTACAATTGTAAAAAATCATACGCACTCCAGGTCTTTTAGGCCCTGCGCGCGTCCTCCCGGGTTAATGAAATTCTAGTAAAAGTAGAAATTATTTTAAAAATGTATGATTTCAAGTCATACCCTCCAAAAGAAAATGAACAAGTTGAATGTAGATACTGCCATTGCAGAATTCAATTTCGCCTCCGATTAGAAAAAAAAAAAAAAAAAAAAAAAAATTGATAGAGGTTTTTTAGAAGGGCGACCCCGTTTAGAATGCAATGAACTAACTTCATTTTTCTTGTGTTTATCAATATAATAGCAAACAGAACGGCGTGAAATACCCAGTTGATTAGCAATTTCTCTCTGAGACTTTGGAATTGCGGAATAATAAAGAGATACAATTTGACGTGCTACTTCTTCATTGACTAGATTCATCAAAAACGGATTTTTTCTTTACTTTAAACGCTTTTTTATAGACTCTGGGAAAAAAGAAATGCATTTTAACAATAAAACGAGTGGAATCCCGTGGAATTCGACGAATGAAATGTTTAAAAGACCCGATCGATTTGGCTTAAAAAAAAAGCAAAAGTAATTACATTATTGAATCAATATATAATAAATATATTTTCAAAGTTAATGTCAAGTTTTCCAGTTACAATTTTGCAGTCAAATATTTGCACATCTTCAGTTAAAATTGTAATCTGAGTGCCGGCGAAATCCAGAAATTTTATTTTATATGCACTACAGAAAAATAGATTTATTTAAAAAAAAAAAAAAAAAAAAAAAAAAAACTCATTTCATTTTTACTATGACATTATTTTCACTAACTGAAGTATCTGAAAGTAAAATCTCAATCTCAGTGTCCATAATGAAAAGAAATATTGAAATGTAATATCGTTATGAGTAAAAATGCGATGTTTTAAATAGTGACGTCATTTTCTCTTCAAATGTTTTTTAAAAGTTACTGTTATTAGTAATATGAAAAAGGCGTCCGTAATAATATTGTAAATCCATTTTATCTGGTTGCTGAATGCCATCATTTCCCTCATTTGAAATATTTCTTACTTTGCTTTAGACATTAATTTTTATCATAAATTATTTTCTGTTATTTTTTTTTTTACATTATTAATATTATTTCTCAGTAAATATATCTTTTTACCTCAATTAGTGCATAATTATATGCAATCATTTTATTGTGGTTAAATTTTACGAAAACAATTAACTTTTTTCTTTTAAATGCGAGGACATGTTCACTGATGAAATAAAGTTTCTGACTTGTGGAAAGTAATAATGGAAAATAAATTTTTATTATCGAGAGAAAAGCTAAACTAAGTTGCCACCATTTTGAAGAAATATCGTAAAAAAGCATTTAAAATTAAAAATAAAATATAAAAATTGAAATAAATTAAAAAATAGCTAAAATGGGCACAACTACAAATAAATAGCTTTCATTTAAAAAAATAATTATCAAAATCGGTTTAGTAGAAAATCCAGGGCTGATGACACGACATTTTTAGCTTGTCTGAAAGAAATAGCATCGGAGGCTAATAAATAAATAAGCTTAGTTAAAGATGAGTAATTTGCGAAATAAGTTTGAGTGCCATGGATTGAAATAAAGAAAATATACAGTGGTGGTCAAAATTATAAGGACAAGGCAAAAATTGCCAAATCTTGGCGAAATTTTGGCCGGAAACTTATGGAAATTTAATGGCTGCAGAACAATGAAAAATGAAGAATATTTTTATAAATCTTTATGTAATTATGTGGAAAATCCATATTTATAAAATGTATTAAGGATTCATACAGTGATCTAATTTGGACAAAATTATAAGAACAATTATATTTGTGTGTTCTAAAAAGTAAAATTTGCATATTTTTTGCTTTGCACACGGAACTTCAAGACCATATAAATGCATAGTAAGCGTTTGGGCTCGTGATATTCTGTTTTTCAGTCATGCCGCTAGGTACAAAGATTTTGTAGTTTGAAAAAGAGAAAAAGGATGCATTTAAAATTTTAGGACTTTCTGTAAGCCAAATTGTGACAAAGCTTAATAGATCAAGAACGGTTATTTACAATTATCTTAAAAATCCCGGTAAATATGGACGGAAAAGACATATAGGTAGGCCATCTTCTGCTTCTGTACGGGAGAAAAGAATGACAATAAGACGAGCCTGCTCCAAAAAAAAAAAAAAAAAAAAAAAAAAAAAGTCTACAGAAATAAAACGTGAATTGAACTTTGAATGCAGTGCTCGAGCTGTTCCGCGTGTTTTACAAAAAGAAAAAAAGTTTGGCTATGGTAAACGTATCTCAAGTCCGTCTCTTACAAAAGTTCATAAGAGACTGAGGATAGAGTTTGCCAAAAAATGCATTATTATGGAAAAAATGTGAGATGATGTCGTCTTTTCCGATGAGAAAAAGTTTAATTTGGATGGGCCAGATGGTTTCCACCATTTCTGGTATTATCTCCGTAGAGAAAAAGAAATTTTCTCAAAGCGTGTTTTTTGGGGATGGGTCAGTAATGGTCTGGGGAGTTATCGCAACTGGTGGAACTACAAATTTTTTGTGCATGGTAGAATGAATTCTGAGAGTTATTTTGATGTATTTGGGCGATAATGTTTTATTGGAAGCGGCATTAATAACGAGTGGAGACTATTTTTTTCCAGCAGGACCGTGCCTCAGTACATGTTTCCCAAACGTCAAAATCGTGATTTGATGCTAATTTTGTGAAACGACTTAATTGGCCGACCAGAAGCCCTGATCTGAATCCAACGGAAAATCTATGGGGTATTCTGACACACGAAATATTCAAAAACGGTATGAAATATAAAAATAAGCAAGAGTTTATGTCCTCCATCGAAAACACCTGGTCAAAAATTTCCAAGAACGTTCTGAAGGAACAATCTAACTCTATGACGTCAAGTCTTTTAACAGTAACAGAGAAGAAAAGGGAGATTATTAATTATTAGTGTATTTCAGGCAAAAAACATTCACTGTTCTTATAATTTTGTCCAATTTTTTACAATGAGAAATTTTGTTATTTATGGCAAAACATTCATATTTTGCGTTTTTCAATCTTTTACATTCTACAATGATTTCTGGCATAAAAAAGTATTTTGTGCATCAATTTCACTTTATTTAGTTGATAAATACTTTTTTTCTGTTAAATTTTCAATTGTTCTTATAATTGTGACCACCACTGTATTATTCTACTTCCAAAAGTAACAGCGAATGAAAACGAAAAAGAGATTTTTGCCTAGTTAATCTCTTTCCCTCCTAATGAAAATTTTGCGCCTGGAATTTTTTTATACCCATTCGCGTGTGACCTTGTTTCCAAGGCTTATTTAATAATCCAGCGGCACCGAAAAACTAAACGATAAGTCTCCTTTGAAGGCCCTCTGGAGAGAATGTCGACAGCCATTTCAAGCATCCCCCCTGTAAATGTGTTTCTCTTTTTATGGTCACATTAATGCGGGGAAGAACTGCTGAAAATTTACAATAGCGAAAAGCTGACGTGAATTTAGAGGCTTGTTGTGCGATATTGGTCACTTTTTTACGTTCCATTTTATACGTTCACTGCTTAATTAACTGGACTTCGTCATTTCTAAGAAAGCAATAGTTTATTTTTCATCTGCAGAAGAAATTTATATATTTTTAATAGTTTTCAATGTATTTCAAAAAGTGTTTATAAATACGGTTTGTCTGCCCGTTTGTTTATTGTTATGGTTACATTACCCAGTAATTCCCATAGTAGAACATATTCTAGAAATTCTGTAATTCAGAGAATCTGAATTCATACCAGAATATTTCATCAATAGATTTAGCTTTATTTAATGACGGGATACCTGTTATTAAATAAAGAAAATGTTGCCATTTTAAATTTTTGGTATGAGTTTAGAATACCTTAATTAAAAAATCCTCTGAATTATAATTACTGGTATTAGCATATTTGCTACCATAGACACTATAGAATTAATGCAGAAAAGAATAGTAGAAAATTTTCTTTCGCGAAAAACTGTCGTAAATTTTGTAGCTAATTGTGATATTATAGTCACTCTTTTTACGTTAATTGCTCAATTAACGGGACTTGGCCATTTTTAAAGAGATTGTTTATGCAATTAAACATCTCATTAAAATTGTGGAAGATATTTATACATCTTTAGCACTTTCCAACATAGTTATTAGCACTTTCCAACATAGTTAGAAAGTGTTTATGAATTTGGTTTGTGTATCCGGCTGTTTCCTTTGATGATCACATTAATGTGGAGAAGAATAACAGGAAATGTACCTTAGCGGAACACTGACATAAATTTAGAGGTTTGTTATGAAGTAATAACATGACCAACTAGATCTGTATGACTCATCTATTTGAGATTAATGTATGAAGCCTTCCGCCAGAGGACTCTGATACCTTGCCCAAGTTATTCTGACCAAACGTGCAAACCCTGAACAAACAATGATCATGTGCACAGAACAGAAATTAGCTTATTCAATGTTAATTTGGGCATGGTTTGCGCCACGTGGTGCAATGAATTGGTTCAGGGTTTGAAGTGAATCCAGCTTCACTTTTTCGGCGGTTTTTAGCGAAATGCGCAGGCCGTTATATATCTAGTTGGCCATGATAATAGTCACTCTTTTTACTTTAGCCGCTCAATTGACTGTTCTTCGCCATTTCTAAGAAAGCGATTGTTTAACCAGTTTTCATCTTAATGGAATTGAAGAAGAATTTTATACGTTCATTGTGCGTTTGTATTTATATAAATATGTAGTATCTAGAGTCGTCTGTCTGCCTTTAGCAGCACAAAAACTACTCAACCGAATGGTTTGTAATTTAATATATAGAGCCGTTGCAGAATTTCATCGAGTAATTTTAAACTTTATGAAAATTAAATCAAAATTTAAAAATATAGTAATAAAATGTTGTCTTCATTCTTTTAAATCCTGTCATAAATCATTAATTAATCGATATCCCATGATAGTTAATTATTCTAGGTTGCCATGGTGATGACGTCGTATTTAAGATAGAGTTCTATTATTTCGTATAGTAGTGATTTTAATATGCAGAATGGTAATAAATATTGTTTTTGTGCATTTTTGCAAGAGTGCAACAGCTATCGCACCAAGATCTAGCTCTTTATAAAACGAATCATAGCACAAATGTACCTCATTTGCCACGTTTGACATATGATTTTCGACTTGTTATCACTTTCTAACATAGTTGACTTGTCCGTCTGTCTCTTTTTATGGCACATTAAGGCTCTTGTTCCTAGAAGCGAAGACACTCGCGAACTAATGTTATTTTTATGGGGAGGTTATTTTCTAATAGCTCGTTTGCATTTCGACATTTTTAAATACTTTTTTAATTGGATAACTGAGGTCCCTGTCTACATTGCTCCTTTTTTAATTTTTCGATTTTAGTTGCAGATATTTTTTAGAATTACACTTTCATTTTCGGAACCGATTTTGAAAGTGAAAGTAACTTTTATAAAAAATATTTGCAACCGAAATTGAAAAAGTTAAAAAGGAGCAATTTAGTGAATTACCTCATCTATTCAATGAAAAAAAAAAAATAATAATAAATGTCGAAATGCAAACGAGTTATTAATAATAACCTCCCCATATTAATAGCATTATGTCGCGAATGTCTTCACTTGAAGAGACAGGAGTTTTAATCCGGAGAAGAATAGCAGAAAATTTTCTATCGCGAAAAAAGATGACATGAATTTAATGGTTTGTTGTGGGATAATAGCCACTCTTTTTATGTTAACCGCTCAATTAACTGGTCTTTGCCATTTCTAAGAAAGCGATTGTTTTATTCAATTCGTCATCTCAATGGAGCTGCGAAAGAATTTAAACATTTTTAAACTTTCCAACATAGCTGTAAAGCGTTTATGGATTCAGTATCTTTGCCCGCCTTTTTTTTTTCTGGTAACATAAATACGGAGAAAAATTCTCCATCTCGAATAGTCACTCTTTTTACTTAACCGCTCAATTAACTGGACTTCGCCATTTTTAAGAAAGCGATTGCTTATTCAATTCGTCTAAATAAGACTTTGGAAGAACTTTATACATTTTAAACATTTTCCAGTATGTTTTAAAAGTGTTTACGAATTCGGTTTGTATTTATAAATGTAATTTGCGTTTTTTGAGCGATTGATGGACGTATAATTCGCATTTTTATGCGATTAATGAATGTAATTCGCATTTATTACGCGATTTATGGACGCAATTCGCTATTTTTATGCGATTCATGGACGTAATTTGCGTTTTTTGAGTCTTTTGCTGACGAAATTCGCGTTTTTTGAGCGATTTATGGACGTAATTCGCGTTTGTTATACGATTTATGAACGTAATTCATGGACGTAATTCGCGTTTTTATGCAATTTATGAACGTAATTCGCGTTTTTTTACACGATTCATGTACGTAATTTGCGTTTTTTGAGCAATTTATGGACGTAATTAGCATTTTTTGCGCAATTCATGGATGTAATTCGCGTTTTTTGAGCGATTCATGGATGGAATTTACGTTTTTAGCGCAGTCTTTGGACGAAATTCGCATCTTTTGCTCGGTTTTTTTTCGAAATGTTTTTTCTTTTACACGATTCTTTGCCGAAATGCATGTTTTTTACGCGATTCTTTGTCGAAATGCACATTTTTACGCGATTTTTTTCGAGGTCTTTTGATGATATTCGCGTTAACAGTAAATATTTCGTTCATAAAATTGAGGGAATATTTTTATTTTTTGGTACTAAAAAAGGTTAGAAAAATAAAAATTGCTTCTTTCTTAAAATTTTCTGCAAACTTCATAAAATTTTCTGCGCACGGCGTGTGCGCGTGCGTCTATATTATACAACTCTGCGTATATGCCACAAAAGTTTACTACAAAATGTTAATTATAGAATAGGTTGTGCATATCACCCACCATTCATTTACAGGGAAACACAAAATAATGCAGGTATAATATTGTCTATGAATAATAATTACAGGGTGCATTTACTTGAAATATAAACTTTACTTGAAAAATAAAAGTTATTTGTAAAATAAAAAATAAAAGAAAAATCATACTGTTCGAAAGATCTCATAATACCGAACTCAAAAATATATTTGTTTTAACCCTTCGGCCCTGAATTTTATTCCAATTTTGGGAAAAAATTACTTTTACGCTAACAAAATTAAAAGTAGCTATCGAAATCACAGAAGTTACGATTTACTTGAATTTAACGAACGTGTTCTTTGCAGAAACCTAACGAATGTAATTATTTTGCGAGTTTTTCTTGTATCAATAGTTTAAGGAAGAATTTTTAAGGCGTTTGAAAAATGTCGTATTACTTACCAGATTGAACTACCAGATTGCTAATTCGGAAAAGGAATTCCTAATTTAAAGAGTGAAAGATGTATCTGAATTAAAAGAAACGGTAACGATTTGCTAATAATTAAGAAAACTTATTATTATTATTATATTAACGCTGAAACATAAGTGATTATGATTATTTTTAAATATGATTATGAGGCTTTTACGTATCTGCAAGGTGTTTTTTTATAATTTAAAACATTTTAAAAGTAAGGAACACATTTGTGACCACCAAGACGAAAGAGTTAAAATTAGGAATTGTATTTTCAGAGATATCATCGAAAATGCACTGCAAAAATATGCCACCTCCACATTTCAAAATGTATTGAAAAAAATAAAAATAATTTAAAAAAATAAATTAAATATGTATACATATCTATATATATGTATGAAAAATATTATTCATACTATGGGTTTTTTTAAACCTTACAGAAAAACTAAAGATATTATCTTTTATCATATAGTTTTAGAGAAAATAGTAATTTTTTGTTCACACAAACTTTATTTTGCGGGCGTTCAGCAGAGAGTTGTGCTCGAAGCACTTATCGACGTGGAATCATCCAAGAATTGCTGATAATGGTTTTCGAAACAAATATTCGGCAACTAGCATATTATATAAAAAATTATCTGTAAAACAGCCTGTGCCAAGGTGGCATTGCAACTTTGGGACCTTCTTTCGAAACGCACTTCATACAATACCAAATATAAATTTTGTGCAAGGTTTTTCATGTACGGAAGCTTTTGTGCGCGAGTAACTTGACCAATTTTTAAAGAACTCTAAGACGCTATGGCTTCCAACACGATAAAATTAATTGCATAATAATATATATTTTTTCATTTATTACTAGCTTTATTTTGCTATTTGTTTTTTACTGCCATAGGGAAGGGGTGTCATCGGTGGTTAGTCTATCTAAAAGAGCCTAATCCGTGATATTGCAAGCTTCGGAGAAAATCACGGAAAACTCCAAACTATTAGGTCGACGACATTCTATTCCTCCCATGTATCAGCTTTAAAAGTAGAGACTCTCAACATCTGCTAGATCTCAACTTTCTTCTTGTGCAAATAAGTTAAAAGAATGTAAGAATAAAACTTTATGTATATATATATTTAATAAAGTTTGACATTATAAAGATTATTATAAATATGGCAATAAAAATTGCATATTTCCTTCCGTACCGTAAAATGGGATGAATAGGAATTAAAAATTTTACTTTTTATATGATCTTTAGGTCGTATAAGCTATATTAATGAAAATTTTTACCATGCACTGTCAAGCACAACACGAAAAGTCTCATTCTTCAACGCCCAAAATACACCGAGCTATGATACTTTGAAATTTCAGAATGTTTCGGTGATGGTAAGTCGTCTGTCCTTTTTTAAAACTATGAATTAATGTAGTTTTTTAGATTTAGCAATTTATAAATGTGCCCCTATCTTCATTTCTATCACTGTATTTTATTATATACATAAATAATGTATTTTATCTATTTTAGATATAAATTATATTGTGTGAGTGGGGAAGCTAGACCATTTAACTGTGACCTTTGTATGTAACAGTCTGTTGTTTAGTTATTATTTTCCCTTGCTTGCCCGCAATTTAATTGTGTGGCCGATCGATTGATCCTCTTTCAGAGAGAAAATGTAAATGAATGTAACGCGCTTTGCATTCAATTAAGTCATTGTGTTCGGAATTTAATCATTGTACCCTCAGCAATAGAATCGTTTGTGTTTAGGGGAGTTGGAGGTGAATAATATATATATATATGAAACGGGATGAGCCCATAACCGGGACTCGAAGTGGGTTCGGACTCGATTCTCAGAAACAGTCTTCGGGTTCGGGATCAAAGTAAAACTATTTATTCACAAAAAAAAAAAAAAAAAAAAGAGAGGGGGGGGGAGGTGTTATTTGAAAAACAAGAATATAGTCTAGGTTATTTAAAGTTCTTTAAAAGCTTTTAAAAAAAAGAACACCTTGAAAGGGAATTGAATAACTGCTAATGGTGTATAAGGAGAAATAGCTAATTATGAAGCTCTTCCACAGTCTGTATTAATAACATAAAAAAAAGCAGTGCGATTTCCACGCTTTCTGTTTTAAACCTCTTTCCAGAAATGTTGGATAACAAAACTCATGTCTTTTTTCCAGAAATACTGGAAACATAACTTGTGTCTTTTCCCCATATTTGTAAAATGATATTTAAAAAGAATAAAAATTGTGATTTTTGGCAGATTTCCACCACTAGAGAAAACCTAAAACATATTTTTTCGAATACACAGTTAAACGCTTATGCGTTTAACTATTGGGATAAGTTCCGTATATACTGTTTCGTATAATATGTATGATAAATCGGGAGGCAGCACTACAGATACCTCATCGAGTTCATAGCTGAAAATCTAGAACTAGTTAAAATTCGATTCGCATATTTAAACGCAATCAGTCTGCCAAATCCTATCTTGGTGGAAAGCACCTGAAAACCTAGTTTAGCGGCTGATTTTTCCTGCTCCCAATCCTTCGTGTCTTCTTGGATGCAGGAAAACACAATGATGAACTTACTAATCAACTGCTAAAATTAGATTTTCAGGTTTTTTTTTTTTTTTTTTTTTTTTTTTTTTTTAACCAAGGTATGACTTGGCAGATCGATTGTATTTTAATATTCGTAATGAGTTTTAACAAATTCTAAAAAATTTCAGTCTTAAACATAATGAGGCGATTGTCTGTGCTGCCGTCTCCCGGTTCATCACCCCCCAAGTTCTCTCTGGCTTTAATGAGTTCTGTTTAATTGTTTATTAAAAAATATCAGAATTCAAATCAATTTGTTGGCACGGAACATTCCTATATTTTTTCTGTAAATAATTCTTTTTTATTTCTAGATTCAATAAAAATATGACTATTATTTTTTCCAGGCACGATTCCAGAATGTAAGCCTATAACGGAATAGCCTTATATGATGTTCCTATTCTAGTCACTGCTGAAGATGGCCAATAGCGAGGTGGGTTATTCATTCAAAATTGACTCATTGACTGTTTTTGAAAAGTAACATAATTCGAATTGTTCATACATTGGAAAGACTGGGGATGGCAACAGCCTGTCAATATACATAAAATAAAGATATTATATTTGATTCTAAGCAATCTGTAGTTTACTTTTTAAACTTAAAAGTAAGGAAATATAATAAAAATCTCATAGCACTAACTTTATTTAATCTACATTTGGCTGGGTAACACTATATTATTTATAGTCGACACAATTTTGAACATTTAATGCAAACATGGCATTTGAAAATGACGCTATCACTATCAATAAGCATTCCTTAAATGTTTCTTATCTGTGTTTGTACCTCAACGTGTCCATACATTCCCACAATAAATAATTGCTACAGTATCTTGTAAAGTTACAGTCACCTTTAAAGCGTTAACCCTAGATCTGTGATCAACTTTATTTTCGTAGATTATGAATTTTTATTTTTATTTTATTTTATTTATTTTTACAATGTAGGGGCAGTTTTTTCTCTTTCTCGCACTGTAGCACTCGAAAATTTGGTTCAAAGTGTCAACTTTAACACGATGAGTGTTACGTCAATCACCGGTGATTGACAATAAAAAATACGATATGAAATTTAAAAAGTTACATTCTAAACTAGCTGCCCCGCATGACGTTGCCCGAGCCTGTAATAAAGTAAACCTGAAATTTGCATTGTAGTTCCGTACAGTGAGGGAGGAGTTTTGTCTCAACTTGTAAAATTTTTAATATAAAAGTAATTGATGAATTCAATTAAACTTTAATTATGTTTTCAGTATTTATATATCAATATTATATATTTATATTTATATTCAATATTTATATTTATAAACTAGCTGACCCGCCCGGCGTTGCCCGGGTCCGTATTAACAATATTAAACGAATTTGAAATTTGTATGATTTTATCATTAACTCGAAACATGCAGAAATTCATTGTCTGAAATACGTAGCCACTGACTGTGTGAAAAATCGGTTTAAAAAACAGCTAATGTTAAACTCTAAAAATACTCAAAATGAGCGATAAGAAGCGCGGGAGGGAATATGTATCCAACGACTGCGTGATTTTCGTTTTAAAGTGGTGATAGTTTTCAAAAATCACTGTTAAGTCACGTAACTAATAATTTTTTTTTTTTCACATAGAAATCCCAAGTGAAATATTTTGAATTTCAAACTAATTATATCACTCTTAAATCCGACTATACCATGAATGAAATCGATACTCGCTGGTAGCTAAAATGTTGGTATGTAGTATTATAATTTCAGAGCCATTTAACAAAAGTAAGTGTTATTTTTAATCAAATCATGCGTAATGTTCACTCTATGGATAAATTCCTAACCGCAAACTTTTGTACCATAACCATAACCTGCCTGTAACCTAACTTTGATTTAACAGTAACTTACCGTAAATTAGATATAACATAAATGTAACCTAGCCTTCACTTTATTGTAACATATCCTTATTCTAACCATAACATAAATGCGATCAGTGTTAGAAATTAGCGGTCGTTAGTCGTCAAATGCAACTAAAAAATTGAATTTGACGACTACAAAATTATTCTCGGTCGTCAAATTTGACGCCTAGCTTTTTAAAAAATATTTATTAGACATTCAGTTCCAAAAATTTTTAAAAAAATGGTCTAGTCTGAAAATTCGGAACTAAGAAACATCGCGAATTTCGAGAAACAGTCGCGAAAAACAACAAATTTCGTTAACAGATCGCGAAAAAACATGCAAAGCTCGTCAAAAGATTAAAAAAAAGACAACTTTCGTCAAAGGATCGTGAAAAAAAAACAAGTTTCTTTAAAAGATCACGAAAAAAACGGCAAGTTTTGTCAAAAAATCACGAAAAAACCGGCAAGTTTCATCGAAAATTCGCAAAAAAACACGGCAAAGTTTGTCTCAGGGGTGATTCTTGTCCGAAATTTCCGAAAATTTAAGGCATCCTCTTCCGAAAATTTGAAATTGGGTTATCAGTTCCCCATAGTTGCCAACTTGTACGGTTTTGCGCGCGGGAAAAACAGTTACGTAGAAATGCAAATTTCGTGAAAGGATCGCCGAAATAGCATACATTTCGTCAATATTTCGTGGAAAAACGACGATTTCGTGAATGTTTATGTAAACGAACTTTGTCAAAAGACGCGAATTTCCTGTGCGGATCGCGGGAAAAACGGCAATTTCACCAAATATTGCAGAGAAAACGTTGAATTCTTCTGAAGACCGCGCGAAAACGCCGATTTCGTCTAAAGATTGCGGATATAACGCCGATTTTGTTAAAAGATCGCGGGAAAAAACACCGTTTTCGATTAAAGATCGCTTAAAAATATTTTGTCAAAAGAATATTTGAAAAAATATGCAGATTTCTTCAAAAGATCACTGAAAAAACGCCGATTTCGTCAAAAGATCGCGGGAATAAAATGCCGTTTTCGAGAAAAAAATCGCATAAAAGTGTAAATTTTGTCTAAAGACCGTCGAAAAAACGATGATTTCACTTTAAAAAACATGGAAAAACGCCGAATTCGTCAAAAGATCGCGGAAAAACCGCCGATTTCGGCAGAAGATCGCAATAAATCGCCGATTTTGCTAAAATATTGCTGATTTCGTCTGAAGATAGCGGGAAAAACGCCGAATTCGTCAAAAGATCGCGGAAAAACCGCCGATTTCGGCAGAAGATCGCAAAAAATCGCCGATTTTGCTAAAATATTGCTGATTTCGTCTGAAGATAGCGGGTAAACGCCGATTTTGTCCGAACCCCCCCCCTCCCCCCCCCGATTTCCGAAAATGCGATGCGAATTTCCGAAAAAAAATTTTCATCGAGAATCACCCCTGGTTTGTCTAAAAATCGCAAAATAGGCAAATTTCTTCAAAAAACCGACAAGTTTCATCAAAAGGTCACGAATAAACCGGCAAGTTTCTTTAAAAAATTGTAAAAAACGGCAAGTTTCTTCAAAAAGTCACGAAAAAAACAGCACGTTTCGTCAGAAAATGGCAAAAAAATCAGCAGGTATCGAAAAACACGGCAAAATTTGTCAAAAGCGGCAAATATCTTCAAAATATTTTGCAAAAAGGCGGGAAGTTTCGCCAAAATATCGCGAAAAAACCGCAAGTTTCGTCGAAAGATCGCGAAAAAACGGCAAGTTTCGTAAAAAAAATCACAAAAAACCGGCCAGTTTTGTCGAAAGATCAAAAAAAGAGCAGATAATTTCATCAAAAGATCGTGAAAGAACACGACAACGTTTGTCAAAAGGTCGCAAAAACGGCAAATTTCATTAAAGATCGCAAAAAGCTGGCAAGTTTCGTCAAAATATCAATAAGAAAACGACAAGTTTTGTCAAAAAATCACGAAAAAATCGTCAAGTTTCGTCAAAAAATTGCAAAAACAAAAGAAGTGTCAAATTTCGTCAAAAGATCGCGAAAAAACGGCAAATTTCATCGAAAGATTGCGAGAAAACGGCAAGTTTTATCGAAAAATAGCAAAAACCACAAATTTCGTAAAAGGGGTGTGAATCCCCCCTTCCAAAAAAAAAAAAAAAAAAACAGTAATGAGAGTGAATTTCTCCCGTTTCTGTTGTAACCTTTCAGAAAATTTTACATAAATTTCAAAAATTTTCTTTTTTTTCAGAATCACTTCAAAATTAAATATAGTATTACAGTAATATTAATATGAATTTTAGAAACTGCAACTAAAAATTTTAATTTGACGCCTAAGATTTTTACAGTAGTCGTCATTTGACGCCTACCTTTTATCTCCCAATTTCTATCACTGAATGCGATTTAACTTTAAAATAACTTTAACTTAACCGTGACCTAACGGGAAATTAAATATAATCAAAGACTTACCGTAATGTAATTGCAACCTAAATGTTACCAAACCATATATTGGTTTGGTAACATGTTCATGTCCATGGAAATTATTTTGTCTTGTTCGGATCTGGTTATGATTCATTAAAACACTTTTGTCGGGTTCAGATTTCGTTCGGTTCAGATTATAGGTATTTTTTGATATTGATTTTTAATGTTCGGGTCGTATTCATGTCCATGGAAATTATTTTGCCTTGCTCGGATACAGTTATGGTTCTTTGGAATATTTTTGTCGGGAACAGATTTGTTTCAATTCAGATTTCGGCTTTTTCTTCAAATGGAATTTTTGGGTTCGGGTTTTCTTGCGTGTTCACGGAAATTATGCTGCCTTGTTCGAATAAGAACATGCTTCACTGGAATATTTTTTTTTCAAGTTCAGATTTGATTCAGTTCAGATTTCGTGATTTTTTCAAAGAAATTTTTTAGGTTCAGATTCGGTTCATGTGAATGGAAATTTTTTGTCTTATTCAGATCCGGTTACGATTCTTTGGATTATTTTTTATCAGGTTCGGATTTGGTTCGATTCAAATTTCAGGTATTTTTTTAATAGAATTTTTAGGTTCGGACCTCGTTCATGTCCACGGAAATTATTTTGTCATACTCGAATCCAGTTATGATTCTTTCGAATATTTTGGTCGAATTTAGATGTGGTTTGGGTCAAATTTCAGTTTTTTTCAAATCGAATTTTTTAGGTTCGAGTTGGGTTTATGTTCCATATAAATTATTTCGTCTTCCTTGGATTGGGTTATAGTTCTTTGGAATATTTTTGTCAGGTCCAGATTTGGTTCAATTCAGATTTCGGGTTTTTTCTTCAAATATAACTGTTGAGTTCGGGTCTTATTGCATGTTCACGGAAATAATTCTTTCTTGTTCGAATAAGGACATGCTTCACTGGAATATTTTTGCCAAGTTCAGATTTCGTTCAGTTCGCGATTTTTTCAAAGAAATTTTTTAGGTTCGAATTGTGTTCATGTCCATGGAAATATTTTGTCTTGTTTGGATCCGGTTGCGTTCCTTTGAAATAGTTTTGTCAGATTCAGATTTGGTTAGATTCAAATTTCAGGTATTTTTTTGAATGGGAGTTTTAGGTTCGTATCGGGTTCATGTCCACGGAAATTATTTTGCCTTACTCGAATCCGGTTATGGTTCTTTCGAATACTTTGATCAGATTTAGATGTGGTTTGGTCAAAGTTCAGGATTTTTCAAACGGAGTTTTTTAGGTTTGAGTTGGGCTTATGACCATGGAAAGTATTTTGTCTTGCTGGGATTGGGTTATAGTTCTCTGGAATATTTTTATCGGTTTCAGATTTCGTTCGAGTCATATTTCGGGTTTTTTTAAAGAAAATATTTAGGTTCGGGTCAGGTTTCATGCTCCCGAAAATTATTTTTCCTTGTTTGAATCGGGTTATGCTTCACTTGAACATTTTTGCGTGATTCAGATTTGGTTCGGGTCAGTTATCAAATCCATAGTTTTTTCCAAACAGAATTTTTAGATCAAGGTCGGGTTTATACTCACGGAAATTTTGTCTATCACGGATCGAAGTGTGGTCTGTTTTTTTTTTCTGGTTGGGATCGGGTTATGTTTAAATTAGTCTAAACATTAAGGTTATAATCAGTTTTGCTACTATTCTTTTTATGGCTATTTCTGATAGATAATTTACTTTGCTATTTGATAATTTATTATGGTGAATGAATCGTTTGCGGATACAAACAGTTATACGCCAAACAGCTATTTTATTTTTGTTTTAAAGACAAATTAAAGCCATATTACAATTTTAAATTGAATAGAACACATTTAAATTTAATCAATGATTAAAAAAATAAACTCATAGAAAAGTGTTGTGTAATGTTTTTACTGCAACACAGCTAATTACTCATACATTCTAATGTTCGAAATGCCAAAAATATGCGTACAACCATATAGTAAAAAGAAATTAATAGAGTGGCAGTATAATGTCTTAGGGTGACGCAAAAAATGTAACTCTAAAATCAGCTGCATTAAGTCCAAGTAAGCACCAACAAAACCATGTGCTTTGAAACTCCGATCAATTCAAACTGGTTTAAACCAGTATTTCTTTGTTTTTGTTTTTTACCTTTTAAACTGTTATTGAATAGATGACTAAAATTTCGTTTAAAAAATAACGTTTTGTGCCACTATTACCTGTAATACACGATCAGAATGCATGAAAGCTACAATTAGATCAATCATAGGCAAGAATTATTTGATTATTTTTATCATATGACTTTGAAATATCAATGTAGAAGCATCATTTAAGACTTTGCTTGAAAAATCAACATCTTTCGTTAATGTCTTAAAATCGTCTGCACTCTGAAATCTAGATTTTAGATTAATATTATTATTTAAGTGTTCATGCATGATTTTAAAAGAATCTTTTCATCACTATATTTTATATATTGACATGGAATTATTAATATGTTGTTAAATCATAAACATTTTTCATCTACGTTATAAAGTATTAAAAATTTCTGAAAAAAAAAGAGAAAACTTTTAGTAATACAATTTTTTACTTCAAATCATATGTTTTCAATATTTTATTTAATTTTGTTTTGACATTTAATTATTTTTAATTTTCCAATCTCAATTATTTTAAAAGCAAACATTTATTTTAATAAATAATATAATAGAAAAAACCATTTAAAAGAATTACTATTTCTTCGTAAAATATGCTTCAGCTGTAATTCATTTCTTCCAATCCGTCTTATTAATACAAAATTCCTACCTCGTGCTTTATTTTGAGACATTAAAATTTCAGCTATAAATGGTTTCATATTGCAAACTTTTTTTTTCGGTTTATTTCGCCACCACCTATATTTTTCCTCCATGGCGTACAGCTGAGATTAAAAAAAAAAAAAAAAAAAAAAAAAAAAAAAAAAAAAAAATCCTCATTTAAACTGACAGTTTGCCAGTCTATGAATTTTAAAGGTCAGTCCCAGTTTTTAAATTATTTCATTGAAAATTTTATGCAACCAACCAACCATAAGAGAAAAAAAGAAAAAAAATCTAAAAAAAGCGATTTTTTATGAGAGTGAAGTTTGAAATTTAATTAGTTACTCAGTTAATAAATAGAATTTTGAAATTCTGAGCGTCAGGTGCATCAGGAGAGATATTGGGCTACTCTCAGAAAAATTTTGAGCTTCGTACGTACCGTAGTTTTCGCTAACTATCGCAGACACACACACACAGAGCGATTTGTTATTTTATTAATATAGATATCATCTCCACTCCATGAGCCGTAAGGTGACCTGCATTTGATGCTAAATTTGAAAGGGTTAAAATTCCTATTTTGAAAAACCAATTACACCAACTTTTAGAAGAAGTTTTCAGCTTTATAAGCATATTTTTGGCTTGTCAGTATTTTTAAATTTGCGTCGTAGAGATGCGTTGCAATAAGGCGGGGAAACGATTTCCGAAAAACGATTCATTTTGAAGATTTTCTTTCAACGGATTTACTGCAACATTTAAAACTAGTTGGATGTGTCAATCCCAAAACTTTCTTCTATCTCATAAATACATTTTAATATTTAAAAAAAAAAAAAAAAAAAAAAAAAAAAAAAAACGTGGTGACCCCAAAGTTACCCACTATTGAATTTCCTCGAACATTTGACTTAGCCTAATGAGATTCTGGTATCTGAAAAGCCTAAAACGCAAAATTTAATTAATATTCTGAGAAAATGAGCTTAGTAGTGCCTCATGCTGGGTAATTTATACTAAAACCTAATAAGCATATATTTATGTCAAGACCTAACAGAATTTGAAATTTGATGGAATTTCGTTCATTAGTTCTTGAGATATAGTTATAACAAAAAATGTGCAAAACGTAGCACAGAAACACCATATCTTGGACAATTTATGCCAAAACGTAAAAAAGCGTCTAATTATGTTATGGTGTAAAAGAATCTGAAGTTTGATGAAATTCTGTGCATTAGTTCTTGAGATATAACTAGTTTAAAAAAAGTGGAAAATATAGCACAGCAGCACCATCAGTTTAAGGATTTATAACAAAACGTAATCATCGTGTAATTATGTAATATGTCATTTTGTAACAAAATCTGAAGTTTGATGAAATTCTGTGCGTTGGCTGTTGAGATATAGCTATCGAAAAAATCGTGCAAAATGCAGCATAGCTGCACTACCTGTTGCAAGGTTAATACCAAAATGTAATCAGCGTCTAATTATGTTATATATTCTAGTGTAACAGAATCTAAAATTTGATGACGTTCTCTGCATTAGTTCTTGAGATATAGCTATCGCAAAAATCGTGCAAAATGTAGCATAGCAGCGCCACCTATAAGGCAGTTCACACCAAAACCTTATCAGCGGCTATGTATCTCAAGGTATCACGGAATCTGAAGTTTGGTGAAGTTCTGTGCATTAGTTCTTGAGATATAGCTATCATGAAAATCATGAAAAACGTGGCATAGCAGCGCCACCTGCTGGCCAATTTACACCAAAACCTAATCAGCGTCTATGTATATCAAGGGGTCACAGAATCTGGAGTTTGGTGAAATTCTGTGCATTAGTTCTTGAGATATAGCAATCTTGAAAATCATGAAAAACGTAGTATAGCAGCGCCACCTGCAGGCCAATTTTCACCAAAAACCAATAGGCACTAATTCATATCAAGATCTAACTGAATATAAAATTTTATTAAATTTCGAGCATTAGTTCTTGAGATAGAGCGCCCACAAATTTTTTGTCACATACAGACAGACGGATAGACTCACAGACAGACATTTTCTAAAAATAGTCAAAACGTGTTCAGGACCTTCTAAAACGTATAAATCCGTCGAAAACCGGAAGTCGAAAATTTTCATGAATCCAATACTTTCTTCTTGTAAAGGTAGACGAAAGTAAAAATATATTGCACCATCTGAAGCGTGAAAATCCGACCTTTCGCACTATATCTTTCAATTTTAATTGTACTAAATAGTTTCGTCAATTTAGATCTTGGTAGAAAACACCTAAAAATCCGAATTTAATGATTGAGTCGCATAGACCGGGAGGGGGCAGCACAAACATTCACCTCATCGAGCTCACGGAAAACAATTTAAGATTAGTTGAATTTCGATTCCCTTGTTAAAACGTAATTGGTGTGAAAAGTCATATCTTGGTGAAAAACCCGACCTCAGAAGATGGTTTACCATCATGTTTTCTTTCTTTCAATCTTCCATGTTTTTATATTTTTGGATGCAGGAAAGCACATTGGTAAACCCACGAGTCAATTGCTAAAATCAGGTTTTTAGGTGTATTCCACCAAGATAGGACTTGGCAGCAGGGCCGTAGCTAAGGGCGGCTCAGCCCTCCCCCCTAAAATATTTTGAGCCCCCCTTGGTAAAGATTCGAAGGTCACTCAATGAATTTCTGTTCCGAAAATTCAAATGAAATTCTGTTCAAAAATCTAATTTAGTTTTGAGATCCTTTCACAGTTTTGCAGAATTACTAATTTGCATCTAAAATAAGTGTTTCGGCACTCCCTCATCCTATTTTTGCATATGAAGCTAACAGGATGTTTAATTTTGCACCAGTTATACACTCAAAATTTTCATCATCATATACTTTTCTTAGTATAAAACGAAGTTATTACAATAGTTTAATAAGAAACATAGTACCTACAATGTGAATATCACTAATTTTTCTTACTGCGTATGAGAAAGAAAAACAAGTTGGAAATTGCACGTGAACGTAGCAAATGAGGTGCGTTCGTACGATAACGAAGTTTTAAAAATATTAAAATCTTGCTGATATAGTAGAGCGTACTTCGGATACAGTATAGTAGTCGAAATCTTTGTGTTTCTGTAAATATGCAGGAAGCAATTTTTATTACACCTCAGCAACGTATATCTTATTCATAAAATGTGAAATAGTTGAATATAATTAAAACACGCCCCAAACAATGTTTCCCCGTATAGCATTATATAGTGAAATACTTTTGTGTGGCCCTGTAATTTAATAATAAGAATTCTTTACATCACAGATTGTACAAAATGCATATTTTAGTATATATTTCATAGATTCATGCCAATTCTATTATGTTCGAATGAGTGCAACATCATTAAAATGCATTTGAAACTTTTTTCCCATTGATTGTAATGTAATGGAATACTTTTGATTGTCCCTGTAAATGATCTATGCATCCGAATTTCATAACATTTAAAATGACTCGACAAAATTACGTAATAATTATATGTTTTAAATTTCAAACGATTAAAATGCATTTGAAACTTTTTTCCCCATTGATCGTAATGTAACGGAATCCTTTTGATTGTCCCTGTAATTGATCTATCCATCCGATTTTCATAAAATTTGAAATGACTCGGCAAAATTATGTTATAATTATGTATTTTAAATTTCAAATGATTCGGTTGGGTAGTTTTTGCGTTGTTATATGCAGACAGACAGACTGAAAGACAGATGGAAAGACAGACAGACAGACGGACGGACTGGGCGACAACAATAGGTGCTACGTATTTACATAATTATGAACGCACCTAAAAAATTATGAGCCCCCCCCCTTTCCCCCTATTGATCACTTCTAGCTACGGCTCTGCTTGTCAGACCGATTGCGTTTTAATATGCAAATCGAGATTTAACTAATCCTAGATTTTCATGCATGAACTTAATGAGGTGATTGTCTGTTTTGGCGCCTCCTTGTTTAATAGGTTTACCATTATGTTTTCACACATTTCGGTGTAAGAAAGCACAATAACAAACCTAAGAGTCAACCGTAAAGTCGGTTTTTTAAATGTTGTCCACCAATATATGGCTTGGCAGACCGACTGCGTTTTATCATGCGAATCGAAATTTAACTAATCCTAGATTTTCATCCGTGAACTCGACGAGGTGAATGTCTGTGCTGCCGCCTCCCGGTCTATATCGAGAACCTTATTTCGAGATCTAAAGGAAAAGACCGGGCACTCAATGTGTTAACAGCATTTTCAGAAACATCTTCTGCTTTTACCAAAAAGAGGAATTTAGTGACATATTTTCTGGATAAAAGCATCTACCAGTTTTATGCGTTTATGTATGAAAATTAACTTAGAAATATGTCAGAAAGTAGCCAGTTGGAATTTCAGAACAGCCTTGAGCCATTTGTTTCTATGGAAACCGCCTATCTTTTTATGATTAACAAATAAAGATGTGAATTGGAAAAAAAATATCGAGATTCTTAAGTATTTTTTCCTCTGATCAAATATTTATCTGGATTTCTATTCAACTTTTCTTTCAAAATGTGAGTATAAAAATAACATTGAAGGCACTGAAATCAATTAACTTTTTTTTTAATGCATAACATTCAAAATTGTTCTTTTCCCTTGATTAACGAGCTTTCCGGATTATTACATTTTTAGATAAAAAGAAAGGAAATTATTTTTAGTGTAAGAATACTCTTGTAAATACTATTATAATTTTTTTAACGTTATTTTTGAGAAAGAATGCAATGAAAAATCTGCAAAGAAAAAAACTTCCTAAACAGATTAGAACAAGAACGTAAAATAATGCGTTAAGCGTGGATTATGAAACACTTTTCAACATATTTATAATACTATAACAAAACTTCACTAGTTTGATAAAGTCAAATAAAATAGTATTAAAATTCGAAGGTTGAAAATAGAGCCAAATGAAACAATTTATTATTAAGAAGTAATTACTATTAGTATTACTTTTAATATGTTAGCTATTTAAGAACATTTTATGGAATTTGGCTGAATTTAAATTTCTAAAATTGAAATGTGCCAAATTATAAAATACCATTTTTGCTTAATAAAGATGCAAAAATAATGTATCAAAGAATTGTTGCTTTCAAATATTTATCCTATGAAATAATGCTTCGCGAATCCAAACAAAGCATGGCTTTTGCTAGTTATATTTTACGGCCAAAAGTTATTGTAAAGTAATATAAAATTAAACAAATAATAAATTACAAATGAAATATAGCAAACAAAATAAATGTTTAAATATAAAATATTTTAATGTAAAGCCAGTTCTTTTCTAAACTGTAATTTCCTTCAACTTGTTGCATTTGTACTTATAGGTATACATACGAATCATACACAGGGATGGATTAAATCGGATTTTTTTTTATTATTATTATTGGTGGTAATGGAAAAGATCAGGTTTTGAAAAACTTAATGCGTTTTTCAAATTGTTTACTTAGACAGACATTCCCTCTGGGATTGCACTTATACTCTAAAGCGAAAAATGAGTTTCCGGGGAGGTCATTCCTTGTTTATTTAGACGTTTTCCACTTTATTTGAAATTGTGAGGCTTTTGTTACAATATTCTGAATGTGTTAAGTGTTTCATAATCTATGCGGAACTCATGTCTTTTCTTTACTATTTATTTTGAAATAACGAAAAATTGGTGTGGTCTTAGTATAAACAAATCTCTTACAGAGTTTGAGGCGACAGCACAGGCTTCACGTCATCCAGGCGTTCACGGCTAAAATTCCAGAATAAGTTGAAACTCAATTCGTATATTAAAATGCAATCGGTCCGCCAAGCCATATCTTAATGGAAAATACCTGAAAATCCGATTCTTATCTCATAGGTTTATCATTCTGTTTTCCTACATCCAAAACTATGAAAATAGGGAGATCTGGGAGCTTTAAAACACAATGGTAAACCTGCGATTCAACAGTTAAATTCGAGTTTTCAGGCGTTTTCCTCCAAGATATTACAACTTGGTAGACAGTTGCGTGTTAATATGCGAATCGAGTTTTAACTCATTCTGGAATTTCAGCAGTGAACTCGGTGAGGAGATTATCTGTGTTGCCGCCATCCTGTCTATTAAGAAAAGTTTCGGTTTGTCTGGTTCTCTGTCCGTCCATCTGTCTGTGTGCCTGACCACTCTCTAACATATAAACTCGGGTTTTCATGCAATGTATGTATGTTAATGATGTTTACTATGGCATGTTTGATATTGAATATAAAGAGTGTAGCATTAATAGATCGATTATAAGGTCACTCAAAAGAATTCCGTTACATTAGGGTGAATTGGGAAAAATCATTTGTAGTGTATTTTCACATCATTACGCACATGTAATGTATTGAAATTGATATAAATTACTGATTTTCATTACAAAATAATTATTATAGATTAAAACCTTCATATCATTTGTCGATCATTGACAGGGACACACAAAATAAATCGGTTACAATACTGTCTTTGATCAATAATGGCTGGAAGTGTCTTTTCAGTTTCTGTTTACGTTTTTAAATTGAGCTAATTTTTTGCATATTATTCATTGTGTATAAATGCTATACCTCATATACAAGGCTGTATAAAAAAATTAACATAGCATATTATTATTATTATTATTATTATTATTTTTTTATTTTTTTTTTTTTTAGCGGAAATGTCTGAAAAGGGAATTTTTAATTGTGGTACATGTATTTCCTAATTGAAATCAATTTTTCATGCATGTAGTTAATTGATTCAAATCTACAATGCCAGAAAAAAATCTTGACACCTATTGAAAAATGTTGAGTTTGCGACAGATGGTGCTTAATTATACATTCATTAATAAATGTTTCTTTTTTTTATTTCCACAGTTGTTATAGCTGGTATTAACAGTACACCACGTTTGAAAAAAATATCAAACCTTGTTGAAGTCTTTCTCGGTCTTTTTGAATCTATTTTTCCTTTTAGTAAACTGCCACGTGGTAAACTGTTCTTGCGTTTTTTTAATGCATAGATAGCTTGCCCTGATGCTTGCAAATCTAAGGTTTCATGACTTACAGGAATATTCTGTTCTAATAAAGTGAAATCACGAAGTTGCTCCACATATGTAAGCTTTTTACTTCGATTATGTGCGCGAGAAGAGTTTCTTTTTGTAAAAAAAATAATTTCAAAAATCCCTCTTCTCAAGCCACTATCAGAAATAAATAAATCATAGGGAAAACTCTAAATCATGTTAAGCTGCATGGGACACCAACCCACGCAGCCAACACATGATAACCAACGCTCTCATTCACCTCTTCTATTCAGTATTGCAAGGAATAAAATACAACATTCAAACAGTAAGATTGTGGCTTAAGTGGAGGGATGTAGCTGAGGGTATACGGGGATATACGCCGTATACCCTCTGGATTTTTTAAAGGAAAACCGTATACCCTCTGTTTCTCATGAAAGCTGCAGTATACACACTCTAGGATATACTATCTGCTTTGAGCGTTTACCCTCTGCTTAAAGCGTATATCCTCTGATTTTTTACGACTACACCCCTGCTTAAATCTCTTTTTTTTTTTTTTTTTTTTTTTTTTTTTCCTGGCACTGTATATATGATATATACAGAGCTGCCCAAAGAATTCTGTTAATTTTCTTACAGTAGATATGAATTGATGAAATTGGGATTTCAAATGTGTTAAGCACTTCCAAATGGTTCAATTGGACTTCGTATTTCACCTTATTAAACGTCGAAGTTTTGTTAGAATATTATGAATGTGTAAGAAAAAGTTTCATAATCTATTGTGGCCGCATGATTTTTCATTCTTGTCTTTTTCTTCCTATTTTTTATCCCCACCCTCCCCTTCCTCCTCTTAAAAAAAGTTTTCTCGTAGAATGACGCGATTAAAATAAAACGCGGTTGATGACATTTAAAGCAGACGCTAACTCTGCAATAACATTGAAACCCAGAACATTGAAAACTAGTGTCATTAAGTTTGTCTTTAATGCAAAAAACTACAATCGAGACCGCCTCCTTATCCCATGAAGAAATGCTTCATAACTGCAGATTAAAGTTATCTTAAAACTTTTCTTTGGAGTAAAAGAAAAGAGCCATTTGTTTCTATGGAGACCATCGATCTTTTATTATTTGCAAATAAAGAAGCAAAATGTGAAAGAAAACTCGAGATTCTTAAAGTATTTTTTTTTTCCTTTTTAATCTAATATTTATCTGCGATAACGCCATTCTTTTCAAAATGTTAATAGAAAAATAACACTTTGCACGAAAAGGCGTAAAAGTAATTAAAAAATGTATCATGTTTTAAACGGCTTTACTTTCCTTCGTTAATGAGTTTTCTAAATTTTAACAGGTTTTTATTTATTGTGTTTTTTATTACTTACCCATCATACGTAGTATAGAGTAAGTCTTGCAATCGTTTTGAAAATCGAAAAATTTTTTTTGACGGATTTACACGTTTTAGATAGTGGAGATTCCGAAAAACATATTTTTAGAAAAAAAAATTTGCCGTCCGTCTGTCTGTCTGTAAACGCTCTATCTCCCGAACAAATTGAGATAGAGACTTGAAATTTTGTATGTAGTTAGTATGTAAGAATGGGACGAACCCTATTTAATATCAGCAACCTCGATTATCCGGAACTATTTTTTTCGGACTCTCGAAAAATTCGTTCTGATGAAAGGTATATAAAAATTTTCGAATTTTTTTGTTCTAAGGAATGGACGTAAAATGCAATAAAATAACACACATTTTGCATATAGAACGAAGTCGATCGGATTATTAGTTGCCGAGATATTTGTAATCTTATTTTCCACATTCTTCGATTTTTCATGACCCTGTATTTCATTCAAATTTCAATTCAGAAGTATATTTTTATTGGAAATGAGACGCTTAATCCGACGCAGTTAATTGTTAGTTAATAGAATTATTATTTTTGAAGTTATAAGGATGTTTCTTTTACGCAGTTCGGTACTACTTGAGTAGTTTGCCGTTTTACATAATTTGTCGAAATTGGTACATCAGCAGTTCTTTAATATAGCATTACTATGTATATTAACAATATTTAAATTTTGTTTATGAATTGCAATGCATTGTATAAATAGTTTCACATGTTTTATTTTCATATATACGTATCCATGATGGGTAAGTATTACGGTGGCCCCCAACGACTAGTTTTAAAAAGACGTAACCGGTTTTCTGTGTTGTAAACTGTTTTTGGTATTATTATTATTATTATTATTATTATTATAAACGATATTGTAATACTAAAAATAACTTTTTTTTTTATTTTTATAATATTAATTTTTTAAACAGAACATTTCGAAGCATTTTTAAAAGAAAGAGGAAAAGAAATTCTCAACTTCTAGTAATGCGGTTCTCAATTCTTCTGATCAACCGAGCGAAACTTTCTACAATTCAATTTTAATTCATTTTAATTCATTAACAAGTCATTTTACAGGCATAAAATTGGCCGGTCCGAATATTAAAGAAATTTAGAATTGAAATGAGTTTTAAATTTTTTGAAAAAATAAATTACTTATCGAGTTATAAGCAATTATGTTTAAGTGATCACTTAACTTTGACAGATTAAGCGATCACGACTTTTGTCCTTTTTCGAGATTAGCATCTGGAAATTCTGTTCAAAACGTCAATTTTGACAGTATTTTCGTATTTTTTTTCTGCATTTACCAAAAATTTTAAACATTTTTCGTTTACAAAGCTTTTACATATGAACACCTACCAATTTCATGCATTTCCGAACAAAAATGATTTAAACACATGAATATTCATACTTCTACTATGCGTAATACCAACTCAGTGAAAAATGTCCAAGCCGGGAATCGAACCCGGAACCCTTGGAATAGCGCTCCAAGTGCTCTACCATTTAAGCTACGAGGACGATACCCAGCTCAGCATTTTTCACTTCATATGTTGGCTAAGCTGCAAATCGCAGCACTAGATCCGTCTTCACGAGCACACAAGCTGCGGCTTAACATGAGACACTATAGACCCAGCATCGGTAAATCACATTTATTTATCATATTAATCAATTTCTCGATTAATTTCAGCAATGGAGCTTGTGCAGCTTTTGTGCTCGTGAAGACGGATCTAGTGCTGCGATTTGCAGCTTAGCCAACATATGAAGTGAAAAATGCTGAGCTAGGTATCGTCCTCGTAGCTTAAATGGTAGAGCACTTGGAGCGCTATTCCAAGGGCTCCGGGTTCGATTCCCGGCTTGGACATTTTTCACTGAGTTGGTATTACGCTTAGTAGAAGTATGAATATTCATGTATCTAAAATTTCAGGCGTAATTTCATTGCTGAAATTAATTGAGAAATTGATTAATATGATTTAAACATTTGTCAGAAAATAGTCCTTTTGGATTTAAGAAGGTTGCGTACAAAAAGAGAAAAAATGCACCATGTGTTTATGAAATACTTTCCAATACAGCTGTACAGAGTACTCGGTTTATACACAGTACTCCGCCAATACCGAGTAGAGAGTTTTGAAGCATTAGTAAAGACAAAGGACTTTATAATTGATCTAGAAAAGTTTTTGAATATAAATGCATTATGAAATAATTCGTAAAAAATATTTATTCGGTGTTTAAAAATATGTCAATAAAATATGCAAAAGCCAAGAAAAGTCTTTTCTTTAAAACTAAAGCAAAACAAAATTCAGTTTTACATTTGCACAAAAAAAAAAAAAAAAAAAAAAAGCCGTTTTTAAAATTGTAATAACACAATATGATTCTGGATAAATAAATAGTTCAAAACAACAGAAAATACAATAAATGCTATTGAAAACTGTTATTATTGTAAATTTGTCCTACGTCTGTCTCAGAAAAAAATGAGTTCTTTATAAGCATTGCTAAAATAACACACTCTCGTATGCTGTACATATGAATAAATGAAAAGAAACTGAATAGCCATTACAATTTTTTTAATCAAAAAAAGAAAATTAGATTAAAGTTGCAAATTATGAAACATTTTGCATTATTTAATGAACTGTTGCAGCAAGCAATAATCATTAAAATATTAAATAGTATAAACTAAGACAGACTTGAACGCATTTAAAAAATTAAAATTTATTTACAAAAAATATAAATACTAAAAAACATTTAAAAATATAAAAAGGAAACGTTTCGCCAAGCTTCATCAGTACAAATAAGTATGCATTGCATAACAACTGCATAAACATTGTTCCACTGTTTGTTATGCAATCGATATTTATTTGCACTGATGAGGCTTTGCGAGTATCTTCGCGAAACGTTTATTTTCTGTATTTTTTAAATGTTTTTTAGTATTTATTTTTTTTATTTATTCAAGTCAGTTTATTTGATTGAATCTTTTAATTGTTTTTAAAATTCAGACGTTAAATGTATATATATTGCAAAAAGCAAAAATCATTTTTGATAAATTAGCTATGACGGGTTGTAAGAAATCATCTTTACATGTAATCGGTTGCAATGAATGCTACGGAATAAAAAAATATGTATATGATGTGTATAAAGTTATTTGCATATGAATGGATACAATAGCGTCAACTTATATTGGCTCTGGTGCAAGAGCCCACCCAATAATTTGATCTCACTGCCTACTCAACTTATATTGATTTGTTTCGTTATTTATTTATTTACTTAATCCCTGAATTAAAATTTGGTTTTATTGAAATTCTCATTTGAAAACATGAACAATGAATCATTCTTCTGCAGTTGCAAAAATAAATGTACATTTCAAAAACAATTTTCCTACACAAACAACTTTTCCTGTTTTTCTTCGCGCTCTAATCGTTCTGCAACAATAGCGTCAGATAATTCCTTAATAACCCCTTCGTCATACTCATCACTGTCCATTATCTTTTTCTTAAGCTGAATTCTAGTATCATCTTCCGCGAATTCAACACCCAATTCTTCGGCTATCCCTTGAAGATCCACCTTTTTTAGTTTCAATAAGAAAGCCATACCCTCACCGATTGTTATTACCACCCTACAATAATATTTAAACCTACCAAATTAATATTTCCTAATTTTCTAACTTAGTACAGATACATCTCCACTTATTTTACTAATTAATACCCTTCAGATAATCAATGCATTTAATTTCTAATTAACCTACTGAATAATCTAATTTTCCTCAACCATTGATATCACATAATATACTTCCAATAAAACAAAAGGTAAAACAACAATTCGATTTGATTACTATGTAATACAGATTTCAATTTATACACTTAGATAACAACATACAATTTACATAATAATATTGATACGTTGAAATTGAATAGAAGTATTGATGTCAATCAAAAAATCCACATAAAGAAAAATTGTATAACATGTATATATAAATTTGTACAATTATCCTCACTAAAATATTTCCGAATTCAATACTGGTTCTCACACTTAAAACAAATATAATATTTTGATCACAAGATCTTTATTTTTATTTTGCCTCACTATGGCTCTCTTTTGAGCCTTTTTTTTCACTATGGCTCTCTTTTGAGCCCCCCTTTTTTTTCCCTCACTACTATTGGCCAATTAAAATTCTAAGCAAATGTTGTTATCAACTCTTCAAACTTAAAAAATATTGCTTCATTTAAATATTACTTTAACAATAATTTAAATTTAAATAAATTTAATTATTCCTTCCAACTACTATTAACACAATTAGTAAAGAAAATATATAGAGAAAGCCAATACTAGCTCAAGTTATTATGACCTTTCCTTAAAACAATAGCCAATATGGTTATTAACACTTTATAGGTAGGAAGTATTGATAAAACACATAAATAATATAGACAATTTACATAAATTACTATTAATTATACAACAAGAAATTTTGGTTCGAGATGTTAGCAGAAGGATATGATCAAAACACCTTACCTTATACTTTATTTGCTGGGGTACTTTTCTAATCACAGGTAGTTCCACGATGTAGCGGTAATATGGCACAACAGTTCAGTTTTTTCTAATACTGATACGGCACAAGCACACACTCGACGATACGGCACGACACTTTAGCACACACTGGACGATACGGCACGACACTTTAGCACACATTCGACGATACGGCATTACCACGCAAGAATTCCACTGGGTACTCCGGCACTAACACACTGCAACACGGCTCGCTGGTCACTGGTTTCAGGCGATTCTATCCCGACGCTGCCAACAATTTATCGGACGTTCCTCTCAGTCCACACAACTTTGAAGAAAGTCCGTGGTAGATATAGCTGCCACCACCGATATTACTAGGTGATATCGGTCACCCACTGTGAGGATTGTGTAAATGAAGACTTACGCTGTCAAGTAACTGAATTATCAGTTTATTAAGAATATATGTACACACTAAATACGCTATTTACAATTATATACAATTGCAACTCTCATATAGGTGATCCGGTTCAACATTAAATTATATACAGTAAAAGTTGGCTGTGTACTATTCCAATTACACTTTCCACCTCACACTCAATGCGCATTAAATTCACTTTATCGGAGCTCAACCTTGAGTCTCCCAACACAAATATACTCGGCCCGCACTTCTTAGCCCAGAGCACTAAACCCAGGACGTCTGTGTCCTTTTGCTCTCCGGCAACGCAATACTTATGCTCTACAACACAGAGCACACTATCAGGATCTCAGTCCTACACACCCGCTAGGTACGAAACCCAGGAACAGACTGACTTATCTGAGACAAGACTTCTTCTTCTCAACTCACTGGGTCACACGAATGTCAACCCCCTTTGGAGCTCATTCATTGGACACCTCCTCCATTCTTTTCTTGCTTAGTGACATGCTGATAATCTGCTCATCATCCGCATACCTCACTGACAGATGGACATGCCTCTCAGTAATCTTCTCTTTCTTTTATTCACCACCTGCACAGGATTATCTGTCAATTCCCCTTTCCACAAAGAAGGAATGTCACCTTGGAAATTCTCGTACACAGCCATACAATACGAAATATTGAAATAGAGAAACAGTGGAAATTCCATTCCTTAGCAGAGGTGCTATCAGAACCTGACAGAAACATTATTTATATTTCTCCTGGCCTACCAATGTCCACTTCTGGTATCTAAATCATTATTTCCTGCTTATTAAATTGACCACAACTCCTATTCTAATTATCGTACAAATAAAATTTAAACAGATTTGGAATCGTAAAAGAATTTTCTTTAAAATAAAGTAATATAACATATAGAGAAAAAGAAAGTTTTCATCAAAACGGCCATTTTAATGTAGGCTTTTTTTATTTTTTTTAATGAAGAAAGGACTATTTGCACAGAGCATTGTTTTTTTTTTCATTATTATTATTTACAAATAAAAAAGAAAGTGTGGAGGAAAACACGAGATTCGTTTTAAGTATTGTTTTTTCCGCTAATCTAATATTTATTGTTCAAAATGCGATAATGCTGTTCTTTAAAAACGTTAATATTAAAAAAAATTAAGGTTTGAAAATAATTACTATTAAAAAAGCATCATGTTTTAAGCAACTGTTTTTTCTTTCTTAATGAGTTTTCCAGATGTTTCCAGTTTTTTTTCTTCTCTATTACATTCGCAGCAAAAGAAACTCAATTGTTTTGATGTTATAAAAATGTTCTTGTGAACGAAAATGATATTAACAAAAAAGGTGACTTCATTTTTGTAATGATAACGTTCAAATGCATTTAAGGACTTGTAGAGAGAATAATATAGCTATAAAGGAAAAATATTTTTAAAAATTGCAATTTTTCTTTAAACTAATAAAAATAAAGGGGGCGGTAGTGGGGGGAATAAAGAAAGAAAATAAAGGAAAAATGCTCGCAGAATAATTCAAAATAAATAGAATTAATAAAAGGCTTGCTTTAAGATTATTTTTGATCAATCCATTTTTCAAATCTTTAAAACAAGATAGAGAAATCTTGTGTAGTAAAGTCTCGTTCATCTGGCCTTCGATTATTCGACATTTTGTCTTGTACGATGTTCCAAATCAAGAAATCAAGAAAAGAAAGAAAAATTATTCCAGAAAGTCACACTGTTAAAAATCTTGTCCTAGTGTGAACCAAATTTTATGCTCAATCCAGAAGGTATACGGCGTATACCCCCGTATACCGAAAAACAAGTTCAGCATCACCGAAGACTTTTCATTTGTACGTGTTAATCGGCTCTCTATTTGCAATATAAAAAATGTATCACAACAAACAAATCGTATTAAAAAATCTCCCACAATCTTTAAGTCTCAAGACGAACTGCCAAAAGAAATGTCGTTTTGAATTATCGCGGTGGAGTTGGCGCAAGAAGGTTTACTAGAAAAATATTTGGCGAATCGGTGGATGCAATGAACCAGCCTACGATTGGATCTCTTTGAGCGTGTTTCCTAGCAGTGCTGTTTGCACTGTTTCAGTTAGTTACGGTTTTTCCAAAGCCTTCATGTCTTTCCCTCTAAGGTCTTTGGTATACCCTCCACTATGTCCCTGGTGAAATCTTGAACCAATATTTGGGCCTCCTGTTGAAGCATTACTTCCAGTAGTTGGAACGAGGTTGAAATAGGAGGCTCCAAAATGTTGGTACGAGATTTCACCATCATATGGTGGCAGCTACTGAGCACCTAAATTATTCAAAGTAGAGCGAAATTTTTAACAGTGTACTTTTGGCAATAATAGAAGAGACTAAAAAATGGTAGAAAAAAAGGGGTAGGACATGACTGAATAAAAATTAATAAAAAGAATATTGCCCAGTTAAACTAATGGCATTGAGCTCACAGGCTACGCATACTAATTGTACATTACAGCCTTGTATTTTCGTTAATTCCGTTCGAAAAAAAAAATTAAGAAGGGGAAACAGCTCTCCCCTTTCTCCTTTTTTATATTTAAACATTGAACCTCCTAAACTATCAAGTACATGCTTTATCATATTAAAAATATATATATCCAAAATTCAGAGCAAATCGGATAATTCTTAATAAAAACCCATTTAGCATTTATATAATTTAAGAGGAGTTATTCCCCTCTTTTATACTTAACCATTGAACTTCCAAAACTATTCAGAGATTTGAACGAATTCTAACAATTCTGATTGAAAAATCCATTTATACAAGTTAAGGGGAGGGGCATTAGAACCCCCGTTCCCCCTGTTTATACTTATTCAATGAACACCTAATAACAGTCACGGAATCGCCTCATCAGAATGATCCTATATCTAAATTTTGAACGAAAACTTAATTCTGCATGAAAATCCCATTTATATCAATTAAGGAGAGGGTGTGAGCCCCCCGTTCTCCCTCTTATACATATCGAATGAACTTCAAAAACTAATCAGGGAAGCGCCTTATCAGTATTTACCTATATACAAAATTTCAAGTGGATCCGATATTTTTATCATGAGTTATCGCGTTACGCACGTACGAACGTACATACAGAACGGACGGGCACATAAGCTCTCAGGCTATGATAGCCTGTGAGCTAAAAAACTGAAATCCATAATTTTATACAGGATCGTACGCACCGAAGGATTCATGGGATTTTAGGTGTTTTAGTACCAGAAATTTTGTAAAGTACTAGTCGCTATATCTGAAGATAGAATTTTCTTTTCATTAAGGGGCTCCTGGGCTAAAAATTCTCCAAAAAATTATTTTTTTTTATTGGCTTGAAAAACAAAAACTGAGTTTTTACCGTTAAATACCGCAAACCGCATGTTTTTATCCTCATTAGATCCAGAGATATAACATGTTTTGCCTTGAGAAGCGATGCATCAGCAGCCCTCTGCTGATTCCCTAAAGAAATTTAAATTTCAAATTTAAAAAAAAAAACATTAAAAAAAAATTTTTTTTCTTTTTTTACATTCAATATTTTTATTATATTAAAATATATTTCAGAAAAACATTTCATAACAAAATCTCTATAAAAAAAAAAAAAAAAAAAAAAAAAAATAGAATTTTGAGTCTCGGACTCCCTTAAGAGCACACACTAGTCACACGCCAAGGCAAATCAAGATGGCGACGCGCTTTTTCAGCGGATTCAAAGGATGGGCTAAAATTACAATGATTGACATGCAATCATCCAATTAGCAAATAGGATGCTCTTAACCAATTATCTGAGACGATTTTTCTTTTCAAAGGTGTGCAGTTCTAGCCGATTTCATGTTTAAAGGATTTTTTTCAACTGATTTCCCATTACTTTGGGTAAATACAATGATGTCGAGTTTCAAAAGAATTCCAATTTGTTTACGATTAGCGTTCCAAAATTAAAACGGTTTGATTTTCAGAAAATAAACGAATGATTAATTTAGATAGATTACTATAAAATAAAAACTATTTTATTTACTTAACGCAATTACAAAAAAAATAAAAATAAAAAATTAATATTGAATGAGGGGAGAGGGTGAATATCAGGTACAAATAGTTTAAATAACTAATTTTTTTCTTTTTCTTTTCTTTTTTTTTTTTTTTTTTTTTTTTTTTTTTGGTAAGGGAAAGGGATTTTTTTAAAAGATACTATACTTTTCAAGATACTTATATAAGATAAATAGCACTGGAGGTTAAAATAAATACTTCATAAAATTATGAGAAAAATATTTAGTTTAATTTAAGTATTTAAACATTGTTTATTTTTTGCGGAGCGGCAAGTAGCAAGGGAGAACAGGAAACAAGACCGAATCTTGAGAGTCCTCAGGGGGGGGGGGGGGGCGATTTTAGAAATTTGGAAACTCCAATCTGATGCACGGGTCGGAACTCTTTTTTTTTTTTTTAACGCAGGTTGTGTATTGTCTAATTTTTGCCGTGGTTCGGGTTTCCGTCCGGTTGGCTTCCATTTTTATGGTCCTAGTCGGGTTAATTTCTACTTGGGTCGTGTTTATGTCCTGTTCACTTCTACTCTTTGGTGCGGTTCGAGTTAATTTCTGATTTTTTGCTTTTGGGTCGGGTTTGGATCCGGTCGATTACTACATTTTGTTATTGGTACGGTTGACTTTAATATTTTAGCAGTGCTTATAGCGCATTTGGGGCAGTTTGACATACAATTCTGATTTGGGGCAGTTTAGGATTTGATTTTATTTTTGCGAAAAGGGTTTGGATTGACCGGAATTGATTGGGGCGAGTCCTTTGATAAAACTTTCGTTCTTTTTCGCAATTTTTGGACGAAATGAGCGTCTGTTTCACGATCCTTTGTAGAAATTCGTGTTTTCTCCGCAATCATTTCACAAAATTCGATATCCGGTTCGCTTCTATTTTTTGCTGCTGGTCGAGTTAATTTTATTTTTTGTTGTGGGTCCGGTTAACTTCTACTGTTTACTGCGGGTCAAGTTAATTTCTGATTTTTTGCTTCGGGTTGGGTCTGAGTCCGGTTAACAACTATATTTTGCTATTAGTCGGGTTGACTTTTACTTTTTAGCTGCGCTTAGCGCATCGGACAGATTGTCATACATTTCGGATTTGAGTCAGTTACAGATTCGGTTTTTACTCTTGCGAGAATGCTTGACCCAGTTTTGATCGTTATCCTCTGACGAAATTTGCTTTTTTCCGTGAAAATGATCCTTCGAAGAAATTCAGATCAAAGACATGTCGAACGTTTAGGCTCACGGGACGCGGTCGGGCCAATAAAGTTTTTCATACAATCTAGATCAGTGACGGACCGGATATTTAGCTTTTATTCCGGGGCGAGTTACGACCTGGAAATTTTGTCCAACGCAAATTTCTAGAAAAAAAGAAATCGAGACCAGGCTCGGTCTGGAAGAAAAAGAAGCCTGTCCCCACCTGAATCTCCAAAAAAAGCAAGTTGAGGACACGACCCGATTCAAAATGAGAGAAAACCTTATCCATTTCAAGTCTCGTGGAATTACACTGGCGCGACCCGTGCCAGCCCGTGACGGACTCGAGTTTTGTCCCACGTTATTTCTCGTGAGGATGCATAATGTTACTTTGTAAACCCTTTTATTAGCCCAAGGTTGTGGGGGATTTCGCCCCCTCTCCCCGCACATTAGAACCGCCACCGCATACGAGCTGTGTCGATTCCAGATCGAGCGTTTAGCCTTTATACTGGACGGAGCCTGGGCTTGAAAATTTTGGCCCGTGTATACCTCTAGTATAGGAAGAAAGTCTACGCCAGATCTGACCTGGAGAAAACAGTGAGGCTCGATCAAGCTCTGCAGAAAAAAATAAGACCCGACCGATCCGATTCTGGAAGTGTGAAGACCTGACTCAGTCCCAGGATAATAAATTAAAGTTGGCGTAACCCAACCCGGGTCGCGCCGGTCTCGAGTTTTAGTTGAGTAACTTTTTTTTGTGCGGGCATCTGATGTCGTACCGCAGTTCCTTTATTAGATTTAAGGTAGGGGCGATCGGCCCATCGACCCCCCCCCCCCCCCGTAGATCCGCCATTGACAAGAAATAGAAATTTTGAAGAAAGGAGAAATAGGTGTCAATCCCAGCCTAGTCGTTTATAGACATAATACACAATTTATTATTGTTAGTAGTAACAAATGTGACAGAAAAAGTGTTGCAAATTTTAAAAACTTTGTGTGATATTAGGTCAATAGGGCAAAATATTTTGTCAAAATTTCAAGTGGAAGAAAATTTAGATTTTTAATGATTTTTACAAACATTATATAAATACCGCAAGAAGCTCTAACAATTTTTAATTTTGAGTGCTGACATAGCAGTAAAGTCGATAGGAAAGGGGGGCTGGGGGTCTGAAAACTATTTTTTAAATGATAGTCAGTTATGAATGGTTTTTGTATTGATCCGATATATTGTATTGATTCATTTTTTATGGATTTGCTCAACCCAGCCGAAAACTCGGGTAATTTAGGTATTTAAGTTTAGTGGTTCAATTCTGAGCTAATAGGAAGGAAATAATTGCGAAAAGTTTTGAAGATTTACTTGTACATTAATGGATATTGACAATATTTTTCGTAAATATCTCCCTAAAGATATTTTACTTTTAGAAATGCACAAACACAAAACGCAAAAAACGTAAACATGTGTTTTCTGTAGAATTTAATGCATATCTATCGCTTTATTTTTAACACTTTCCTACTTAGCTAAAAAGATTTAGTTAATATTATAGTAAACAGAGAGTTAAAACTAGCACAAACATATTTAAAGACTGAATTATCTGTGCAGAAGGAGGATTTCAGGTTTTAATTATTTTTTTATTAAAATACGGAGAGAAAAAAAGAAAGAATTTAATTTTGTAAGTTGAGAAAGGGGGGAGGGTAGAGGGAAAAACGGATTTTTTTTTTTGGGGGGGGGGGGTAGTAGCAGAGTTTTATAGATGACAGCTTATTTACCTACTTGAACATTTATTAATATGACAAAAAATGTAAATTAAAGTGCTTTAGAGATTTTTTATTTTGTGTACCTCGAAAGAACGAAGGGAAGGGGAGGTATACAACTATATTGTATGGGTTGTTTACGATCAATTATTTATTTTAAGAATAAAATATACATAAACTTGTGAATGGGGGGATGCAGGGAGTTTATTAGATGACTTACCTTATTTACATGACTAAATATTAACAAATAGTATTAAAAAATAATAAACAGAAAGACGAAATTTTGTATGCTTGGGAAGAAGAGATGGGGAGAAAATGTCAATTTTGGTAAGTGAGGGGTAAAATTATATGATTGTTTATTTATTATTACAATAAAAGTTTTAGAAAAATCAAGGACTTTTAAGGTTTAAAATTTGTGAGCTGAGGGAAAAAAATAAATAAGCACATTATTTATTTATTTTCGTGTGTGGAGGGGGGGAGATGTTTGCTAGATGATTTATTATTTATTTGCCTTTCAAAATATTTATAAATCGGTTTAAAAAAATAATAAAAGTCGGAAAGATTTAAAGAACTAAATTTTTTGCACTTAATGGAAGAGAATGATAAATCCTAATTTCAATCGTGGGGGGGGGGGCGAGAATTTTTGTGATTGATTGTTTATTTTTATAATAAAGTGACTTATATGCTACAGATATGAGTATTGTGGGGATAGACTACAAAACGGCGAAGTGATATTTTCGGAAGGTACAATTTAGAAGATTTTGACAGGTTCAAAAGGCGAAGAGAAATTTTGATATAAAGGGAGGCCAAGGGCGGATCTTGAGAGTCCTGAAGGTAGGGGGGGATTTTAGAAATTTGGATACTCCAGTCTGATGCACGGGTTGGAGCTCATTTTTTTATGTCGGACTTGTTTCGTCTTCTTTTTTGCTGTAGGTCGGTTTGGGTCCGGTTGGCTTCCATTTTTTGCTCCTGTCTGTGTTAATTTCTACTTGGGTCGATTGGCTCCGGTTGACTTCTATTCTTTGCTGCTGTTCGCGTTAATTTCTGATTTTTTGTTTATTGGTCGGATTTGGGTCTGTTCGACTACTACATTTTATTGTTTATCTGGTTGACTTTTACTTTTTACCAGTGCTTAGCGCATTTGGGACAGTTTAGGATTTGGTTTTTACTTCATCGAGGAGGGTTCGAGTTGACCCGAATTGATTGGGGTGAGTCCTTTGGTGAAATTTTCGTTCTTTTTCGCAATTTTTGTACAAAATGTGCGTATGTTTCACGACACGATCCTTTGAAGAAATTCGTGTTTTCTCCGCGATCATTTTACAAAATGTGTTGTCCGGTTCTCTTCTATTTTTTTGCTGCTGGTCGGGTTAATTTTTTACTTTTTGTTGTGGGTTGCGTTTGGATCCGGTTAGCTTCTACTGTTTGCTACAAAAACGTGGTGTTACGCACGGCAAACACGTGGCTGGTTTAAAATTCTGCATCGATATACAGAGTGATATAGGCTAATACAAAATTGCCCTCACCTCCGAGAAATACCAGAACGAGAGTGAAACAAAGAAAAAAGGAAGAAAAGAGAAATCAGAGGAAAAAGTTCGTATTATTCATAAAAGTTTTCATTTATGTAATTGTTGGAGATTTCTGAGGAGGAAAAAATGAGTTTATTTATTTATTTATTTAAGAGCAGGATGCAGGGAATTTATTAGATGGCTTACCTTACATGACTAAAGATTGACAAATACGTCTAAAAACAAAATAAAGATATTTAAAAACTAAGTTTTATGTGCTTGGTAAGGAGAAATAGAGGGAAAACATCAATTTTGTGGGGTTAAGAGTAAAACTAATTATTTATTATTAGAGTAAAATTTTAGAAAAATCAATGACTTTAAAGGTTTAAAATTTGTGAGCTGGAGGGGGGGGGGGGAGAAACAAACAGATTTATTAATTTTTTTTTTTTTGGTGTGTGTCGAGGGGATGGAGAAGCTTATTAGATGACTTACTTTTATTTGCCTTTCAAAATATTAACAAATAGGCTTAAAAAATAATAAGATGTGAGAAAGTTTCAATGAATAAATTTTAGACATTTACTAATAGGATGAGAGGGAAAAATCTCATTTTCAGTTAGTGGGGAGGAGTTTTTGTGATCTATTTTTTATTGTTACAACAAAGTGGCTATATTCTGTAAACATGGATACAGTGAGACAGACAGCAAAACGGCGAAGTGATACTTCTGGAAACGGTAATATTGAAAGCTGTGATGAGAGCAATAGGCGTTAACGAAATTTTGATATAAGAGGGGGGGGGGGGAGGGTGATATAGATTATTTTTTCTAAATCAGAATTTCAGAGAGCTCGTATTTTCATCTTCAATTTATAAATAATAGAAAACTTAAATATTTTTAAGGACTTTTTTTCAAATTCTGCGTAAAACTAAGTTTTTTTAAGAAGCAAAAATTACTTTTGAAAAATTAAACACTTTTTAAAAAATTGAAGAAACATAAGAAACGTGTAGGATCACTGAAAATTATTCCGATACATTATGGTCTATGTAGATAAATCATTTGCGGTGTTTTAAGGAGCGTCATACTAATTTAAAAGTAATGAAATTCATATACATTACTGATGTACTCTGGAAGACAATTATAAAAAAAATATGATATGTATAGCACTTACAGTATACACACAGAGGATCTCCATATTAATCCATTATATTATGGTCTAAAAATCTTTCGCGATGTATTGTTGTAATAATGTTACTCTTTTACAAATAATGAAATTTATACGAACTTCTGAAATGGACCTAACAATTCTTGCTGTATAATATTTGGTGAAAAGCATTTACCATTCAATTACAGAGTTATACAAAAGAATTCCGTTGTAAAAAGCTCTTCAGAGAAAAACTGTTCCTAGCGTATTTAAATTATGTTCACTACTTTGAACATGAAATGCAGTGAAATGCTGTTTCGTGTATACTCTCTGTTAAAAAGAATTTCCATAAAAACATTCCATTTGTATACATAATCAAATTAAACCTGTGAAATTGGTCATCTGTTCCCCATCGATCCCGCTTTCTTTATCACTTACAGAGTCTCTTTTTTTTCACTATTCGTTTTTTTTTCAAAGGAAGACACCACACACTCAGTCTAGCTTTATTAATGTTACAGTGTTTTACGGTTAAGTTTTCTTTCAAAATTTATTATCCATTGCAGGACAATGTAATAATTCCTACGAACCATCTATCGACATATAAAAAGCTAAAGTGTGATTCAATATCAAGATTTTAATATGATGAATACCAGAAGCGATGGTGCGACCCCCCCCCCCCCATTTGAGCCCAATGAAGGGTCTGCAAAATGGTATGAGATGTCTACAGGATAAATGAAACGTGTTTAAGATTGAGAACGGTGCGACCTGATCGGACTCGACGAAGCTGTCGCAGCCCGGGTAGGGCCGTGCCAGTTTTAACTCATGAGACTAGGACTTGGTTAGATCTAGAGATCTGCACCAGCCCGTATAAGACTGGCAAAAAAATTTAACAGATCTGCCGGCTTGTTATAAAGATTTCGGCAAAAACGTTAAAATGAGAACTGTTTTCAATGAATATAGGTTTAACGACCATAAGTATAAATGTGCGTCACAAGTAGATACTAGTTTGACAACATCAATACATAAATGTAACTTGTACAGCGTAGAGATCGGCATCGGACATTTGCTTTGTGTCTAAACGGGTTTAATAATTTTTTGGCAAACTGGAGACGTTCCAAGATCAGGTTTGTACTGTTTTTCTACATATAGTTGGGATAAGTCAGAACTAGACTTAAAGATGTATTCGAAAAAACGCTTTTCCACCTTCAACTGCTCGAAATTTTCAGATACAATTTCAGGCACATTTTTAAAAGTAGAAACATGAAACTTGCTGAGGGGATTCTTAAAGGGGCGTATGAGGTGCCGTGTGATGTCTTTTTACGCTCAAATCATTAGAATTTGAGTTATAAACAATTACCTTATTACTATGACCCTTTTTTACGTTCCCAGATCTCCCGCTAGGGAAAAATCGGTTCAAAATGCCATTTTTGATTGCTTTTTTTGCAACATTTTCTGCATTTATCAAATAATCGACAATCACGGCACCTTGCGTACTTTCCAAATAAGAGATTTTGAAAGTTTGGTGTATTTGAGAGCAATAATGAATTCAAAAATAAATCGGAAAATAAGCAGTCTGAATCGAAATACACCCTTAATTGTTCGTAAGACGTGTAGGGCAGACAATATATATGTGAAAGGAATAAAGAATTTCTGTTAACGTACTTTTTGGAAATATTGTCCTTGGTGTTTCTTAAATTCATTTCTCAACAACACGAAAGTTTGACACATTTTCTGACTAATTTTTAACTGTAAAGGCACAAAATTGACAAGCCTGACTATTGAAGGGATTTGCAATCGAATAGCATATTCCGTTTTTGGTTAATAAGATATTTGTATATACTTGTTGAGGTATAAGAGATTCTTGTCATGCGGTTTCAGATTTTTCTCCTTTCGCATGTTGTCGTTTCCGGAAATTCGTTTCAAAACGCTAATTTTCACAATATTTTCATAAATATTGTGAAAATTAGCGTTTTGTATAGCGTGCTGTGCGTTGTGTATCAGAGTGTTGCGCATTGTATTTGCTTGTATCAAAAAATGGACAACGCCATTCCATTACATTGTTTCTGAATAAAAACACCTGTTAATCTCATGTGTTTTCAAAAAGAAATGAAATCAGAAATGCATAAAAAATAGCTCCTCTAAATTTGAAAAAATCTTTGACAAAATGATAAAGAAGCATTTTCATAAATCTACTTTTTATTACACAGCTTCAAAAGTTATGATAATTTTAACTTTTTTTTCTTTTATTCTAAACCATATTAATTTTCTAATGAATCTTTATTTGAATGTTGAAAGGCTAAGAACCTAAGTAATCATTAATGTTCTTATTGTGCATTATCTGTAAAATTTTGTGTAAAATCACCCAATAAATATGAATGTAGTAATCTTAAAAAAACTTAATTGTATGATAAATATCTGATTTTTTTTTTTTTTTTCTCGAAATAATAGAAATTGTGTCGGTTCAGATCGGGCCTGGATTGATTTCACTGATTTCTGTACGGGCCGGGCCGGGCCGGGCCGGGCCAAGCCTAGAAATGTAAAAGTGTAAACGTGCGGGCCGGGCTCGGACCGAATTTTCGAATTTTATACTGGAGAGGGCCAAAATAACATTCATTCGGTCCGGGCCGGGAGGAGACTGGATATTCTGGAGTCAGGTTCTTCACTCTTTCGGAAACCGTTCCGAGTTCGGATCTTACTTTTTTCTGCAAAACTTGACCACACTTTATTTTTTCTTTCACTTCAGGCCTGGCGTGGACTTCGTTCGTCTAGAGGTCTGCCCGAACCTAAATTTTCATGCCCAGGCTCCAAAAGCAATTTAATTTTAACCCAACCCAAGCTCGCTAGATAAATATATAAATTAAAAAAAAAAAAAAAAAAAAAAAAAGGCACTCCGGGAGTGCCGACAGAAGTGAAAACTTGAACAATTATGTGTGTATTTTTTTAGTCGTCTGGACATATTTTATTGTGCAGAAAATACTTTTAAATGAAGTGTTTTTTATTCATTATTATAAACTACTGCTACAAAAATTATATTACAATTTTCATTTAATGCGCTATTGTACATGAAAAATAATGCATATTATTTTACATACAAAAATTGCAATCTATTGCTTAAAACATAAATTTACAAATGCATGAAATATGAAATATCGTCAGTTGGTATTCTTTGAAATAAATACCCATAAAACTTATGAATTTTCATCCCCATTTCAACAATTCTTCCATCATCATCATCATCATTATTATCATTATATTCTAGATTTGATATTATAGGCTTATGGTAACTAAAATATATAGCAAACAATTTTGATTCAATTCTATTTAAATATCTTGTAATGACTGCATCAATTGTAATTTTTTATCTCTCTGTGCTAAGATTGCGATGGTTGGTCATTGTTAAATCAAATTTTCTATTTAAAAATTCAATTAATTGTAGATTTTCATCATCCACAAAGTTGATGTTGAAATCCCTACTCAAAATCATCGGCAAATCATCAAATCTCTTTCCAATTCTATCTTGAAGTAATGCAGAAGCCTCTTTAGAACAAATAAATAAATTTTCATACAAAAATTCTCATTAAAGACTTATCCGGTGAAATATAAATGGCAACCAATACAATTAGTTTTTCATTTTCAGAGTGGCAACAACAAACACATATATCACTGATATCAAAAACATTACTACTAAACATACTGGTGTACCTCACATGCACATTCATATGAATTGTGGAAATATATGCCCATTACATTAAACAACCTTTTATAAATAGCTACTCCTGCTGCTGGACGACCGTATCTTCTGAAACTTGCAACAAATTGAATAGTAATCAAACAATATAAGTTGTTAAACTTTAAATACAATTTTTTAAAAAATGGTTGGAAAGTGCAGCATAATCGATGGACAATATCATGATTTTTCTTTCTTAACTTTTTATTCCATCTGGTAACAGTATATTTTGTTAAACTTTAAATACAATTAAAATTTTTAAAAATGGTTTTGAAATGTAGCATAATTGATGTGCAATGTCATGTTTTTTCTTTCTTAACTTTTTATTCCATTTGGTATCAATTTATGTTGTTACTATTTAAATACAATCAAAAATTTAAAAAAAAAGAGAGAAAAATGGTTGGAAAGTGCAATGTAATAAATGCGCGATGTCATACTTTTTCTTTCTTATCATTTTATTCCCTCTGGTAACAGTATAAGTTGTTAAGGTTTAAATACAATTACAATTTTTAAAATTGGTTGGAAAGTACTGCATAATCAATGTACAATATCATGTCTTTTCTTTCTTATCATTTTATTCCATTTGATAACAATATAAGTTGTTAAACTTTAAAAACAATTGAAAATATATATATATATATATATATATATAAAAGGTTTAAAAGTGCAGCATAATCGATGTGCAATGTCATGCTTTTCTTTCTTAACTTTTTATACCATTTGGTATCAATTTATGTTGTTACTATTTAAATACAATCAAAAATTAAAAAAACTGAAAAAAGTGGTTGGAAAGTGCAGCATAATTGATGCACAATGTCATATTTTTTCTTTCTTAACATTTTATTTCTTCTGGTAACAGTATATGTTGTTAAACTTTAAATACAATTATAATTTTAAAAATTGGTTGAAAAGTGTAGTATAATCGATGAGCAATGTCATGTCTTTTCTTTCTTAACTTTTTATTCAATTTGATAACAATGTAAGTTGTTAAACTTTAAATACAATTGAAAATTTAAGGAATTGAAAAAAAATGGTTGGAAAGTGCAGCATAATCGATGTGCAATGTCATGTTTTTTCTTTCTTAACTTTTTATTCCATTTGGTATCAATTTATGTTGTAATTATTTAAATACAATAAAAAAAATGAAAAAAAGTAGTTGGAAACTGCAGCATAATCAATGCACAATGTCATACTTTTTCTTTCATAACGTTTTATTCCATCTATTAACAGTATAAGTTGTTAAACTTAAATACAATTATAACTTAAAAAAACACACACGGACATTCGCGCAAGCGCCCTGTGCCGCCTAAACGGAGCAGCACACTCAGGCACGGTAGAAAGAGTGAGAGATACTAGTTCCCCTCGATCTTACGCTTTTTCGATCAGCATCACGTGACCCTGACGCGAGTTTGGAAGTTTTTACCCATACAAAAAGTGCTCAGCGCCGCTAAAGAAGTTTTCACTTCAAAAATCTGACCCAATACTGAACAACCTGATACAAAACAGATCAACAAATTCAAAATGAAACAAAATCAATCTGTATATCAAGGGAATTGTGAAAAAGTATCCCATTTAATTATATCAATAATTTTTATTTTTGCTCAAGTAAAAAAATGAACATAGATATAATGTACTCGGAAATATTCAAACATATAGTTTTTCATATGAAAAATTGTCTTATCTTTTGAAAAATCCAGTCATCAACCAGTTTATACCAGATTCGAATTTGTCAAAAGCTAAAAGAAAAAATGTCCCGAATCCAAAACGTTTAAAGTCAACCCGACTCATAATGTATCAATCCGAACCCAAAAATTACAAATTATGTCAAATCGAGCCCTTACCCGAACATCTGAAACTGAAATGAAAGAAAACGAATTCATGTATTTTAATAGAATTATAAAATATAATTTACATCTTTAACTTGAATACTAAAATTTGTATAGAAGAAAATCTAGTATATGCTCTCCAGTGCAAAACCTATTTCTAAGTCAGACTGCTCAAATCGGATACGTAGCAAAGAAGTACAAATCTATCCAGCTTACTGTAAAAAAGTGAAAACAAGTTTAATGTAGATTTTGCCATTGCAGAATTCAGTTTCGCCTCCGATTATTCGCCTTCGACTTCATTTTTTTTTTTTTTTTTTTTTTTTTTTTTTTTTTGTGTGTGTTTATCAATATAATAGCGTGAACGGCTTGAAATACCCAATTGATTAGCAATTTCTTTGACGTGCTACTTCTTCATTGACTAGATACATCAAAAACGGATTTTTTCTTTAGTTTAAACGCTTTTTTTATAGACTCTGAGAAAAAGGAAATGCATTTTAACAATAAAATTGTATGAATGTCTCGTTTTAATGGCCAGATTACGAAACTAGTCGTTGGGGGCCACCGTAATACTTACCCATCATGGATATGCATTATATAATATGTGAAAATAAAATATGTGAAAACTATTTATAAAATGCATTGCAATTCCAAAATAAAATTTAAACGTATATTTAAATGTTTTTAATATACACAGTAATGCTCCATTAATGAATTGCTGATGAACCCATTTCGACAATTTATGTAAAATACCGAACTACACAAGTAGTACCAGATTGCGTAAAGGAAACATCCTTATAACTCCAAAAACAATAATCATATTAATTAACAGTTTACTGCATCAGATTAAGCGTCTCATTTCCAATTAAAACATATCTTTGAATTGAAATTTGAGGAAAATACAGGGTCATGAGAAATCGAAGAATGTAGAAAACAGGATTACAAATATCTCGGCAACTATTAATCCGACCGAATTCGTTCTTGTTGCAAAATTTGTGTTATCTTATTGTCTTTTACGTCTTTTCCTTAAAATAAATAAAAAAAAATCGAAAATTTTTATATACATTTCATGAGAACGAAATTTTTGAGAGTCCGAAAAAAAAGTTCCGTATAATCGAGGTTACTGATATTAAATAGGCTTCGTCCTATTCATTCTTACTAAGTACATACAAAATTTTAAGTCTCTATCTCCATTTGTTCGTGAGATACAAAAGCAAACAAACGGACGGCAATTTTTTTTTCTAAAAATTTGTTTTTTGGAGTCTCCAGTATCTGAAACGTGTAAATCCGTAGAAATTTTTTTTTCGATTTTCAAAACGATTACAAGATTTACCCTATACTACGTATGATAGGTAAGTAAAAGTTTGACACGACACTTTTTTTGACACGACACTTTTTAGCTTCTCTGAAATAAAAAGCATCGGAGGCTAATAACAAAACTCGCAGCTTAAAATAAAAATCCCTTAATCGAACTTTCTAATCAACCCGAATCCCACCTTGTTCTTTGCACAGCATATCCTAAAATAACTTTGCGCCATAAAACCCCATTCAACCAACCAATCAATGAACCCGAGTGCGACTCTCAGAAATGAAATTTTATCCGGAACAGAACCGAATTTGAAAAAATGTAAGTCAAACTGACTCATACTCTACCCACAGGAAAAAGTTCAAGCCGATACAAACACGATTCACAGCAAAATTCCCGAACCTCCAAATTTTTAAATCGATTATTTTCACCCGAAAACAACGCGCAGATAAAAAGTAGATTTCCACTCGATCCGCAAGAAAAATGTAAAAATCAACTCCACCAATAGAAAAAAAGTAGAAGTCAACTTGACCGAAACCAAACCAGCGTCAATAAAATAGTAATCAACCCCCCCCCCCTCCCACACACACACACACAAAAAAGAAGTGAACTAAACTCAAAACTGACCAGCAGCAACAAAGAAAGAGAACCGGACCCAAACCCAACCCGCAGCAACAAAGTAGAATATAACACGACTCGCAGCAAAAAAAGTAGGATTTAACCCGAACAACGAGAAAAATGAAGTAAATCGGACCGAAACCCAATCCGCAACGTAAAAAAATTAGCCCCGACTCTATCCACAATGAAAAAATTTGTCCCGACCCGAATCGCAGGTCCGACTGAAATCTCCAAATTTCTGAAATGCCCCCCCCCCTTTTTTTTTGAGGAGTTTCCTGATCTAACCTTGTACCAGGACAAACAAAAATTGCTAAAGACAGAGAAATCGTCTAAAAATTTTACAATGTTGTATTGAATTGTCACTCATTAAATATGTATACGAGCTTGTAGAGTTTGTAAATATCTCGACAAATCTTGTCCACGATACATTGTATGATTTAAAAAATGTAAAAACCTTCTGCTCGACAGATGCTGCATTTGTTAAACGTCGAAAAAAACTCCAAAGAAGAAACAATTTTGAAAAGTATTATAAAATAAAATTTGCTGAATAGCACACTTTATAAAAATGCTATATTTTGCCTTACAGTTTCATTATTTTTACTTTTATATTATGATAAATAATGAAAAATTTTCGCAATTCCTTGTCTTTGCAAATATACCTTTATGTTATATTAAAATAAAATGTATCACGCAGGATAAATTTTCTATTTTTAACAACTGTTAAAAGTGTATCGTTTTCCTTAAAAGTATTAAATATTAAAAAATATTTCTTTAAAGATTCAAACAAGTTGATCAACAATTTTAAAGTTACTAATCTTTAAAATTTTCCAACTTTAATTTCTGCTTATTTTTGATGAAAACTGTTTTTCAATCTTAAAATGCTTATTGTTTTTATTGTTTTACTTAATAATACTGCACTGAAATCGGGCTGCCTAATATCGTATAGTACCAAAAACAAGCACAGGGGCGTTTGAAGAGAAAACTGCGCCCGAGGCACAGTTTCAATTTGGCGCTCCCTCCCCCAACTTTTTCTTGTAACAGCCCAAGAATGATGTTGATAGTATAAATGTGGCGCCACCCCCCTCTCTTCGGATGGCGCGGTGTTCAATAAGCCTCCTCCAAATGTACCTCCACAGTGCCGTGCGAAAAAGAGGGGTACGAAGGGGGTGGTTGCCCGGGTGCGAAAATTTAGGGGGCGCCAAATTTTTATTTACCAACGTCATTTTTAGTCTGTCACAAGAAAAAGTTCAGGGAATGGGGCGCCAAACTGAACTTTACTCCTGGCGCAGTTTTCTCTTTGCACACCCCTGCCCCCCTGTCTCATATATTTTGCAAGCGGTATAAGGAAATTTATAAATTCCAAATATAGCCCCGTGTCCTTTTAATACTACCTATGTATTTCACAAAAGTTCCAATTATAAGCATCCTTTAAAATTATCAGAATTTCCTTTCTGCTAGAAAGGAGCTTGCTGTAATTTGTATCAAATCTACTTTTTGTATGCACTTGAAAAAAAAAATATATATATACAAATGAAGTGTATAATTTCCTTCGTTGGAAGTTAGTTATAACTTAAAAATAGCTTTAGTTTTATAAAAAGAAAAAAATTAGAAGTCGTTGATTTTTTTCCAGACTATTTTAGTTAAAATTTATCAATAATTGTAGAAAAAAAAAATCCAAAGTTTGAAATAAGGGGATGTTATTTTAACACGTTAACCTAAACCAATAACAGAAAGGAAATACAAGGAAAGGAAAAAAGTTACTTTCATTTGCTAAAATGGATTGGTATTAACCAATCAAATTTTCAATAAAGGGCAAGAGAGGCGGAGACTGGCTAAGGCGGAGATCATATAATTAAAACTCGTTTTCTGTTGCATTTTTGAACAAAATCTTTCCTAATTTTGCTCAGAATAATTGCAGTAGAAATATGGAAAGCATATCATTGGAAAGCTTAAACACTAATATTACGTGAAGCGTTTTTGATTTTTTCTGAATTTTGCTGAAATAGATTTTATAAGACTAAAAAGGACACAACATCTCGAATTTCACTGAATCCAAAATTTAGAGGGTCCTCAATATTAAACTACAACGAAAATCAGAAAAGTACAAACTAGCCCGGTAATAGAATGTCCTCAGCTATCCTGTGAAAAAAAAATCATTTAAAAATATTGAAAATTAAGCGAGATATTAGAAAAGAAAGCCCCCATAGACTTACCATTAGCGTTCGGCTTTTACCGCGTGACTAGTGTGTGCTCTTAAGAGCCCACAATAGTCACAGAAAAATTACTCAAAAAGACCCGGATGACCATGTAAAGTCTATGGGAGCGTTCTTTTCTAATATCTCGCTCAAATTTTAATATTGTTGCATGATTTTTTTGCACAAGATAGCTGAGGGCAATCCACAACCGGGCTAGTTTTTACTTTTTCAATTTTTGTTTCAGATTTTCTTTAAAAAATTACTTTAACTTTCGAAACCGGTTTAAACCGGTTCTGAAAAGGAAACTATCGTAATATAAAAAATATATAACCAAAATCGAAAAAGTAAAAACTAGCCCGGTTGTGGATTGCCCTCAACTATCTTGTGCAAAAAAATCATGCAAAAATATTAAAATTTGAGCGAGATATTAGAAAAGAATGCTTCCATAGACTTTACATGGTCATCCGGGTCTTTTTGAGTAATTTTTCTGTGACTATTGTGGGCTCTTAAGAGCCCACAATAGTCACAGAAAAAGTACACAAAAAGACCCGGATGATCATGTAAAGTCTATGGGAGCGTTCTTTTCGAATATCTCGCTCAAATTTTAATATTTTTGCATGATTTTTTTGCACAAGATAGCTGAGGGCATTAAACAACCGGGCTAGTTTTTACTTTTTCAATTTTTGTTTCAGATTTTCTTTAAAAAATTACTTTAAGGGCCCACAATAGTCACAGAAAAATTACTCAAAAAGACCCGGATGACCATGTAAAGTCTATGGGAGCGTTCTTTTCTAATATCTCGCTCAAAATTTAATATTTTTGCATGATTCTTTTGTACAAGATAGCTGAGGGCAATTCACAACCGGGCTAGTTTTTACTTTTTCAATTTTTGTTTCAGATTTTCTTTAAAAAATTACTTTAACTTTCGAAACCGGTTTAAACCGGTTCTGAAACTGAAACTATCGTAATATAAAAAATATATAACCAAAATCGAAAAAGTAAAAACTACCCCGGTTGTGGATTGCCCTCAGCTATCTTGTGCAAAAAAATCATGCAAAAATATTAAAATTTGAGCGAGATATTAGAAAAGAACGCTCCCATAGACTTTACATGGTCATCCGGGTCTTTTTGTGTACTTTTTCTGTGACTATTGTGGGGCTCTTAACTTTCGAAACCGGTTTAAACCGGTTCTGAAACTGAAACTATCGTAATATAAAAAATATATAACCAAAATCGAAAAAGTAAAAACTAGCCCGGTTGTGGATTGCCCTCAGCTATCTTGTGCAAAAAAACATGCAAAAATATTAAAATTTGAGCGAGATATTCGAAAAGAACGCTCCCATAGACTTTACATGATTATCCGGGTCTTTTTGTGTACTTTTTCTGTGACTATTATGGGCTCTTAAGAGCCCACAATAGTCACGGTAAAATTACTCAAAAAGACCCGGATGACCATGTAAAGTCTATGGGAGCGTTCTTTTCTAATATCTCGCTCAAATTTTAATATTTTTGCAGGATTTTTTTGCACAAGATAGCTGAGGGCAATCCACAACCGGGCTAGTTTTTACTTTTTCAATTTTTGTTTCAGATTTTCTTTAAAAAATTACTTTAACTTTCGAAACCGGTTTAAACCGGTTCTGAAACTGAAACTATCGTAATATAAAAAATATATAACCAAAATCGAAAAAGTAAAAACTAGCCCGGTTGTGGATTGCCCTCAGCTATCTTGTGCAAAAAAAAATCACGCAAAAATATTAAAATTTGAGCGAGATATTAGAAAAGAACGCTCCAATAGACTTTACATGATCATCCGGGTCTTTTTGTGTATTTTTTCTGTGACTATTGTGGGCTCTTAAGAGCACACACTAGTCACGCGGTAAAAGCCGAGCGCTAATGTAAAGTCTATGGGAGCGTTCTTTTCTAATATCTCGCTTAATTTTCAATATTTTTAAATGATTTTTTTTTCTCAGGATAGCTGAGGACATTCTATTACCGGGCTAGTTTGTACTTTTCTGATTTTCGTTGTAGTTTAATTCTGAGGACCCTTTAAATTTTGGATTCAGTGAAATTCGAGGTGTTGTGCCCTTTTTACTCTTATAAAATCTATTTCAGCAAATTTCAGAAAAAAATTAAAAACGCTTCACGGAATATTAGTGTTTAAGCTTTCCAATGATATGCTTTCCATATTTCTACTGCAATTAGGCTGAGCAAAATTTGGAAATATTTTGATCAGAAATGGAATAACAAAAGCGTTTTAATTATATGCGCTCCGCCTCAGCCAGTCTCCGCCTCTCCTGCCCTTTTGAAAATTACAATTGGTGAACACCAATCCATTTTAGCAAATGAAAGTAACTTTTTTTCCTTTCATTGTATTTCCTTTCTGTTGTTGTTTTATAGTAACGTGTTAAAATAACCTCCCTTATTTCAAGATTTTGATTTATTTTTTCTACAATTATTGATAAATTTTAGCTAAAATAGTCTTGAAAAAAATCAACGACTTCTAATTTTTTGTTTTTATAAAACTAACGCTATTTTACTATTATTATATAACTATAACTAACTTCCAAGGAAGAAAATTATACATTTCTTTGTATATATATATTTTTCAAGTCCATACAAAACAAGGTAGATTTGATACAAATTACAGTAAGCTCCTTTTTAGCAAAAAGGAAATTCTGATAATTTAAAAATATAATTGGAACTTTTGTGAAATACATAGGTAGCATTAAAAGGACAAGGAGCTATATTTGGAATTTATAAATTTCCTTATACAGCTTGCAAAATACATGAAACAGGGGGGGGGATGCAAAGAGAAAACTGCGCCCGGAGTAAAGTTCAGTTTGGCGCCCCATTCCCTGAACTTTTTCTTGTGACAGACTAAAAATTACGTTAGTAGTAAAAATTTGGCTCCTCCTAAATTTCGATCCCGGGGAAACCACCCCCTTCGTCCCCCTCTTTTTCGCACGGCGCTGCAAGGAGTACATTTTGAGGAGGCTTATTCAACACCGCGCCGTCCGAGGGGGGGGGGGCGCCACATTTATACTACCAACATCATTCTTGGGCTGTTACAAGAAAAAGTTGGGAAAGGGGGCGCCAAATTGAAACTTTGCCCCGGGCGCAGTTTTCTTTTCCCTGTGTTTGTTTTTGGTACTATACGATACTAAGCAGCCCAATTTCAGTCCAGTATTATTAAGTAAAACAGTAAAAAAAATAAGCATTTTCAGTTCGAAAAACAGTTTTATCAAAAATAAGCAGAAATTAAAATTAGAAAGTTTTAAAGATTGGTAATTTTAAAATTGTTGATCAACTTGTTTCAAACTTTAAAGAAATATTTTTTAATATTTATTACTTTTGAGGAAAACGATACACTTTTAACAGTCGTTAAAAATGGGGAATTTATCCTGCGTAATACATTTTATTTTAATGTAACATAAAGGTATATTTGCAAAGACAACGAATTGCAAATATTTATCATTATTTATCTATACTAATATTATAAAGAGGAAAGATTTGATTGTTTGTTTGTTTGCATTGAATAGGCTCCGAAACTACTTGACGGATTTGAAAAATTCTTTCGCCGTTGGAAAGCTACACTATTTCCGGTGAACATAGGCTATAGTCGCCGCTTAAAAGGATAAAAATAAAACGCCGGATAAACGAATCAAAAGCAATTTGAGAAACTAAAGGTTACCTGGCCCACTAGACACATGACAATCACTGAAACACATATGAAAATCGTAACTATGCACCCCCCTCCTCCCCCCCCCCCAAAAAAAACAAACATTTTAAATTTTTTAGACCGACCTGATATAAAACCGTGTTTTTTAATTTTTAAAACTATTTAGCAATTACTAAAAAAAGGAAAAGAAATGCTGAAACGCAAATTAATTAAAGTTAAAAATAAATCACGAAACGATTGTTTTGGAGTTTTCAAAAAAGTTATAACAGATAGTAAATATTTTAAAGAGTAGTGAGCATCAAATATGGGGAGGGAGGATTTTTTTTTTTAGGAGGAGCAGTCAAATATTTAAAATTGTAACGTTTTCTACAATTTCAAATGCGGACTGTTTCAATAAGCCTAGGGATAAATATTACTTATTTAATTTAATATAAAATTATAAAGAAGAAAGATTTGTTTGTTTGTTTGTTTGAATTGAATTAAATAGGCTCCAAAACTACTTGACGGATTTGAAAAATTCTTTCACCGTATGAAAGCTACACTATTTCCGGTGAACATAGGTTACATTATATTTTCAAAAAAATTATTTCAAATCCTTATTAAAATGCCAATATTGTAACCCAAGATGTAGAAAAATGAACTTAAAAAATCTTTACATCGCGTGCGTTGCGAATACTATTGATTATAGAACAAAATAATGTACTACGACTTTGTTAACATGTAATTATCTACAAAAAATGTCGCAACAGCATATGTCTAACTGTTATAGTTATGTCACAATAACTGTTTTTTATTTTAAAAAATAATTAAAATGCCGTTTCTGTAAAAGCTCTTTATTGTTACTTTGGTATTGATTCTTATCAAAATAAATTACTTTAAAATCAAGACTGATTTAATGGTTGCCGTTTACCCCGCTCGACTAGGCTGCATCATAATGTGTGATATAGGCGTCACTGGGGCACGGGAGGAGAGTCAATGTCAGAGACGGCATTTTAATTATTAGGTTATGAGTGTGTGTGTAAAAATTTATAACTTGAAATTTTTCTTAAATATCCGTGAGAAGTCGGAGCGGGCTGCTATAATCTATATACATAAAGCAAAATCGTGTTAGTTACACCATTTATAACTCGAGAACGGATGGATCGATTTTTATGAAATTTTGTATGGAGGTATCTGACACCTTAGATTAACATATAAGCTATTTTTTATCCGACTACCTAAAATGAGGGTAATGTTTTTAGTAGTTGAATTTAATGAGATGAAGTGGTAGAAACAATTTGCGGTGTCAGCAGTGGCGGGGGACTGGGCGACTTGCTCTACCCAAAGAAAAGTGAGGGCGGGCCGCTAGTTATAGTATAAAAGTAAAAATAATGAAACTGTAAGGCAAAATATAGCAATTTTTTTAAAGTCTGCTATTCAGCAAATTTTACTCTCTAATACTTTTCAGAATTGTTTCTTCTTTGGAGTTTCTTGTCGACGTTCAACTAATGCAGCTTCTATCGAGCAGAAGGCTTTTGCATGTTCCAAAACATCATAGTAGAAAGTATCGTGGACAAGATTTGTCGAGATACTTACAAACTTTACAAGTTCGTATATATTTAATGGGTGACAATTCAATATAACATTGTAAAACTTTTAGACGATTTTGCAGTTTTTAGCAGTTTTTGTTTGTCCTGGTACAAGGGCAGATCTGGAGACTCCTCAAAAAAGAGGGGGGGGGGGACTTTTCAGAAATTTGGAGATTCCAATCGCACCTGCAGCTCGTGTCGGGACATTTTTTTTTTCATCATGAGTAGGATCGGGGCTAATTTCTTTCGTTGCAGGTCGGGTTTCGGTCCGGTTTACTTTCATTTTTTGCCGTTGTTCTGGTTAAATACTTTTTTTTTTTGCGAGTCGTGTTTGGGTAAGGTTCAATTCAACTTTGCCGCTGCGGGTTGGGTTGGGGTCCGGTTCTCTTTCTTTATTGCTGCGGGTTGGTATTGGGTCTGGTTGATTTCTATTTTGTGTGTGTGTGTGGGGGGGGGGGCAGGTCCGTAGCTAGAAGTGAACAATAGGGGGGGCTCAAGTGAATGTAGGGGGGGGGGGGCTCAAGAGAATGTAAGGGCTCATAATTTTTTCTCTTGCATTGCCACAGAAAGATAAAGTAATGCATATTCATATTGTAGGTACTATGTTTCTTATTAAAAAGTGTTCTAATAACTTCATTTTATACTAAGAAAATTACAGGATGATGTAAATTTTGAGTGTATAGCTGATCAAAATTAAAAATCATGCTAGCTTCTTATGTGCCAATAGGATGAGGGAGGTGTTGAACACACTTATTTTAGATACAATTTAGTAATCCTGCAAAATTGTGAAAGGTTTTCAAGACTAAATTAGATTTTTGAACAGAATTTCATTTGAATTTTCGGAACAGAAATTCATTGAGTGACCTTGGAATCTTTTCCAGGGGGGGCTCAAAATATTTTAGGGGGGGGGGGCTGAGCCGCCCATAGCGCCCCCTTAGCTAGGGCCCTGGGGGGGGGGTTTGAGTTGAGTACTATTTTATTAGCGCTGGTTTGGTTTCGGTCAAGTTGAATTCTTACTTTTTTGCTACTGGTCGAGTGGATTTTTATGTTTTTCTTACGGACAGAGTGGAATTCTACTTTTTATTTGCTTTTCTCTGCATTCTTTTTTGTTGCTGTAGTTGTTTTGGGGTGAAATTAATTTACACTATTTTGGGTTCTGATCTGATTCATAGTGAATTTACAATCTCGCAAGAAGGATTCGATTCGACCCCATATTTTAAATGAAAGTCTAAATATTTTCTCCGTTATGAACGAAAATAGTTTAAAGAGTATTATAAAAGAAAATATCGAAGATACTATAAAATGAAACTATATAAACGCCATAACAGACATTTCCAAATAGTTAATTATGAATATTTAAGATTTTACATTTCAATTTACATGTTAACACTGCTATTCGCAAGTGTTAACATGTACATTAAAATATCCATACGGAATGTCTCGAATAGAAGATACCTCTATTTAACGAACACTTTTCAACAATTTAGCCATCTTTTTTTGGTTGATTCCGTTATGAGTATATATTAGATATTTATTTTCTATATAAAAGATAAATCTGATATTAGAAATATAAATGTCGACATTTTATAATTCCACTAAAACATGAATTGTTTTTCTTTCATTTCGATTCTAAATTGACAAAAAAAACTTTGGTCGGGTTTTGATTTGATTTCCAATGGTATTTTCGCGTTCGGATCGGAAGCAGGGCAATACTATACGCTCAGGGGTCAATTTTTTTTTTTTTTTTTTTTGTCGAATATTTGAAAAATGTAGTTATTTTAAGTGCAATTCTTAGAGGAACGCTCTTTTCTGATTCAAGGGGGGAACACGAGAATCCTCAAGGGGAGCGATTTCAAAATTTGGAGGTTCGGGCAGGAGGTGATATTTTTCATTGCTGGTGGAGATTATTTCTAAATTTTGCAGTGAGTCGTGTTAGAATCGGCTTGAGATTTTTGCTGTGGGTCGGATATTTGGGTCAGTTTGACTTACATTTTTCAAATTCGGTTCTGTTCTCGATAAAATTTCACTTCTGAGAGTAGCACTCAGGTTGATTGATTGGTTGGTTGAATGGGGTTTTATTGCGCAAAGTTACATCAGGATATGCTGCGCAAGAACAAGGTGGGGATTCGAGTTAATTAGAAAGTTTTGTTAGGGATTTTTTTTTTTTTTTTTTTGAGTTTTTTTTTTTTTGTAGTAGGCCGGATAGATTTATACTTTTTTGCTACGGACCAAGTTTGAGCAGGCTGACTTAGGAATAGGTTTTGCACTAAAGAGCAAATACTAGATTTTTTTTTCTATATAAATTATAACATTCAAGTTGAAGATGTAAAACACATTTTTTAATTCTATTAAAATACATGAACTTATTTTCTTTCATTTCAATTTCAGGTGTTCGGGTAAGGGCTCGATTTGACATAATTTGTAATTTTTGAGTTCGGATTGATATATTATAGGTCGGGTTGACTTTAAACGTTTCGGATTCGGGACATTTCTTCTTTTGGATTTTGACAAATTCGGATCTAATATAAACTGGTTGATGACTGGATTTTTCAATAGATCAGACAATTTTTTATATGAAAAACTATATGTTTGAATATTGACGAGTACATTATATATATATTCATTTTTCTACTTAAACAAAAAAAAATATTGTTATAATTATATGGGATACCTTTCCCAATTTCCTTCAAATATTAGATTGATTTTGTTTCATTTTGGATTTGTTGATCTGTTTTGTATCAGGCTATTCGGTACTGAATCAGATTTTTTTCTTTTATTTATTTATTTATTTATTTTTAGCGAGCTTGCGTTTGGGTTAAAATTGAATTGCTTTTTGAGCCTGGGCATGGAAATTTAGGTTCGGGCAGACCTCTAAAAGAACGAAGTTCACGCCAGGCCCGAAGTGGAAGAAAAAATATAGTGTGGTCAAGTTTTGCAGAAAAAAAGTAAGATTTCCGAAAGAGTGAAGACTTGAGTAGAGGTCTGGACGGGCTGGAGTTTCCAGTCTCGCCCCGGCCCGGACCGAATGATTGTTATTTTGGCCCGGCCCGGTATAAAACAAAATATTCGGCCCGAGCCTGGCCCGCTCGTTTACACTTTTACATTTCTAGGCTAGGCCCGGGCCGTACAGAAATCAGTGAAAACAGTCCAGGCCGAAATCGGCCTGCATCTTTTTTTCGAAACAAAATCAGATTTTTATCATACAATTAAGATTTTTTAAAGATTACTGCATTCATATTTATTGGATGATTTTATAGAAAATTTTTACTGACAATACACAATAAGAACATTAATGATTACTTAGGTTCTTAGACTTTCAACATTCAAATAAAGATGCACTGAAAAATTAATATGGTTTAGAATAAAAGAAAAAAAAAAAAGGAAGTTAAAATTATCATAACTTTTGAAGCTGTGTAATAAAAAGTACATTTATGAAAATACTTCTTTATCATTTTATCAAAGATTTTCTCAAATTTAGAGGAGCTATTTTTTATGCATTTCTGATTTCATTACATTTTGGAAACACATGAGTTTAACAGGTGTTTTTATTCAGAAACAATGTAATGGAATGGCGTTGTCCATTTTTTGATAAAAGCAAATACAATGCGCAACACACTATATAAAACGCTAATTTTCATGATATTTATGAAAATATTGTGAAAATTAGAGTTTTGAATCGCATTTCCGGAAGCGACAACATGCAAAAGGAGAAAAATCTGAAACCACGTGACAAGAATCTCTTATACCTTAACAAGTATATACAAATATCTTATTTACCAAAAATGAAATATGCTGTTCGATTCCAAATCCCTTCAATAGTCAGGCTTGTCAATTTTGTATGTTTATAGTTAAAAATTAGTCAGAAAATGTGTCAAACTTTCGTGTTGTTCAGAAATGAATTTAAGAAACACCAAGGAGTATATTTCCAAAAAGTACATTAACAGTACGTTAATAGTTTTTATCCCTTTTACAAATAATGTTGTCTGCCCTATACGGCTTACGAATAATTAAGTCTAGTTCTGACCCCGACTATATGTAGAAAAACAGTGCAAACCTGATCTTGACCCGGCTCCAGTTTGCCAAAAAATTATTATACCCGTATAGACTCAAAGCAACTGTCCGATGCTGATTTCTACGCTGTACACGTTACATTTATGTATTGATGTTGTTAAACTAGTATCTACTCGTGACGCACATTTATACTTATGGTCGTTAAACCCATATTCATTGAAAATAGACCTCATTTTAGCGTTTTTACCGAAATCTTTATAACACGCCGGCAGGCCCGTTAAACTTTTTTATCGGACTGGCTCATACGGCCTGTTTATTTTTTTTTTTTTTTTTTTTTTTTTGCCAGTCTGATACAGGCCGATGCAGATCTCTAGACCTAAGCAAGCCCTAGTCTCATGAGTTAAAACTGGCCCGGCCCAACCCGAGCAGTGACAGCTTCGTCCAGTCCGATCAGGTCGCACCGTTCTCAATCTTAAACACGATTCATTTATCCTATGGACATCTAATATCATTTTGCAGACCCTTCATTGGGCTCAAAGGGGGAGGGGGCGATCGCCCCATCGCTTCTGGTATTTATCATATTGAAATCTTGCTATTGAATCGCATCTTTTTATATGTCGACAGATGGTTCGTGGGAATTATTACATTGTTCTGCAATGAATAATAAATTTTGAAAGAAAACTTAATTGTAAAACACTGTAACATTAATAAAGCTAAACTGAGTGTGCGGTATCTTCCTTAAAAAAAAAAAAAAAAAGGACGGCGGGAAACAGATGACCAATTTTAACAGGTTTATTATGATTATATATAAAATGGAATGTTTTTATGGAAATTCTTTTTAACACAGAGTATACACGAAACAGCATTTCATTGCATTTCATGTTCAAAGTAGTGAACATAATTTAAATACTCTAGGGACAGTTTTTCTCCGAAGAGCTTTTTACAACCGAATTCTTTTGTGTAACTCTGTAATTGAATGGCAAATGTTTTTCGCCAAATATTATACCGCAAGCATTCTTAAGTCCATTTCAGAAGTTCGTATAAATTTCATTGTTTGTAAAAGAGTAACATTATTACAACAATACATCTCGAAATTATTTTTAGACCAGAGTATAATAGATTACTATGGAGATCCTCTGTGTGTATACTGTAAGTGCTATACATGACATATTTTTTTATAATTGTCTTCCAGAGTACCTCTGTAATGTATATGAATTTCATTACTTTTAAATTAGTATAACGCTCCTTGAAACACCGCAAATGATTTATCTACATAACATAGATCATAATGTAGCGGAATAATTTTGAGTGATCCTACACATTTCTTATGTTTCTTCAATTTTTTAAAAAGTGTTTAATTTTTTAAAAGTAATTTTTGCTCCTTAAAAAACTTTGTTAGTGTTATGCAGAATTTGCAAAAAGTCCTTAAAAATATTTAAGTTTTCTGTTTTCTATTAATTGGAGGTGAAAATCTGAGTTCTCTGAAAGTCTGATTTAGAAAAATAATTTATATCATCCTTGCCCCCCCCCCCCCTTGTATCAAAATTTCGTTCCCGCCTTTTGCTCTCATCACAGCCTTCAATATTATCCCTTCCAGAAGTATCACTTCGCTGTTTTGCTGTCTATCTCACTGTATCCATGTTTACACAATATTGCCACTTTGTTGTAACAATAAAAAATCTATCACAAAAACTCCTCCCCACTAACTAAAAATGAGATTTTTCCCTCTCATCCTATTAGTAAATGCCTAGAATTTATTCATTGAAATTTACCCACATTTTATTTTTTTTAAAGCCCATTTGTTAATGTTTTAAAAGGCAAATAAAAGTAAGTCATTTTAAAAACTTCTGCATCCCACATACACACAAAAATAAATAATTAATAAATTGTTTCTCCCCCCCCCCCAGCTCACAAATTTTATACTTTTAAAGTCATCGATTTTCCTAAAACTTTTACTGTAGTAATAAATAATCAAACATAGTTTTACTCTTAACCCCACAAAAATTTATGTTTTCCCCCTATTTCTCCTTACCAAGTACATAAAATTTAGTCTTTAAATCTCTTTATTTTGTGTTTAGCCATATTTGTTAATCTTTAGTCATATAAAGTAAGTCATCTAACAAATTCCCTTCATCCCCCTCCAAAATAAATAAATAAATAATTTTCATTTTTTCCTTCTCAGAAATCTCCAACAATTATATAAAGGAAATTTTAAACCAATTATTTATATGATTTACGATATTCGAACGAAATGTGGTAATTCAGCATAAAAAACTTTTTCTAAATTTAAAGGGGGTGGGCGAGTAGTTACCCTTTCTCCCCTATACTTATTCAATGCATTCTTAAAACTAATCGCCCCCTGGAGGATACCTTCTTTAAATATTCACGGGCTTCCTAACCCAAGCCACCTAAATGATCTTTCTCTTTTCTTTTTCCTCCGATTTCTATTGTCTTCCTTTTTTCTTTGTTTCACTCTCGTTGTGGTTTTTTTATCCCGGAGGTGAGGGCAATTTGTATGAGCCGATATCACTCTGTATATCGATGGAGAATTGTAAACCACCCACGTGTTTGCAGTGTGTAACGTCACGTGTTTGTAGGAAAGAGTAGAAGTTAACCGGATTCAAACGCAACCCACAACAAAAAGTAAAAAATTAAACCCGACCAGCAGCAAAAAATAGAAGCGAACCGGACAACAAATTTTGTAAAATGATCGCGGAGAAATCACGAATTTCTTCAAAATATCGTGAAACAGACGCACATTTTGTACAAAAATTGCAAAAAAGAACGAACATTTTACCAAAGAATTCACCCCAATAAATTTGGGTCAACCCAAACCCTTCTCGATAAAGTAACAAGTAAGAAAAATAACGCGTTAAGCATTGATTATGAAGCACTTTCCAACACTTAATGAAATCTTTAACAAAACTTTGTTATTTAGGGAAATAATAGTGTATAGCCAAATATACCCAAATATGTATTCCAGTACTTTTGAACAGCTCTGTATTTCATATGTCACTTGATATAATGGGAAAATTTAGTTTAGCAAGAAAATACCCAGTAGCTTGAAATTTATTTTTCAGCATTTTCATACTATCAGATGAAAACATACTTGAATACTTTTGTTCAGCCCTGTAGTTTACATTGTACCTTTATTACACGTCAGCATTAGGCTAAAATTTATTGTAAACTAAAACACTTTTAAAACAACTGAAATCACATTCTCATAAATTATCATTCATAGGCGTCCATGTACTGAATTCTTTGCGTGGCCCTGTATATCCTTTTATCTATATTTTGCAAACATTTCTCAGTAAATTCAATGAAGCTCAGCGTGAAAATGCATAGTTTATTTAAGAACCACGTTTAAATAATCTATGCTCATATTCAGTAACGTTGGTGAGCTCTTTTGGGTAGCCCTGTATATCAACTATAACATTTATACACACCATATAATGTGCATATTTTTAGCGAAATATAAACGCGCATATCATAATTAAAATGCATTTCATCCCTCCATCAGCCATCATCGGACACATATGCGGTACTTCGGAAAGAATATGCTATTTGAAATCTTTTGTATGGCCCTGTAAATGCTATGTACTTCATATTATGCAAGACAGTAGCGTATAATTTATATTAAGCTTCAGTGACATATATCAATTTTATTATACATGAAACAGCTTAATATATTTAAAATATGCCACACACAATTCCCTCTTTTACCATTATCTAATGGAATTCTTTTGTGTGGCCATGTAAATGAATAATAGCTAAATTTTCATCTTATATTTTATAGAATGCATATTTTAATATGTTTGACAGGGTATAACATCTTTAAAAATTTTTTAAAACGATTTTTCCATGTAGGCCGTAATGTAATCGGAAACTTTTGATTCGCCCTGTAGATAAACTAATCATGGTAGAAACTTTATTTTCAATAGGGTTCGTGCTAGGGTAAACGTCAATAACGTCCTAAAATTTCATGGCAATTCGAGTATATAAACGATTTTTCCCCATGGGCCGTAATGTAAATGAAAACTTTTGATTCTCCTTGCAGATAAACTAATCATGGTAGAAACTTAATTTTCAATAGCGTTCGTGATAGAGTAAACGTCAATAACGTCCTAAAATTTCATGGCAATCCGAGTATATTAACGATTTTTCCCCATAGGCCGTAATGTAATGGAAACTTTTGATTCGCCCTGTAGATAAACTAGTCATGGTAGAAACTTCATTTTCAATAGCATTCGTGCTAGGGTAAACGTCAATAACGTCCTAAAATTTCATGGCAATCCGAGTATATTAACGATTTTCCCCATACGCCGTAATGTAATGGGAAACTTTTGATTCTCTCTGTAGATAAACTAATTATGGTAGATACTTCATTTTTAATGGGTGTCGTGCTAGGGTAAACATCAACAACGTATAAAAATTTCATAGCAATCCGAGTAGATTTACGGGAGTTAGAGCGCGTACAGACAGACAGACGGCCATCCGACCAGACGGACAGACAAACCGAATGCATAAGCACTTTTCAACTTTGTTGGAAAGTGCTAAAAACCAAATCCTAAAGTGTCCCAAATGCGCTAAGCACTGCTAAAAAGTAAAAGTCAACCAGATTAAAAACAAAATGTAGCAGTCAACGAGACCCCAGTCTGACAAAAAAAAAAAAAAAAAAAATCAGAAATTAACTTGAACAGCAGCAAAGAGTGGAACTCAACCCGACCCAATCTCGACCCAAGTAGGAATTAACCCAGACAGGAGCAAAAAATGGAAGCCAACCGGACCCAAACCCGACCCACAGCAAAAAAGTAAAAAAAAAAAAACACGACCCACATAAAAAAATGAGCTCCGACCCGTGCATTACACTGGAGTACCCAAATTTCTAAAATCCTCCCCCCCCCTTGAAGACTCTCAAGATCAGCCCTTGGTCTTCGCCTCCCTTTATATCAAAATTTCGCTTCGCCTTTTGAATCTGTCACTATCTTCTAAATTGCACCTTACAAAAATATCACTTCGTTTTGAAGTCTACTCCACAATACCCATATTTGTAGCATACAAGTCACTTTAGTATATCAATAAACAATCAATCACAAAATTTCCTCCCCCCACCTCCCCACGACTGAAATTAGGATTTATCATTTTGTTCCTTTAAGTGCAGAAAATTTAGTTCTTTAAATAATTCCCACTTTTATTATTTTTTTTAAACCGATTTATAAATATTTTGAAAGGCAAATAAATAAGTCATCTAATAAACATCTCCCCCCTACACACACACACGAAAATAAATAAATAATGTGCTTATTTCTTTTTTTCCTCAGCTCACAAATTTTAAACAAACACAAATTCCACCATTTTTTGAGGGGGGGCATTGCACTATTTTCTCCCCTACCCATATGTCACTAAATTTAAAATCTTTGAAAGTTTTTTTGTTTGTTTTTTTTCCATAGGTTTATACATATTTTATTCTAAAAATAAATAATTAATCGTAAACAACCCATAAATATCGTTGTATACCCCCCCCCCCCCTCGTTCTTTTGAAGTACACAAAATTAAAAATCTTTAAAACACTTTTAAGTTACATTTTTCGTCCTATTAATAAATATTCAAGAAGGTAAATAAGCTGTCATCTATAAAACTATCCTACTATCTCCCCCCCCCCCCAAAAAAAAAAAAATCCGTTTTTTTCCCTCTACCTCCTCCCCCTTCTCATTTTACAAAATTAAATTCTTTCTTTTTTCTCTCCGTATTTTAATAAAAAAAATAATTAAAACCTGAAATCCTCCTTCTGCACAAATAATTAAGTCTTTAAATATGTTTAATTTTTTTTAAGTGCTAATTATAAATCTCTGCTAACTATAATATTAACAAAATCTTTTTAACTATGTAGGAAAGTGTTAAAAATAAAGCGATAGATATGCATTAAATTCTACACAAAACACATGTTTACATTTTTTGCGTATTGTGTTTGTGCATTTCATACAGTAAAATATCTTTAGAGAGATATTTAAATAAAATATTGGGATTTTCACAACAAAAACCATTCTTAACTGACTGTATCATTTAAAAAACAGTTTTCAGAACCCCCCCCTCCTCCCTCCTATAGACTTTACTGCTATGTCAGTGCTCAAAATTAAAAATTTTTACAGCTCCTTGCGGCATTTATATAATGCTTGTAAAAATCATCAAGAATCTAAATTTTCTTCCACCTGAAATATTGACAAAATATTTTGCTTTATTGACTTAACATCACACAAAGTTTTTAAAATTTGCTACACTTTTTCTGTTACATTTGTCACTACAAACAATAATAAATTATGTATTATGTCTATAAACGACTAGGCTGGGATTAACACCTATTTCTCCTTTCTTCAAAATTTCTATTTCCTGTTCTCCCTTGCTTGCTTGCTTGCCTTTCCGCAAAAAATAAACAATGTTTAAATATTTACATTTGTCTAGATATTTTTCTCATAATTTTATTAATTCATTCATCAACCTTCAGTTCTATTTATCTTCATAAGTTTTGTATTCTAAAAAGAATCCCCTCCCCTCTTACCCCCCCCCCCCAAAAAAATAGTTCTTTAAACTATTTGTACCTGATATTCACCCCCTCCCCTCATTCAATATTAATTTTTTTTTTTTTTTTTTTTTTTTTTTTGTAATTGCGTTAAGTAAATAAAATAGTTTTTATTTTATAGTAATCTATCTAAATTAATCATTCGTTTATTTTCTGAAAATCAAACCGTTTTAATTTTGGAACGCTAATCGTAAACAAATTGGAAATCTTTTGAAACTCGACATCATTGCATTTACCCAAAGCAATGGGAAATCAGTTGAAAAAAATTCCTTTAACCCTTTCAGGGGCGGTGTTTGCAGTCTGCAAACACATAATATTGCTGTTCCAATTTCGAACTGGCACCAGTATAATTTTAGTACAATTTCGATTTTATAATATTCGCGAAAAACAGCTCTTGATTATTTTCAAATAAATCTGTTCTTAAATTGTGGTGTGAATCAATTATTTGAACATTTTCGGAGCAGAAATACCTTGCCCCTGAAAGGGTTAAACATGAAATCGGCTAGAACTGCACACCTTTGAAAAGAAAAATCGTCGCAGATAATTGGTTAAGAGCATCCAATTTGCTAATTGGATGATTGCATGTCAATCATTCTAATTTTATCCCATCCTTCGAATCCGCTGAAAAAGCGCGTCGCCATCTTGATTTGCCTTGGCGTGTGACTAGTGTGTGCTCTTAAGTAAGGCAAATATTAATTTACGGAAATTCTGGTAATCCTTGATGTGTACGAATCTTGTTAAAGTATGTTGCTTATTTGATTGCAAGGACTTGGGGGTGACTTCAAATTCTCGCTGTTATCAGGGAAGTTAGTGGAAAATAAAATGATATATCTGGATCGCCATATCACAACTTACAGGTTGGATGAGGTCACTGAACATAGCGATATTAGCAGAGACATGTTTCTACACATCATTTGAAAACTGCTATCGGGATTATCATGTCACATCTTTTCCAGGAGTTTTTAGAAAAGATCTTTCTGGAACATAATCTGAATTCACGATTCCTTGTACCAAAAGTTGTTTTGTTGAATTATTAATATCATTGAACATTGAGAGTGATTTCCTTGTACTCAGTAGTTTGAACTTTTATCGTGTATGTTTAATATATTTCAAATTAAAAATTTCTAAGCATTTAAAACAGCTAAGATGTTCATTTTTATTTGTTTTTCTAACAGCATGCTGTGGTCCACAAAACTGGAAAATCGGTTCCAACCCCAAAGACCGAGGCGGGTGAACAGAAAGAGACAAGTAAAGTAAGTGAATGTCAGTTTTCTAACACGTTTGCTGCGAAAATACATGTATTTGGTAAACTGAGTTTCCTTGCAAGTTACGAGATAAATAGTTATTGATACCCTGATCTAAATCATTGATTACGAGTATTACCTTAGATCGTTAGAAAATACCTATATGGTCATTAATCACCAGACATTTTCAATTTTAAACATTTTGTCTAATATTTAAAAACACACTTGTCGGATTCTTCTGAAGACTATAAATAATGTGCTTGACCTCATATTTATCAATGTTGATTGATAAGGAGAACAATTAAGAGACTAACAAAATAATAATAATAGTAATAATAATAATAATAATAATAATAATGTTTGGGATCTCCCTTTAAAATAAACTGGTAGTGAGTACGACACTTTTTGTGTGCTATTCTTAAAATATGTTTATTATATTATTATGTTTTATATTGTTATATGTTACATGTTAATGTTTATTATTTTTTTTTCTTAGTTCTCAAAATATTTCTAAAATCTAGGCTTTATTTAATATTCCATGTGTTAAAAGCTGACAAACTGTTAGTGTGACACAGAGTTTTAACACTTCGTATGAAACAAAGCGTACATTTTAGAAATATTTTGATAATCAAGAAGAAAAAAAGACATGATTTGAGAAGGGAACACAGAAAAAAAAAGAGTGAAAAACATTAATTTCCCAAGGAGATTTTTTAAATACACGAATACATCACACGCAAATAGACTTAACACGAGCGAGGGAAATTCGGAAGTTGACTGACTGACAACTTAAAAAAAATTAAATCCCTTTTATTTAGAGAGATTTTATTTTTAATATCTCTTTTGGATTTTAGTATTTTTAATACATTTTTTTATAATTTTATTTTTCTTATTTCCTTTAATTTCATTATTTATTTATTTATTTTGATTCTATTCATTTATTTGTTTTCGTTTTATTTATTTTTTATTTTTTTTTATTTTCATTTATTTATTTATTTATGTTGAACAGCTGGTGTTTGTCTGTACAAAGCTCTTTTTTATTTTTTTATTATTTTTATTATTTTTATTTTATTTATTTATTTATTTATTTTGTTGTTGTTGTTGTTTTTGTATATTTTATTTTTAAATCAGTTTCGAAAGTGAAATTATCCTCATAAAAAGAAACTTGAAAACAAAATCGTCATCAATTTCAGCCATCCAAATAAAATCCTTTGAAAAAAACTGTAAAGCAAACGATATATATATATATATATATATATATATATATATATATATATATATATATATATATATATATATATATATATATATATATATATATATATATATATATATATGTATATATATATATATATATATATATATATATATATATATATATATATATATATTATATATAACAAAACCAAAAGAAATTCCAAATCCCCAAAATACATGGAAGTCTTCATCAGGGAGGCCCCTCCATGTAGGAGTAAATAAAGAGAAGTTTCTGAAAGGATGTAGGCTCATAAGCTAAATTACATCCTTAGCCCCCAACTTCTCAGATTTCAGAAATCAAACTCAAACCTTCAAAAATATTATAAATATTTAGCTTATGAGCCTACATCCTTTCAGAAACTTCTCTTTATTTACCCCTACATGGAGGGGCCTCCCTGATGAAGACTTCCATGTATTTTGGGGATTTGGAATTTCTTTTGGTTTTGTTATATACATTTTTTACATTTCTTTTTGTAGCATTTTGCGCATTGGTCTGTAAAAAACTGTTTATTTGTTTCTTCATTTTTTAAAAATTAATTGAATGGTTTTAATAAAATTGTGTATATATTATATATATATATATATATATAATTTCCCTCATAGGATTTAGTGAGTGAGTGTTTTCGCTAGAGTGAAGCATCCCCTTAAAAAATATCAACAGTAGGTCAATATTCCATCGGAAGTGGAAATAACCTAAAACTGAATCATACTAAACAATAAACAACGAATAAAAAGTAATAATTTTGAAACTCTGTTGGGGCAACCGTATTTATATCCGTCCATCACCTTCCATTTGAGACGTAAGTGGACTTCCCTGCCATTACCGAAACAATAAACGTCCTTGCTCGAGGTATAATTACAAAACGTTGTCGGCCGACCCCAAGAACTTGCACCCCGTCCGGAAACGCCGCGCCTAAAGCAGCGTTTTTTCAACTTTGTTACGTGTTACGTAGTGCCGCTGATCTCAGACTAAAAAATATGCACGTGAGGGGGAGTTATATCCGCTGTTGCGATAGAACACCTGAAAATGTTTTCCGGAAGGTCAGGAATAATGTTCAAAATTCTGGCTCCATTAAAGGTGTATTTGAAAAAATTATTTTTCCACACTCAATGGCTCGAAATTTTCTGATACATTTTCAGACACACTTTCAAAAGTAAAAAATCCCTTTCGGCATGGCCTATAGGCGGAGGTAGATTTCGAAAAGTTTTCATCTCAAAAAAAAAAAAAAAAAAAAAAAAAAAAAAAGCCTATCTCTACTTAAATGCCCATTTTGGCAATATATTTTGAATTATATTCTTACTTTATTTAAAAAATTGACCAATATGATCATTATATAGTTCCTAAATAACAAAAAACTGTTAATTAAATTCGTTTGACAGCAAAATTGAATTTAAAAATGAGTCATAAAATAACCAATTTATTATTTTTAATACATCCACAATTCTTTAATCAAGATCGCTTTGAGAAATTTTGTGCGAAGTGCCCACTTTGACAGATTTTTTAAAATATATATTTAGCCTTTATCAAAAATCTGACCAATACGGCACATTACACAGTTCCTAAATAACAAATAACTGTCAATTGAATGCGTTTGAGAGCAAAATTGAATTTAAAAATGAGTCATAAAATAAACAATTTGTTATTTGAATACAACCTCAATTCTTTTATCATGATCGCTTTGGGAAATTTTTTTGCGAAGTGCTTACTTTGACAGCTTTTAAAATATATATATTCACCCTTTATCAAAAAATCGACGAATACGCACATTATATAGTTCCTAAGTAACAAAAAACTGTCAATTGAATGCGTGTCAGAGCAAAATTGGATTTAAAAATGAGTCATAAAATAACCAATTTGTTATTTGAATACCCACAGTTCATTAATCATCTCGCTTTGGGAAATTTTGTGCGAAGTGCCCATTTTGGCAGCCTTTTTTGAAATATATTCTGCCTTTATCAAAAAACTGGCCATTCCGTCACATTATATAGTTCCTAAATAAGAGAACCTGTAAATTGGATGCGTTTGAGAACAAAAAAAAAGATTTAAAAATGACTCGGTAAAAGCGCAATTTCTTAAATTTCCTCAAATTTTTATCCCGATAACTTCGTGAAATTCTGTTCAAAATACCCTTTTTGGCAGCCTTTTAAAAAATATATTCTGCCTTTATCAAAAAACTGGCCAATACGTCAAGTTATATAGTTCCTAAATAATAGGACCTGTAAATTGGATGGGTTTGAGAACAAAAATGAATTTAAAAATGACTCATGAAAAACGCAATTTGTTATACTTAATGAATTTTTTAATGATGAAAACTTCGGGAAATCTGTTCAAAATACCTTTTTTGGCAGCCTTTTTAAAAATATATTCTGCCTTTATCAAAAAATTGGCCAATAAGTCGCATTATATAGTTGCTAAATAAGAGGATCTGTCATTTGGATGCGTTTAAAATCAAAAATGAATTTTAAAATGAGTCAGAATATAAGCAGTTTGGATTTGAGGTTTTTTCTCCAACTCCTATTTTTGTTTAATTTATTTTTGCTATAAGAATTGGTTCTATGAAAAACTTGTCAATATAAAAGTTGTAGATATTATTGTGAAGATGTAAAATAAATTTAATTAGATTTAAATGCTTAAGAATTGAGTAAGTTATGGGTTTTTTTCTTTTTCCTCCCCCCTTTTTCTTTTCGTTTTTAATTTTTTTCATCGGTAAAAATTGGTCCTATCAAAAACTTGTAAATACAAAAGTTTTAGATAATATTGAGTACATTTATATAAAATTTAGTTGGATTTGATATCTTGAGAATTGACGAAGTTATGAATTTTTTTCTCCCAAAAACCATGTTTTTTTCGCCCCTTGAGCCCATTTTTAACTTTATCAAAAATCTGTCACGCATAAACTTTTTCCTCATTTTTTAGAAGTAATATAAACTTTAAATCGATTCGATATCTATTTTAATTAAAAAGTTATCGCGTTTTTTCTGTTTTCACAAAACCCCTCCTAACTTCCACCCCCTTGGTCCGATTTTGCCCATTAACGAACTTAACCGAGATTTTATGCCCCTTGATTTTATGTAAAAGTTTGATGAAGATCTGAGCATAATTATGGAAGTTATCGTGTCTAGAAGAAAGTGATATACACCGATAGATAGATAGATAGATAGATAGATAGATAGATAGATAGATAGATATATAAACTTTTTTACTGGTGGTAGTTTTGGAGTCTAGGAGTCATGATTCGTGTAGATCCGCAAAAATTTTTCAGAAATTCCAACATGGGAGACAATGCAATAGGTAGTATTTCATACGAAATCTACCTAAAACACGAAACTTGCTGAGGGGATTTTTAAAGCGATGTATAAGAGGTCGGGTGATTTCATTTTTCGTTCAATTCATTAGAATTTGATTTATAAACAATTATTTTCTCAATATGACCTTTTTTCCCCTTTTCGTTCCAAAATCTCCCGCTTTGGAAAATTCGGTTCAAAACGCCTAGTTTGACAGCCTTTTTTGCAATATTTTCTGCATTTATCAAAAAAATTGACAAGTACAGCGTACAGCACATGATGTATAGTTTTTAAATAAGAGAACTTTCTAGTTTGATGCAATTGGGAGCAAAAAGGAATTTTAAAATAAATAAGAAAATAAGCAGTTCTGATTGGAATACACCCTTAAAGTACGATTTTGAGGCGTGAATTTTTATTACTCTGTAAAGATTTGAAGGCATTAGTGGAAAAAAAGGGTTATATGAAGGGTTCACAACCATATTAGACCAAATCCATTTTCTTCAAAAAAAAAAATAAAATAAAAAATAAAATAAATAAATAAATAAAAAAATAGCCTATTTAGAAGGAGCGTAAAATCTTTTTTAATCACTTCAATAAGCCAAGTTCTTAGCCAATGTCTTATTCAATAAACCAAGCAGGCCCTTATTACCTCATGGGCAAATCGGTACTTTGCTCATGGGCCCCGGACTTTAAAAGACTCCCAAATCTATACATTTAATTATAAAATATTTACTTTCTTTTCCCATTTCCTACTCTGACATATGTTGAATTTATTGAATTCATCATAAAGTAATATAACAAATTGCTAAAGTTATATAAAAAAGTTTTGTTCTGTACAAAGAGGAAAAAATGGTCTACTTTTATTAAGGTATTTAATTTAGAATTTATGGAGGTAAGAATTTTCTTCTTTTTATATCCAAGATGCAAAATATGTTTATGCATTACATATGAGGAGCCCAGAAGCCAAGGGGTATAAGTGACAAAATTGAAAAAATTGAGTTAAGTGCACAGGGTATCTGGAAATATGCTTTTTTCATTTCAGGTAAAGAAATATAGGTCGTTTTCTTATTATTTGGGGAGTTATAGAGATAAACCACTTTTTTCGAAAAACAAACAATATATATCTAAAGAAAATTGTACTCTATTTTTTTTAACAGTTATTGAAATGAGAGTTCAAAGATTAGAATGCAACAAGCAGATGTTTCCTATTTCAATTTACTCAATTGTTATGGATGTTCCAATTTAACATCAATTATCTTTAAACTCAATTTACTCCAAATCGACATTTTGGCACTTGTTCCCCTTGGCTTCTGAGGTCGTCATATATGAGGGACTATCAGCTCTATTTGAATAACCTTCCAATGATTCGAAATGGGCCCCCTAATTTATCTCTGCCCAGGGCCCCAATTAGTCATAATCGGGGCCTTAAACCAAGTCTGTATGTAAACAGATGACATGTAAAAGAAAGTATATAATAACAGACTTAGTTTACTGTTGGGAGTGCATAAAACAGATTTTATGCCCCTTCGAAATGGACTATCTCATAAATATGTATACTTTTAATAGACTTGGTCTATTATGGTTGTGAGCCCCTCACGACATCAGGGTCGTAGCCATTGGGGTAAATCACGAGGGTGTGATTCTTTACCGAAATTTCTGTCAGAATGTCTATAAACAGGGCCGGCGCAATGTCGCGTGGGACCCTGTTAAAGAAATTAATGATTCCAACGCAGAGTTCGTACAGGTACCGGTGTTTTCCAGATAAAATACCAGTATTTTTTTTTAAATAGAAAAATAAATCTAATTCAAACACGCGAAATTTCGGTTTATTTAATGAGAGACATTCTATAAGAAAATATTGGTACCGAAGAATTTTCTTGGATTCTAGGAAACTTGGTATTTTTTTTTAAATTCCATTACTCTTACGAACCCAGCAACGTATACTGCACTAGCTGAATAATAAAATGTAATTTTAAATTGCGTATAGCATATAATTATTCATACAATAGATAATCAAATGTATGAAAAATGCTGGTGGTGTTTCTCACTCATTTTATTTTCATTTACCTCTAAAAACTAGTCGTTGGGGGCCACCGTAATACTTACCCATCATGGATATGTATATGAAAATAAAACATGTGAAAACTATTTATACAATGCATTGCAATTCATAAACAAAATTTAAATATTGTTAATGCACATAGTAATGCTATATTAAAGAACTGCTGATGTGCCAATTTCGACAAATTATATAAAACGCCAAACTAGTCAAATAGTACCGAACTGCGTAAAAGAAACATCCTTATAACTCCAAAAATAACAATTCTATTAACTAACAATTAATTGCGTCGGATTAAGCGTCTCATTTCCAATTAAAATATACTTCTGAATTGAAATTTGAATGAAATACAGGGTCATGAAAAATCGAAGAATGTGGAAAACAAGACTACAAATATCTCGGCAACTAATAATCCGATCGACTTCGTTCTATATGTAAAATGTGTGTTATTTTATTGCCTTTTACGTCCATTCCTTAAAACAAAAAAATTCGAAAATTTTTATATACCTTTCATGCGAACGAATTTTTCGAGAGTCCGAAAAAAATAGTTTTGGATAATCGAGGTTACTGATATTAAATAGGCTTCGTCCTATTCTTACATACTAAGTACATACAAAATTTCAGGTCTCTATCTCCATTTGTTCGTGAGATAGAGCGTTTACAGACAGACAGACGGCAATTTTTTTTTTCTAAAAATATGTTTTTCGGAATCTCCACTATCTAAAACGTGTAAATCCGTCAAAAAAAATTTTTCGATTTTCAAAACGATTGCAAGACTTACCCTATACTACGTATGATGGGTAAGTAATAATAGTATTTGCTGTGAAATTTTAAAATCTCTTTACGTTTATTACCTATCTGCATGCTTAATTTGAATGCATTTGTTTGTTTGTTTGCTTGTTTACATTGACCTCACAAATAAAAAAATAATAATAAAAAAAAGGAAAATAAAATAACGAAATAGTTCATTAATAATATTTCAAAACCCTCTCCCAATCAAAAACTTCTATCTACGCCACTGATTTTCCACACGCTCCTCTCCCATCGTCAGCGGAATAATTGCTCCGCGATGATCGCATCGCTGACCGATCTGTATTTGACTGACAAGTTCGCGCTCCCTTTCACATGACGATCTTCAGCGACCGTCATCATATCCGTCTTTCGCACTGCTGCTTGAGAAATAATAATAATTACAATCAAAGCCCATAACTTCCAGTCGCGAGCCGAGACGCGAGTGACCCACTTCTTGCACACCACTCTCACTCCAAGGTAAGACCAACAAAATGCCGGCACCGCTATTCAGCCAGTAATTATGACCCGTTGGAGAAAGAAGCAGTGGTCCCTGACAGTCCGTTACGCGGAGATATGGAGGAGGAGGACCGCTTGGATGAGGGTACCCAAAAAGCGGCATAAGGGATCTTCTGTGAGTGTATTTATTTTTCTGTACTTGCTTGTATTTCATTTCCTGTATCTATTGTACTGTAACTGGGGGGTGCTTAAGACCCCACAATAGTCATTGAAAAATACCCGAATGATGATGTAAAGTCTATGGGAGCGTTCTTTTCAAATATCTCGCTCAAATTTTAATATTTTTACATATTTTTTTTTTCTTTTTGCACAGGATAGCTGGGGACGATCCAGAACCGGCCTAGTTTGTACTTTTTCAATTTTGGTGTCTTATTATTTTTTTTAATTACTTTAAATTTCAGACCCGGTTTAAACCGGTTCTGAAATTGAAACTATCATAATATAAGAAATACATAAGCAAAATCGAAAAAGTAAGAACTAGGCCGGTTGTGGATCATCCTCAGCTATCCTATGCAAAAAGAAAAAAAAAATATGTAAAAATATTAAAATTTGAGCGAGATATTTGAAAAGAACACCCCATAGACTTTACATTATCATCCGGGTCTTTTTCATTCAGTAGTGTGACGTCTTAAGAGTAGACATAAGGACTTTGATTAGTGGTCCCTGATTATCCTGATCCCCCATTATGCTTAGATATGGAGGAAGAGAAACTCTGATATATAAGGTTGTTAGTGAATTCCTTAATTTCTCTCGTTAAAGGGTCTTGTATCTTTTTAACCCTTTCGGGTCTGAATTTTTTTTTCAGTCTATCGAAAAAATTTTCTTTACGTTAATAACATTAACACTAGCTATCCATATAAATTAATTAGTGTTTAACGAATATTTCATTACCTGAAACATAACGAATGTTGTTGATTGGCGTACTATTCAATTCATATTCATATGACAATAGGGTAAGGAAGGATTTTTGGAGATATATTGTATTACAAAAAGATTTAACAGATATTATAACTTTCCAATACTTTTTGCGTTTTATTACACATGATTCTATCAGGAAAGATACTTTTTCTTTAAATTTAATGAGATAAATGTATGTTTAAAATAAAAGAATTGCAAACGGCGCAAAGACAATTAAGCAAATAATAATAATTAATATTATTACTAAATGCCTAAACATAAATGAAGTCATATGTAAATGCATACACATATACTAACATTGTTGCATGTAAACAGTACCAAAAGTATTTCATAAAACAAAATAATACTTCATTAAGAGACATGTTCTATTAAGAGTACACCAGACCCGAAAGAGTTAAACTCGTCGAAAATCAACAAAGATGTTAAAAGTTTGAATTAGTGTATCTTTATTATTATTATTATTCTGAATAAACATGTAATTTTTACTTTTCATTAAACAGATTATGCTTTTTAATATAATACCCCCAGAAACTGACTAGTCTTTTACAGATTTTGTGTACTGTTGGAACTTTGTTTTGTGTACTTTTGTGTCTGCTCTTTTTAGGTGTGTTTGTAATTATGTAAATACGTAGCACCTATTGTTGTCTTTCAGTCCGTCCGTTTGTGCGTCCATCTATCTATCTGTCTGTCCGTCTGTCTGTCTGTCAGTCCGCATATAACAACGCAAAAACTACCCAACCGAATCGTTTGAAATTTAAAATATATAATTAGTACATAATTTTGTCGAGTAATTTCAAATTTTATGAAAATTGGATGCATAGATCAATTACAGGGATAATCAAAAGGGTTCCGTTACATTACGGTAAATGGGGGAAAAGTTTCAAATGCACTTTGATCGTTTGAAATTTTAAATACATAATTATGACATAATTTTGTCGAGTTATTTCAAATTTTATCAAAATCGAATGCATAGCTCAATTACAGGGACAATCAAAAGTATTCCGTTACATTACGGTTAATAAGGAAAAATGTTTCAAATGCATTTTAATGGTGTTACATTTATTCGAACGTAAGAAAATTGATATGCATCTATAAAGTACATATTATAATATACATTTTGCATAATCTGTGGTGCAAAGAATATTTGTTATTGATTTACAAGGCCCCACAAAAGTATTCCATTGATTAATGGTATAGGGAGAACATTGTTTGGTGCGCATTTTAATTGTAATTATTTACAATTTTATGAGATTAATATATAGGAATGATATTTTTAAAACTTCGTTTTCGTACGAACGCACCTTATTTGCTACGCTTCACGTGCAATTTCCAACTTCTTTTATCACTTCGTTAAGTCACTGCGCTCGTGAAATCTTGAGAAGGTATGTATGGATTGTTATGAAATACACACACACACTTGATATATATATATAATAAGTATATATGTATTTTCAAAATGACCTACTCTTAGGTCAAAATTAATTCATTAACTGTCTAAAAAAAATATTTTTGTAAATAAATAAATAAATAAATAAATAAAAAATAAATAAAAATTGCATTTTTTTTATGAATAAAAATAGTCATAATTAAAAATATTACCACTGTAAATACATACAAGTAGATCATTTTTGTTTAGCATCCATACGAAAATTCATAACAGTCTACATATGTGTTCTTAAGATATCATGCGCGCAATGATTTACGAAGTTAAAGAGATATTTTAGTTTCAACAATGCAAAAATTCCGTGAATGGCTGATCAGTTTCTAATGATTGCACATTACAAAAGGGGAATCTGTTTAATCAAAATATCACTTTTATGCATAAAAAGGTTTTTAAGATAGACTAATTAAAACTTTTTATTTTTTCGTTAATTTTCATCGTATTTTAAAGGTTCAAGACCCCTTAATGTTAAGCCTTGGAATGTATCGTATATTTAAAATCCCCCCCCCCCCCAAGAAAAGGGATATTTTTAGCTCTTTTGTTTTCTGTGTACTTTTCTTAAAAAAGTCTCTTTTTCTTAGTTGTCAAAATATTTCGAAATTATATACTTTCTTTTATGTGAAGTGCTAAAATCTTACTCGCAGCATTTCTGATTTTAATATATAAAATAATAAATGAAGCACAGATTTTGTAAATGTTTTGGCAACTAAGAAAAAGCGAGACATCTTTCAAGAGGAGTACAGAAAAATCAGGAAGTTAAAAATAATAATACCTGAGGAGATATTTCAAAAATACCAATGCATCCTATGCCAAAAGATTTAACATTATTTAAAATTAGCTAGGGGGATTTTGGAGAGTTCATTGGCTAACAGCCTTAATGGCTGCGATATCTAAAAATCATTATAAAGGATTTTTTACAGTAATGATAATTTGAAGTAGTTAAAATATTTCTTTTTGAAAAATATAATTCATAAGTATTTCATAGGGTCATATAAAAAAGTTCGAACATATTACAATCTACAATGATAATTTGAAATGGTTATTTTTTTTTCTTTTTTAAAAACCATTTTTCAAAAGTAAGAGAAGCGAAAATGAGTGAGTAAATGAAGTATTTAGGATGTAGAACTTTCCAGATCATCGGCTTACAGATAATCGCCTTACTGTAATTACTTACTCAATTAGTTAATTACTTATTGGTTCTTACTCTTAAGTGTTTTGAAAATACGTAATTAAAAGAAAAGTAGAAATTTGTCTGATAATGAACTATGATGAGCCCTAATGAGCATAAATTAATTTTTGAACTAAACGACTTACGATATGGTGACGAACGCCTACAATTTCCCCCGTTGTTCAGATTTCAAATCTATTGCATTTATACAGTGCGTATTAAATGTTGATACTTATTTATAGATACACTTATATCCCTATATAGATATACATATATCTGATGATTGGCATGCTGTAACTCCCATATTTATGAATCGATTTGAATGTAACTTGGTGTGTGCATATAGTACATACTTATTTCGAACGATTTCGTTGGCCAGCTTCATCCGCCATCTTGTTTCAAAATGGCGGCCATTTGAATTTTGTGGACAATTTTGGAAATTTCTATGTTTTCTAACTTTTTTATTAAAATTACTTATATTGTAACTTACACTGCGTAACGCTTTAAAATATTTCTTAATATTTCTAACATTATGTTTAAAATGTTACAAAAGAATTTGCATTTTGTGAAACGCAACATTTTCGATAAGTATACAAAGTTAAAAGACAAAAAAAAAAAAAAAAAAAAAAAAAAAAAATTCAAAATTCAAATGGCCGCCATTTTAAGACAAGTTAACAGATGGAGTTAGCCAACGAACTCCATACGGCCCGACATTAGTATGTACCATATACACACCAAGTTACATTCAAATAGATTCGTGAATATGGGAATTACAGCATGACAAACATCATATATATACATATATGTCTAAATATATCTAGGGATATATATATATCTATGAATACATATCAGCGTTTGAACGGGGGATGTTTTGTTTTTGCGGTCTGGAAGTCATGATCGGGGAAAATATACCAAAATGTTCCAGAAGTGCTATCCTGCGGATGGCTGTAATAGGTAGTTTTTTATTTTTTGTATTGAAACCTACCTAAAGGTTTTCACAACTTTGGTTATGATTGTATATATATAGAAAAATATACAAAGGGGACTTTTATGTAAATCTGCTTAGTTCTGAAAAACTATAACGTTATTTCAAATGGAAATTCTCGACTAACTACCGGAACACATTTTAATTATAATTAGTATTTCAGATACACATAAATTATTAAAGTGCTTCATAAAAGCTGACCCAAGCAGGCCCTTATTACCGCATGGGCAGATCGGAACTTTGCCCCCCATGGGCCCCAGACGTTAAGGGGCCCCCAAATCCATACATTCAGGGTCGGACTGGGACATGGAAAAGGGCGCAGACCTTGGATTTTCAGAGGGCGCAAAACTAAATAACAAACTCACGTCAATTGTATTTGCTGGTATTGTATTTAGTTTAACAAGGTTTAACACATTCGCACAGCAACAAAAATAGCTTTATATTATATCTCTGCTTTATACCGCCACGCATGTTTAAAGTTCCTTAAAATCTACAGAATCTTGCACAATTTTCTGAAATGAATAATGTAATATTTAAATATTCCGGCAATTTGAACGCAGATTACCCTGTAGTAGACTGATATCAAGGCTATCAGTTTCTTGCTACTTTCTTCTATCTTCAATAGAAAAAAGTATTGTAGTCGAAATTTTTTTCGACTACCGGTTTTTGACGGATTTACACGTTTTTAGAGTCAGAGATTCCAAAAAACATGTTTTTACAAAATGTCTGTCTGTCCGTGTGTCGCCATTCTACCATCAAGAAGTGTATGAAAATATGCATAGAATTGAACTGAATTTTTTGTGAATGTTTTTGGCTATGGTAAGCAGGTTCTCCTTCAATTTTGAAACATTCCGCCGGAAGGGGACGCTACAATCGCGATTTTTGTGCCATTTTTAATATTGTACCACCTAAACGTGTATGAAGTTACGCATAGAATTGAACCAAATTTTTTGTGCAAGGGTTTTTCTATGGCTAGTTGGTCCTTCTTAAATTTGAAAAAAAAAAAAAAAAAAAGAAAAAAAAAAGAAAAGAAAAGAAAAGGGGGCCGCTGAAAAAGCGATTTTTGTGGCATTTTCAATATTGCATTATCTAAAAGTGCATGAAGTTATGCATAGAATTGAACGCAATTTTTTGTGTAGCTGTTCGGCTATGGATAATAGGTCCGCCCTGAAATCCGCTAGAAGGGAGCACTATAATCACGATGTCTGTGTCATTTTGATTATTTTACCATTAAAAAGTATATGAAGTTAAGCACAGAACTGAACTAAAATTTTTTTATATTTGATTGTTTTAGGTATGTCAAGTAGGTTCTCTCTGAATTTGAAAAAAAAAAAAAGCTGCCAATTATTCTATTGTTTATCGGCTCTTATAGAGAAGGAAACTCGTTTTTTTACTCCGATTAATTGACTGAAGCAGAAATTTAAGATGAAAATCAAAGCTGTGTAGTATTGAATAAAAATTATTAAAGCATTAACATGTGTAATTATTTTTTTATATTAAAATGTACGTATGAGATAGAAGAAAGTTTGGGATTGGCACATCCAACTAGTTTTATTCTTTTGTTTCAATAAATAATCTATAAGAATCATGGGGAAAAAAGTTATCGCCCTCTTCCAATTATTCTGCAAATTATCATATAAAAAAGGTATGGGTACTAACTAATTTGTAATAATATCAACTATCAAATTCTATTTATAAATTTTCTTTGAAAATTGTCTATGTAATATTAATAAATGCATGAAAGTTGATTTTCTCAAATTTTTAATTTTCCTCTTTTGACACCTTATTTTAATCCTAGTCAGCCAAGAAAAAGAATAGTTTAGATAAATTTCTTGAAACTAATTACAATTATAAAACAAACAGTACAAGGAGTTTATCAATAAATTTCGGAAAATAAAATGAAAACCTTGATAAAAAATTGAAAAAAAAAAACTAATTAGTCACCAGTAAAACTATACGATATTTTTAAATTTATAATAAACTTTACATTGAAAAAGTTCCTACAACGAATTTATTAATAGCTTTAAGAATAAAAAAAGAAAAAGGGTTTTGAATAGAGAAAACAGTTTGTAATATGTTTAGGCATATTCAAGTATTCAGTGTAAGAATCAGATAACTTTTATGAAGATATAAATCAATGTTTTTCAGCTGGATTTAACTTTATCATCCTCAAATCCATACTCTTCCAACTCCATCAATATTTAAATTAATATGAATAAACAATGCCATTTCATGCCTGTTTTGATCGAAGAAACTCGATTAAGATGTCGAAAATGGGTGTTACTGTCTAAAAATTCAAAGTTGATACAATTTTTTAAGTATAGATGATTTTGAAATATTAATTTTTACACAACAATAATACACATTATACCCCGTCTGTCGATTCATAAAGATTATTTATGATTATTTATAGCGGAATCAGTTTAGGGTAACCACTTTCATTCCATTTATCACCGTTAATGCCAGGGGCGTAAGAAGAAAAAAATTGCGCCCGGAGTGAAGTTAGATTTTGGCACCCCCCTCCTCATCTTGTTCTTGTGATAGGCCAAAAATGACATTGGTAGTACAAATTTGGCGCCCCCTAAATTTCTGCGCCCGTGGCGACCGCCCCCTTCGCCCCCCCCCCCCCCTTTCCGCTAGTTGATGCACTGGAAGTTGGTAGAAAAACCAAAAATGTTTTTTTTTTCCTCTGGCTGCCAAATAGAGTTGCTGTGGTGCTGCGAAAAGCTTCAATCTTTTTTTTTAAGTATATTTCTTCAAAGTAATAAGAATATGTTATCAGTTAGTTAAAAATGAGATAAATTTAACTTCTGTTGCAATTTGACAGCAATTATTTTTGCGAGTCACATATCTTGTAGAAAAAGGCATTTTGTATCCTTAAACAATGACTTTATTTATTCAAAATGCTAAATTTATACTTGACTGTTAAAAGATTTCTACAAAAAATGCTCCACAAAATTCGCTGTATTAGCCTAAAATCACTAAAATAATTTACTAAAGTTATTTTTCTCAGCATTTTCTTCCCATGATTTGCAAAATTCTTATAATTAGAGATCAAGGGAAAATTTTAAATTTCGGCAATTGAGAGGAATGCATCAGGGATTTTATTCCTGAAAGTTGCAGGATTTTGTAGCCAGCGTATTTTTATGTTAAAAAAAAAAAAAAAAAAAAAAAAAAAATCAGAATATATGTTTCAATATGATTGTTTTAGTTAATAATAGATTTTTCCATGATTAAATTAAACATTTTTTAATGTAAAATACATACTAGAATTTCGCTTTACTTATTTAACCATAGAAAGTATCATTAAATAAAGCGAAGATTACTAACCGAAAATTGTGTTGTAGATTTTCTGATCAAAAAAAGTGCTGGGGGTTGAATTTCAGTTTGAAGGATTGTAATCCAAAAGCATTCCTCGTAAAAAAAAAAAAAAAATCTTGTGTTTTTTAATTAACAGCAAAATTTCCAGAAAAAGTTTTGTCTTCTGATACGGGAAGGCTTTTGTAAGGGACAATATAGTAAAAGGTAAAAGACTGGAAATGTGCATAATATTTGGGGGGAAATCTAAAAGATGCCATTCAAAGAAGCTAAAGATGCCTACTTAGCTTTCCGATCAGCGTCGTGCGAAAGGGGGAGGGGTGCGGTAGCCCCGGTCGTGAAATTTAGGGGCGCCAAATTCATAGTCCCAACGTCATTTTTGGTCCGTTATAAGAAAAAGTTGGGTATAAGGCGCCAAATTGAAACTTTGCCCCGGGCTCAGTTTTCTCTTCGCATGCTCCTGTTTCCGATCCTAAAATTGTTTCGATCCATCTTTAATCTCTTTATTGTTTAAAAAAAATATTTCATGTGATGCCTGTCTGTTGACTGAGGATTTCTCCCTAAACGAATTCCTAAAAAATTTAGTGCACTAGTCAGAAATGCATGATACCACGAGAAAAACAAAATTAAGTGCTTAAACGGCTTAAGCACTTAGGGGCGCAAAGTTTCTTCTGGACGAGGGCGCACCGGTCCTCGGGCCGATGGGCCGGCGGGCCAGTCCGACCCTGCATACATTGATTTATAAAATACTTATTTTCTTTATCCAGTTCCAATTCTTCCATAGGTTAAAATTATTTAATTCATCTTAAAGTAATGTGACAAATTGCTAAAGTTATAAAAAAGAGTTTTGTTCTGCACCAAGGGGAAAAAATGTGCTTTTATTAATTAAGGCATATTTCATTTAGAATTGACGGAGTTAAGAATTTTCTTCTATTTATATCCAAGGCGCGAAAATATGCTTATGCATTACACATACACCTACACTGTAAAAAAAAAAGGGTCGATCTACTAAAAAAACTTTAGTGATCCTTGTAATTACTAAAAAATTTTTAGTAATCTTAGTCGGTTACAAGAAAATCTGTAAGAATTACTAGGAAAAAGTTAGCAACGATTAGAGTTAATAGTTTTATATTTTTAATAGCTATTACTAAAACTCATTTGGTGTGGCCTTGATAGCATAGTGGTTATAGTAACGGACTCCAGGCTAAAAGGTCCCGAGTTCGATACTGGCCGCCGCCAAATACGTCCCGAATGTATGTAGTGTAAGTACTCGTTAATAAAGGGATTATGAAAATCCTGTCGGAGCAGGCAGCAAAATTTGGTGCTGCCATCTATTGCGGTTTTGTCGAAAATCTTCCGCTTCAGAAGTCTGGATGCAGCTCGAAGGAAGCTCCGGCCCTTCGGGCGCACGTAATGATTATTAAAAATAATTTTGGAGCTATTACTAAAATTAGCTTGGTGGCTCATACTAAAAATTTTTAAGTTAGTTATACAAAAAATTCTTTTGTTCAGTTTACAAAGGAAATGCTTGTTTCACTTGCAAAAAAAAAGTTTGTAATGGTTACTAAAAAATTCTGTGGAATACAAATTTACTAAAAAAATTTTAGTAACCTCTTGAAATTTTGTTTACAGTGTATGAGTGACCGTCCGTTCTATTTGAATACCTTTGCAATGAGACGAAAGGGGGCCCCTTTTTTAATCTTTGCCCAGGGCCCCAATTAGTCATAATCGGGCCCTGGACCCAAGTATCTATATAGTTTTTGCTTCAAGTCTGAATTTGCTCTAAAAAACCCCTCGTATTAAATCAGGAATCGTAAGAGGCCTGAAATTTCAAGATCGGGAATTTCATCTGTGCCAGCATTTTCTTATAGAATTTCTGTTTTTAATTAAGGCTATATTTCGCGAATTTATCCTAGACTTTTTTTTCTATAAAAAAATATTCATATTTGTCCTGAAAAATTCCATGAAGTATACGATTCCTGATTAAAGGCATCTGATTTTCCTTTTAGATATATACTTAAAATATTGAAGACTTATTGAATTTTATTAGAATATCTATTTGTGTGTACAATTTTTCGAAACTTTTTAAAGTAAAAATATTTTACATGTTATAAAACACAATGCATTTAATGTTAAATATTAATAAAATTAGATCTTATAATTTATATAAAAGCATGAATAAATTTTTTAAATATTCAAAAATTTTCTACAAATTAATTTTTCTTCGAATTTTTACAAAATATTGGCGAAATAATTTGCATGACATACGACTTTTGTATCAAATCGCTTTTTTGTAACAGGGTTTTATCTCCTGTTTTTCGTTTATTAGATTTGTTGTATTGAAGTGCCAGAAAAGTCTGTCCCAGTGTTGAATCGAGGGGGTGGCCCGGGTGGAACATTCACCCCCAGAGCATTAAAATGTCCCCCCCCGGAAAATTTAAGATTTTGTCTTTTCAATGGTCAAAAAGTGCAATCCCCCCCAGAACTCTATAATCCCCCCCCCCCCCCCCGGAGCCACAGAAGTCCCTCACTGAGAAAAGACTGGTCACTGGTCTGTCCATAATTAATAAGACAAATAAGAAATCCACATTCCCTGTAATTGTAATTGTCTTAGATACTTACCGGTAATTAATATCTTTTTTCGCAGCTTCTTCAAGGCTGTTATCAATTTCTCTGCTCAATAAGCGTAAAGCGTTTTTACAAATATATTTTTTAACAAAAATATATAAAATTTGAAGGTCTGACTATCTAAATGATTTGGAATCGAACTGTGTTTTCCATTTTTCGATCAATAAATTATCTATTGAGTTATAAGCAATTTTGATCACGTGACAAAGACTTTTTCACCCTTTTTTGGGTGGTTATTCTTTTTTTAGTGCAGAAAATTGGTTCAGAAAGCCCACTTTGATACCATTTTCTGAAAATATTATTGCATTTGGAAAAAAACGAAAAAATAGTTTGATTAGATAATTTCTGAACCTACTAATACCTACTAGTTTCATGCATTTCCGTACAAATAAGAGTTAAAACTTATGTTTTAAATTTGTCCTTTTGACAATAATTACAATCAACGTTTAACACACAATACACAAACACACAGCACATACGTATACGTTTCGCGAGCACCAGGGCTCGCTTCCTCAGTGTATAAAATTTAAATGTTAAAAACAGAAAAAAAAAGTTTTAATTTTACCTCTGCTACTATTATTCAAAAATGCACTACTCCGCTAGACTTAGATTTTTTCGAAGCACTCTATATACATAAAACAAAAAACTCCTTGGTTAATGATCTTTCAAGTGTACCGTACATCTCAACTTTCTGGTTAGATTTATTTTGTCATGACACTTCATTTCCGGTTTAATCTTATTGGTTGCTGAGGCTTGTGGGTATTTTGGTATTGTGTTTGCGATCATTTGGGTCTCTGACTTGCTGTCAGTTGGGGGGTTTTTTTCTGTTTTTAACATTTAAATTTTATACACTGAGGAAGCGAGCCCTGGTGCTCGCGAAACGTATACGTATGTGCTGTGTGTTTGTGTATTGTGTGTTAAACGTTGATTGTAATTATTGTAATTTACACACAAGGTTTTAGCTATTGTCCTTTTGAATTTGAGAAAAGCTTTAAGCTATTACGTTTTAGGATTTTGATATCATATCAGGATTCTTTAAAGATATCGACAGCTTAAGTTTAAAGAGGTTTTTTTTATTAGAGGTATTTTTAGAGGTTTGTTCCCTAAGTTTTTTTATTAAAAAAAGGTTATTGAGTTTTTAAAAGTTCACAAATTTGTGAAACTTTAAAAAATGAAATTTATGTTTTATTTATTTATTTTGATTTTTAAAAGATTTTACGTTGAAATAAGTTTCGAGCCATTTTTGCAGGAAGTTAAAAATTTTTACCACCTTGGCTTAAAAAGGAAATCTTTGAAATGGAAAGATCTAATATGAGTGAAAAAAATATACATATAACAAGTAACATTGTATCACATTATAAAACTATTTACAATAAAGTATATAGAAACACAGTAAAACTTCCCTAAAGCCGATCACTTTCTATTACTATAAAAATGGGTCGCTCCCTCTTAATCATGTTTCCTTATCCTTATCCTTCTATAGTAAAAAAAAACTAGCCTTAAAAGGAATGACTCCTGGAATGATGCTGATGTGGAAGATTTCCGGAACTAACGAATCCGGGTCGTCCACTCCTTCCATGAGTCGAATAGACCAATCAGGAAAGGACTCCGTCTATGCATCGCCGTATGGGTTACCATAAAGAGAGGAAAGGTTACCATCGCCAACAATCGCCAAGTTTGTCGCCAACTTGGCGATATATCGCCAAATTTGGCGACAAAAATTAGTTGTTAAAAGTGACGTCAACTTGGCGATAACTGTAATATTTCGCCAAATTTTTAATTTCTTTACAACACCAGTCGTTTGATACATCATTTGAGAGCATTTGGTTTGCAACTGCTTATTCATATAATGGATGTCTTGTGTGTTATCCCCCATTCTGCTCCCCAGGGGGGACATATTTTTTATTTCTTTACAACACCAGTCGTGTTACACAAGATTTGAAAGGTCTGCAACTGCTTATTCATATTATGGATGCCTTGTGTGTCACCCCCACACTCTGCTCTCCCCAGGGGGGGGGGCACATTTTTAATTTCTTTACAACACCAATTGTGTGACACATCGTTTGAGAGGTCTGCAACTGCTTAGTCATATTATGGATATCTTGTGTGTAACCCCCCCCCCTCTCTGCCCTCAGAGGGGGCGCATTTTGTAATTTCTTTACAACACAAATTGTGTGACACATCATTTGAAAGGTCTGCAACTGTTTATTCATTTTATGGATGTCTTGTGTGTCACCCCCACTCTGCCCCCCAGGGGGGCACATTTTTAATTTCTTTACAACACCAGTCGTGTGACACATCATTTGAGAGGTCTGCAGCTGCTTATTCATATTATGGATGTCTTTTGTGTCGTCTCCCACTCTGCCCCCTAGGGGGGCACATTTTTAATTTCTTTACAACACCAGTCGTGTGACACATCATTTGAAAGGTCTGCAACTGCTTATTCATACCATGGGGTATTGGCGAGCGCAGCAAGCAGGGGTAGCCAATAATTTGGAATCGCGAAGCGATTACGCGGGGGGTTGGCGAGCATAGCGAGCAGGGGGGCGGGGCCCCCTAGTATAGTAAAAAAAAACTAGCCTTAAAAGGAATGACTCCTGGAATGATGCTGATGTGGAAGATTTCCGGAACTAACGAATCCGGGTTGTCCACTCCTTCCATGAGTCGAATAGACCAATCAGGAAAGGGCTCCGTCTATGCATCGCCGTATGGGTTACCATAAAAGGAGGAAAGGTTACCATCACCAACAATCGCCAAGTTTGTCGCCAACTTGGCGATATATCGCCAAATTTGGCGACCAAAATTAGTTGTTAAAAGCGACGCCAACTTGGCGATAACTGTAATATTTCGCCAAATTTTTAATTTCTTTACAACACCAGTCGTTTGATGCATCATTTGAGAGATTTGCAACTGCTTATTTATATAATGGATGTCTTGTGTGTTATCCCCCATTCTGCTCCCCAGGGGGGACACATTTTTAATTTCTTTACAACACCAGCCGTGTTTGTCACCCCCACACTCTGCTCTGCCCAGGGGGAGGTCACATTTTTAATTTCTTTACAACACCAGTTGTGTGACACATCATTTGAAAGGTCTGCAACTGCTTATTCATATTATGGATGTGTTGTGTGTCATCCCCCAATCTACCCCCCAGGGGGGCACATTTTTAATTTCTTTACAACACCAATTGTGTGACACATCATTTGAGAGGTCTGCAACTGCTTATTCACGTTATGGATATCTTGTGTGTAACCCCCCTCTGCCCTCAGAGGGGGCGCATTTTGTAATTTCTTTACAACACCAATTGTGTGACACATCATTTGAAAAGTCTGCAACTGTTTATTCATTTTATGGATGTCTTGTGTGTCACCCCCACTTTGCCCCCTAAAGGGTACATTTTTAATTTCTTTGCAACACCAGTCGTGTGACATATCATTTGAGAGGTCTGCAGCTGATTATTCATATTATGGATGTCTTTTGTGTCGCCTCCCACTCTGCCCCCCCAGGGGGGCACATTTTTAATTTCTTTACAACACCAGTCGTGTGACACATCATTTGAAAGGTCTGCAACTGCTTAATCATACCATGGGGTATTGGCGAGAGCAGCAAGCAGGGGGTAGCCAATAATTTGGAATCGCGAAGCGATTACGCGGGGGGTTGGCGAGCATAGCGAGCAGGGGGGCGGGGCCCCCCTAGTAAATCTAAATTTTAATTGTTGAAAAAAAGTAACAATGAATGTTATAAAATTTGTTTTTCACATTAGGAAAAAATATAAAAATTTAAGTATTAAAACAATTTTTTTTTTTTTTTTTTTTTTTTTACATAAGTTAATTACTGCAGAGTTTAAAAAATGAATACATTGACGTTGGCTTTGATTTTACGGTTTTATCTACTATAAGTTTTATTTCCAATTCTTTTCGAAGTTCAGTAAATAAATGCAATTTTTTTTCCTTTGACGAGTACAAATAATGACGATTTCATTAATTTATCTGTTTATTTGAGAATTTTCTGACAGAATAAGACAAGGGAGTTTATTGACCGCCATTCTTAATTTGCCATCAGAGTTAAATTCATTGCCAAAAAAGACTCCAAAATGTTTAAACACTTAAAAAATACCGAAATTAGAAAAAAAAATCTAAACTTAATTTGGAAATTTTATGAAAAATGCGCTCTCCGGAATTATTTTACTAATGAAACCTTCTTCAAGCGGACAGGAATAAACGGAATTTGTTCCACTTTCTTCAAAGAAATGGGTCGCTCATGGAGGGAGTCAACTGGGATGGTCCCTTAATGGAGGTAAAATTAGTGCAGCCAAACCCCGTTATAACGAACTTCAGGGGACCGAAGTTTTTGTTCGGTATATCCGAACCGTTAAAAATGTTAGAGTTTACAAAATATGCATATAATTATTTGATACATGTATGTTCAATAATGATGTATTAAGAAAAAAAAATGTAAATTCTATTAGATATGATCATTAATGAATTAAATTGACTAAAATTGATTACATTAAACTGGCACAATACTAAATAAATTAACTAAAAAGGAAGGCAAATAGAAATACAGCAAAGCGCCGATTATCTAAACTTTCGAAACCAACCCTAGTTAGGATAAATGATCAAAAAAAAAGGAATGATCCTGACTATACTATACACGCTATAGGAAAAATCGGCTTTTCAAGGACAAACGTTCTCTTTTCCTTTTCCCTTCGTTACCATAGTAACTAACCTAAGATAAAGGCCGAAGAGTGACCAATGAAGGAAAAATGAAAAGTGGATATTTGACCTTGAAAAGACAATTTTTCCTACAGGGACTATAGGCTTGGGATGTCTAACACTAATTATTGGCTCGTTAAAAATCATTTTATTTTTATTTTGTTTGTTTATTTTATCATTTAAATTTTTGCTTTTTTTCATAATGTTTTGAACTCCAGAGTGTATAATTTAAGGAAAAAAGCTTTTGATTATTGCTTGCTTCAAAGAAGGCGTTGTTTTCAATGCTGCCATATCTCGAATTATTCTTAAATACATTAGTTAAATAAGTTAGCTTAAATGCGTTACTGAATTGCTATGACAGTAGTAATGGAAAATAACTGATGAGTGGGCGTGATCACATATGCAGAATGGCTACCATAAAAGAGAAAGAATGCAGGTCTTACTATTCTTTAATAAAAATAGTTATCGTTAATTTGCACCATGTTTTACTAGCCGGCATGCATTTTCTTATAAAATTAGAGTTGAAAATCTTTTTTTCAAATCAGTGGAAAAGTAATAAAAAAAAAAAAAATCATGGTCGACTAGAAAAAAAGTTCGCTATAACTGATTCTTAAGATTCCGGAGGTTCGCTATAAAAGAATAAATTAGCATTAAATACAATAGGAAAACAGCGGGACCAAAATTTTCGTTCGCTATATCCGGGAGTTCGTTATAAACCGGGTTCGCTATAACGGGGTTCAACTGTATTGAGTCTATTGGAATAAATTTCGTTCCATGAAAAAATGACGTTCAGGGAGATGGTCGCTTAATGGAGGTGGTCGCACAGGAAGTTACTCTGAAACTTTACCGAAAATCAACGACTATAGTAAAAAACCTGCATATTTTCATTCGTGGTTATCTATACTTATATTATAAAGAAGCAATGTTTGTTTGTGCATTTATAGAGGGTAATCTATGAAATTATCGAATTGATTTCAAAAGTAATGGTGACCAATTGACTGACAGTCCCTATTTCAACTTAGGCTATATTTCGAGGCGTTTAGAAAGTTGACCAGATTAGATTAACTCCATCAAATAATAAATGGCAAAGTGCAAGTATTGCTCGTGCTCAAAAAGTTCCATGCAATAAAGCTGTCGAAGTGTTATGCATCTGAATCAAATAAAAACTAAATATAAAAATGCATAAATTTGTATAAACTCAATGTATAAATTCATATGGCCCTAATATATTCATCTGATGATATCCATTATATTTTCAATATAATGTAATATTGACTATTTTTTAAATTTATCAAATTATTTATTTTAATTTAATTTTTTTATTAAATTATTTATTTCATTTTCATTTTTCACATGGAAATTTTGTAATAAAAAGTTATAGCGCAATATTCACCTATTTATTTCAGTTTTATTTTTTATTGTGGAAATCTTATTATAAAAAAGTAATTATTGCAGTAAGACTTTTTCTGTAGATTTTTATTTTATTTTATTTTATTTTCGAAACTTTTATAAAGAAAAATGCGTAAAATTGATAAGAGATTGCTGTTAAATTGATGATTTTTATTAATTAAATATTAACTATAAAATTATTTCAATTCATGATTACTTTAGATGCCTTAATCGTCTTTTAATATACATATACGTAACATTTCAGAATTCTGTCTTCCAAACTGTGGATTTATATAGAATTACAGACAGACAAATTTTCATTTTTATGTATTAAATAACAAACTTTCTTTTTCAATAAAATTTATTTGGAAAAGGTAAAGTGTATTTTTATTATTTTTAATTATTCATTTTTGTAACTTTTCTTTGTACAAGAATAAGGCCGTACTGTTATATCGTGAAATTTCAAACAAAAAATTAAAAACTTTTGCTTTGGTTCATATACAGAATGATTCTTGTGCGAATTTAAAAGAAAACGTATCGGAAATTGCAAGCTAAACGTAGCAAGTAATATGCATTCGTACATAACGAAGTTTTAAAACTATTCATATTCTGATGTAATAGTAATAGTGTACTTCGGGTACAGTATAGTACTCGAAATCTTTTGTGTCTTCCTGCAAATACTATCTCTTTCTTTTATACAGGAAGTAATTTGTAGCAAACCTCAGCAATATATACCAATTTCATAAAACGGGAAATAATTTATTATAATTAAAACGCGCCCCAAACAATATTTCTTCCTATATTATTATATAATGGAATATTTTCGTGTGGTCCTGTAAACGAATAACAAATATTCTTTGCACCACAGATTGTACAGAACATATATTTTAGTATACTCTTTATTGATGCATTCAATTTTATTATGATCGAAAAAGTGTAACTATAGTCGAGTCTCTATACAACGAAACTCCATCCAGCGAATTTCTCTATTTAACGATTTTTTTGTAGGAACGGTCAATTTTTTTCATAATTACATTAAAAAATATCTCCTTATAGCGAAATATAATCTCCATTTAACGAATTCTTTCAAAAATTCTATTTCATATGTTCAGAAAACGCTTCAAATTATTTGTGGTGTAAGTTTTTTTTTCGTGGATTTCTGGTTTAAATTTCTCAAATGCAATCCTTTACCTTATTTCTCATGTCCAAAAAAGGCATTCACCCCCCCCCCCCCCCCCAAGAAATACATCCTTTTTTGCATGGTTACGCTTGACTTTGTTTTAACCAAGATGGGCATGCTTTCTTAAAAAGAGATTGAAACATATCACAAAGCATCCTAAAAGATAAAACTATTCCATTATCGCCTTGAAAATGTTGTTTGTTTCTTGGGTTGGATAGTAACGCAGGGATAAAAGGGTAATTTCAGAAAAGACCGTCTTTTTCAGCAGGTTTTCATCAACCTAAACTAACTCTCATTATTATTAGAGTTTAGAGTGGATGTTTGTGGTGACTTGGAACATTTTTAAATTGTTGTGAGAGATCATTTGAATGAAGAATTGTTACTAAATGTCATCTATGCTGGTGTGATTTTCTACTGCATCTGCATAACATCGCTCCTAGGATAAGCATAACTCTCGCTGATAAAGTAATAATTTTGTAAATAATAAAATACTGGGAAAAAAAAAAAAAAAAAAGGAAGTGGCAAAAATGTTTGAGATTCCAGCAAAATTTCGTTCAACATTTCAAAAACTTAATTAAACAGCTCAAAAAACAATATTGTTTCAAAATTTAAACATTAAATGAAAAAAAAATTTCCGTTTTCTATTTAACGAATTTTTTTATACAACGAATTTTTCGACTGAACAATGGATTTCGTTATATAGAGACTCGACTGTATTTTTTCCCATTTGCCGTCACGTAACGGAATGCTTTTGATTGTCCCTGTAATTAAACTATACATCCGATATTCATAAAAGGTGAAATGAATCGACAAAATTATGCAACAATTACATATCTTTTATTTCACACGATTTGGTTGCGTAGTTTTTACTCTGTTATATTCGGACTGAACGACAACTACAGATGCTACGTAAATACGAAGGTGCTATGTAAATCGTAATTATGTAAATATTTACATAATTATGAACGCATCTAATAAAATGTTTTCGAAAAATATTCATTATGTGATTTATTTAAAAAGAATACATACACAGATTCCTATAGTTATCGTACGGAAATAATCTGATAATAATAATAAAAGTAATAATACTAATAATAACATTTTTTTTTCAATTATTCCATAAAATAAATGGTTTCCTAACGCTTTTCAGCATACTTGAAAAGTGTTTACGAATTCGGTTTATTTATCTGTCGATGTTCTACTTCATAAAAATATACTTGTATTTTCATGAAATTTTAATGATGTTTTGGGCGTCATGTTCCGTATTGAAGAGGAAGTGTATAGCATTAATAGTTCATTTACAGAAGCACTGAAAACAATTCTGTTACATTAGGATCAACGGGAGAAAATCGTTCGCAGAGTATTCAAAAGATATTACATTATTTCAAATGTGTTAAAATATGAAACTGATACAAATCGCTAAATTTCACTTCAAGGTGGTTATGATAGAATAAGGCATTCATAACATTTATCTTTTATTGACAAGTATACACAAAAATACTGCCTTTGAGTTGTAATTTCTGGAAGCTCGTTTTCAATTTCAATGTCCTCTTTTATATGTAACTTTTTTTTTTTCATGCTATTTGTTGAGTATAAATTCTGTACCTCATATATTCAGGGCTGCATAAAAGAATTCACATGTCATTCTCTTCATTATAGGAAGTTTCTGAAGCGGACTTTTCATCTGAGATATATTTTTCCTAACTGAACTAAATTTTGGCGTGCACGTAGTTAACAGATACAAATTATATATCATATACGGGGCTACTCAAAGAATTTAAACCATTTTCCGAATGTAGATGGGAATAATAAAAATCGGATTTTCAAACGTGTTATGATTTTCCGAAATATTCCAGTTAGACTTCGTTTTTAAATGCGTTCGTAATTATGTAAATACGTAGCAACTATTGTTGTCGCTCAGTCCGTCTGTCTGACCGCATATAACAACGCAAAAACTACCCAACCGAATCGTTTAAAATTTAAAATATATAATTATTACATAATTTTGTCGAGTCATAATTTTGTCGAGTTCAAATTTTATGAAAATCGGATGCATAGATCAATTACAGGGACAATCAAAAGGATTCTGTTACATTACGGTCAATGGGGAAAAAGTTTCAAATGCATTTTGATCGTTTGAAATTTTAAATACATAATTATGACATAATTTTGCCAAGTCATTTGAAATTTTATCAAAATCAGATGCATAGTTCAATTACAGGGACAATCAAAAGTATTCCGTTACATTACGGTCAATGGGTTAAAATGTTTCAAATGCATTTTAATGGTGTTACATTTATTCGAACGTAATACAATTGATATGCATCTATAAAGTACATATTATAATATACATTTTGCATAATCTGTGGTGCAAAGAATATTTGTTATTGATTTACAAGGCCACACAAAAGTATTCCATTGCATAATGGTATAGGGAGAACATTGTTTGGTGCGCATTTTAATTGTAATTATTTACAATTTTATGAGATTAATATATAGGAGTAATATTTTTAAAACTTCGTTATCGCACGAACGCACTTCATTTGCTACGCTTCACGTGCAATTTCCAACTTGTACAACTTATTAAACGATATAGTATTCCGAACTCCGAACGTGTTGGAATGTATTTCATAATTTATCCTTAACATATGATTATTTTCCTTGATTTAATAAATCTATTATCGGATTTCCTTAGCAATCACACGTACGCCAAATGCAGTGTTGAATTCAGGGGGTGGCCGGGCGGGGGACACTCTCCCCGGACCATTGAAATGTCTCCCCCCCCCAGAAATTTTGCGATTTTGTGTTTTCAGAGATGAAAAAATACAATCCCCCCTCCCCGGAACTCCACAATGTCCCTCCCGGAGGCATTTTCAGAAAGAATCACGTTTTGAGCACCAGCCTCGGCGAGTTGGCGAAAGCGAGAACGTTCAGCTAGCTGCATCGCCAAACACAAAATAAACTAAGTTCATATGTGTCATAAAACATATGATTAATAGAATTATATTTATAACAAGAGAATCTTTACTACTGTTTTTAATTAACTTCTCAATTTCTTCGAACATAACGAGTTAAGGAAACAATATTTTTGAATTGAGAGAAGAAAAAAAAAACTATATTTAGATGTTTTGTGAAATTTAAAGAATTTTAATCAGAAAAAGCTCTTTGTTTTAAGCTATGTTTTAATCGTAAACAAGATAAATAACATTTCCTCATATTATAGTCTTTGCTTGATAACATTTACGGAAAAATAAATGAACAATAAGCGCGATCTCTTTGCAGAAAGAAGGGTTGCTATTCGCTAGACGTTTGACATAACAAACAAAAAAAGGTGCGTAGTATTGACTTCATCCCCGCGCCAATCGTTGTTCTGGCGGTAAGGTGCTCAAAACGTGATAATTTCTGAAAATGCCTCGGAGAAAAGTGTCTGAATTCAACACTCGTCAAATGTACACATACATATACATTTATTCACAGTATAACACTTTCTTTCATTAATATAACAAAGTTTTTGCAATGATTTAACAAAAGTCTCTGAATACATAAAAGTAGATTTATACCAAGAATTAATATTCGGACACTACTTCAAATATCGACAACAAAGACAAGTGAAACGCATCAGAATTCCGTTCCCGTCGCAATGTTTACACCTTTCTGATTTTGAAAAGGAACTTACAAGATTGAGATTCATACGATTCCTTTGTGGTTCCGCGTTGCGTGCAATCTTAGATGTTTTGAGGCGAGATTGTTCTCATTGACCTCCTTGCCCACAATTTCACAAGATCGAGTTATGTCACAAACAAGCGTCCGGATTTTAACAATGCAGAAATAAAATCCTTTTAAATAGACATTAAAACACCCTTGAAAATGTTAGGGTGAATAAAAATGCTTTGTTGTTTGACTAAAAGATTTTTTAATAGGCTTGATGAACATGGTTCTTAAGGGTAAAAGTTTTTTATAAGAGTAAATGTGGTATATATATTGAAAGTTATAACAAAGTATGCTGCTCAAAGTTATTTTTCAAGTCTTCGAAGGGCGGTGCAATGTTATTTGAAACACTTAATTTTAATCAAAATTTGTATCAGAATTTTTCAATAAAATTTAACTTTTACGATTTAAATTTTACAATATCTTTTCCTTTTTACTTACCCATCATACGTAGTATAGGGTAAGTCTTGCAATCGATTTGAAAATCGAAAAAAAAAAAATTTGACGGATTTACACGTTTCAGATACTGGAGATTCCGAAAAACATATTTTCAGAAAAAAACATTTGCCGTCCGTCTGTTTGTCTGTCTACCTGTCTGTCTGTCTGTAAACGCTCTATCTCACGAACAAATTGAGATAGAGACTTGAAATTTTGTATGTACTTAGTATGTAAAAATGGGACGAAGTCCATTGAATATCAGCAACCTCGATTATCCGGAACTATTTTTTCCGGATTCTCGAAAAATTCGTTCTGATGAAAGGTATATAAAAATTTTCGAATTTTTTTATTTTAAGGAATGCATGTAAAAGGCAATAAAAAAAACACAAATTTTGCATAATGAACGAAGTCGATCGGATTATTAGTTGTCGAGATATTTGTAATCCTGTTTTCCACATTCTTCGATTTTTCATGATCCTATATTTCATTCAAATTTCAATTCAGAGGTATATTTTAATTGAAAATGAGACGTTTAATCCGACGCAGGAAACTGTTAGTTAATATGATTATTATTTTTGGAGTTATAAGGATGTTTCTTTTACGTAGTTTGGTACTTCTTGAGTAGTTTGGCGTTTTATAAAATTTGTTGAAATTGGTGCATCAGCAATTCATTAATAGAGTATTACTATGTGTATTAACAACATTTAAATTTAGTTTTTGAATTGAAATGCATTGTATAAATAGTTTTCACATATTTTATTTTCATATGCACATAAATGAGTATTACGGTGGCCTCCAACGACTAATTTTTTTATTCTTCAATTTTTTTTTTTTTTTTTTTTTTTTTTTTTTTTTTTTTTTTTAACAAAAATTTTTTTTTAGAACAAGTTTACATTTACTCTTTAACTTCTCGATTGACGTTGCTAAATTATTTGAATAGTTTAGTTTTAATTTAACTAAAATTAAAATTAAAATGCTTAAAATGAAAAAAATATATTAAAAGCTTATAAGTACCTTTTAAAAACAGGTCTAGTTTCGTACTATGCACAATAGGTGACATTTATCAAGATCAATATTGATAAACAGTTTCCGCAAAAAAAAAAAAAAAAAAAAAAAAAAAAAAAATCAATGAACTTCGTAAACAAAAATCACGATTTCACAAATGTAATAAAAACAGTTTAAGTGATTTTTTTTTTAATATACATATATATATATATATATATATATATATATATATATATATATATATATATATATATATATATATATAATTTAATCTTAATCAAAATTCTACCAATGTTTTTTTTATTTACCCATCATACGTAATATAGGGTAAGTCTTGCAATCGTTTTGAAAATCGAAAGAAAATTTTTTGGCGGTTTTACACGTTTCAGATACTGAAGATTCCGAAAAGCATATTTTTAGGGGAAAAAAATTTGCCGTCCGTCTGACCGTCTGTGTGTCTGTCTGTCTGTAACCGCTCTATCTCCCGGACAAATTGAGATACAGACTTGAAATTTTGTATGTACTTAGTATGTAAGAATGGAGCGAAGCCTATGTAATGTCAGTAACCTCGATTTACCGGAAGCATTTTTTTTTTTTTTTTTTTTTTTTTTTTTTGGACTCTCGAAAAATTCGTTCTGATGAAAGGTATATAAAATTTTTCGATTTTTTTTATTTTATGTAGTAGACTTAAAAGGCAATAAAAAAAACACAAATTTTGCATAAAGAACGAAGTTGATAGGATTATCAGTTGCTAAGATATTTGTAATCCTGTTTTCCACATTCTTCGATTTTTCATAGCCCTGTATTTCATTTAAATTTCAATTCAAATATATATTTTAATCGAAAATGAGACGCTTAATCCGACGCAGTAAACTGTTAGTTCATATAATTACTATTTTTGGAGTTATAAGGATGTTTCTTCTCGCAATTCGGTACTGCTTGAGTTATTTGACGTTTTATATAATTTGTCGAAATTGGTTCATCGGCAATTCATTAATAGAGCATTACTATGTGCTAAAAATATTTCAATATACGTTTAAATTTTATTTTGGAATTGCGATGCGTTTTATAAATATTTTACACACATTTTATTTTTATACTATTTTATATTATGCATATCCAGGATGGGTAAGTATTACGGTGGCCCCCCCAACGACTAGTTTTTTAATAAAATCTTTCTGCACAATTTATTTTTACAACTTTTTACTTTTACTACGAGCTACGTTCGTCAACCCCCGCCAAGCCTTTTAAATCAGTTAATTTCCTCGGCTTTAAAAAAATTACGAAAGATTGAATAATAGCTAAAACCTTGTGTGGAAATTACAATAATTAAAATCAACGACACAATAATACACAATACACAATACACAAACACACACCACATACGTATACGTTTCGCGAGCACCAGGGCTCGCTTCCTCAGTGTATAAAAGTTAAACACAGAAACCCCCCCCCCCCCCCAACTGACAGCAAGTCAGAGACCCAAATGATCGCAAACATAATACCAAAATACCCACAAGCCTCAGGAACCAATAAGATTAAACCGGAAATGAGGTGTCATGACATAATAAATCTAACCAGAAAGTTGAGATGTACGGTACACTTGAAAGATCCATTGATTTTCTAATATACGTAGACGCCACATCCCATTGTTCTCTCGGCATGGTTTCGAATCCAACATCTTTGGCAAAAAGATGCCGTTTTTTGGCGGTGATCACTTTATTGGCATCTTTCAGATTTCACAAAAAGAAAAGCAGAAGTGCGGTCAACTCAAGACAAACATAATAATATTAGTTTCGGCGGGAGAAAAACCGGTTTGGCTCGCTAAATCTGCCCTCCGTCACGTGACGGAAGGCAAAGATGTCGGCCTAAGAAAGGGTTGCCGGTGTGGTGTCTAGGTATCTTAAGTCATTGGAAAGATCATTCAAGTGTACCGTACATCTCAACTTTCTGGTTAGATTTATTATGTCACGACACCTCATTTCCGGTTTAATCTTATTGGTTGCTGATGCTTGTGGGTATTTTTGATATTATGTTTGCGATCATTTGGGTCTCTGACTTGCTGTCAGTTGGGGGTTTTTTCTGTTTTTAACATTTTAACTTTTATACACTGAGGAAGCGAGCCCTGGTGCTCGCGAAACGTATACGTATGTGGTGTGTGTTTGTGTTAAACGTTGATTTTAATTATTGAAAGATTGAATAATAATAATAATAATAAAGTAGCGATCGCCCAATAAATGGGTATTTATTCTTTTCCGTTTTAAGGAGTGGGTTTACGGCTAAATGAGATTTTGTTAATGGTTGTTTTCGTGTTTGATTAAATAAGATTTTTTAAACATTTCAGAATCAGCTAATATAAAATTAACTTAATCAGCAGACTTTTAGCTTCTCGGTATTTTTTTTATCAATGATTTAAGATAATGGCTTTAAGTAAGTAATTCTTAAATGTAAAGTTTTCGATCTGATGTAATTTTCACCAAACTTCTTTTTATAATGTTCATGCGAAAATATTTTTATTGTTAGAAAGGAAATATTATTATTTGCACTGTCTATTTTGTTTTTTAAATCTGACGTAATTTTTCTCAATTTACGACAGTAAAAGCATATTAATGAATTTATTATTTTACAATTTTCTTTGTTTTTTAATATCCAGATGTAAATATTGTTTCATGACGTCGTTATGAATATTTTCCCACTATTAAATCGCATTTATTTAATCATCGTTTTGAAAGTTTTTTCTGTTTGTGATAATCGCGTATCAATAAATATAAATATATTTTTTATTTTGAAGGAAACATTGGTCTTTGATCATTTGGCAATAATTTAAAATAATAACCTTTTCTAAAATATGTAAAAAAGTCTCTCAGAAAGTTCAAAATTTGAATTTAACATAGAAATAAATTCTAAACAAAGGAGTCAAATTAAAAAAATAAAAGCAGTCTGCACACCGGGAACTTATAATGTATAAAATGATCTAAAAATGTTTAAATTCCTGTGTTTTAGCCTACATAGTTTTTGCTGATATAAAACTTTTTTAATGCAACGATTTTGACCAATTTTAACACTAAAGGTCTCTTAAAATAATTATTCGATTTAAAAATTGCCTGCACCAGCGTGTTTATCAAACATCTCTCTATAATACCTCCAATTTTCCCAATTTTTGTACGCAACAACTCTCTTAATATTAACGAAAAAAGGCCTCCGGTCACAAAAAATTCATTGTCATTGGGGATGACAGCATTAGTTACTTTTTTTTTAGAATAGAGAGAGTTCTTAACCCTTGACAGGGCGTGGTATGGTATATTATTTATACCTCTTAATTTTAATCAAAATTTTTACCAAAAATTTCAATAAAATGTTAATTTTATACTATATTTACGTATGCATTAATTATTTTACAAAAAATAATTTGAACATCTTCGTTTTCGTTTTCGGTCGAAAATAGGAAGATTGCAGAAATTCCGTTTTGGTTTCGCCTTTAAAAACCTGTTACAATCAGTCCTTAAAAATAACTACTAGAACGGCAGACGGCAGCAGAGACAATCACCTCATTGATTTCACGGATGAAAATCTAGGATGAGTTAAATTACGATTCGCATATTAAAACGCAATCGGGTTGTCAAGTCATATCTTGGTGGAAAACTGCTAAAAACCCTAATACCCTGTTCGCACTGAGAAAGTTAAGTCACCTAACTTGAAGTTTTTTGAAGCGGTCGTAATAGGAATCAAGATTCTCACTTAAGCAAATTTTTGAAACTTGCTCAAGTGAGCTTGCTCTCTTAACTATGAGTTGGGTGGAAATCTGCCTTCTGAATATTTAATTATTATTTCTGAATTTTAGAATATTTAATTCTGATTATTAAATTGATGAATTTGAGTCCTACAAATAATTATAAACTATTTCAAGTTGTTATTTGTTTACTCCAGTTGCTCAACACGTGTGTTTGTGGGGTGTTTTTGTAATCAAAGGCCAAAAATGGAAAACATGGAACCTTTTATTTCCTCCCACAAAAGAAATTAATTTTTTAATTGAAATAAGGCAGGATAATTACTGTGTAAATAAAAAAGTTAAAAGTTGCAGTTACAAATTTCAGAACTTATGCGCATGCTCAGATGCCAGTTTGGTCAAGTTAAGTCACTTACAATGTTTAGTAAATGCGAACAGGTGAAGCCTAATTCCGGGTATCAAGCTTCAAAAAATTTAAGTGACTTAAAGTTAAGTGACTTAACTATCCCAGTGCGAACAGGGTATAATTTAGCGGTTGTAGGTCTACTCTTGTGCTTTCCTGCACCCAAAAGTATGAAAACATCACTCTAAAAAAAGGACGGTTTTACGGAAATTGTACTGGTGATCGGGACGCTAGTGCAATGTACTGCTTTTTAACGGAAAAATTTCCATAAATTCCAGAAAAGAAAACGGGAAAATTTCTGGAATTTAAGGAATTTTTTTTCCGTTAAAAAAAAAAAAAACAGTAAATTGTTCTGGCATCCCAATTACCAGTATTTTTTATTATTACCCATATTATTACCAATTTTCGAAAAAACATCCTTTTTTTTAACAGTGATGCAGGATTGGAAGCAGGAAAACATAATGATAAATCTACGAGTCAACCACTAAAATCGGGTTTTTAGGAATTTTCCACCAAGATAGGACTTGGCAGACCGATTGCGTTTTAATATGCGAATCAAAATTTAACTAATCTTAAATTTTCATCCATGAACTCGATGAGGTGATTTTCTGTGCTGCCGTCTCCCAGTCTGTACGTAAAGAGACTTCTAATTTGTGAATTGCTACGTCACTGTTTGATCCTTTGAGAACTAATTAAGGATATCAGCAAATTTCATGCATTGACAAATGAAAAATATTTCGTAAACGTATCAGAAAGTATCAAGTTTAGCTTATCGGACAAAACTTATATAACAAATCTTTAAAAGTCTTAATTCAATTTCGCTTTATCTGAGCTTAACAGATGGTATCATTTGTTTCGCCAGCTGCTTCGGTAATCCGACAAACTTTTTTTATTCAAAAACCTGGACTGAATCCGGATTATACGAAACCATACAAGCGCATGTACATAAGTAGATTTAAGCTGGTTTTAGGTTTTAAGTACATGTAAGTAAAAGTGAGTCTATTAAATTAGTAAAGGAAGTTTGGGTATTATGGAATATCATTTTATTTTTAAGTCAACATAAAAGCTAGTCCTTAAGACACCATCGTAATACTTACCCATCATGGATATGCATAACATAAAATATGAAAACAAAACACATATGTAAACTATTTATTAAATGCATCGCAATTCAAAAATAAAATTTAAATGTATATTTAAATATGTTTAATCCATAGTATTGCTCTAACACTGAATCGCTGGTACTACTTGATTATTCTGTCGACTCATTTCAAAAAATTATATAAATCGCCCGAACTACTCGTAAATTATAAAAACTGGCATATTTTTTTTTATTTTAAATAACGATAAAACAAATAAAATAGTAAAAGATCAATACAATACAAACAAAACGTCGAATTAAATGTCACTTGATGACGTAACAAGCACGTGTAACGTGTTTAATGTCAAGTGAATGTGACAATTGCGATAAGCTATAATTGGAATTTAAATTTAGAATTTGGCGGTAGTTTTATGGTCGACGGGATAACTGAATAGTACCGAATTACGTAAAAGAAACATCCTTATAACTCCAAAAATAATAATCCTATTAACTAACACTCGGATTAAGCGTCTCATTTCCAATTAAAATATATATTTAAATTGAAATTTGAATGATATGCAAAGTCATAAAAAATCGAAGAGTGTGGAAAATAGGATTACAAATACCTCGGCAACTAATTATGCGATCGACTTCATTCTCAATGCGAAATTTATGGCTTTTATTTTTTTTACATTCACGCCTTAAAATAAAAAAAAAATCGAAAATTGTTATATACCTTTCATCAGAACGAATATTTCAAGAGTAAAAAAAAAAAGTTACGGATAATCAAGGTTCAAGGTTATTGATATTTAGTAGGCTTCTTCCCATTATTTCATACTAAATGCTGACCAAATTTCAAGTATCTATCTCAATCTGTTCAGGAGATAGAGCATTTACAGACAGATAGACAGACGGACAATATTTTTTTCGTATTCTAAAAATGTGTTTTTCGGTGTCCAGTGTCTAAAATGTGTAAATCTGCTTTAAAAAAAAAAGAAAAATGATTGCAAGATTTACCCTATATTTTGTATGATGGGTAAGAAAAAATTGAGATAAAGTACAATTTATTAAAAACAAACGTTCATTATTTCAAAAACACTTTTAATGCGTTTAGAATGAGGGAAAAAAATGCATATCATGTATAGCTTCTTAAAAAAAAAGTTTCTTTTTTCGGATAATGGCAACCAGCCGGGTGATATGAAATAAGGCCATAAGGAATGTTAAAATTGCATGAAAAACTATGACTTAAAAAAATAACCGAAATTATTAAACGAATAAACATTAATAAATCCTCTATAAATAATCAGATTCTAATAATAAAAATTATTATCTTGCAATAATAGAAATCATTTTAAAGTATTTTGTGCCTTTTAATTATTCCATATTTCCAAATATTTTTTCTATCCAATTACTTTTACGAGTCTATGAGTCTTTCCTTTTGTGAGCTGTAGTATTTTTTGAAAACATTTTTTTTTTTTTTCATTTCTTTCTTTTTTTTCCCTTAGAGGTGTATAATTAACTAAAATTTTTTTATAGTTATTATACGATAATAAACTCTTAAATTTTGATGTAGGCAAGCCCGGACATTTAGAGTCACATTAATATTCTTGGGCCAATCACATACAAATATTGAATGAAATTTCATTTAACAACTTTCGGTACTGGAAATTTTTTAATTTCTAAACATTGTACATTTTTAAACTTCACACCGTCGTATACAGAAAAAATTTACTTTTAAATGCAACTAGTTTGAAATCACTAACTAAATTTGCTATTAAGTTATTAATTTTTTTGTAGGTTTTAATACTTTTTTTGTCATCGTGGCAACAGACGTATTCCATTTCTAGACATTAAGCATGGACTAATCAGAAAATGATTGAAATAAAACAGAAGCATTTCATTTTTGGACATAAAACATAGACCAATCAGAAAACTAATAAAATGAAATAAGTTGCGGAATTCAGCCAATAAAAACATTCAGATATACTTCGGATTTCCCAATTCTCTACCGAAAAGAACAACTATTTTTCCAAATAGTTAAAAACAGAAGTATTCCATTTTTGGACATTAAACATAGACCAATCAGAAAACGAATAAAATTAAGTAAGTTGCGGAATTCAATCAATAAAAACATTCAGATATACGTAAGATTTCCCAATTCTCTACCGAAAGCAACTACTGTTTTTTCAAATAGTTAATAATAATAATAAAAATAATTTTATGATAATAACAATAATAATGATAATTTAACCGTTTACACGCCGAATTAATATCGCAATGTAATAATAATTTTGTTTTTCCTATATTACAGCTTCAAATGTTTTAATTTATGCATACAAATTTAAAAAATAACAAAAACAAATATTTTTGCAGTTTTTTGGCTGTTTTCATTTTGAAATTCGCATTTTGGAACACAATTATTGATTTACAACCTATATAAATATAGCAAATTATTTTCCGCTATATGCTATTGTATATTGTTCTTGAATATTTTCTCGAATTCGGATAACATTCCTAGTAGTCAAATGTAAGTAATATAGAGAAAATGATAAAAGCAAATAATGTATTTTTATGCAAATTAATGAGTTTACATTTTCCTTATACCTGTGATAAGTGCTTAAACATAAATATATATATATATATATATATTTTTTTTTTTTCAAAAGTTCAAACCAACCTCATATTTTATAGGAAAAATAAGGACATCGTTGTTATGTTGGAAAATGTATGTTTTGTATTACAAATAATGCAACTTTCCCATTTGGGAACATTGACGTTTAAACGGTTAACAATAGCAATTCCGGAAAATCCACAATTTAACGAAATCCTGAATGGATAAAACTATAGAAAAACAAATCTCAGAATGTAATTGAAAATACGCGACACAATCAATGAAAAGAGAAAATATAAAACAAAAAAGTAATCTCAACAAAAGTAATCAACATAATCTGTAAAACCAAAATAGTACTTTGAAACAATAATGCAGAAGTATCTCTGCAAATAATCAACTCAATTTAGTTTTAAAAAGTTCAGAGGCGAGAAAGAGACTTTTTTATAAGTTAATGCATTTTCCATTAACTCAAAAACGTTTAAGTAAAAAATAAACTAGGTCATTTTATACTACCGTTTTAATTAAAATGCGAATAAAAAACCCCCACTCAAATAAGATTCATTTTACTTTCCATTTTACATCCATACTTTTTTAATAAGTATGTATCTGTATTTTTAGCAAGACAAGTATTATATTCATTCAATATTATCTACACTGCAGTTTTTTATTTATTTATTTATTTATTTTGTGGTATGTGTATATATTTTACCTTATTTATTACATTTACTATTTTATGAGGAAGCTATATGTCGTATATATACTTGAAAACGAACTTAACTGGTTAAGTAAATAACGTTGGTAAAATTTTAAATTGATTTATATGTCAGAAAATAAATAAGTAGAATTCTAAATTCATCTTTAAAAAGGTAAATTTAAAACTTTACGTACAAATTACTTTGAAAGATGGCAAAAAAAAAAACTTTAAAAAGTGTTAAATTATTTTAATCATTAGTACTTTCAACCATAAACGCAGCCATCAACAGAGAATTTAAAAATAAAAATACAAATGTTACCATCTTAATTTTCAAATGTCCCGTAATTGGTGTCAAAAAAGGAGTGAAAGTGAAAGTAAATTTTTAGATCCAGAAAAGAAAATATAGATATTGTATTATGTTATAGGATATAACTAGGGTAAACTTGTTATAGGAATAACTTGTGATGTTTCTTTATGTAATCAGATCCAAATTCTGGGTATGTTATAGGATATAACGTCATTACAAACAGTATTTTCTTTAGTAATAATTTCTATGGATTCTTGGATGACAGATTCACAGAAATTCTCGATTGATGCACAATAGAATAACGAAAAAAATATTTATTTTAATATGATCGAGATTCATGAGATGTATTATTCCTATTAATTGACAGAAGCAGAAATTTAAGATGAAAGTTAAAGTGGGTATAGTATTGAACAAATAATAATGAAACATTGAAAAATTAATATTAAAGTATTAACATTTGTAAATACTTGTTTAAACATTAAGATGTGCGAGATAGAAGAGAATTTTGGTATTGGCATATCCAACTAGTTTACTAAATTATTTTTGTATGATTAGATATAAATTTTCTATAATAGCGTTCCGGTTCGTGGATTTTTCCATTTCGAGCTCTGGCAAGAGGTCTCTAAGATTCATTGTTAAAAATAAATATATGAATTCACGGTAAAACTACTGGCAGCAAAGTTGCCGGACTTTTTCCATTCCATTAGTAGATTTTACTTTTTGGGAAATAGAAGAAGAAAAATAGAAACGCAAAAAGCTGAACTGAATTGTGTATAAGAAATGAAAAAGGACACTAGTGGCGCCATCTTTGGAGAGCTTTGGAAACACCTAATGCAGGAGATTTGTATATTTTTCTTTTTTAAACTCCGACGGGGACAGAACTCGCTGCCTGTAGTATGGGAAACTAGCGTTCTTTTTACATAGCTACTGGAGCCGCGATTGTAAATCATTTTAAGTATGAGTCCATATTCATGAAACCTAAAGGTTCAGTGTTCTGCTCTGCTGAAAATAATAGAACCTCAACTCCAGTTTCGTCCATTTTGAGGTTCATTTAAAAAACTGATCGGCAAAGCGGGACATAATCTACTAATATTTAAATATATTCAAAATATTTAAAAATTCAAAATAAATATTAAATTAAAAGCATGTTTTTTATGTTAAATTTATTGTTCTTCTCTCTATTCGCTTTAAAACTTTTGAAATTGTGTGTAATTCAGCAGGTGGACCCAGAGCTCATCTTCACCAGGCAGGAGAAGATTGGTCAAGGAGGTTTCGGAGAGGTGTTCAAGGCAGTCAACATCAAAACGCAGCAAGTGGTCGCCATTAAAATAATCGACCTAGAAGAGGTGTTAGAAGAAATCGAAGACATCAGGCAGGAGATCATGGTACTCTCGCAATGTGATAGCCCTTATGTAACAAAATACTACGGATCGTACTTAAAGGTAAGAGCAATTACTTAAATAATACCTGAAATGGGCAATTTTTTGTGGATTTGCGAAATTTAACTTTTTATTTTGTATAATAAAACCTAGATGTATTCGTCCCCCGTGGCACTGGTCGACCATATTTTTATATCTTCTTCATTTAATGATAATTTCGCCGTATTAGCGATAAATTAATACTCTTATTTGTTATTTTTTTATTGCATCAAAATTGGTAATATTTTACCATTGACAATCTTGGTGACATTATTGCGCTTGCGCATGTGAGTATACGTCGTGTTAGAAGGATACTATTAAGGGTGTATTTCGATTCAAACTGCTTATTTTCCGATTTATTTTTTAATTCATTTTTGCTCTCAAATGCACCAAACTTACAAAATTTCTTATTTGGAAAGTACACAAGGTGCCGTGATTGTCGTTTCTTTGATAAATGCAGAAAATATTGTAAAAAAGCAATCAAAAAACGGCATTTCGAACCGATTTTTCCGAAGGCGGAGATCTGGGGACGAAAAAAAGGGTCCTACTGATAAGGTAGTTGTTTATTAATCAAATTCTAATGAATTGAGCGTAAAACGACATCACACGGCACTTCATACGTCCCTTCAAGAATCCCCTCAGCAAGTTTTATGTTTCTACTTTTAAAATTGTGTCTGAAATTGTATCGGAAAATTTCGAGCTGTTGAAGGTGGAAAAGCGTCTTTTCGAATACATCCTTAATAGATTTGTCATAAATGTCGTTACTTGAAGCCATTCCTAACCCTCCTCCAACTCCCAACATTTATAGATCCGTTTTAACTGACGTCACACTCTAGCAACCAACTTGACAACATCGTGAATGTTTTTTGTTTTCTTTCCAATTTTCCTGGATTTCTTTACTTTCATTGGTTGAGGGCTAAAAGATCGGAGATTTTGATTGGTTGGTGGTAAATTGGTGGACATGCGGTCACATGGTTGAAACGAATTTATTGTCATGTTTTGAACTAGTGACTGCTGACTGGACTGCTATCGGTCAAGGTCCAATATTGCGAACGTAGGATAGAAGAAAAGAACAAAGTTTTATTTCAAAACTTTCCGCATAGGAAGACTGTTATGTCTATTCTTTGTATTATGCCCTGCTAGATGTCGGGAAATAATTACATTTGTACAAATTAAACTACACATTTTCGGAAAAGCTGCAGCAAAAATTATTCATCAGAAAATTATGAAATCAAGGAAGTGTTGTAAAGGAATAATGGGAATTTTCTAGATCAAAAGAAAATATTTTCAACACTTAATATATCATGATCCTCGGAAAATAGGATAGGAGAAGTCGACATATCGATCTTCCTCTGTAGAAAGTATTGAAGCTGACAACAAAATACCCCCCCCCCCTTTTTTTTTTTCTTGAGTCCGCCATATTTGACTTTGACAAACAGCAGTCAGCAGCCTCCAGTGCAAGATGCAGCACATCAATTATGACGGACGCAAGTGGATAGAAAAGGCTTCAAGGCAAAAGATAGTCTACTGCGGTGCATTTCACGTATGTTTCTTTCCAGACCGCTGGAGTCACTGATGTTCAAATGCACCAATTTAGGCATACGAAAAGAGTATGACGCCACTCTAGCGGTCTGTAAAAAATTGCACTTGGGATGCACTGCAGTAGCCTGTCTTTTTCGTTAGCCTCGGAAAGGCTTTAAGTGACGTCATCTGTGCGACTCCTCTTCAAAACTGCATATATATCAAGCGTTCCAAGATAATGCTGGAATCTGTCGTAAATTAACATGCTGCACCAGGTGGTGGCAGGGGTGCTAATGAATGCGCGGGTTTGATGCCATATATGCGCAGAAGTTTAGTACCTCCGCATCTCTTGCGCATATTTTCTGAATTTTCATTCAATCATGACAGATTAATCAAGTCTACGTGATTTATTGCAAAATATTTTTGTTATAGTTTGTTTCAATAAAATCATGTACATTTGAAAAAAAATAGTCTCAATATCATTTTAATTTTGGGAGAAAAAGTACTAACTAGTACTCATAAGTACCATATAATGCTACGAAAAATATTGACTTTTACCCTAAAATTAAAATGACAATGCGACTTTTTTTAAATACACAGATTTTTTTTTATTAAAAATATATTTAAAAAAAGTCGCATTGTTATTTTAATTTTAGGGTAAAAGTCAATATTTTTCGTATTATATGGTACTTATGAGTACTAATTGGTACTTTTTCTCCCGAAATTAAAATGATATTGTGACTATTTTTTTAAATGTACATGATTTTATCGAAACAAACTATAACAAAAATATTTTGCAATAAATCTCGTAGACTTGATTAACCTGTCATGATTGAGAGAATAGCTTGAAATTTATGATTGAATTTTTAATATGAATTCTCGAAATAGCTTTGTCTGTTAAAGAAAGAAAGAAAAGAAAGAGAGAGAGAGAGAGTCTAATCTACGATTTTAGGAAAGATTTTGTCTAGAACGTTAAATATTTAAACAGATAAATTAACAATATTTCTTTGTTTAAAAAAACAACGTTTAATGCATACATTTAAAATTAAAGTTATTCCGAATATACGTATAATGAAATATGTTTTTAAATTAAAAGAATGAAGTTTTTGCAAGTTAAATAATAAAAGTCGATACGACCAAGAAAACATTGGATTTTTATCGTCTGCAATTAGTAAATGAAAAATGGAGCTAAAGTTGAATATTTTATTTAGTATTAAATTCTATACATTTTTAAATATTGATAAACATTATATTACCATGGGAAGTGCTACGGTGTATATCATTTTGTATAATTTAGCTCATCAAGAATTTAGTAAAACGTGACACTACTTCAAAATTCTGCATTTATATAATAACTACTTACTATTTTTAAAGAGTCATCTTTCATTACATTAAAAACATAATTAAAATCGAACATATTTTAATCAGCGATATTTGTATTGCATAATTAAGTAATATTTCATCTTAGTATATTTTATGTTAATATTTAGTCGTACTACACTTATTTATTCTATTTTTATTTACAATATTTCAAATGTAAAACTTATTCTACGCAATATTTAAAAAAGTAACATTTTATAGAAACAAAAAAGTTTTGTTGCCATTCACACAAAAGTAACTGCAATATACTTAATAATCCTCTTGTTATGCACCCCTGCTGCTAGATGGCGTATACCTTGACCCTGCCTTTAATCTTGCGGACACCTCTTCTATAGATCTTGGAACGTTTGATATATATGCAGTTTTGCTCTTCTTATTTCTTGACGTCATCCCAAAAGATCTGCTTCCGTTTTTAAAGACAGTATAACACGAAACTGTCGTGTATCTAGCTTCTGTTGCATACTCTGCAATCAATCTTTAAACATACTATGTTACGATTCAAGATAGCAGCCCACAACGGTAGATTTCAGATTGAACATGTTTTGTCTTAATTAGATAGATAAATTGTATATAAGTTTCTATTATTTTATATAAAGATATTATAGGCTCTTTAATAATGTCGTTTTTTTTCCTTTGCTTTCGAAAAATTTCTAATCATCTCTTTGTGACGCTTCCCAAATCTCATGACTTTTGATGAATAATTTTGCCATAGCCGTTATCGGATATCCGTAGTTTAATTTGAGACAATTTGTACTATATATTACAATGGAATATTATTCAGTACATGCTAAGATGGAATCGTAAAAGTCTTAACGTATTCGGTTAACCATTATATTATTTCCTTTATTTCGGTTAACATGCTTCCATTTTAACAGTTGTAACGGGCTGTGCAAACATAAAGTTTTCTAGACCACCTTTCTTTTAGACCACCTTCCACCCTTTCGATATCATACATTAACATTCCTAGAACCCCCCCCCCCAGCGGTAATGATATCGTTATGAAAATGTAAAAAAAAAAAAAAAAAAAAAAAAAAAAAATTACTTCTAGAATTTCTTTTGTTCGAAGTAATATTTAAAACTGGCCACATTTCTTTTTGCATAGTTTTATGATTGAAATGAAAAGAAGTCAATAAAATATCACTTTGCATATGAAAAAACTTTATATCAAATAACACTTTAAAGAAATAATTTCGATATTTAAAAGTATTTTATAATAACATTTTGTTACATATTGCGTTCAACAGTAATAAAGTCCTGTTGCATTTGCTCCAAATGGAGGAGGAGGGGCACATAGAAATTCTTATCACCAAAACAAATTCCTTCTCTTTCCCTTTTATTTATGAGTAAACACAAGCTTTATTTCAAAAGTGCTCCACATATGTTTTCTTGAACCGCGATGATGTAAGCATAAACATAAGAAGACGAATAAAAATGCCATATGTTGAGTTATTTCATATTTAAAATTTTTAAAAAATATGCTAATTTAGTGATTTTAATAATTTTCTATTTTCATAAAAATAGGTAACAGGCTAAAAAAAAAATTAACATGCTATTTTGTACCAAAGTCCAAGATACAAAATGAAAAGAGAAAATTTTGATTGGATCAAAAATGATATCGATATCAAAAGACAAACCGTCTCTCCCCCTAGAGATATCTTACGATATCATTATGCCAGCCCCCCTCCTGCCTCCTAAAATAATAATTTTACATTTGCACAGCCCCTAAATGGGGGGTATTTTTTTCCTTGAAGCCATGGGATTTTACCGTTAGAGCAGGATTCCATTATAAATAGGTTTCGTTTTCATAATCTTTAGGTTTTGAAATTAAAGAGTGTAAACGGAGCCATTATCAGATCATTCCTGTTCTGTCTGTCACAGCTATTTTACTCGTAAACCATGCAATGTAGAAAGTTCAAATTGGAGAACCTAATAAAGATTATTGACCTACATATTTACAGATTATTAAATATTCACAAATACATTTAGGACTTAGGAGTAGAAAAGCTAATTAAATTACTTGAAACAAAAAAATATTTTCTTTGCATATCATGTAGAACAGGGACGGCGAACCTATAGCGCGTGTGCCACTTTTGGCACGCAAAACAATAATTTTGGCAAGACATTGCTGTGGCTCTGAATCAAAAGGATGTGGGATTACAAAAAATCGCGAATAACCTTTTCTAATTCGGTAAAATGGAATTTCAAAAAAGTTAATTGTAACATATTATATTCCAATCAAATTAATTATGGTCTCAAAATTTTTTCAAACAAAGACGGTATATCCCAAAACTATCGATAAGAATTAGTTATTAGACTTTATTAAATTCCTATGGTAAAGTTATGGCAATGTTGAATTTATTTCACAGTTATGGAGTTCGCTATTTTTACAACTTTTTTGCCCATCTATGCTTTGCAGTAAAAGTTTCTGTTTTCACATATGGATAATATCAAAACTGAAAGTGAAAGCGCTTGTCAAATAAATCCGGTTCAGTCGGCATTAAAATTAACTTAATATTAAGATACAATAAAAGAAATTAAATTACATCGCATTATTATTATTATTTTAATTTCTTTCTTTCCATGATTATTTTAGTGTAATACCTACATGAATGTTCCTTATATTTTAAAAGTATTAATAGAAAATTTTAAATAATTATAAATTTTTATATTTCCACCTACTAAATATCTTTTTTAGTTGGCACATAGTGGTCATATAAAAAAAAATTTTGATCAAATTTGGCACGCGTCAGCAAAAAGGTTCACCAACCCTGGGGTAGGGTATTGTGTAAAAGCTTTCATAAATTTGGACTCAAAAATGCATTTTCTTTAATTTTAAGTAGTAAAATTTCTGATATATCGTCGAAAATATAGATCAAAAATATGTCCCCATGATTTCCGAATCTACTTTCTATTGATTCATAATTTCTATTCATAATTTTATTTTTAATCATCTATTCATAATTTTATCTACTGAAATTAAAATTATGAAAACATTAGAGATAGTAGACATTAATTTAAACCTTGCAGGAAAACTACAGCGATTACCCTAGGTCACATAGTTTTTGAGAAAAGCACATTTTCCAGTTACACACAAAGGATATAGCCGGGTTTCTTAGTAAAATATGCCCTTGAGTCAACCGCATCGAGTCCTACATCAATCGATTGCACATAAAAAGAAATTCATTTCTCCGCAGTTTCAAGTTTGTATCTCAAGACCACGGGGGGGTAATGACCCTAAATGCCTGTTTTAGAAAAGAGCGCATTGTGACGAAACTATTAATCGGATTTCAACGAAAATTATAAGGGATGTATAAAACAACCATACGAATGTTTGACAAATTTTCCCGATTTTTTTTAAACAAAAGAACAAGTTTTAACCTTTTTCTTGTTTTTAAATAAACATTTCAATTAAAAATCTATTGAAATTTCTGAGTGACCACCTTCATTTTTTTGCATAAAATACCATGAGATATGATGTATATTCACTATCAATTTCAACTTTCTACGTATGGTGCATCATACTAAAAAAAAGGCAAAATCATATTCCGGCGAAGATCAGGGGCGTGTCTTAGAATAAATCTCACATATTATGTCTACCGGAAAGTTCCGTTGTGTAATGTTATTTCACGCCTTCTTTTTAAATTACCATTTGAACTAATAGGTGAGATCTGTTCTAGACACGCCCCTCATCTCCACCGGCATATGATTTTGCTATTTTTTAGTATGATGCACCATACGTAGAAAGTTGAAATTTATAGTGAATATACGTCATATCTCATAGCATTTCATGCAAAAAAATTAAGATGGTCAGTCAGAAATTTCAATAGATTTTTAATTAAAATGTTCATTTAAAAACAAGAAAAATGTTAGAAAACTTGTTCTTTTGTTTAAAAAAAATCTGAAAAAATTGTCAAACATTCGTTTGGTTGTCTTATACATACTGCATACCTTATAATTTTCGTTGAAATCCGATAAGTAGTTTCGTCACAATGCCCTCTTTTCCAATACAGGCATTTAGGGTCATTACCCCCCGTGGTCTTGATATAAAAACTTAAAACCGGGAAAAAATGAATTTCTTTTTATGTGCAATCGATTGATGTAGGACTCGATGTGGTTGACTCAAGGACATATTTTACTAAGAAACCCGGCTATACCCTTTGGATTTTCAGGCATTCAGCAAAGGTATTGACGAATGATATGAATTACAAGCGTAACAGAGGGGAAATTACACAAGAATTTTACCATTTAAAAACTTACTAAATCAAGGTGCGTAGTCTGGAAGCACCTTGTAAAAACCTCTTACCAGAATTTTTATAATGTAATATTTGTTTTACTTAACGAAAAAGAAATCCTTTTTAAGATCTAACAACCAGTACTTTAAAGAATTTCTGATACTAAAAGAATTAAAATCCTCTGAATTTCTTGATGACTACGCACCCTGTAAATTTTCCAAAGACAAAAATTTTACAAGACTATGTTAATTTATGGAACAGTGCTTAATTAATTAATTAGAAACGACGAAAAAGCTTAATTATTTAATTATAAATTAATTAAAATGTTATGTAAAAGAGGAGACAAAAAAACCCCACATTTTTTGACATGCACTACAATTTATATAAAATTCTGTGATTTGGAAATTACAAAAAATAAATTGAATGTATTTTTTAAGTAAAAGCATATCAGGGTAAAATAATTACCTATCAGATTGTTTAAATTGAAAACACATTTTATTTAAATGAAATTAATCGAATGTAACAGAGGGGACATCTTACAAATTCAGTGATCATATTTCCAGTGCAATATCATTATCAAAGGTGACGTTTTGATTATTTAATGTTGGAGTTGGTAGTACTTGATTAATTTCAAACATATGAACCCATGCTATATCTTTATGAGTATATTTAAATGTTTACAGTCCACTAGACCGACTTAAAAATACAACATGGACATTGTCAGTTTCCTTGCCAATTTCAGTTATTTGGGCAACAAATTCCACCATCCTATTCTTTCTTTGAAATCTAATTATTGCAAAATTGCCAACATTAACATCAGGAGTTGACAAATTGTTATTTTCTACAGATTTATCCATACCATCTTTGAAGCAAAACTGTACGTCTTCTTCAACAGACACAGATGAATAAGAAATACAATATTTTGTAGCACTCTAACTCAATGAATTCTCCTCAAATTTGATATAGCTTTTATGTTTGAAACTCTTTCATTAAAGGCAGCAATGTCCCTTTGTACATCCCCTTTTGCACAATTAATAATTTCTACTCCATTGCAAATGGTATCAGCAAATGATTTAGCATCAGATGGTGGACGAGCCCATTTTCCCAGACATAATTCCTCGGTACACAGCCCTCTTTACAGTACCTCTCACTCCATCAACTGCACTCTTTACATGACTAGTACCCAGGTCAAAATTCATGCTTGTACCAGCAATAAAAATATGCTAATTATTGCTAAGCATTGCTATGTCTGCTAGATTTTCATGCTATAATATGCTTAGCTAGCATCGCACGCGATATCACTAGCTTGCGCAACAAAAGCATGACAAGCTATATGCAAGCATTTCATGCTTATTTCCAGCAAAGTGGGCCAATACACAGCATTACTTGCTGGAAATTCTACTGGAACCTGCAAATAGTAATGCTAGTTTATGCTATTTCACTTGCTGGGTTATAGCACATGGTGCTTGTCTAGCAAACAAATACCAGCATGAATTTCGACCTGGGTAGCAAAATAATGCCAATTGACTTTAAAGGATGAGAAAGTAACATGGCAAAGTGTGTATTTCTGTTTGAATTGGGATGATGGCCCATCACTAAAAGTGTCAATTTCTTTTAACACAGAGAATTCCTTTTATAATTTATCAAACAGGATTTCATTGAAAGTGTGGAATGCATATTTGTCATGCTGCATATAGTCACTGGCTATGACATAACTCTTAATTTATTTTTTTCCAAAAGATCATCTATTGGGAGCCAAGCAACAGCAGTAAAACAAAGAACATTGCTTGTGAATCCAATGTGCTGATTGTATCTCATTTTGTGTAACAAAAGTAAAGTTTTTGCTAAAATCTACTTCTAACACACACTTGGTTGGATTTTATCTAAGCTGCTTAAAATAGTTAGATTGTATTGAAAATTAGATTGTGTTAAAATAGTTAGATTCGTTCACAACCATGTGTAACAGAGGGGGCATTTCGCTCCGTCTCCTCTGTTACATCCCCTCTGTTACGCATGTATTTAAACAAAATTTTGAAAATATTTTCAAAATTATTACATAATATGATTACACAAATGATATTCGTTGTAAACACTTTTTATTAAATTTAAATCTTTTTTTATCATATCATATATATTATAAAGCAGAAGTTCTGAAACTTCCAAACGGGTGTTTTGAAAAACTACCCGATGGATCTTTTTGCAGATTATATCATTCGATAGGAAATATTTTTGCGGAGGTTTATGATACAAATATACAGGGATAACTCTGATTTTTCGCACTAAATTTCGTATTTTTCGGTTATTTTTGATGAAAGGGTTGCCAGTAGATATTTTTGGCGAAAATTATCATTACTAAACAAATTAAAAATGATATATCTCTTAGAAATATTACAAACATCTTGCAAATAAAAGCAGAAAATAACTATTGATACTACTACTACTACTACTACTAATAATAATAATAATAATAAAGAAAAACTATTTAATGAGGCATGATATTATAAAAATAAATATTTATCTTAAAAATAAAAGAAATATTTGTAACGCTTAAAAAATAACTTAACGTGAAATATTACATTTGATGCAACATTTGGCGACTTATCCTTGCGTTAGAATAAAAAAAAACTTGAAAATTTGATTAAATGAATTTTGAACGATATTTATTTTCCTTTCTATTATTTTCTTTCTCTTTTTTATCAAATTTCGATAGTATATAACTTACTCCAGAAAAAGGCAGATCTAATTATAAAAGTAATTGTGAGTTATATATTTGTTTCTTTGAGATTTTTTTTTACTTTTGTCGGCAAAGAATTAAGCCAAAAATGCATATGTATAACATTAGGTGACAATAATGTTGTTTTTTCCAAAAGAAGATAATTTTTGGAGTATATTTTAGTATTCAATTGTAAATTCAATAAACATAAGTTAATATTTTAAAAATTGTAATCAAATATTTAAATTTTAGCTTTAGTGTGAAATTCTGCCACACACATATATATTGTAAAATAATGTCATTCTTTTTCAAAAGTTTTCCACCACAATTTTGAGAATTGCAATCAACAAACATACTTTTTTGCGCCATTTTGTCAAATTCTCTTCCAGGGAAAATTAGTTTTAAAATTTACAAACTGAACAAGGAAATGTATGCAATTTAAATGAAATTTTTGCAAATTCGTGTTATTACTATCGATAAATTCAACATCTTGAAATAAAAATTGCCTGCTGAAAAAAAATGGCACAGATGTCATATATGCACCACATTGGCGCGATTGCAACAAAACGTCGATTTTATGTTTATATGGTAGCTCGGCTAATGTATATTTATTAATAAACTATTTACTCTTATTTATTTTTTTAAATGATGTAAATTGTTTTATTTTATAATTATTAACAAAACATTATTTATTTATTTTTATTTCCTTTTTAAAATAATAGAAAACAATTAAAATATATATATGTAACTAATATTTTAAAATGAAGTTTTCGCCAAATTGGCGTAAAAAAGGGAAAAAAATGCACAAATGTGGTGCACATAAGGCATTTGTGCCAAAATATTTTGCAAGTTTGTTTTAATTAGCCATTTCTTCTTCAATTTTCTTCATATTTTTCCTGTGTTAGATAATATTCAAAATGATATTGGACTAATCTTCAATAATTGAGCACCGCCAAATAGCATATTTACTATATTATTGAAAGTTTTATTGGCACAGATATTATATATCACCGAGGTACCTAATCGACTTTAAATTGACATTATTTTGTCTGAGATATATTAGCCCGACTATTAATATTTATTTATAAATAAAATGCTTATTTACTTTATAAATTGTATAAATTGTTTTGTTATATACTTATTAATTAAACTTTTTTCATAAATTTTTATTACTATTTAAATACTAGAAAATAATTTAAATATATGCATGCAACTGGTATTCGAAAACAATGTTTCCGCCAAATTGGCATAAAAAATTATCGCGCCAAACTCGGCGCATATGACATCTTTGCCTTTTTGTTTATGTATTAAGGAGATTTCTAGATCATCAACGAGATCATAGAAAATTTGTCAGATTATTTTATTTGAGATTATTAAATTTATAGTTTTTCATTATGAAACAAACGAAGAAAAGAAAATTTACTATTGATGCAACTACAGCATTCACGACTGCTTGGCGTTATTTTTTTTTAAATCGAAAAAGCGATGTTTTAATTATTTGTTTACTTTTTTTGTTTACATTATTATAAACATTTTTCCATTTTTATATACGCATCACCTTGGCGCGTTTTTTTTAAATCTGACATCAATTTGGCAAACACTGCGTTTTCAAATACCAGTTACATGTTATATTATTTTTAATTATTTTCTATTATTTTAAAAAGGAAACAATAATAAATAAGTGAAGTTTAATTAATAATTATAGAACAAAACAATAAAGAAAGAAAAAAATAAAGAAAAGTAAAGAAACAAAGTTTATTAGTAAATAAACAACAACAACCAGATTACCACGCAATCCATTAAATCACAATTTTGTTGCAATCGCACCAACGTAATCCATACATGACACCTGACCAAAATATTATTGGCTATATTATTATTTATATTTTTTTATATTATTTGGTACTACTTGATTATCCCTTCGACCAAAAAACTGCCGCCAAAATAAAAGATTAAATGTCAATAATGGATGATCATAAATGTCACATTCATTTGAAATTAAACATGTTACATGCGTTTGTTACGTCATTAACTACTTTTTAATTCGACGTTTTATTTGTATTTCTATTAATATTTTCGTAATTTATTGATTCTTTGGTTATTTAAAATAAAAGTTATATTCGTTTGTATAATATGGTAAATCGTTTTGCAATATGTATAATTTGGCGAAATTGATCTATGGAATAATAAAGTAGTACCTATTATTTATTAAAATTCTATCTGGATATTTAAGTTGACAGAACTGGCGTACTTTTCAAGTCTCCATCGAGGCATTCGCCAAGTTGTCGTTAATTCTGTGTTTTAGCCTTATTATGTACTTTTCATCTGTAGTTATTTTACTATCCCTAAAAAAGCAATATTTGCAATGTGCAGGAAAAGTATTCGGAATATCAATGATATAGAATTAAAAAAAAATATTTGCAATTAATTTATCAATCATTTAGGTTAAAAAAAATACTTTAAAATTGGCTAAGAAAAAAATATTCATTAAATACCGACAGTAGAAAATTTTGTTTATCATGTTTATCTTGCAGTTTTAATTAATATTAAGCCCTATCAACAGAATTTCATCAAAAATTAACTATTAAATACTACTTCATTACCCCGTTGAACAAAAAAAAAAAAAAAAAAGAATACTGCCCAGTTAAACTGAAGGCATTGAGCTCACAGGCTACAAATACTAATTGCACATTAAAGCTTTATATTTTCAAGGGTTAATTCCGTTCGAAAAAAAAAATTAAGAAGGGGAAACAGCTCTCCCCTTTTCTCTTTTTTTATACTTAATCATTGAACCTCCTATACTATCAAAGACATGCTTTATCATATAAAAAATCTATATCCAAAATTCAGAGCAAATTAGATAATTCTTAATAAAAACCCATTTAGCATTTATATAATTTAAAAAGAGTTATCCCCCTCTTTTATACTTAACCATTAAACTTCCAAAACTATTCAGAGATTTGAACGAAATCTGAAAATTCTGCTTGAAAAACCCATTTATATAAATTAAGGGGGGGGACATTAGAACTCCTGTTCCCCTTATTTATACTTATTCAATGAACACCTAATAAGAGTCATGGAATCGCCTCATCAGAATGATCCTAATCTAAATTTTGAACGAAAATTAATTCTGCATGAAAATCCCATTTATATCAACTAACGGGGGGGGGGCATTAGAGCCCCTGTTCCCCCTATTTATACTTATTCAATGAACACCTAATAACAGTCACGGAATCGCCTCATCAGAATGATCCTAATCTAAATTTTGAACGAAAACTTAATTCTGCATGAAAATCCCATTTATATCAACTAACGGGGGGGGGGCATTGGAACCCCTGTTCCCCCTATTTATACTTATTCAATGAACACCTAATAACAGTCACGGAATCGCCTCATCAGAATGATCCTAATCTAAATTTTGAACGAAAACTTAATTCTGCATTAAAATCCCATTTATATCAACTAACGGGGGGGGGGCATTAGAACCCCTGTTCCCCCTATTTATACTTATTCAATGAACAACTAATAACAGTCACTGAATCGCCTCATCAGAATGATCCTAATCTAAATTTTGAACGAAAACTTGATTCTGCATGAAAATCCCATTTATATCAACTAACGGGGGGGGGCATTAGAACCCCTGTTCCCCCTATTTATATTTATTCAATGAACACCTAATAACAGTCACGGAATCGCCTCATCAGAATGATCCTAATCTAAATTTTGAAAACTTAATTCTGCATGAAAATCCCATTTATATCAACTAACGGGGGGGGGGGGGCATTAGAACCCCTGTTCCCCCTATTTATACTTAATCAATGAACACCTAATAACAGTCACGGAATCGCCTCATCAGAATGATCCTATTCTAAATTTTGAAAACTTAATTCTGCATGAAAATCCCATCTATATCAACTAACGGGGGGCATGAGCCCCCCGTTCCCCCTCTTATACATATCGAATGAACTCCAAAAACTAATCAGGGAAGCGCCTTGTCAGGATATACCTACATACAAAATTTCAAGTGGATCGGATATTTTTATCATGAGTTATCGCGTTACGTACATACATACAGAACGGACGGGCACATAAGCTCACAGGCTATCTATGATAGCCTGTGAGCTAAAAACTATCGCCAAGATATAAGATTAAATGCCAATAACAGATTATTGTAAACTTCAATTTCATTTGACAATAAACACGAAATAAGTCTGGTACATTTGTAACAAATCGTTATAAGCAATACTAATGTTTGACGCCAAAAATCATAATGGAATTGATTACAAGCTGAAGGTTTATTTTTCTACAAAATTTAGCATCAAGATTATTCCCGATTTAACAGATACATGTTTGCAACTGCAGGGCTGCCACAGGCGACTATTTTTTTAACTCTAACTGGCACCACTTTCTTTAAACAGAAATCCTTAACATACACTTTGACAACACTTGCAAGAAAAATTTATTTTGAAATTTATATTAGAAAAATAGTGGTGCGAACGGAATATAAAAATAGTCGCCTGTGGCAGCCCTGCAACTGGTTTAAAAAAATGAAGAGGCAGTGAAACTGATGTAATTTTAATTTTACCCAAATAATTCAGCTTTAAAACACACATTTTATGCTTCATTGTTCTAATAAATATATAAGTTAGATTCGGGAGTTTAAGAACTAACAAATGATAATGTGCTATTTGAAAATTAATAGAGTTTGATAATCATTGCAATGCTTTCTGACAAAATAATGTGATGAGTAGAGAACATTTTGATTCCTGGTGTCACAACGGTCTCATTTTCATATCAAACTCTACTATAAATGATCAAATAAGAGAGATGGTACTTAATTACCCAAATTTTGTCCAAGGCATACAATAGTGCAATATCGCAATGACATCGGCACTGGCATCGTTTTCAGCATTGCGGAAGGACATTCCAGGTGATGGCCTACACTGCTTTAAAAAAGAAAATTCAAATGACCATTTTGTTTGAGTCAAGATTTGTTTGGAAAAATGGACCAGCGCAGCGGGCATAGCCTGCTAGTATATTGAATAAAATAAACTTAAGAAAAAATGTAACAGAGGGGACAAATAAAAACTGCAAATAACTTTATTTTAAAGAAATAAGAAGAAAGTTGTATATGAAGATTATTATTGTAAAATTATGATTAGGAACCATTTAACTTACTACATAAAGGAAAAAATATATAAAATCACCGTATTTTTAATAAATAATTTTCTTTTAAAAAGTCACATTTATAACATCATAATTCAAAATCATTAAATACCTATTATTTATCATAAAGTTTATATAAACCATGCATAATTTTCAAAAATAAATATTAAATTCATTAACTGCAATAAATTACCTTTAAAATGACACCAAATACTTGAAGATAACATGAAGCTGAAAAATTCACTACTGGTTTCAGTTGGCATGGAATTCCTCAGTACCTTTTATAGTCTTCCATCCTTATATTATATATTATAAATGTGAAAGTGTGTCCGAAAATTGGAATGAACTTGGCTTCAAAACGGATGGATTAATGTCTTTGAATTTTTGTATATAGATAGATTATTGGTCTGAAATGAACATAGGCTAAATTTTATTTATTTTATTCAAATATTTTTCTCAATAATTCAGCATTTCACTATTTTTCATACAGAATAAATTGAAAAATTTTCCATAATATTTAATCATCTTTCTTTTTCCGTTGCCAAAAAATAAAAAAACCGGAATAATTATTTCTCTTCTGTAGTTAATTTTCAACTGAAAGATTTTCACGTGATAAAAGAAAATGAAATAAATAAATGGACCCTATTCTGTTTTTTGGTTCGAGGTTAAAAACCGCGATTTTACCAATTGTGACATCAGAGGAATACTGTTTTTCTTCTTATATCATGCAGACGATTATATAACGATTATATAAAATTTCTTTTACATTTGGAAGACTTTGCAAAAATATAACTACCCACTTTACAAGAATATGAATATTTTAGTAGTTTTTCCAGATATTAATCCGTAATAAAAATGAACCTTTTTCTTTCTTTCGGTTCGAGGCTATAAAATTCAACTTTTTACCAATTGTGACGTCACAGGAATACTTTCCATTTAGAATTTAAAAAAATATCAATGTAACGTCATATCTGAAACAAAGTATAAGTTTTTAAATTTTCAAAAATTCTGTTTTTTTTTTTTTTTTTTTTTTTTTCGTTTAACGGAAACTACTCCATTTTTGACACTTTCTAACATGATGTAAAAGTGTTTACGACTTCAACCTGTCTGTATACCGGATGCCGAGTGCCTGGGGTCTGCCGTCTGTTTGTCCGTGTTTCAACATGAGTAAATATAGTGGGATTCATACGAAAATAACATACGTTATTGAGATTTGCTATAGCAAGTGCGGCATTGAAAATGAACTATGTAGCAATTATAGCTGAATCACAGGAGCATTCAAAACGAGACTTTACATTATGATATACGGCGAAAAAATCATTTGTGGTGTATTTTGATAATGTTACATAATTTTAAATGTAATGAAACTTACATTCATTTTTAAGATTCACAAGAACATGGTTACTATCGAATATGTTAAGTATAGTACTTATAGTGTACGTACAGTGAGCTCAAAAGTATTTCAATATATCATAGTCAGTGAAGAAAAACCATTTGCAGCATATTTTAATAATGTTATTTTATTAAGGTTATTTTAATAATATTGGAATTGATATCAGTTTCTGAAGTGCACTAAAACAGAATTTCTGTAGAAAATGGGGTGAAAAGGTTTAACATTCTTTTACAAGATAACAGAAAAATGTTCGGTAATATAATAGTCTACGGGGAAAAAATATTCCCAGCGTATTTTAATTGCGTTGCACTATTTCAAACATGATGAAATTAATATACTGAGATAATCAATACAATGATAAATACTGAAATTTACTAATATGCTTGCAGTAAAGTATGATTTGCATCACATTTGTTGTTCATTTACAGAGACGCATAAAAGATTTTGGACCTGTGTCCAGATCTCAGCTATTGTATCCAAAGTATGGACTATTAGAAAAGGTTGCTGAAGAGCTTTTTCAATTATGGTATGTATTTTAAGGAAAACTAATGCATCCTGAAGCTCAGCTACATTTGGTATAATAAGAGATGTTGGTAGAATTTAAACAAATCATGTATCGGACTATACAATAAACTGGATATATGGTCACCTGTGCAATAGCGATTCCCGGAAATATGAATTCAATAACTTGAATCGGGTTTTTTGCTTGAATAATTTAAGCTAATTGCGGTAGTATAAATATTTGCACGTAATATACTGGACTGTACAAAAGAATTCAAGTACGTTTCTGCTTATTATTAGAAATTGCTAAAGGTGAATTTTAATCTTCATTATACTTTTTCTAACTAAGCAAAATTTTAACATTGTATTTTGAATATTTACAAGCACATAGATCACATACATTTTTCTTTCTTTGATATGGAATTCTGAAATGCACTACAACATGATTTCTGTACCATTGGGGTGCGTTACAGGTGTTCTACAGTATAAATGGTTGCAATTTCATTTTCGCGATCGTTAATGTTATCTAACACATTTTCCATTTATTTGACTGAGTTCTTTAAGTACCCTAAAAAAAAAAAAAAAAAAAAAAACTACTGCATAGCTTAGTATAAGATATGTGTTATATATATTTTAAATTATTGTTAATGAAATGTTTTGTTTAATTAAAGCGTTTATCTTTTTTTTATGCTACGTGAACGACGTCACGGGTAACAGCTAGTAAATAATAAAGAGACAAGTTTATGAGAGTGTCATCGTTGTTCTGAAGAGACCGCTGCACGTAGAGTTACAAAATTTGGGGAGAAGGTACCTTTATGTATGACGTTTTGGAACTCGAAGCACGATTTTCGATTTTTTGATTAGATTCTTTATTTAATTTTTTATTCGATTTTTAACGTTCTTTTTAAGTTTCAAGTCGATTTTTCCACATTAGTGAACGGAATACGGGTTCATTCTTATAACCCAATGTAACAAATGTATTTCTCTGTTCAATAAAATTTATTCAAAATTTGAACAGCGATTTTTAAATTTTTAACGAATTTTTTAATACGATTTTTAGGAGGTTTTCCGCACTTTGCGGTTATTTTTTGACTGATAAAAAGAAAATTGTTTCAATCTTTTAGCCTAATTTACTAAATTTTGTTTGCTACAATTTTTGAATTTCGTCGATTTTTAATGTGATTTCTAGTGCGATTTTTGAAGTAATTTTTAAGTTTTTCGAGTTTTTGTGCTTTTAGAATCGATTTTTTTTCATTTTGTCAATATTCTAGGCTTTTTTATGCGGGTTATGTTAGATTATCACGGACCCGGGCAACGTCGGGCGTGTCAACTAGTCGAAGAATAAAGCATTGTTGATAAGGATTTTTGAAAAAATCGTCTGTGATTAACTGAGATATTGACCTTGAAAACACGTACGGTTTCGATATACATAATGACAGGGGCGGCGCACTCTATGTACCATCTGCTTTTAAAGCCTAGACAGCAACTCTTAATGATAAATTTATGTAATGCAATATCCAATAGCAGTATAAAAACAATAAGCGTCAAATTGTTAAAAAATTACAAATTTAATTATTAATTGCATGAATACTATGGGATTTGCGACTTTTATACATTAAGTGCTCGTCTCAATACATCTCTCGTGTCTTTAAAAGTTAATTAAAAACCTATTTGGAAATTTGCGGCACAGACTAAACCAGCGTTGCAACTGTATAACCTCTACGCTTAGCACAATGCTAAGTTTAAACTTTCAACAAGGGCTTTGTTTTAGCTGTTCTGTGAAAAGAAAAGATTATTACTACGCCAAATTAGTTTTATGAGATACCAAAGGAATTTTAAATATGCACTTATTGTCAATACCGAATTAAGTTCGTTGAAGAAACACAGATTAGGATAACATTATTAAAAGAGTTATACAGAATAGTAATAGTTGATATTATCAAGATTTGATATCTCTTTAAACTGTTATGGTATACCCATATTTTTTACTTTTTTATATACAAAAGTAAAAGATTTTAATTTGTTTATTCACAACCCTACGTTGTATAGTTTTCTACAAAGTTTTATTATTATTTTAGTAATGATTTTTTAATAATACAGAAAAAATTCTTATATTTATTGTACGAACCTTCTGAGCGCGAGAATACTCGTACTTGAGAGTTTATTTTTGTTGTATTTACTGATTTCTATATTTTACCACGCATCCGCATATAGTCTTTTTGGCATACTTAATTTCCACTGCGACGTAACATTATGGTGTCATAGCGAAAATACAACGAACACCACAGAATGTCGGAATTTTGTTGCAACAGATTCCATAGTACATAATAAAACACAAGCATAATGGTACTTAATTATGCTTACTTTTTCAGGGACCAAAATTATGGATAATAATGGAGTACCTCGGCGGCGGTTCTGCACTCGACCTCATGAAAGCCTCGAAGTTTGAAGAACTCCACATCGCCATAGTCCTACGAGATGTCCTGAGAGGCCTCGATTATTTACACTCGGAACGCAAAGTTCACAGGGACATCAAAGGTGAGTTTTCTGAGTTTAAATTTATGTTGTTGAAATTAAGAACATTCTTTTTGAATAATTGCATCACTTCACGCTGAATTTGTAAAGTATATATGACAAGAAAAACATATTTATAGTAACAATTTTGTAACGAGGATAATTTGAGAACATCATACACTGTTAAAAATTTCGTTCAATGTTGAACCAATTTATGGAGTAAAATAAAGAGAAGCACCAAAATATGGTATTACTTATTTTTCGAAAGCTCCATGCTATGGAGTAAGTTTGAAAAATAAGAAGTAGCACCAAAAGATGGTGCTACTTACAGCCAATCAAAACACAGATTTCTGCGCATATCTATGACGCTTTTCGTGAAGAACAGAAACAAAACAGTAATGGATGCCGATATTGGTGTGTATTAAGCAAAATATTTTTTAATTCTATAGTTTTCAATTTTGTATAGTTAATTGCATGATTTTTGGCTTTAATATGTAACATTACTATGTTCTATATATTGTTTAATTAACATCTTCCTTCATTAATGTTCTTATCAGTTTCTGTACATGCTTTTAGTGCTTATTATATAAGTGGAATATTGTATGTGTTGGTTCAAATATCAAAGTTTTTGTTAAATGTGTATTCTACTTTAACCATATCTTTTGTTTTAAAGTAATTTTTAACTTAGGGCTTGGAAAATGATTTCGGATCAAGCTCATTTTTAAAAAAATTTTTATGAATACGAACAAAAATTCTCTGCAGTAAAATTTACTAAATTAAATATTATTTCAGAAAATATGTTCTCATGAATTATAAGAATGCAAGAATATTATTGATTTTGAATGTAAGAAAGGATAAAAGTATCATTTATTTATAAACTTTTTGTAAATTCTTTATATTTTAATCAAAAAAACTTACTAACCTGACTTATAAAAAATGAATCTGATATATTTTAGAATAAAATGATAAAATGCAATTTCATAATTTTTTGTGCTTAAATAAGTTTTTAAAATTTAAGAATAAATTTAAAAAGTGTATTTTAAATTGGTAAAATGATTAAGAAGTTCCTATTTAAAAAAATGTTTACGAATTAATTTCCTGTAGAAAAAGTTATTCTATTATAATTCAGATGTAGTAAAAGTTGTTTTATTTTAATTATTAGCAGTACACTGTCAAACATTTGGTGCTAGGTTGAACCAATTTATGGTGCTGCAGTAGCTGCTACCACAAGGTGGTGAAATGTTGTTCCAACATTTGGTGCTAAGGTCGAACCTTAAAGTGGTGAAATGGTGAACCATAAAGTGGTGAAAGGTTGAACCATAAGTTGGTGAAAGGTTGAACCACTAAATGCATTCTGTTAAAGTTAATGGTTCAACCTTTCACCACTTTATGGTTCGACCTTAGCACCAAATGTTGGAATAACATTTCACCATCTTATGGTGGCAGCTATTGCAGCACCATAAATTGGTTCAACCAAGCATCACATTTTTAACAGTGTACATAACCCGAAAACATATTACTTTAATTGTAGAAAAATGGCATGTCTGAAAATTTAATTATTTTTAGTATAAACGATGATAGATTGTCCGTTGATTGACCTATTTGTGTTTACTAAAAAGTACTGTGAAATTAAATGCTTTGTTACTTTTGTATGCAAAAAATATTGTAAATGTGAATTTTACTAGAGATTTGATAAAAAAAAACTTCAGAAGTTTTTGCCATTCGTCTATCAAAAAACAAGAAGTTACAAATATGTAATTTCTTACATACTTTTAAGTATGTTAAAATTTTAGTTAGCATAATTTTGGTTCCAAAAAAAAAAAAAAAAAAAAAAAAAAAAAAAGTGGCGCAAAGTTAGCTTTACTTTCGGCGACCTATTTTTAGCACAAATATTTGAGGAAATATTTGCGCTATTTCCAATTTATTTGGAAACATCATAATATCGGTATCACTGATAGATAAACTCACATATTTGAGGTTTATGTAAGGTGTTCTGGTGTAATAACCAGGTGGGGTACTAACGCCAAGTGCTGATATTATGCATAATTATGAAATAATCCGCTAAATGATACCTATGGGCTATTCGCAAAAGGGGTCCGAGTCATTTAAAACACAAACAACAGCTTAAACTTAATTTGTGCCATTTGTAGGTCTTTTCGCTTTTAGAAGCAACTAAAATTAACGCTTGATCTAAAATTTGCGAGGTAAGTTCTGTGATGTGAAGACTATATGTTTATCAGGAAATACATTGTTTACTGAATAAATTTGTAGTGCATCTCATGTACTTTTAATATGTTGTAGAAGATTTTGGATATGTTAGCGGGATAGTTTATAGTTTAAAATGTACTGCGCAATAAGTATAATGGGGTAATAACGCCATTCCTTGGCGTTATTACCCCGGTTAATTTCTTACAGTGACGGAACTACATCCGAAAGAGATTTATTTTTTACTTTATGTATGACACAGTATTATTGTTATTGTTGAAATTGTTAGATTAAGGGGAGTCCGATACCCAAAACTGATCGTTTTTAATTATTTATTTATTTTTATTTTTTTAGTACTAATGTAAAAACAATTTTAAACTCTTATAAATAAAATGATATCAAAATGTTTTCGATATTCTAATTCCAACATTTTTACAACCAGGTTTCAATTAAATTCCCACTTTATTATTCTATTGAGTTCTAAATTTTAATTATCCGCTTTTTCAGCGTTTAAAATTAGCGTTAAATATTAGCGTTAATTCAGCGTTAAAATTTTACAAATTTAACCCTTAACTGATGTGATTGAAATTGTAACGTAACTAGTGTGAAAGGGTCTATGAGACTGCAAGATCAAAAGATGATTAAAATATATGATTAACTCATAGGATTGTGTTTTTGAACTAAAGTTTTGTACAAGACTATTATAATTAATATGCAGCTATTTAAAAGTGTCTGGTAATAGTACTAAAGTTCCAAATGAAACAAAATTTCGGTAGTGTGAGTAGTTAAACTGAAAATTGCAAGTTAAACTATAAAAATTGTCTGCGAGACAGGTAGCATTGGTTAAAAGGTTAAAATGCGATCAATGATTAAAACTCATAGAGTATTATTTCGGCACTAGACTTTTTGTACAAGATTAAATCTAATTTAATCTGTTCAAACATTTCTAACAATAGTACGAGGACTCCAAATAAACGAGAATTTCAATTGTACCTTTAGTTAAACTGTAAATTAAAAGTTAAATTCTGAAATTTGACAAAAAACAGCGTTCAGTTAGATTGCTAACAGCAGTTGAAGATTAATTTTGTTGCTTGTTTATAGCTAATGAAATATAACCACATGAATTATGCATACAATGTAATAAGGGATCTCACAGGGATATTGGTTTTTATCAAAAATCTTATTTAATTAATTTAAAATACAAATTTATTTTATATTACGTCAGCATTTTAACTTTAGGTTTGCGAGAATACGCATTAGTGTAGAATTTACGGGTTAAAAAATATTTACAAAATTTCTATAACAGTGTTAACAAAAATATTTATTGCACATGACTCTAGTTTATTACAAAATTTCACATGATAAAAATATTACATTAAATATAGTTAAAACTGTGTAATGTTTTTATAATCATATTTAAGCTGGACTGTTTAAGCAAAAAGAAGCTAACGGTGTTATATACTCTAGGTACTTTCTTAATCTGCTTTTTCATACACTTTCGCAAAAAATTAAATATTTTCTATCGCATAGAATACATACATGGAAACATAAATACTGATTTATATAATATATTTTTAGTATATATATATATTGCACAGTTATAACTGTGCAATGTTTCTAATAATTTTATCCAAGCGGTCCTTTTTTAAGCAAGAAAGAAGCTCAGGATCTGATATTCTTTTGCTTCCCCCCCCCCCCCCCACAACTTCTTTTTCTAACACTTTCACAAAAAAATTAACATTTTTTATCGCTTAGAATACAATTTGTCTATTTCTAGGGTTGCAGAGTTTATATTTTTACAATTAGGCAATATACGTGGGATTATTCCATCTTATTTTGTAGTTTTGTTTGCATGGCATTATTACCCACATAGGTGGGTAATAACGCCAAATAGCATAGGTCCGGAAATCACGCCATTACATTTTATGAATATGTATCTATGAAATTATTTTTTTAACATAGATAGTCGATGAGTTCCTATATCAAATTCTATATTTGTTTGAAAAATACAATCTAAAATTAAGCCGGTAAAATTGGTAGAACCTTAACGTGGCGTTATTACCCCAGGATACCTTAATAGTAGATACATAAAGAGATACAATTAGCTATGTGTACCAGTAGGCTAAAACTATTTTCTTATCATGAATTGTTTCTGCTGAATCTTTTTTCTTTTCTTTCAATTAGCGGCTAATGTCCTGCTGTCCGAAATCGGCGAAGTGAAGCTTGCCGATTTCGGCGTAGCCGGCCAGTTGACGAATACCACCAGCAAGAGGAATTCCTTGGTGGGCACACCCTTCTGGATGGCTCCCGAAGTTATCTGCCGATCTGCGTACGATTTCAAGGTACATTACTTATCCCCTGTTTAGTTTTCTTTTATTTCTAATTTCAAGTAAACTAAAAATGTTACAAAAGAAATTTCAGAAATTTATTTATTTTTTCAATTTAAGTAATACTTATGAAAATATCATTTTACCAACTCAGATTTTTCTGGTTCTTTCATTGAAAGAAAATTAGCGGTTAATTTTAACCTCTTTCACCGCTTCTCTGATTTGCCTGTACGTCCTACGGGCAACGTGTTTTTGCCAATCATGATTTACCCGTACCACGTACGAGTATCCATATTCCAATCATAATTTATTATTCTCACCAGTAAAATTTTATTATAAATTTTGCTTTGTTTAATCCGAGCATTTTTTACGATTCTGTTCGACAAAAACTTCTGTTTTAAAAAACCAGTCTTAAACGATTAAAAATTCTGTAATTCTGTAAAAGACATGAAAAAAAAAAAACAAGATTTCAGTTTTTTTTTTTTTTTTTTTTTTTTTTTTTTAGCATCCGATGCTATTTCTTTCAGACAAGCTAAAAATGTCGTGTCATCAGCCCTGAATTTTCTAGTCAACCGATTTTGATAATTATTTTTTTAAATGAAAGCTATTTATTTGTAGTTGTGCCCATTTTAATTATTTTTTAATTTATTTCCATTTTTATATTTTATTTTTAGTTTTAAAAGCTTTTTCATGACATTTCTTCAAAATGGTGGCAACACAGTTTAGCTTTTCTCTCGATAATAAAAATTTATTTTCTAAAATGATTGAGTATAATTATGCACTAATTGAGTTAAAAAATATATATATTTACTGAGAAATAATATTAATAATGTAAATAAAATGACAGAAAATAATTTATGATAAAAATTAATGTCTAAATCAAAATAAGAGAAATTTCAAATGAGGAAAATTATGTCCTTCAGCAACCAGATAAAAAATTACAATGTTATTATGGATGCCTTTTTCATAAACAGTAGCTTTTAAAGAACATTTGAAGAGAAAATGACGTCACTATTTAAAACATCGTATTTTTACTCATAACGTCGACCAATTTCGCCAAATTATACAAATCGCCACATTAATAGCCAAATTATACACATTGACATAATTTTTATTTTAAATAACGAAAAAATAAATAATTAGTAGAATATTAATAAAAATATTAATAAAAAGTCGAAATAAAAATCACTTAATGACATTTTAAACACATGAATCGTATTTAATGTCATTGAATGTGACATTCACGATCATCCATTATTGGCATTTAATCTTATAGTTTGGCGATAATTTTTTGGTCGATGGGATAACCTAGTAGTACCCGATATTACTTTTTTTCTTTTTTTTAAAAATAAAGCTTTTTTTTCTGTGAGTGCATATAAAATAAAATTTCTGGATTTCGCCGGCACTCATATTACAATTTTAACTGTAGATGTGCGAATATTTGAATGCAAAATTGTAACTGGCAAATTTGGCATTTACTTTGTATGTAATTAATTTTGCTTTTTTTAAAACCAAATCGATCGGGTCTGTTAAACATTTCATTCGTCGAATTCGACGGGATTCCATTCGTTTTATTGTTAAATTGCATTTCCTTTTACTCAGAGTCTATAAAAAAGCGTTTAAACTAAAGAAAAAATCCGTTTTTGATGAATCTAGTCAATGAAGAAGTAGCACGTCAAATTGTATCTCTTTATTATTCCGCAATTCCAATGTCTCAAAGAGAAATTGCTATTCAATTGGGTATTTCACGCCGTTCTGTTTGCTATTATGTTGATAAACACAAGAAAAATGAAGTTAGTTCATTGCAATCTAAACGGGGTCGCCCTTCTAAAAACTTCTATCGATTTTTTTTTTCTAATCGGAGGCGAAACTGAATTCTGCAATGGTAGAATCTACATTCATCTTGTTTTAATATTGATTAGTTAAGTGGTCGAGAGCAATGGTTCATTTGGGACTACTTAATTTTAGTCTCTAAATCCCACATTTATACCAGAATTTTTGAATGAAAATTTTCCTTTTATGAAGTATGTGAAGAAAAGCTTTTCTTATTTTCGAATAAATTTATTTGTAATTTCTGGCGTCACTTAATCATTTCGATATTTTTCGAGTAGAAGTTACTTTAACACTGAGAGAATTAAAGCAACCGTTTACAAGTATACCACTATTGGGTCCCAATGGTCTATTTCATGTGGATATTGGATTCCAGGGCATTATTTTGACTAGAACATCGGCTAGATGTCTCTAAACAAGAATACTCGCTTTATTTAAATTAAAAATTACATTTATTTTTTTAAAAGGTGAAGATAAAAAGATTAAAAACAACAGATGTTAAATGTCCCGAGATCTTTCGGACATACACATGTCTATTCTCAATGGTTGTCAACTACCCTTATGACTACCCTTGAGAATTGACATGTGTATGTCCGAAAGATCTCAGGACATTTAACATCTGTTGTTTTTAATCTTTTTATCTTCACCTTTTAAGAAAATAAATGTAATTTTTAATTTAGTTATTGCAAGGTAAAAATTCCAACAAGACCTGTTTTAAACAGTGATTTGTCTTTTACTCGCTTTATGTCCGACTTTCAGTGGCAATTTGACGAAAATCTTTCTACTATCAATCACATTTACCGTCAATAACAACCAATTTGTTGAGTGTCGCCTGAATTAGAATTAATTTATTAGTTCTTTTATTTTTAAAAATCATATACTTGAGCTTTATGTAATAAATATATAAAGTTTGTTACTATTATTTGTTATTCCTGTTAATTATTAAGAGATTACTTTAAAAGAAGCCAATATCAAATAACCCCTTCGGATCTACATGATATACATTTCATACAGATATCAAATTTCAGAACTGCCATATTTTAGCTTTATGTATTGGATATGGGACGAATACAACTTGATCTTTATTCAGAGATCAGTAGCGCTAAACATGTATTCACGTCCACAATCAATTTAAATTATAAAAAGCAATTTTATTAACAAAGGCATCTAGATTAATAATATTAGTACAATTGAAATAAGTATTTCTTTTTAGAGATTTAATCCTATGACCGGCGCGAATTGCAACAAATATAGAATAAGTCCTCTAGTAAGTCAGTTCACTTAAGGGTGTGTAAGGAATAATTTCTATCTCTACAATGATGTTTCAGGGCTGTCTCTGACATAAGAAATGTGAAGAAGAAAATTCTTTAAGAAAGATGAAGTATAAACATAACCGTCATATCACGGTCTGTTTCTGCACCTCTGTGCTATCTCACTAAAGAGACTTTCTCTCCAGAAGTCCTACCGAGCATCGCTGATCAGTACCCGTTTCTTGTCACCAAAACTGGCTGCTTTTCCTTCGTATATACCCTTAAAAACAAATAAATTAGGAAATGATTTCGTTGACCACCTATGAGAGAGCTAAAAGATGATGTCAACCTTAAAATTCTTTTGAATTGGCTTACTAAAATATTGAGGTCACACTCAGGCTACTTGTGAAACAATAACATGTCTCTATCTATTTCAGCTAAAAGCAATTAGGAGGCTTCGTCTATTGGATTATAAGAAAAAGTTTCTATCTTTAAGTCAAAGATTGATTAAGAAATTCCAAGTCCACAGCTTGAGAAAATGTCCTCTCGTCAATGTAAACTTCATCCTGGATGACCAAAACGCCTCGGAACTTGTACAATTCCCACGCAGGCAATTAAATCTGCAAAGTTCAATTCTTTTCAGATATAATAAGATTTTAATTGTGTTATTTGTTTGTTACTTGTTGCTTCTTTTGTTTACCATATAATTACTTTGAGAATACTCATTTTCAAATATCTCCATCAGATTAACCAAGGTTTATTTCATGCAAATATCCAATTTCACGGCGACATTTTGACGAGAACATGGGCTAGATGTCTCTGAATAAGATCACTCACTTTATGTCTAACCTATTTAGCCACGGCCAAATTCATTAGAGGCCTAAGAAGCTCTTGGTTGTCAGGACGGAGCTCATGACATCATATCACGTGACTCAATGTCGACCCGATCGGCAGAGACAGCTCTTGTTTGTAACGCCCCTTGCTTGGACAGTTTTCTTGCGGGATTGGGTCGGCGGAAATCACACGATCTGACATAGTGAATTATGTTCTAAGCTCCGCCTTACCAAGCAAAAGCTTCTGTGGCCTCGAATAAAGTTTGCTATAGTTGGGTACAGTAAAATCTTTTTAACATCATTTGCATTTATCCATAAGAAAATAAACTTGCTGCGTGTCATCTACACTACAATTAATTTAGTGTTTATTTGTTTAATTTTTAAAACTGACCAAGTTACTTCTTTCAACTAGGCAGACATCTGGAGTTTGGGCATCACCGCTATAGAGCTGGCGAAAGGCAAGGCTCCTCATTCGGACCTGCATCCGATGAAAGTTTTGCTGCTCATTCCTAAAAGCAACCCTCCTCAGCTGAACGGGAACTACAGCAAACAATTTAGAGAGGTCGTGGAAGCCTGCCTTAACAAAGACCCTGCAAATGTAAGTGCATTCATTTAGTTTTAGTTCCAACAAAGGAGTTTATACAAATTGTTTGTACCGAGTGTTTCTAAAGTCACGATTTGAGCTAGTGTCACGATTAATGCAAATTACAGGTATATATTTTGTCTAAGTTGTAAATTTCTAATTGAGTAAATAAGTACCTAGATCAGGATTCGAACCAAAAACTTTTGGCTTAAGTTGCCAATGCCCTTCTAACAGGGTCTGTTTACTGAGTAGCCCCATGAAGCCCATGCTTACACACTGAAATATAAAGGGGGCTCCAAATTTAATACTTAAACTAACTTTTATTTTTCTTTATGCTGCAATTTGTAAATTGTAAAAGGTACTTTGAAGTTCAAATATTCATAACTGTAGTTCCTTATTTGTCTTTTACAAAATTAATTGGGTATGTTTAATTATGTATTTAAATAAAATACTTTTCATAAGTATAATATACAGATAGTCAGTTTTAGTTTAATATTAAAAATGTTATTTACTCGGAAATTTGACGGTAAAAATTCAAATTATTTAAACATACGAAAATTGAATTTAGTAAATAAAAAACAACTGGTAAAGCACTAGGGGGCCCTCCTGTGTAACGTCTAGCTTCCCCTACTTCTAAGTCTTAAGTGGGCCTTGCTTTCCAGTTGAATTATTCTGGACAAATGCGACGGATTTTTTTCACCCTGAGAACCTTGTTGATTATAACATTTGGTCTGATGTCTGAATCAGCTCCACAGCACTAAATCGCAGGAAATGGAGTTGCAAGAAACGATAAACACTGCATTAATTTTAACACAATTATTCTAGTTGATAAATAATTTACATTGTCGTTGCTTACTTTAATTCTGTTGAATGCACAAGTTTTCTAATCAATGCGCGACCTGTACCCTTGATATACTTGGAGATTAAAAGCAATTTTGAATATAGATGCAGATTTTCAAAATGTTTAAGGAGACCAGTTACTCCTAAACCCCAAATAAATTAGTCGTCATATTGAGAAAAAAGTGCATAAAAGCAACAGCGTTTATATGGGCAAAAAATTCAGTAATTCAGAGTGAAAAATGTTTTACATATTTTCAAAAGAAACACAGATTGATTGCACCAAATATGTATAGTTCATTTAATAGCACATTTTTTTAAAATTTGGATATGAATTAAGTTAATATAAATCTTAAGCTATGTATAGCAGAAGCTAAAATTTGGCAAGATAGAGGTAATATATATATATATATATATATATATATATATCTAAGAATCACAGAAAAAAAACGCTAATTTTATCAAAGGATCAGAGAAACAGCGCGAACTTTATCAAAGTATCGCAAAAAACCCGCAAATTTCGTCAAACAATCATGTAAAAAAGTGTGACTTTGCATTACGGAGCATTGTGGAAAGAATGCGTATTTTGTAAAAAAAAAAAAATCTCTCTAAAACCCTGAATTTTGTCAAAGAATCGCGAAAAATCGTGCGATTCTCGTCAGAGGATTGCGAAAAAAACGCGATTCTCGTCAAATGATCGCGATAAAAAAATGCGTCAATGGTTTGGCGACTTAGACGGCAAAAATTAGTCACCAAATCAAAAAATTTAGTCAGCACATGACGACTGGAAACCGTGAATCTGCACCTATAGCTTTGAATAAATCGTCAAAAACACATATTAGTTGGAAACGTTGTATCTAATACACTTTATGCAAATATTGGTAAAAAAATGTCTTGGTTTGCACAGTAGAAATAACGATCTACATTTTGTATGAGTGAAACTCAGACAAGATAATAATCGTTGTAATACACTTCAGTATTGATAACTATTATATAATTTATAACTTTATCTATTAACTATTTGGAAAATAGTTGTTATCCTCGGGAAAGAACTGGGAAATCTGAATCTTTTAATTGGTTGAATTCCGCAACTTATTTTATTTTATTCGTTTTCTGACTGGTCCATGTTTAATGTTCAAAAATGGAGTACTTCTGTTGCCACGATGACAAAAAAAACAATAAAAACTTTTAAAAAAAATAATAATTTGAGAACAAATTGTGATAAAGATTTCAAACAAATTTTATTTAAAAGTGCATTTTTTTTCTTTACGCAACGATGCAAAAATTTTAAATTTGCGATTTTTAGAAGTTAAAAAATTTGCAATTCCGAAAATTATAAAACTGAAATTTCATTTAAAATTTGTTCATGATGGGTCCAGGAATAGAGCTCATCAGTGTGACGTCACAGACAACTCAACCCCGCATTTCCATGGAAACTGGATCAAAACAAACTGAGAGAGTTTAGAGTATGTAAGAGATGCACTATATACCATCAAAAAGGCTTTCAATATGAAATCAGATATCGTTCAAAGGCTGAATTCATTGAACTGGGTGAAGTCTTAAAAGCGATACGCAAGTGTTTGGGCCGAATTGTAACTTGTTTAAATCCGTTTCAGGCTTTCTAGCTTCACTATAAAACAACACATTTCATCTCTATCTTTTCTGAACTCTGTGGTTTGTTTTGAGCCAAGTTCTGGAGTTGTGACACCACCACTGATGAACTCTATATTAATAATTAATGCATGTCGTACGTAATATGGGGTGTTCAGAAGTCAGTCTGATTAACTCCATCCAATAAAAATGCACATTTTAAACAGTTAAAGTAGTATATCTATAAACTACTTTTATATACATATATCTAGACACACGGCAGTGTGTCAGCCAAGTTCACAAAGTAAAAGGCGACATACCGGCCGTGGGTTATATTATCCGAACCATTTCGAGCCACTTTTGACCCCTCAATAACTTAAATTCTATTTGACCTACACACTTGCAATTTTTTGTGTCGTGTAAGACCATCTTCTAATTTCCGAATCCTAAAAAATTTTTTAAAAATCTTTTACCGTTCACGAGAAATTGACGTCTGAAAACCACTGTTTTTACCACTGACTCACTGACTCACTGACTCACTCATAGAAATGTTTGACTACTTCCAGATGACTTAGGAAGTTGAAATTTGGTGTGGAGGTAGGTTATTGAATCTATAAATAGGAAAAAATCAGAAATCACCATTAATTAAACATTGATGGTTAGTTAGAGGATAAATTATTGGATTACAATGGAACTTTATGAGAATTTCACAAAATACCAGAAATAGTGCCAAATTGGCGTCACTTTTGGCGAGTATCAGGGCTAATCTCTGAAACTACCGAACCGATTTCAAAAGTAATGGTACCAAAATGATGGTATTCGCCCCGTTTCAAACATAGACTATATCTTATGTCTGTGCCACTAACCAAAAGAGGGTTCAGAAGCGAGAAACATTCTAAAAATGTGATTTTTGTTTTACTGAAGGGCCTAGAAGCACAGAATTTGGCATGTTAATTATTTATAAGATATAAATGATCACTAATGACATTTGCAAAAAAATATCCAATTTAAATGGGTGAAAATCCGCGAAGAGCGTTCTAAAAAATTTAGAAATAACAATTTTAAAACAATCTCAGCAAACAACAAACCGATCTTAAAAGTAATGATATCAAAATGATGATGACAATCTTTGCTACAACATAGGATATATCTTGTGCCGATTACACTAACCCAAAGGAGGTAAAAAAGCAAAAAAACATTCTAAAAATGCGATGTCTGTACATTAAGGGACTGGACTGGAAACATACAGTTTGGCATTTCAGAGTTTATGGGAATTTCGCGAAATATCAGAAATAATGCAAAGTTGGCGACACTTTTGGCGAGTATCGGGATTAATCTCTGAAACCACCGAACCGATTTCAAAATTAATGATACCAAAATGATGGTATTCGCTCCGGTTCAAACATAGGCTATATTTTATGCGTATACCATTAACCAAAAGAGGGTGAAGAAGCAAAAAACATTCTAAAAATGCGACTTTTGTGTTACTGAAGTACCTAGAACTATAAGATTTGGCATGTTAATTATTTATAAGATATAAATGATCTCTAAGGGCATTTGATAAAATATACGGAATTCAAAAGGGGTAAAAATGTGCGAAAGGCGTTCTAAAAATGTTCTAAATAGGGATTTTTAAGCAATTTCAGCAAACAACAAACCGATCTTAAAAGTAATGATATCAAAATGATGGTGATAGTCCTTGCTCCAATATAGGCTATATCTTATGTCGATTCCACTAATCCAAAGGGAGGTAAAAGAGCAAAAAGCGTTCTAAAAATGCGATGTCTGTATGTTAAGGGCCTAAAAACAAAATGTGGCATGTTCATTAATTATAAGATATAAATGATCACTAAGAACATTTGTTAACAAATACAAATTTTAAAAGGGGTAAAAATGCGCAAAAAGCGTTCTAAAAACTTTCTAAATAGCAATATTTAAGTAATCTTGGGTAGTTAGCGAACCGATTTAAAGAAAAAAAAAGATGCCAAAATGATGACGACAGTCCTTGCTCTAACAAAATTATTGGATAAATTACCAGATTACAATGGGAATCTATGGGAATTTGACAAAATACCAGAAATAGCGCCATGTTAGCATGACTTTTGGTGCGTAATTTTTGTCGTCAATATAGCAATATTTCGCCAAGTTGGCTACAAACGTTTTTGGTCGATGAAATAATCAAGTAGTACCCAATCACGTAAAAGAAACATCCTTATTAGTGGAATTTAAAAGAACATAAGCAGTCCTAATGTTAAATTTTTAAATTTGACTGAAAAAAAAAGAAAATAGTGAATAAATGCAAATAAAGCTGAAAGATTAATTAATATTAAATAAAACTAATTTAACTAATTTATTTCAAAAAGGAAACAAATACCTACTTATTTGACAAAAAATAATGATATCCTGCCAAAAACATGAATGTGAAAGAATGCCAAGTTCGTTAAAGGTTTCGCAAATAAAAGAAGTGAGATCTAACTGCAAACCAAGTTCTTTCGGAGCTCTTTAAATCATAACTCCTGTCATGCATAATATTATTCAATCGCTTAAAATGATTTGTTATGTTACTTGTTATTCAATAGAGTGACTTGGCAAGTTTTCAGCTACCAACTTTAATCTTTGAGTCGGAGTATAATTTAATCTAGAATCTGATTGGCAAAGATCTAGTCAATCGAGTGTTCGAATAAGTATATTGAAGTTAAGGTACCGATAAGTTAAGGAAGGGATCAACTTTAATTTCTGATCAACTAAATAGAAAAAATTGAATAAGAGAAAACTTGCTATTCGCTCTATTGAATAACAAGTAACATAACAAATCATTTTAAGCGATTGAATAATGTTATGCATGACAGGAGTTATGATTTAAAGAGCTCCGAAAGAACTTGGTTTGCAGTTAGATCTCACTTCTTTTATTTGCGAAACCTTTAACGAACTTGGCATTCTTCCACATTCATGTTTTTGGCAGGATATATAATTGGTCTAGGAATATTAATGTTTAAGGCATAGAGTACGTAATATGGGACTCTTTATGATCATCCTAAAAATGATACTTATTATTATGATGAATTTAAATATAGAATTTATCTATAAATTTTTAAAATTTTAGTTCTTGAAAATATCATTTTCCAAATAGTCGTTATAATTTGTTAAATTAAAATTATGCTTTTTGTTTGATTTATTTTATTATTATTTTTTTTTTCAGAGACCTACAGCCAAAGAACTTCTCAAGTTTCCCTTCATAAGAAAAGCGAAGAAAAATTCTTACATCATCGACTTGATAGAAAAATACAAGAGGTGGAAAGAACACGAATCCGGGAACCTCAGTGATTCTGAAACATCAGACTCGTACGTTGACATTACGTTATAATTTAAAGATGGTTTTCCTGGCGATAACGGTTGTTAAATTGAGGTTGTTCTCAAATCCTAAAGGGTTACTTTCAGACAAAATTTTAGGTGATTTCGTAATTACATAAATACGTAGCACTTATAGTCATCGTTTGGTCCGTATGTCCGTCCGTCTGTCCGCATATAAAAGTGCAAAAACTGCCCAACTGAATGGTTTGAAATTTAATGCATAGATTCGTTGCAGCTTTTTGTTATTTAAAATTTTATGAAAATCGAATCAAAACTTAAAAAGTTATTGCTAAAAGGTATCTTCATTTTATTAAAGCTCAGCTGTTTTTAAATAAAAAAAGAACAACTTTATAATAAAACTAGCATACCCAGCCCGCTTCGCCGGGCTTAATTTGAAGGTTTATTTAATAATTTATGTGTATGGTACGCTTCTCTCTCAGCTGGCGACGGATCCCCCGGTGACTCTACGCTTCTCTCTCAGCTGGCGACGGATCCCCCGGTGACTCTCCCCGGACCATCGGCACTCCACGTGCGTCGGGTGAGCGTCAGAACAAACTTTCAGCATATACATATGGGTGGTTGTACTTGAATGCACAGACCTGCGCGTTTTTTTCTATCTTGCTTTTATACCTCTGGACCGAGTTGGCGCATTGCCAAGATTTGCTTCCTCTGGACCGAGTTGGCGCATTGCCAAGATTTGCTTTCCCCTGTGCCTCAATTAATTAATTATCCTCAGAATTCCTTTTATTTATAGAGATTTTCATTTATTTTTGTTCGGAAATGCATGAAATTAGCAAGTGTTGTTAAAAAATCATCTAATCGCACTCATTTACCTCCCCTCCCCTGTATGACGCCATTCTACCATCAAAAAGTGTATGAAGTTATGCATAAAATTGAACCAAATTTTTTGTGAATGTTTTTGGCTGTGGCAAGCAGGTCCTCCTTCAGTTTTGAAATATTCCACCGGAAGGGGGCGCTGCAATCGCGATTGTTACATGTGGGTTCTGGATGCCGAAAAATTCAATGCAAAATTGTTAAAAATGTTTCAAATTTAAGGATAATTTGCATAAAGTTAACACCGGAACATCAAAAATTCCAACATCCAAAGCGCACACGTAATTGGCCGAATCGCATAGTGGATAAATAAAAAAAAATATATATAAAACAAATTAAAATTAATCAAAAATAAAAATAATTTCAATTTATCAAAAAATAAAACTTCGATTACCACTGATGATAAAAAAAATTAAAATAAAATAAAAGGAAAGAACTCACCCATCTTGTGTATGAAAATCAGGAAACACATTTTTTTTTATTGATGAAACTATTTTATTTTGGCAGGTATATATATATAAGATACTTAGTTGCATTCAAAATCTTATTATGTAGGAATTTTAAATATAAATACTATTGTAGTAAAAAAGAAAGGTTTCAGTCCTGTATTACACTATTGATAAAGATAATTTTAGAATGTTCTTTCGATTATTGTTCTTATTAGTCAGTATGTGAGATAGTCCTAAAAAAAATATTGAAGATAATACTTTGAGTTCTTAGAGAGTTCTTGTGGATGGATGAAATCAGTTTCTATTGTAGGATTATTATTTATACTGACAAAGGAGAGTTGATTGAGCATCAAACACTGATGATGTTGCAATGCAGATAATATCAGCCAATTCTCTTTGAGACAAAAATCGACGGGTGCTAAAAATAGCAATATCCTTTTAAATAGGACAAACCTGATGTGATTCTGACATTGCAGCAGATGCAAAACATATACCGGCAAGCGAAGATGGCTGAGAAGAAAATAAAAGCAAAAGATGCGGCTTCGCAGGCACTACTCCTCCGAGACCAAATCGCCAAATTCAAAAGCACTGGATGCTGTTTAAATTCTGTCAAAAATGATGTACTGCCAATTTTACTGTAAATCCCCTCAGCAGATCCCGAGGCATAACTTCCAAAAGAACTGTTGACTCCAAGAGACTTTCCGGAACTCAAGTCCTACGCCACGGGAAAAAAATTCCCGAGCGAGGAAGTCGTAAAGCCCGCGTCTTACATCGCAGGTGGCAAAACGAAGAAATGATGAGTTTACCAGACGCTAGCCTCGGAAACCAGCCTCGGCTTAGCCAATCAGAGACGATCCTGAGCGTACACGTTTCCCGCGTTTTCTCGAAAATTCTATGATGATTCATCCTCAACACCACTGACCTACACATGACGAAAAATGGCGTCTATTTTGAAGGGAAGAACACATTATTTCACTGTCATGGCGGACCAATTTACAGCGGGAATATTCAAAATATAAAAACATTACAACATACAAAATAACATATTTCAGCAAATATATGGTTGTTTTAGAAGTTACTTATGTCAAAATAACCAGAAAAATTTTATCTATCTATTGAATATAGATAGTACTAAAAAAAATTTGGAAATAAAAATATTTTATTTCTTGCAAAATAAAACAAAGAAAAAATGGTGCACGTCATGTATAGCGAAATATTTAATTTTTTCATATTAAAGATTACGCTATAAGATCGATTTATTATTTTTATTATTAAATTAAAAAGTGAGAAATAGATGATATCTAGAATTTATATTATATAAAACTTAATTTTAAAAGACTTAATTTTAAAAGATCGTTATTTAAACTGATAAGACTGAGAATTGAAATACTGTTAAATGTAACAGATTTTAAAAATAAAGTAAAAACATTATAAAAGTAAATAAATTGTTATTATGAAAAAGCAACTAATTTCGAAGGATGTGTAAAAAGACTTAAAACTTAAGTAATTAAATTTATGAAAGATCGTTTAATTTGCTAAATGAAATTTTGAAAAGTAATAATTTAATTTAAATTTTAAAAACGGAAATAATTTTTATTTATTTCTTTTAATTATTTAATATGATGTAACATTTACCTTCCCCCTGTGGAAAAAAAAAATGAGAGAAAAAAAAAAAAATTCAGCTAACGGTCCCTACAAGAAATTGAAAACTTGAAAAAAAAATCTTCCTAGACAAAAATAGGAACTATAAAAAAAAGTTTTGCATAGACAAAATAGGAACTATAATATGCAGCAAAATTTCACTGATGAAAATAATACTGAAATATGAATGCAACACCAAAACAATATATATATATATACAAAACAAAATAATTACCACAAAGTACAATATCAAACCAAGGACAAAACATTACAAGAACATAAAACAAATATAATGCTGACAATGTATATATTGGCTACAGAAACAGTTCACAAGTGGAAATATACCCCGTACCTACAGAAGGGTGAGTTATCCGGTAAGAGGGATGACGAAAAGAACATAAAAAAAAATATAAATCATGTGCAGACTTTGACCCTAAACATATAGTAAAATAATGCACAATATTAACTATGTACTATTTACAAATAAATCTCAGTAAAATCCAAATATTCAGAATAGCAAGGCAAATAGACACATGGTGATACAACATAATACTGGTAATACCGTACATAACTGTTTCAATCAAAACATCAATTGTAAGCAAACTTGTAGAGTGATTATTTACATATTGCAAATGGAATAAGTATTATTTTGTATTTTATAATTTTATATACATCAAATAATTTAATTAACTACATAAACTCTAGGAGAAAAACTTACGTACATCTCACAGAGAATGTAGTTGTGTCCCATGAAATAATTAAATTTAAAAAAAAAATCATGTTTTGGACACTCATAAAAATAAAAAAAAAAAATGTTCCCTTAAAATTATAGCTTAACTGCACCTTGAAGGATTTATCGGAAGGGCATAAATTTGTGTTTCTAAACTCCCCAAGCTATGCCGAATTTACCTTCCGTGTGTGCTCATTAAAATTTTTTGGGACTAAAAAAAAAGAAGAGAGAAAGCACTTAGAGCAGTTGCTCCATCGTATTCTCATCAAAAAAAATCTCCACTAGTACCAATGTAGGCATGCGCATTATTGGAGATGTTTGTATACATTTTACTTTATATATTTGTATTTTTCATTATTATTTGTATTTTATTTTCATTCAATCAATTTTTTATTATTATTAGGATCCTATATAGAGAAAAAAAATTTTTTTTTTTTTTTTTGAATATTCTGATTTATTTTATCACTCTAAACAAGTCATTAATTTAGTATGCCCAAATCACTACCACTCAAAATTTTGATATAGATAATATATTGACAGGAAAATAATTTGTGAAATAAATAAAAAAAATAATGGTAACTTGATATTGTATACTAAGGTATTAAATATTGAAACTAATGAAAAAGGTTTGGGTGTAGCATAACAATATTAAAATAAAACAAATTTGAATGGATTTTATGCAGAATGAGTTATCAAAGAAGAATGAATAGACCCCAAAGGACTATATGCATCTAGTCCAATGGTTGTTTCGCCCGCGAGACAAGGAAAATTCACTCAAAAATGATTTTATAGTTACCATAATATTTATATGTATAGTAAATGTGACATAAAAGGAGTTAAATAATTAAAAAAAAAGGAATTACAGTTGTAGGAAGATTGGTATAAATAAACAAAACAAAAAAAATAAATTTCTATATCAGAATGAGATGATATATGTTGATAAAAGACACACTAATTATCTCCTGCTCTAATCAATTTACTGACATTTATGGAAATATCTCTGACAGTTGTGTCACTTAAATGTCTAATTAAATAATTATTACTTCTTAGTGCTCTTATTATTTTATATGGACCAGATTTTTTTGGATGTAAAGCTGATGTGTGAGTAAAATTTTTCAAATATACAGTATCACCAATTTTGAATGTAGTAGCTGGTCGACCCCTAAGGAATTTGTCATTTTTAGCAAAATAGTTTTGTTCAAATTGTTTGACCAATTCTCTAGTAGCAGTAATATGTTCTTTTTGTTTCTGAAAGTAAATTGAAGGTTCCTCAACTTCTTTAGGTGGTTGAAAAGTATCAATAGGTAAGTTTAAATCTCTGCCGAAAAATAAATTAGCTGGAGTGAAGTTAGTTACTGAATGCTTAGAGTTATTGTAGTGCAAAACAAAGAATTTTAATCTGTCAGACCATTCTATAACATGATCAGATAATGCTGCAACAGATTCTTTAAGGGATCTGTGTATCCGTTCTAAAAGACCGTTGGATCTTGGAAAATAAATAGACGAATTTCTACGTTTTATGTTAAGACTTTTAAGAAAAGATTTGAAAATATCAGAGGTAAAATTTTTTGCATTATCAGACAAAATAAATTTGGGAAGACCATATCTAGAAAAATAATCATTTAGTGCTTTAATGATTGAAGTGGAAGTCGCATTAGTAAGTGGAACAGCTTCCAGAAAGCGTGAATAGTGGTCAACGATGGTAAGAATAAAGAATTTTCCATCATGTGACCTGGGGAGCGGACCCACAATATCTATCGCAACCATCTCCCCGGGAGCCAATTCACACTTAGAAATGAATGAAGGTTTAGTATTGGTCTGTTTACTTTTATATGGCAGACATTTCTCACAACTATTGACAAAATTCTGAATATCTTGAACCATTCCGTGCCAAAAATAGTGTCTAGAAATAGCATCTACAGTCTTTGTTATTCCAAAATGAGCTTGATGACCAAGAGCAATACAACTATTTATTAAAGTTTTAGGAATTAGAATTTTGTGAGATCTATTGACATTTTTAGCTTTTTTCCTAGCAAACATTAAAAGGTTGTTTTCTGGATTGATGGAATAATTAGGATTGGAACAGGTTTTATTGATTATTTTTTCTCTGATTTCTTTTAATTTTTGATCATTTAGTTGTTCTCTCAAAATATTATCTGTGCTTAAAGAATCATTGGTTGGTATAAAAATATTTAATGCATTAACATATAAATTAGGGTTATTGGGAAGATCAATGACACGGGATAAAAAATCAGCAGGATTAACAAGTCCAGGAATATGTTCAACCTTAAAATTAAAACCTTGTAGAAATAAAAGCCATCTAGTTATGATCTCGGGTTGTTTTTCCAAATTTAAATGATAAGTTAAAGCTTTGGCATCTGTTAAAATTTTGAATTGTCTTCCGTACAGGTATTCAGAAAAATGTTTTACAGAAGAATAAATAGCAAAAAATTCACGTTTAATTGAAGGATATTTTGATTCTGCTTCGTTTAACTGTTTCGAATAAAATTCAATTGGATAAAATTTATTGTCATGTTTTTGCATTAAAATTCCACAGATAGCAACCATAGATGCATCAGTAACCAGAAAAACTTCTTTAGTGTCGTCAAAATTTTTGACAGTGGGATTAGTTAGCAAAATATCTTGAATTTTAAGAAAAGCCTCCTGACATTCCTTGCTCCAAACAAATTTAACCTTCTTTTTTGTTAAATTAACAATAGGCTGAACAATTTTAGCAAAATCAAAAATTAGATGTCTGAAGTAGTTAATCATGCCTAAATAGCTCTGAACCTGTTTAATATTGGTAGGAACTGGAAATTTATAAATTTTATTTACATTGTCAGTGGAGGGAGAGTGACCATTTTTATTTAATTTAAAACCTAAATATGTGATTTCTTCTTTGCATATTTGAAGTTTAGCAGGATCTAAAGTTAAGTTAAATTCTTTAAGCTTATCAAAAACTTTTTGGAGCCAGACTAACATTTCTTCAACAGAATCCGCAGCAATAATAATATCATCCAGGAAGTACTGTACATTTTTACCTCTTAATGAACTCAGACAATTATTAATTAAGGTGTGAAAGTAACTGGTACTATTGATTAATCCGAAAGGTAAACGTTTTGGCATAAAATTCCCAAACTCAGTTGCAAAAGCCAGTTTAGATCTATCTTTTTCTTGAAGAAGAATTTGAAAAAATGCTGCTTTGAGATCTAACACTGTATACAATTTTTTCCCTGAAATATTTTGCATTATGTCATTAATTTTAGGCAAACAAATTTTGTAAGGTTCTGTTATTGCATTAAGTAGTCTGTAATCTATTACCATGCGAAATTTAAGTTTATTTGGATCATCAGTCGAAAGGTTTTTCTTTTTAACAAAAATAACAGGAAAACAATAATTAGATGTAGAATTTTCAATTATGCCTGCATTTAGAAGTTCAGAAATTTCATTGCGCGCGAATTCTTTTGCAATTCTTGGTATAGGGTATGGTTTGGTTTGAAGAGCAAAATCATGCAATAAATTAAATTGAGGTACTACTTTGTCTGTACAACCCAAAGTTTTGTAGGAAGAAGAAAAAACAGCTGAGTTTTGCATCAAAAGTTTAAGAAGAATTTTCCTATCTGCATCAGGTAAGTGATCTAGATTGAAATTATTAACATTTAACTCTTTCTTTCTTAATTCTAAAATATCCTCAGAAGCCAAAGAATTTACCTGATACGTTTTAGTGTTTTCATGAGAAGAAATTTGATCATCAGAAATATATTTCAAATAACCCAATTTGGTGTTTTTATTTAGAGTTACTTTTTGATCATTATTGTTGTAGACATATAATAAAATAGAATTATTTACATTTGGAGTATGAAGACTGAAATCTAAATTTAAAGGTAATTTATTTGTAGAAGGACAAAATAAATAGTTAGCTGAGTTCTGAATTTTATGAAGTGCTTTTAGACGAATAATTCTGCCTTGATTCGGTCTTAGAATAATTTTATGTGAAGGTGTGACAAAATTTTTTAAATTATCATCCTCTGTTTGTTCATCAATATCTGAAGTAATAGATGTGGAAGAATTATCAGATATATTATTATCAGAATTTAAATCTCTATTGTTGATATTTTGTGTAGAATCAGGATTCTTGTTTTCAAAAGGAAATGACAAATTGCCCATTAATAGTTTAGAGTTTGCTGAATCTAAAATTAGTTTGTTTCTGTTTAAAAAATCATACCCTAAAATCATTTCATAGTTTGAATTCCAATTGTTATGAGTAACAAAAAATACATTTTTAAACCATTTATTTTGAATTTGGAAATTTAGTTGAACTGTCGAAGTGTATGGGATATTTGTATTGTTGATAGTTTTGATGTTAACAGATCTGGATAAAAAAATTAAGTTTGTTATTGATTTTGAGCTTTTCTATTGTTTTAGGTTGAATTAACGATAAATTAGCCCCTGTATCTAACAATGCCTGAAGATTATGTTTATGAAATTTAACTGAAATGATCGGAAGATGTGATTCTTCAGCATAACAAGACATAAGATTTTTAGAATCAGAAAAATAAAAAAAAGAATCATTACCCTCACTCGAAAATTTATTAAATTGGGTTCTGTGAGATTGAGGGAATTTTTGAGAAAAATCTTCAGAACCCTTTAAAAGTTTAAATTGCGCCTAGGTCTCTGATTGTAGGGTCTAAAATTATTCCTACCTCTACCCCTGCCTCTTTGAAATCTCGGAATATCATTATCACTACCTCTGTTGCTATGACTCATTGCATTACTGTTTGTACCATCAAAAAATCTATCTTGATTCTGCGAATTTTTATGAGGACTTGAAAAATTGTAACCCTGACCTGAAAAATTGTGGGGCGGGTTTGAAAAATTATTCTGCATAGGAAAAACATTCTGGTTCGCAGAGGGAAAATACCAGCAATCTCGTGTATTATGTGGTTTCCCACAAATATGGCATGCAGCTTTCTCCTCTTTTAACTTTTTTAGTTGCTCTGCCATTTCTGTTAAAAGTTTGTTGGAGTCATTTTGTTGTTTGATTAATAGTGTAATTAAAGATTCCTGGTTATTAGAAGTACTGGATTGTGTAGCATTTAAGGTGTTTACTGAAAAAGATTGTTGATCGAGTGCATTTTCGATGTCAATAGCACATGCAACCAAATCCTCAAAATTTTGCTTACCAAATTTTAGAACTTCAAGTTTTATATCTGATCTTAAGGCATCTAACAATTTATTGAACATCATATTTGCTTTTACTGTATTGATTTGTGGTAACTCCTCAACATTGGGTATCATCCTTGTTGTGTTTGAGCTGACGCTTTGGTCAGGGTATCAAAGAAAATATAATGTTATGTTTATTTGAAAGTGGAAAAAGCACTTTTTATTTGCCTCTACCCACAATTAGGCCAAAGTGATCGTGATAATGATAGCACATCACGGAGAATGGGGGCCTGCAAACGACCCTAATTACTCTCTTCATTATTTCATTTAAAATAATAAAAATATTCTTTATCCAATGATGAAGAAAAATCAAGTATAAAGTTATAAAAATATAAAATTAAAAAGGTAAAAAGTTACCTGTTGAATCCTTGGCTTTTGATGACAAATAAATCCAGACAATAGGCACAAGAAATTAATATACGAACAATTTTCGAAGAAAAAAAAATATATTTTATTTCATGAAGAACTTGTTGCTTTTTTCATGAATAAATATTTCTTCACAAATTTATATTTTTGGTGACTCGTACATATTAATTTCTCACTTGATAAACAACCATTTCATAACATATGTTAATCACAACTATTGCTATCTCCAAGCAATAAAAATTCTTTTCATAACATATTCTAGATATCTCAACAACATGTAATTAAACAATTTTCTTCATGACATAAAAGGAGAATAAATTATTATTTCTTTTTGAAAAAGAACACCTCTCATAATATGAACTTTCAAAAAAAAACAAAATCATACTTCATATTGTATAGATACATGCCAATATTTTCTTTATAACGCCCCGTAAATATTAAGAAAAAATTATATATATATTGGGCCAGATAATGAAGTAAAAAGGACTTATGCAAATAAAATTTCTTCACCTGACGAAAGAAAAATCTTCACCAAGACGTCATGTAAACTATAATATTATTTCTTGAAAACAAAACAGTTCTTCACCTCTGCCTACTTCTCAGAGGATGGAGAATAAAAAGATTATCGAAGAATTGGGCACATTAGATTTGTAGAAGAAAACTCGTTGATGAAGAGATGATGAGAAAATGAATGAATATTTATAAAATACGTGACGACATATTTACAACACTTGTGAAGATAACACGAGAGCATAAACTGAAGACGTATAATGAGACCTTATATAATTTCCGTAATCCAAGAAGAGAATGCACAAACAAAACAATTTTCGGGATGCTATTGCAGTGAGAAGTGCCTTGCTACTAGCCGCCTTGAAAACTCAACATCATTTCCAAAAAGAGAAGGCACAAACGAATACATTCAGGAATGCATTAAACCACTTCATTGCTCCTCGCAGCACAGAGGGACTTGGCTTAACAGAAATCAACATCACTTTCCTAGATGAATTTTGAGGGCAGCACTTTTTCTTTGCCGCACTTAAAAAAAATCAGCATCGTAATAATCTCAACATAACAAAAAAAACCGTTCCATCCTTCGTTAACGGGGGAGCACCTCTGCCCCGAACTTTCACTCATGCGACTGCATCCATCACAGCAGGTGTCTATCGGCGCAACTCACGCAGGTGGCCGCGAGCCCAGGGGAAAAGGAGAAAGGGTTATTGTAAATGCAAAATACGCCAATTTGGCAGTTAGCAACAGAGGGGGTGAGGAAAAACTAAGCCAAATTACAATATACAGTATGAAAAGATATGTAACTAATAAGAATAAAATTGATAACCATCTTAAGAAGGAAGGCCAAAGCTGGTGGCCATGTACTTAACGGCTTGAAATACGTCACCTGTGAAATTTAATTTGATAGGTTAGGGGTGTGTCCGAATAAACGGAAGTTCCACCCAAAAGAACTAGCGAGAAAGTTCTCGAACAAATTTAAAACCGGAAGGAATGATTTCAAACAGAATTTTACCGGCTTGGAACATTCGAAAGCTAAGTAAGAAAGAAAACATTACAGGCGACGAAATGAAAATAAGCGAAACCGAAATTAAATTTAAATTGAGAACATTAATAAAAAAGAGGTAATAGGAAATAAAATGACTAATAAAAAATGAATTAAATTAAACATATGGGGGGGTTATGGAGTAACCACCACATATTACCCAGGGTCCCCCAAAAGAAAATATTGGTGAGATGACAAAAATGACAATTTTTCATCGAGACAATATTTTCTAACACATGTACAAATATACTAAATAATTACACAAAATAAATATCAGAAATAGTTATAAAAATATACATAATTGTTGTACATGATATTTAAATAATAAAAAAAAATAATTACTGTTATGATAGTAATCCTTATGAAAATATACCAACTGTAGTAAATGTTAACATGAAAGGTATATAAAGTTTCTTTCAGAGGTATCTATCATATAAAAAAAAAAATTAAAGTCTATGTGCAGAAAAACAGTCCATAACTTTAAAGAGTCTCTTGTTAGGCTGTGCACAATGTACCACAATAGTAGAATGCTCTAGCATATGTCACAATATTTGATTACACAATAATATGTATATTTATATTCTCAGTTGTGAACAAAAATGAAATATACTATAACTGTATATGAATCATGTTATAACTATATATAACATATATGGTTTCAAATAACACATAATAAATTAAATGAATTTGTAAGTTGAAAATTGAACAACCATAAAAATATATATATAAATAGTGCAGAGAGATTAGTTATGCTCTCATAAAAAAATATTTACTTATATCACCACATAGCCTTTTACGCTTTCAATAAATCTTAAATGAATAACTTTAGTATTATTCAATAACACATTTTCGCAGTAAATAAAATTAATTAAGTTGCAAAAAGAATGGTAATAAAAGCATGATATTATTTTCCAATAAAAATATCTTCAAAGTGAATATAATAATTTTCAAAGAGAGAATTTTTACACTCTCATAAAGGAATATTCTTAAACATTTTCAATATAAATTGACAATAATTGCATAAATACCTTTAATACTATACTTCATTCAAAATAAACATAAAACATAAGATGTTTAATATTCTGAAAAAAAAGGAAGAAACTTATATGAATATGTCAATCTTATATATGACTTGATAATGTCAACTTACAAAGAAAAATCAATTATGTCAAAATCTTCATATAGAAGATATCTTGAACATATTTACTTGTAATTTTCAAACATTTTTTTAAAAAAAAAATTAAGTAAGTGATCACTTTTGCATTTGTCATAAATCAAGAATTTGCTTTATATAAATATATATAATGACTCATTAAACATCTTTGGATAAATATATATATAATGCCTCAATCAACATCTTTGGAAAAATATATATAAAATGCCTCAATCAACATCTTTGGATCCAAAGTATAAATACTCAAAAGTATACAAAAATATTACTTATTGTGAGTCATTCACTTTCTATATTTCACCAAGAAGAGAAGAAAATATTAGTATGAATAAGTTTATCATGCACTTTCTCTCTTTTTTTTTTTTATCAAAAGAGGTTAAATGTTACAGCATGCATGCATTGTAAGGAAAAGACACAATAGGGAAAATAATTTGATGAGTACTCATCTTTATGTTTACCTTATATCAATTACAATTTCACCTTTCTTATTATAATGCACATTTGTCAAAAATAACTTTAAATAATGATATAGTATTATAACAAGAATATAAAAAGACAAATTCTTTCTCAATTTTTGCATCAACTATTGTAATTAAAGACTTTATAAAATTTAAAAGTATGGCATACATGAGATTATGTGTAAATATTGTAAAAATTATGACTTATGGATAAATACAGTAACTAATAAAACTATTAAAATTCATACATACATCCCGAGGATGACCGTTGAGTTGTACCAGGGAGAAGAAGACTTAAAAAAAAATGAAAAAAATAATAACAGCTGCCTGCAGCCTGGAGAAAAGAAAAAAAAAAAAATTACATAGCGATTCTTCTTGCTGGACAATCAGTGCGGCTAGCTTCGACTGAATATATTACAAAGCAAAAGTCATCCTGTAAAAGGAAAAAGAGAGTTAGTCTATTTTTTATGTAGTTTATGATTGCGAGGACGAAGATCATAACTTCTATATTGAGTGGATTTGCTTTTAGCACCAGTATGAGTGCCATCAGGAGGAGCTTGTGACAGTACCGATTTACTGGAACATGAAGATGTTTGCTGGCATTTAGAAGAAGAAAGAATTTGAGGAGAAGTATTACAAGCTGCATCATGATTTGAAACTTGAATAGAAGAGTGCTGTCTCACAGGAGTGGAGGATGCATTATCAACAGCTGGTTGATCATGTGATGCACCTTTTGAAGAAACTGAAGGATGTTGCAGTGCTTCATTTCTCTTTTGAAGCTTCAAGATTCGATTAGTGTGAATCAACATTGGTGAAGCATGACTATTATTGGGATCTTGAATTTGAATGAGCACAGGAGAAATTATTTTCTTGACCACGTATGGGCCTTGTATCTTTTTGTTAAACACAGTAGGAAATTTTGCATAAACAATGTCATTAACATTGATGTTGGAAAACTTTAATTTTTCTCTGGATTTTTGGTACACCTTTTGTCTGGATGATTCGTTATTCTTGTAAGCTTGATAGTATATTTTTTCAATAACATCCATCAATTTATGAATTTCATATGCAGTGTTGAGAATTTTCCATGAAACTTGAGATTTATAATTGGAATAAATATCATTTATTTCTCTGCCAAAATGAAGAAGATTTGGAGTGAATTTTGTGGCTGGATGAGGTGTAGCATTATATATGGATTGGTGAATTTTTTAGAGCAGTTGGTATATCACATCCTTGTGAAGCCATTGTGTTCACAGACGATTTTATTTGAGAATTGACACGTTATTTAAAATATTGATGACTTTCATTTACTTCATACATCATTTTTATATGTAAAAAAAAGAAGAAAACGTATACTAACATATTAGTATCATATGAAGAATATAAGACCCAAATATTTTATGTAAATATTTATATATAATATGGCTCAAAACATAAATTATTATATGTATGACAAGAAGAATAATTTATCTTAGCATGAACAATAATTTTTACCAGTACCACCGTTAAATAATGCATATATTAGTTATAAATTATAATAATGCAAGAAGAAATATATTGATAAATTATGTTGTATATATAATGCACTGCTCCAGAAAAAGATAATATTTCAATACAAGATCAATATAAATATTGTATTTGATTACTGCACCATACCCAACAAAATATAATTATATAAAACATTAATCACTATATGAAGAAAAATAACTTGAAAAAAAAATAATGAAGAATGTTCAAGCATCCTGGTCACGGCACCAAAAGGAATTAAAGTGTTGTGTTTGAGCTGACGCTTTGGTCAGGGTATCAAAGAAAATATAATGTTATGTTTATTTGAAAGTGGAAAAAGCACTTTTTATTTGCCTCTACCCACAATTAGGCCAAAGTGATCGTGATAATGATAGCACATCACGGAGAATGGGGGCCTGCAAACGACCCTAATTACTCTCTTCATTATTTCATTTAAAATAATAAAAATATTCTTTATCCAATGATGAAGAAAAATCAAGTATAAAGTTATAAAAATATAAAATTAAAAAGGTAAAAAGTTACCTGTTGAATCCTTGGCTTTTGATGACAAATAAATCCAGACAATAGGCACAAGAAATTAATATACGAACAATTTTCGAAGAAAAAAAAATATATTTTATTTCATGAAGAACTTGTTGCTTTTTTCATGAATAAATATTTCTTCACAAATTTATATTTTTGGTGACTCGTACATATTAATTTCTCACTTGATAAACAACCATTTCATAACATATGTTAATCACAACTATTGCTATCTCCAAGCAATAAAAATTCTTTTCATAACATATTCTAGATATCTCAACAACATGTAATTAAACAATTTTCTTCATGACATAAAAGGAGAATAAATTATTATTTCTTTTTGAAAAAGAACACCTCTCATAATATGAACTTTCAAAAAAAAACAAAATCATACTTCATATTGTATAGATACATGCCAATATTTTCTTTATAACGCCCCGTAAATATTAAGAAAAAATTATATATATATTGGGCCAGATAATGAAGTAAAAAGGACTTATGCAAATAAAATTTCTTCACCTGACGAAAGAAAAATCTTCACCAAGACGTCATGTAAACTATAATATTATTTCTTGAAAACAAAACAGTTCTTCACCTCTGCCTACTTCTCAGAGGATGGAGAATAAAAAGATTATCGAAGAATTGGGCACATTAGATTTGTAGAAGAAAACTCGTTGATGAAGAGATGATGAGAAAATGAATGAATATTTATAAAATACGTGACGACATATTTACAACACTTGTGAAGATAACACGAGAGCATAAACTGAAGACGTATAATGAGACCTTATATAATTTCCGTAATCCAAGAAGAGAATGCACAAACAAAACAATTTTCGGGATGCTATTGCAGTGAGAAGTGCCTTGCTACTAGCCGCCTTGAAAACTCAACATCATTTCCAAAAAGAGAAGGCACAAACGAATACATTCAGGAATGCATTAAACCACTTCATTGCTCCTCGCAGCACAGAGGGACTTGGCTTAACAGAAATCAACATCACTTTCCTAGATGAATTTTGAGGGCAGCACTTTTTCTTTGCCGCACTTAAAAAAAATCAGCATCGTAATAATCTCAACATAACAAAAAAAAACCGTTCCATCCTTCGTTAACGGGGGAGCACCTCTGCCCCGAACTTTCACTCATGCGACTGCATCCATCACAGCAGGTGTCTATCGGCGCAACTCACGCAGGTGGCCGCGAGCCCAGGGGAAAAGGAGAAAGGGTTATTGTAAATGCAAAATACGCCAATTTGGCAGTTAGCAACAGAGGGGGTGAGGAAAAACTAAGCCAAATTACAATATACAGTATGAAAAGATATGTAACTAATAAGAATAAAATTGATAACCATCTTAAGAAGGAAGGCCAAAGCTGGTGGCCATGTACTTAACGGCTTGAAATACGTCACCTGTGAAATTTAATTTGATAGGTTAGGGGTGTGTCCGAATAAACGGAAGTTCCACCCAAAAGAACTAGCGAGAAAGTTCTCGAACAAATTTAAAACCGGAAGGAATGATTTCAAACAGAATTTTACCGGCTTGGAACATTCGAAAGCTAAGTAAGAAAGAAAACATTACAGGCGACGAAATGAAAATAAGCGAAACCGAAATTAAATTTAAATTGAGAACATTAATAAAAAAGAGGTAATAGGAAATAAAATGACTAATAAAAAATGAATTAAATTAAACATATGGGGGGGTTATGGAGTAACCACCACAATCCTATTTACAACCGATTTGATTTCCTCAGCTAAGTTTTTTACACTTTGTTTAGGTTTCTGAGAAATTTTCTGAAAATCACTAGAAGCGGATTGAAAGTTATCAGCTTTAGTAAATTTTCTTCTAAAAAGTCTTACTACCCCCTCAAAAGTTTCTTCATTTACAACCTCTGAATCCCCAGAAAGATATTCTAAAGCCTTGTCCCTGCATAAAAGACGCAAAACAATGATTCTGATGTGGTCCGGCCAGGCCTCAAGATTGCACACATCAGAAACATTTTTTATGAAAAAATCTACATTTTCCTCATCTTTTCCATGGAAAGTGGGGATGGAAGAAATTAAGGAATTTAAAAGTATCTGATTAGACATTGCTAATTCCCTGGTAAATTCAAAAAATTAAAATTTCAAGGGAAAAAGAAAGGAAAACTAATCAAAATACCAATGTAAATAATAAAAAATATATGTACTTCAAAATTTGTAAAAAAAAAAAATAAAATATATCAAAATACACTAAAAACTCATAAAAATAAAAATGAAAATAAGCACCTAAATATTCATATGAGAGTGAACCCAAAAAAATATGCATAAAAATATGATCAATGAAAAAAAAATATATATCCCTAAAATGTACTCAAATTAAAAAAAATTTTTTAAAGAATACATAGGAAAAAGAAATTTTTTCTTTCATTTGCATGACTAAATCCCCCAAAAATAAATAAATACACAGTAAATAAATAAAATTACTAAAGTACTTGCATTTTTAACACAAAAAAAAAATATATATATAGTCAAAGTCAGCACATGAACCATAAAAATAAAAAAAAAATAGTGCATTAAAATTTATTAAATCATCTTTATTTATTGAAAATTTTGCTATGAAAGAAAAGAAAAAAAAATACTAAAATTAGCAAAGTACCCCAAGCAAGATCGCTAATGTCAGGGCACCAAAATGTTACATGTGGGTTCTGGATGCCGAAAAATTCAATGCAAAATTGTTAAAAATGTTTCAAATTTAAGGATAATTTGCATAAAGTTAACACCGGAACATCAAAAATTCCAACATCCAAAGCGCACACGTAATTGGCCGAATCGCATAGTGGATAAATAAAAAAAAATATATATAAAACAAATTAAAATTAATCAAAAATAAAAATAATTTCAATTTATCAAAAAATAAAACTTCGATTACCACTGATGATAAAAAAAATTAAAATAAAATAAAAGGAAAGAACTCACCCATCTTGTGTATGAAAATCAGGAAACACATTTTTTTTTATTGATGAAACTATTTTATTTTGGCAGGTATATATATATAAGATACTTAGTTGCATTCAAAATCTTATTATGTAGGAATTTTAAATATAAATACTATTGTAGTAAAAAAGAAAGGTTTCAGTCCTGTATTACACTATTGATAAAGATAATTTTAGAATGTTCTTTCGATTATTGTTCTTATTAGTCAGTATGTGAGATAGTCCTAAAAAAAATATTGAAGATAATACTTTGAGTTCTTAGAGAGTTCTTGTGGATGGATGAAATCAGTTTCTATTGTAGGATTATTATTTATACTGACAAAGGAGAGTTGATTGAGCATCAAACACTGATGATGTTGCAATGCAGATAATATCAGCCAATTCTCTTTGAGACAAAAATCGACGGGTGCAAAAAATAGCAATATCCTTTTAAATAGGACAAACCTGATGTGATTCTGACATTGCAGCAGATGCAAAACATATACCGGCAAGCGAAGATGGCTGAGAAGAAAATAAAAGCAAAAGATGCGGCTTCGCAGGCACTACTCCTCCGAGACCAAATCGCCAAATTCAAAAGCACTGGATGCTGTTTAAATTCTGTCAAAAATGATGTACTGCCAATTTTACTGTAAATCCCCTCAGCAGATCCCGAGGCATAACTTCCAAAAGAACTGTTGACTCCAAGAGACTTTCCGGAACTCAAGTCCTACGCCACGGGAAAAAAATTCCCGAGCGAGGAAGTCGTAAAGCCCGCGTCTTACATCGCAGGTGGCAAAACGAAGAAATGATGAGTTTACCAGACGCTAGCCTCGGAAACCAGCCTCGGCTTAGCCAATCAGAGACGATCCTGAGCGTACACGTTTCCCGCGTTTTCTCGAAAATTCTATGATGATTCATCCTCAACACCACTGACCTACACATGACGAAAAATGGCGTCTATTTTGAAGGGAAGAACACATTATTTCACTGTCATGGCGGACCAATTTACAGCGGGAATATTCAAAATATAAAAACATTACAACATACAAAATAACATATTTCAGCAAATATATGGTTGTTTTAGAAGTTACTTATGTCAAAATAACCAGAAAAATTTTATCTATCTATTGAATATAGATAGTACTAAAAAAAATTTGGAAATAAAAATATTTTATTTCTTGCAAAATAAAACAAAGAAAAAATGGTGCACGTCATGTATAGCGAAATATTTAATTTTTTCATATTAAAGATTACGCTATAAGATCGATTTATTATTTTTATTATTAAATTAAAAAGTGAGAAATAGATGATATCTAGAATTTATATTATATAAAACTTAATTTTAAAAGACTTAATTTTAAAAGATCGTTATTTAAACTGATAAGACTGAGAATTGAAATACTGTTAAATGTAACAGATTTTAAAAATAAAGTAAAAACATTATAAAAGTAAATAAATTGTTATTATGAAAAAGCAACTAATTTCGAAGGATGTGTAAAAAGACTTAAAACTTAAGTAATTAAATTTATGAAAGATCGTTTAATTTGCTAAATGAAATTTTGAAAAGTAATAATTTAATTTAAATTTTAAAAACGGAAATAATTTTTATTTATTTCTTTTAATTATTTAATATGATGTAACAGCGATGTTTGTGCCGTTTTCAATATTGTACCGACCAAAAGTATATGAAGTTATGCATCGAATTGGACCAAACTTTTTGTGTCAGTTTATGAATATTGGCTAGTTGGTCCTCCCTGAATTTGAAAAAAATCTGCCGGAAGGGGGTGCTGCAATCGCAATTTTTGTGCCATTTTCAATATTGTACCGACCAAAAGTATATGAAATTATGCATCGAATTGAACCAAATTTTTTGTGTACATGTATGGTTATGGCTAGTTGGTACTCCCTGAATTTGAAAAAAAATCCGCCTGAAGGGGGCGCTGAAATAGCGAATTTTATGCCATTTTCAATATTGCACCCCCTAAAAGTGTATGGAGTTAGTTCGAGAACTGAACTAAATTTTTTGTATATGATTATTTTTTGGCAAGGCAAGTACGACTCCCTGAATTTAAAAAAAAAAAAAACTGCCAATCATTCTATTGTCTATCGGCTCGTGCAGTGACGGAAATTCGTTTTTACTCCTATTAATCGACTGAAGCAGAAATTTAAGATGAAAATCAAAGTTCGTATGATATTGAATTAAAATTATTAAAGCATTAAAATGAGTAACTATTTTTTAAAAATATTAAAATGTACGTATGAGATAGAAGAAAGTTTTGGGATTGATACATCCAACTAGTTTTTTTTTGAAGTGAAAACTTCTTTAGCGGCGCTGAGCACTTTTTGTATGGGTAAAAACTTCCAAACTCGCGTCAGGGTCACGTGATGCTGATCGAAAAAGCGTAAGATCGAGGGGAAGGGAGAGGAACTAGTATCTCCCACTCTTTCTACCGTGCCTAAGTGTGCTGCTCCGTTTAGGCGGCACAGGGCGCTTGCGCGAATGTCCGTGTGTGTTTTTTTAAGTTATAATTGTGTTTAAGTTTAACAACTTATACTGTTAATAGATGGAATAAAACGTTATGAAAGAAAAAGTATGACATTGTGCATTGATTATGCTGCAGTTTCCAACTACTTTTTTTCATTTTTTTTATTGTATTTAAATAATAACAACATAAATTGATACCAAATGGAATAAAAAGTTAAGAAAAAACATGACATTGCACATCAATTATGCTGCACTTTCCAACCATTTTTTTTCAATTCCTTAAATTTTCAATTGTATTTAAAGTTTAACAACTTACATTGTTATCAAATTGAATAAAAAGTTAAGAAAGAAAAGACATGACATTGTTCATCGATTATACTACACTTTTCAACCAATTTTTAAAATTATAATTGTATTTAAAGTTTAACAACATATACTGTTACCAGAAGGAATAAAATGTTAAGAAAGAAAAAATATGACATTGTGCATCAATTATGCTACACTTTCCAACCACTTTTTTCAGTTTTTTTAATTTTTGATTGTATTTAAATAGTAACAACATAAATTGATACCAAATGGTATAAAAAGTTAAGAAAGAAAAACATGACATTGCACATCGATTATGCTGCACTTTTAAACCTTTTTTTTATATATATTTTCAATTGTTTTTAAAGTTTAACAACTTATATTGTTATCAAATGGAATAAAATGATAAGAAAGAAAAGACATGATATTGTACATTGATTATGCAGTACTTTCCAACCAATTTTAAAAATTGTAATTGTATTTAAACCTTAACAACTTATACTGTTACCAGAGGGAATAAAATGTTAAGAAATAAAAAGTATGACATCGCGCATTGATTACATTGCACTTTCCAACCATTTTTCTCTCTTTTTTTCTAAATTTTTGATTGTATTTAAATAGTAACAACATAAATTGATACCAAATGGAATAAAAAGTTAAGAAAGAAAAAACATGACATTGCACATCAATTATGCTACATTTCAAAACCATTTTTAAAAATTTTATTTTTTATTGTATTTAAATAATAACAACATAAATTGATACCAAATGGAATAAAAAGTTAAGAAAGAAAAAACATGACATTGCACATCAATTATGCTGCACTTTCCAACCATTTTTTTCAATACCTTAAATTTTCAATTGTATTTAAAGTTTAACAACTTACATTGTTATAAAATTGAATAAAAAGTTAAGAAAGAAAAGACATGACATTGCTCATCGATTATACTACACTTTTCAACCAATTTTTAAAATTATAATTGTATTTAAAGTTTAACAACATATACTGTTACCAGAAGGAATAAAATGTTAAGAAAGAAAAAATATGACATTGTGCATCAATTATGCTGCACTTTCCAACCACTTTTTTCAGTTTTTTTAATTTTTGATTGTATTTAAATAGTAACAACATAAATTGATACCAAATGGTATAAAAAGTTAAGAAAGAAAAACATGACATTGCACATCGATTATGCTGCACTTTTAAACCTTTTTTTTTATTATATTTTCAATTGTTTTTAAAGTTTAACAACTGATATTGTTATCAAATGGAATAAAATAATAAGAAAGAAAAGACATGATATTGTACATTGATTATGCAGTACTTTCCAACCAATTTTAAAAATTGTAATTGTATTAAAACCTTAACAACTTATACTGTTACCAGAGGGAATAAAATGTTAAGAAAGAAAAAGTATGACATCGCGCATTGATTACATTGCACTTTCCAACCATTTTTCTCTCTTTTTTTTAAAATTTTTGATTGTATTTAAATAGTAACAACATAAATTGATACTTAATGGAAAAAAAAGTTAAGAAAGAAAAACATGACATTGCACATCAATTATGCTACATTTCAAAACCATTTTTAAAAATTTTAATTGTATTTAAAGTTTAACAAAATATACTGTTATCAGATGGAATAAAAAGTTAAGAAAGAAAAATCATGATATTGTGCATCGATTATGCTGCACTTTCCAACCATTTTTTAAAAAATTGTATTTAAAGTTTAACAACTTATATTGTTTGATTACTATTCAATTTGTTGCAAGTTTCAGAAGATACGGTCGTCCAGCAGCAGGAGTAGCTATTTATAAAAGGTTGTTTGATGTAATGGGCATATATTTCCACAATTCATATGAATGTGCATGTGAGGTACACCAGTATGTTTAGTAGTAATGTTTTTGATATCAGTGATATATGTGTTTGTTGTTGCCACTCTGAAAATGAAAAACTAATTGTATTGGTTGCCATTTATATTTCACCGGATAAGTCTTTAAGTGCAAATGAGAATTTTTGTATGAAAATTTATTTATTTGTTCTAAAGAGGCTTCTGCATTACTTCAAGATAGAATTGGAAAGAGATTTGATGATTTGCCGATGATTTTGAGTAGGGATTTCAACATCAACTTTGTGGATGATGAAAATCTACAATTAATTGAATTTTTAAATAGAAAATTTGATTTAACAATGACCAACCATCGCAATCTTAGCACAGAGAGATAAAAAATTACAATTGATGCAGTCATTACAAGATATTTAAATAGAATTGAATCAAAATTGTTTGCTATATATTTTAGTTACCATAAACCTATAATATCAAATCTAGAATATAATGATAATAATGATGATGATGATGATGATGGAAGAATTGTTGAAATGGGGATGAAAATTCATAAGTTTTATGGGTATTTATTTCAAAGAATACCAACTGACGATATTTCATATTTCATGCATTTGTAAATTTATGTTTTAAGCAATAGATTGCAATTTTTGTATGTAAAATAATATGCATTATTTTTCATGTACAATAGCGCATTAAATGAAAATTGTAATATAATTTTTGTAGCAGTAGTTTATAATAATGAATAAAAAACACTTCATTTAAAAGTATTTTCTGCACAATAAAATATGTCCAGACGACTAAAAAAATACACACATAATTGTTCAAGTTTTCACTTCTGTCGGCACTCCCGGAGTGCCTTTTTTTTTTTTTTTTTTTTTTCAAACTTTTCAAACACGATAGATTTTTCTGAAAATAGTGTCAAAATAGGCATTTTGAACTACAGTTCCGTGCAGAACAAGAATGGACACTAAAGCTGAATTAAAAAAGTGTTTGCCACGTGATCAAATTTTCTTGTAACTCAACAGGTAATTTATTGATCAAAATATAAAAAATCGATTCTAAATCGCTTCAATAGTGAGGCTTTCCCATTTTATATATTTCCATTTAAAAATGAATTTGTAAAAATGTCGAAACGTTTTGAGTTTGTTGAATAGAACAATTGATTACAGCTTTAAATCCTATCATAAGTAAATAGTTCAATCATATCCCATGATATGTAATGATACTCCGTTAGCATGATGTTGTCTTATTTAAGATGGAGTCTCATTATTTCAGTATATCTAAATTTAATGCATAAAAACGAAATAAATTTTATATTAATACATTTTTGCATAAGAATGAACAGCTATTGCAGCAATATTTGAATATTCAATAAGGTAGTTCTAATACGAGCGCATCTCATTTGCCACGTTTGACCCCAAATAGGCCCCAAAGCAATTGCCTGTCAAAATGTTTATTTTCTTTTATTTATTTATTTTGAACGCAAAATATCCTTCAAAGAATACTGTCAAAGGGGAGCGTTTTAACTTAATTCTCAACACGGCAGCTCTAAAAAAGGCGGAAAAGTTGTCGTAATGAGATAAGTCATTCCTGTGTTCAAAAATTAAAATGCTTTCCAATTCCGAATCATTTCAATAGTCATGCATGCTAATTTTATGTAATTTATGTTTAGAAATGAGTTGTAAAAGGTGTCGGAATATTTTACATTGTTGACCAGGGAATTTGAGAACCACCTTTATAATTGAAGTCAAATATTTATTCTGATTTAGTAGGTTACATTTTATAATAAAATTGCTTGGTATACATTTTTAGTTAAATTATCTTCAAGGGAACTGATCATACAGCATCGCAATTTTCCTCCGGAATGTCAAGTCTATGGGTGTTTGATTCTTTCGTATATTTAAAATATCCACTCGGAAAATTAATATTTCTAACTTCTATTTTTCGTATACACTTCTTAAAAGATGCCAGTGTTTTTCTGAGTTTTCGAAATTTTTCTAAAGTATATACTTAATTTTAAAGGAAGTGTTAAAATTTTACTCATAGTTCGTCAGCTTTTAACACATAAATTATTGGTACTACTTGGTTATCCTGTCCACCGATTTCGCCAAATTACCCATATCGCCAAACTATGAGCCAAATTATACAAATTAACATAATTTTTCGATTAGATAACGAAAATCAAATTAACTAGGACTTCCCTCAGAGGGATTAGTCTGAGCGATAGTGCTGAGAATACACATTTAATAACTTGCGATAAGTAAAGAAAATGAGATGTTACTTTTAATTGGTCATTCATTGTGATAAAATATAATGAAAATAAGCATATTGAATCATAGAATTACAAAATCTTATATATAAAATTGCATATACTAATTTTATAAAAGAAAAGCAAACTATGCATGGATATAAAATTGGAAATATGCAAAATGTTAAAAGTAATACAGAAAAAAAACACACCAAATTTTCCTATATTGGAAATATAACTCTTTGAAATGATGTCATGGGCATAAACAGAAGCTTCGCACCGATTTGAGAAACTATAAATAACATAAACTATTATGTTTGAAGAGAATAGAGTGTATTTTATATGGTGTGAAATCCGTCCGAATAGTTTATAATGTTGAATACCTGTTTTCCACGGATGCAATGAGGTTGTCGATAAGATTTAAGGAATCCTTTTTTAAAAATTTGTCCTAAATGAGCACTTACATATTACTGTGATGCCAAAGTTATAGTTTCTGACCCCAACAGTATCCTAGAAATCACAATAAACTAATGTATCCTAGAAACTCAACAAATCTCAATTTTAGAACTTTTTTGCTCGTGCATTGATGGTGATTATTGTTCCTACGCTAAATATAGTATATTTTGCAGCAAAGATGGTTACCAACATTTTTTGCCCACATTATTTTTTAAATCGGCTAGGTACTCCCAATGATAACGAAAAACACACAAACGTTAATGCTTTATAGCATAGAAATACAGAATCAAAAGCTATTTATTTCCTATTATATACACATAAATTATCTAATTAGTGCTAGCAGATGCATTTTTAAATATACATAGATCAATATAATGCTTCATTTTTCTTTTCTTAGTATTCATTTTTCATTTATTTGTATTATTCAGTAAAAAACTCACTTTCTTAAGCCCGAATTACGTCAAACTTTTCATAAAAGCGCCAAACTCCATATAACAGCGAAGTATTGTGAAGAGTATTAAATACAAGGTAGTAAGACCCTTAACCAAGCGCAGATAATAAATCGCCAAATATTGTTCTTTTCGCCCTCTCTCGAAATGCATTTTTCCGTACTTTTAAAAAACACGATTTTGAGTAATCTTATTTAAAATTCAAATAAATAAATAAGAAGAAGCAATAATAGCATAAGTCAAAATATTTTATTTCAGCATCAAGGAATCGTATCGTAGTTACACATGTGGAAAAAAGCTGCTTTTGGCCAAAAAACGTAGTCTCCACTAAATTTGAATCCGATTAAAAAAAGTACCGTGATTAATTAAAATGTTATAGGCAGAGCTGCCAAGTCTCCGGCATTTTGAATACCGGTATTTTAACACAGAAAATGTTTTATTAAATTGGAACATTCTGCGGATTTAAAAAATAACTTTTCCTATAAGAAAATTCTGCTGTGCAATAAGCGGGGGCTTGGCATTTCTGTATAGGAATATTTCGTAATCTACTTTTTAACCTTAAAAAAAGCAACGACCCTTTTTCGGGTACAAAAAGTATTGCTAATTGTTCCATTTTGCATACAAGATACTGATTGTAATATTGATAAATCTGGTGATAAATTTCCAATAATTTTTCAAATCCCATTTATTTCATTAAAAATATAAATCTTTTATTCATTTAGTTTAAAATAAATGGTCTTTAACTAATTTCATGATACTTTTGAAATATCACTTTTCATTGGCCATTTTTTTAAAGCATTTAGAAAATGGTTGTTGTTTTCAGTCAAATATAGACTTTGGTCTGTCCGCATTTTATTTTATTATTATTATTATTTATAAATGGTGGAGAAATATTCATACTTAATCCATAACGTACATAATATATGATTCTGTTATTACGTAAGTCACCTTTTTATTATCATAAAAATTATGTTTGTAGTGATATTTATTAACTCAATAGGAAAAATTTTGTGCTTTGAGCAATAGATGTCCGCATTTCATTTATTTATTTATTTTAACAAAATTATTTGTATTTAGAAGAATTTTTATTTAAATAGGAAATCCAAATGTCGCTGTTAATAAAGAAGAAAGTTACAAAAAAAGTTACAAAACGAGTAGACGCATACTATCAAATATGGAAAAACGACGAATCCAAAAAAGACGTCGTATGAAATATCATCTTTTAAAGCAAAAAAACGGTCTGATTATCGAGCCTACTGATTACAAAATGTGCATTACATTAAAAAAAAAAACTGCAAATATAATTTTTTTTTTTTTTTTTTTTTTTTTTTTCAGTTTTGGCTTTGATGATTGCGTTAGGTTGCAAAAAGATATAAGCGACTATGAAAACACACTTGGTAAACGTTCATGCTCAGTTTTACAAATAAATATGGCACATATATGTTCTATACACACCGAGGTACCTAATTGGTGCCAAAATGGCGTTCAGTTGCCTAACATGCTAGTTATCATATAAATGTTATAATAAATTGTTTATTCTAAAAATATTATCATTTATTGATTGTTATTTCTTTTTTTTAATAACAGAAAATGTTTCATTTATTCCTTTTTTTTAAATAAATAAATAACGTGTTATTATAGCATGCTATATGTATCTGGTAATCAAAACGATGTTTTCGCCTAATTTGCATAAAAAATCTCGCCAAACCCGGTGCTTATATCTCTAGTATATTATCTCAAGTATTTTATTTATGTATACTGTAATTGTTTTTACATGCCACTTACTTCTTTTTGTATATAAAAATAGGTAAGTGGCTCCTTTATGCAGTATAAATTATATAAATCTTTAAAAAATAGCCCCCATTGCCCCTTTTTGGATCGAATTAAAAAAAAAAATCAATGTCTAATTCCAGTATTGCTCCCAAGTATGCATACATATTCCAAATTTCAAAGTTGTATGCAAACAGGAAATGGATGAAAAATGGGAAAAGATGTCACATATGCACCAGGGTAGATAATTGGCGCCAAAATGGCATTATTTTACCTGAGATGATAACCCGGCTTTGTTTATTTATTATTTGTTTATTTACTTTCATTTCCTTTTTTTAAATTATATAAAATATTTCTTTTTATAGTTATTAATTATTATTATTATTTTATTTACTGTAAGTTCTTTTTGAAAATAGAAAATAATTTAAAAATGTGTATGTAAGCGATATTTGAAAACGGAGTTTTCGCCAAATGGGCTTTGAAAAAAATTGCGCCAAATTTGATGCGCTTGTGGTATCCGTGCCGAAATATTAGTGACCAGAATTGACTTCCACACACAAACAAAATATAAGTTAAAAGAAAACATGCAATAAAAATAAATATAAAAGGAAAACGATGTCATAAAAGAAACTTTTTATTTAAAAACGTAATTGTTTCTAATTTTCACACGCGAAGTATATAAAACATTCTTTTAGCGATCAAAAAATGCTATTAAGAGATTATCACAAAATCTCAAAATCAAAGTTTTTATGACATTTTTTTAATATAAAAAAAATAACAATTTTATTTTCCTGCATGATTAAATTTTAAAATGTTTTATTGCATTCAATATTTCTGAGTGCGTAAATGATTACTATTTACTCCATGTACTGATTCGGTTATCTACGAAAATATCCAGCCTGTGAAAATCACGCTCACCAAATTTCTGTGACGTATGCAAATAAATTGTGCTTTTTTATCAGTTTTTTAAATATAACTTTTAAACTATTTGGAATTAATTTTTAAAAGTAGGTGCATTTACCAGATTACCTTCATAGGTACCTTCTGGTACAACGCCCAGTCCACAAAAAAATGGACATGAGAATGAAAATTTAAATTTCTTTAAATATGATTGAAATTTTGCATATTAACTTACAAGAGTGTACTATTTCATATTTTATCAAAAAAGAATTAAATTTTTGTCATTAACATACTTATTTTAATTAATAAAGTGACACTATGATTTTGTAAAATAGACTGCGGCAAAAATCTTTACATTTCATGGTCTCGTACAGCTGAACAAACATTCTAAAAATCTCCAAACTTGGATATATATGATCTGACAGCTGTTATTGAGAGTTTTTGTCAGCAGAGAAGCGTTCATTAATCTTCATTACAAAAGGTAAACATATTTAATTACTCTTAATTATTATGTCACACCCGCAACAAAAAGTTACATTTATATCTCTACAGAAAAATATTTTTGATTTAAAGTTATGAAACTTTATATTCAAAAATAGTTTATTAAGATACTTTGAATTACGGACACAAGAAAAATTAATTAATATTTTAATTATAATTATTGAGCGTTGCGGGCGTGACATGTCCCTGTTGCGGGTGCGACATTTATTTAAAGTCACACCCACAACGTCTTTTACAATTGAATAAAAATGTATATTTGAACAAATTATATGTAAATTTATATAAGAATAATATGCTGGAAAACATGTACTTGGCAGCTTTAACTATATCCTTTTGATTTAATAAAGTGAATTCCAGTTAATAAATAGAAATTTGCATCATCTGAGCATGTGACACTGTATGCAGTTGATTTATTCAGTTTGGATTGATAAAATTGTTGATTTACTGCAAGAAAATAATTTTATTAGTGATATATGATTAAGAAATTAATTTAAAAGGTAAGATATTTATAGAAATTAAAAAAAGAAAACTACGAAACAATATTTCAGCAATTTTCTTTAAATTTGTTAATTTTGTTTTGTTTTTTATATGTATATTTTTTATTTTGTTATTTGATAGTATTTATCTAATATATATATATTTATATATATATATATTAGTTTTTTAAAATAAGTAAAGCAATATTAGGAGAAGATTTTTTTTCTCTTTTAATTCAAATTAAATAAAAATTAGAAATAAGAATAATAGAAACTGTTAAAATGTTCATTAAGTTAGAATAAAATGTATATAGTTAGTTTGAAATTTACCAAAATTTAACATAATTAACTTTATGTAAGATTAGAAATCAAGGGATAAATATTAACAATTTGTTAAGCATATATTTTTGGACTTGAAATGCTATATTTATTCATTTTACACATTAATTTCTTCTCTTTTGCAGAGAATGAATAGTACAGAAAGATCATAATATCATCGTAAAAAGATTAAAAGAAAACCCTTTTAAATATGAAGAATATTTACAACAAGAGAAGGAAAGAGACAAAGCAAGGAGAGAAAAGAAGAGACTATTTAAAAAAAATCATGGTAAAGGATGGCAATCCTTTTGCATTTCATCTCATGGTAAAGGAGTTATCAACGTGGTTGGTGCAGTTGCCAAGAAAAGGGCAACGCTAGCAACGCTCTGCAACTATAAATTCAGCTTCAGATTTTGCCATGTGTGTAGAAAAAGTCTTAAAAAATATAAAATAACTTTGCTGAATGTGAAATTTCAGAAGATGTTGTGAAAATGCTTCAGGCATGCTGGCACCAAGCACAATCGGAGCTCAACATTCAATCGACACATGTTGTTTCTATTGACGTAGGAACAATTAATGTAGAAATTACTTCAGAAAGTGATCACAAGATAGTTTGTTTGTTACTATATTTTGTCAAAAATACAATATCCAATGATAAGAGTGCAGTTGGAGATTTTGTAGAAGTTGTTTTATTCTCGACATTAAAAAAAGAGAAAATTTTGACGGATAAATAAGACAAATGGATGGTGACGATATAGAATTAGAATGTTTGAAAAAAATTTAAGAGAATTATTAAGAGAAATTCACAAGAGAATTTGTTTGTTACTATATTTTGTCAAAAATATAATATCCAATAATAAGAGTGCAGTTGGAGATTTTGTAGAAGTTGTTTTATTCTCGACATTAAAAAAAGTGAAAACTTTGACAGATAAATAAGACAAATGGATAGTGACGATATAGAATTAGAATGTTTGAAAAAAATTTAAGAAAATGTGTATAATTGGCCCAGTCAGTCAGATGTATCCTAGGCCAAAAAAAAGAGCATTTTTGTAAAAAAAAAAAAAAAAAGCTACCATCACCAGAAATTATAAATTCAAGATTGGAAATGAAATTTGTTTGATATTTTCCTCTCTGATATTATAATTGTAATATTGATTAATTCTTTAATTAAAAAAATCTGCCTTGAAAATATTTGTGTATGTCATTATTTTATTGGCCATACAAGTCACACCCGCAACAGGGCGTCACATCCGCAACGGAAACTTTGACTATTTTCTACAAAAGCAAGAATTGAGTAAGTAATTTAATTTTTTCATAGAATAATTATTAAAGTATTACTGTCTAATATTTAAAAAAATCAATTCACTCAGTTGTCATAATTCACAGAGTTTTGTATTTTTGCACTGAAAGATGGAAATGCATGTCCATTTTATGTCACATCCGCAACAGGTGGAAATTATTTTTTTTTTTAATAAATAAATGATACATTGGACAATTTTCAGATTTGGATAAATGTATGTGTAAGTGGTCTACATTGAAATTCATATCAATTGAAACCAATGCTCAAAAATATTTTTGCTGGTGACTAATTTAAGTTGTGTAAATGTCACACCCGCAACTTTGGATTGGGCGACAAACAGAATCGAAATCTGACAAGTACTTTTTGAGATTTGCTTGACGAAAGAATTTTTTTGACTTTTAATATCGTTACGTACTCTGAGTATAAGACTTCGCTACGCTCAGACAATTAATAGAACATTAATAAAAGTAGAAATAAAAAGTCGAATTAAAAACACTTGAAGATGTATGTATATTGTGCTTAATGTTAAATATATGTGTTACAGTAACGATCATCCATTATTGGCATTTAATCTTGTAGTTTGGCGGTAGATTTTTGGGCGACGGGATAAACAAGTAGTACCAAATTATTAAATTAAACATAGATTTTAGAAATATTTTGAGAACTAAGAAGAAAAGACATATCTTTAAAAAAAAAAAAAAGCTCACAGAAAAAAGAAGTTAAAAATATTAACTCCCCCGAGAGATGTTTTAAATATATACCTGCATCAAACATCCATAGATTTAAAATTACGGATAAGAATTCTGAAGCTGAGTGACCAGCCCCCTTAACATTGTTGTCCTCAACTACTGTTAACTAACTGTGCGATTTCTTTCTTTTTCAGCGAGGAATCCCACCATAACGATTCGTGGCAGACTTGGCGATGGGATTTAGGCACACTTCAAGGACCAACTACGTTAGATATGAAAATCGCCAATCCACCGCCTATGGAAGTCGGGGATTCGTTCAGCTCATCGAATAACTTGCCTCTAGTCAAATCTCCGAGTAAAGTTAGCTCTAATCCACAATCGCCCATGATACAGCCCAGTAATTTTTGGTATCAGGGTGGAATGGTAAGAGCTATTCACTTATTTCATGCTATTTTTTGTGTTTGAAAATTGCTTTTTTCTCTCTTAAATGCGTAAAAATACAAATTTGGTCATGAAGAACTATGAGATTTTCACGAGTTTTAATAAGATACATTGTTAAAAAAATAAACCTATAAGGAACTCTAAGAAACTAGAATGCCTAGAACTTTTTTATGTAACTGCAATAAAAGAAATTTGTGTGACAGATATAGACCGGGAAGCAGCAACATAGACAATCACCTCATTGAATTCACGGATGAAAATCTAGAAGTAGTTAAATCTTAATTCGCATATTAAAATACAATCGGTCTGCAGAGTCATATCTTAATGGAAAACACCTAAAAACCCGATTTTAGCGGTTAACGCGAAGGTTTTCTACTGTGTTTTCCTGTTCCCAATTCTCCACATTTTCATATTTTTAGGTACAGGAAAACACAATGGCAAACCTACGAGTCAACCGTTAAAATCGGTTTTTTGGATGTTTTCCACGAAGATATAACTTGTCTGACCAATTGCGTTTTAATATGCGAGATTAAAACGTTATATATATCGAGAGTTAACTAATTCTATATTTTCATCCGTGAACTCGATGAGGTGTTTGTCTGTGCTGCCACCTCCGGATCTAATTCACGTTTGCAGAGTAAAACAAAAAAATCTAACATTATTAAGAATTGTTTCGGAAACAGAAAAGTCTAGAATTTTTATGTAATTCCAAATAAAAAATTTCATATAATTATCCCGAGTTACCGATAAAATTTTAGTAAACATATAGACCCCTTGCACATGACGTCACATGCTTCATCTGGCGCCCAAACATAAGCCAAATGGAGTGTTTTCACATTTGTAAACATATGCGCTTCTCCTTTTAAATAATTAGAAAAATAATGCAAGAAAAAGAAAAATTAAAATTAAACAGAAAGACCACACGTGCTTTAAACGGCAAACGGGGAGGTATGATGTTTTGATTGGGGCCCAGATGTGCACCAGATTAGAGTATCAGCCGTTGCTGTTGAAAGACGTTTGTCTTAAAACCGGCGTGAGTTGTCACTATAACCTCAATATAATAGTTTTTCTTTATTTCTTATCATTAATCAGAATTAAATAGGAGAGTAAATGGTACTCACCCGATAAATTCTTCTTCATTGAAGTATCCAAGAATTAAATCCACCATAGGAGAAGGGAACCGGGCGTATTCACATTTTGATCTATACACTGCACTAATTCATCTTAATAAAGACGTATAATATTATTATATGGTAAGTGTAAAACACACACACAAATTATTGTATACACACTTCTTCATTTTCTACTTTAATTTTAACACGCGAGAAAAAACACAGCAAAAGGGTAGTAGTGACAGCAAGCTACAAAACAGAGAACAGAATGAATTTAAATCGATACATACATAAATCATAATATAGAAACAATTATTAATAAAAAAAGAGTCATTTAGAAAGTTTTGACAGTTTTTGTAAACCTGTAATTGTTCGCTCGTAATCACTGCTTCCAAGGTCACTCTAACGAGCACTTAACTTTATTTATGATGCCATGATGACTGTCACTTGTTGCACAACGGAGGAAATTATTTACGAATTGCGCAATGTTTCTATCAACTCCTCCTTAATTTCTGAAGTTGTGTTGTCACTCAGATGCAAGTTCTTCCTGTGAATTTCAAAAAGAGGTTTTGGCAGGGGTTTTGTGAATAAGTCAGCTATCATGATTTTGGTTGGGCAATATACGAGTTTTATTATGCCATCTTGTTTCAGTTGTTTTATGAGATGATATCTAAGTTCTATGTGCTTTGTTTTACTTGAATGTTTTTCAAGCTCTATCATTTTGATAGCCGACTGATTATCCTCGAAGAGTTCTATAGGATATGTTTGTGAGATATTCAGTTCTTCAAGTAAATTCACCAGCCATTTGACTTGATTAGCTGCATTAGCTGCTGAGATGTACTCAGCTTCGGCAGAAGATAAAGCTATGCAGGATTGTTTTTTAGTTGACCAAAGTATGGGATTTTTACCTAGCAAATATACATTACCACTTGTCGATTTTCTTGATTCTGTGTCTCCACCCCAATCAGCGTCCGCGTAGACTTCTAGCGTTGGTTTTGAATTTCCATCTATAACTAGATTAAAGGTTTTTGTTGTCTTGAGATACCTCATGACCCGCTTTACACTGTTCCACTGTTTCATTCTTGGCTTTTCGTTCCTTCTGCTTAAGATGTTGACAGCTGCACAAATGTCTGGTCTGCTCACTGTGGCAAGATATAAGAGTGCACCTATGGCTTGTCTGTACTGTGTGTTGTTTGGTAAAATATTGTCATCATCTTTAAGGTGAGTGTAATTTGTTTCCATGGGTGTACTACATGGTTTTGCTTCTTGTAAATTGAATTTATTAATTAACTCTTCAATTTTTGAAGTTTGGTTAATTAAGTAGCTTTTGTTTACCTTTCGAATGTTCATGGATAAATAATTGCTTACGTCCCCTAAATTCTTTAATTCATACTCTTTATTTAAGTTCGCGATTATTTCCTCAATGGTTTCGTCTTTCCCTGCAATTAAGAGGTCATCGACGTATGTTATTATATAGGTTGTTTCATTATTCCTTTTCTGTGTAAAAAGACATGTGTCAATTTTACTTTGAATGAAATTCATGTTTTTTAGTGTTTCTGTTATTTTATTATGCCACGCTCTCGCGGCTTGCTTAAGTCCGTAGATTGCCTTATTTAATTTACAAACTTTGGTTTCCTGGTTTGGTTCAACGAATCCTTCCGGCTGCGACATGTATATCTCCTCATCAAGTTCCCCATGTAAGAACGCGGTGTTAATATCTATATGCTTAACATTTAAGTTTTGGTGCAATGCCGCTATTAATAATGCTCTTATCGTAGTATACGATACGACCGGTGCGTAGGTTTCGTCGTAATCCTCTCCGAACTTTTGCGTATATCCTTTAGCTACTAAACGTGCCTTATATTTTTGGATTTTTCCGGTATTGTCACGCTTTAATTTGTAAGTCCATTTACAACCTATTATTCTCTTATTCGGTGGAGGATCTACAATTGACCATGTTTTATTTTTTCTTAAAGAATTCATTTCGCTCTCCATGGCTTCTATCCAATTCTGTTTTACCGGAGAGTTTTCCATTAATTTAACTTCCTTATAATCCTTTGGTTCATTAATTTTGTCGTCTTTGACAATATATATAAGCCTATCAGGAGGTACGCCTTTATTTATTCTATCTGAGCGCCTTAGTTCCACAATTTGTTGTTGAGACGCAGATGGTGTTGTTTTTCCGTTCGAAATTTCTATCTCCACGAGATTTTTACAATTGCGTTTTTCGTCTTCATTTTGTTTTTGTTCAATTTCAGGCTTATCATTTACGTATTTGAATTTATTTTCAAGAAATTTTACCGTTCTCGCGATTTTTATTTCATTTCCTCCTACATATATGCGGTATCCCTTAGATTCATTGTCGTATCCCACAAAAATACCTTCAACAGCTTTATTATCTAATTTTTGTCTTCTGGCTTTATCAATATAAGCGAAGGCTTTGCAGCCAAATACTTTAACGTAACTTAAGTTTGGCTGTCTTTCTGTCCATAATTCATATGGCGTTTTTGCATTAGCTTTTGTAGGCAGTCTATTTTGTAGGTGGTTTGCCGTACAGATTGCTTCCCCCCAGAACTTTAAAGGTAGATTTGATTCATTTAACATTGTCCTAGCCATCTCAACTAACGACCTATTTTTCCGTTCAGCCACCCCATTTTGACTTGCACAATATGGGACTGTATGTTGATGTTTTATCCCATTTGATTTGAGATAATTCTCAATTTCATCTGATGTAAATTCTCCCCCATTATCCGTTCTGATTTCTTTCGGTTTTTCACCAAATTTGTTGCTTATCAGCGCAATGAACTCTTTGAGTTTTTCATAGACTTCACTTTTTCTTTTCAATAGATAGATTATTGTGAATCGCGAGTAGTCATCGATAAAAGTCAAGAAATATGATTTCCCCCCAATCGTGGGTGTCTGAAAAGATCCACAAACATCCGAGTGAATAAGTTGAAGCCTTTTACTTGCTCTATACTGAGCAACTTTCGGATAGGGCTCATCAGTTAATTTCGCCTTAATACACGGTTCGCAATCTATATTATGTTTACAATTGTTTATCTGGATACCTCTTACTAATTCCTTTTGTGTAATTTCTTTAATCGATGTTAGATTTCTGTGTCCTAACCTTCTATGCCATAGTTCTAGACAATTTTTATTGTTGCACGTTTGTGTAATGTTCGCATGGTTTTCGTTAGCCAACTGGACTTCATAGAGGTTATTTACCTTTTGTGCTTCTAAGCAGATTTCTCCGTTAAGTTTGAAAGTGCATCGGTCATTTTTAAATACAATCTCACATCCGTTTTGGGTTGCTTTGCTGACTGATAGTAAGTTCGTTTCGATTTCAGGTACTAGAAGTACATCTTTAAGTGTTATTTTATGAATTTTATTATCCGATGTCAGCGCATTTAAATTTACATCGCCTGAACCGTAAGCGATAAGTTTTTTTCCGTTTGCGATAGTCACGTTTGTTTTTTCCCTCGATTTTATCTCTGTAAACATTGATTCAGAGGATGCAATGTGACTTGAGCTACCGCTATCCACAATGAATGTTTTATTTTCTATCCCTTGTGTTATAAATGCATAATCTTTGTTTTCGCTGTTTCTCCATGTATTGTTTTTTCCTTCATAGCGATTAAACCTGTTATACGATTCCGATGCTTGTTCATTCTTAAAATTGTTTTCACCCCTTTGAAAAACGAGTGATGTAGAATAGTGTTTTTTGTAATTTTTGTTGTGTTGATTTTGTTGTGTTGTGTGTGTTTTGTTTTTATTGTGCCAACATTCTTGTGTGTTATGGCTTCTCATTTTACAAATCGAACAATATTTTGATTCTTTTTTAGCTGGAAACTTTTTCTGAGCTTTAAAAGCTTTCGCTGTATTATCAATACTTTCATAGTTTTCATTTCGACGATTAAACTCGTCAATCAGCTTATTTTTAATATATGACGGAGTTAATTGTGCTTCTTCTTTACTTTCGAGAGCAGTAATTAAATTATCATAAGACTGGGGCAGAGAGCACAGGAGGAGCGCGGAAATGTGGTGATTATCAATTATTTCGCCTATAGCTGCCAAATGATCAACGAGCTCCATTATTTTTGTAATATGATTTATCATATTTCCATTTTCTGCTAATTTTATACTATATAATTTTCTAAGGAGAAACAATTTGCTTGTGAGATTAGATCTTTCATGGATTTCTTTTAATGCATCCCATGTTTGTCTAGCAGTTTGTAAATTCTTAACATGGGTTATCTGTGAATCATCGATAGTTAGATTTATCAATGCCCGGGCCTTCCTATCATTTTTGGACCATTGATCGGTCAAAGGGGTCGGTGGATTATCGGTTATTACATGGAACAGCTCTTCTTTAGTTAAGAGCATTTCAATTTTAAATTTCCATGTACTGTAATTCGTTGCTGTCAATTTTTCAATTGAATAATTATCTTTTAATGTAGCCATTCTAATCTTATATTTTTATTTGTTTTTTATTCAATATTTTTTATTTGTGTGTAATTAGTATATCACTATGTTATCAAATTGATATAACTTTTTAAATCGTTCTCATAATCATTGAAAGACGTTTGTCTTAAAACCGGCGTGAGTTGTCACTATAACCTCAATATAATAGTTTTTCTTTATTTCTTATCATTAATCAGAATTAAATAGTAGAGTAAATGGTACTCACCCGATAAATTCTTCTTCATTGAAGTATCCAAGAATTAAATCCACCATAGGAGAAGGGAACCGGGCGTATTCACATTTTGATCTATACACTGCACTAATTCATCTTAATAAAGACGTATAATATTATTATATGGTAAGTGTAAAACACACACACAAATTATTGTATACACACTTCTTCATTTTCTACTTTAATTTTTACCACGCGAGAAAAAACACAGCAAAAGGGTAGTAGTGACAGCAAGCTACAAAACAGAGAACAGAATGAATTTAAATCGATACATACATAAATCATAATATAGAAACAATTATTAATAAAAAAAGAGTCATTTAGAAAGTTTTGACAGTTTTTGTAAACCTGTAATTGTTCGCTCGTAATCACTGCTTCCAAGGTCACTCTAACGAGCACTTAACTTTATTTATGATGCCATGATGACTGTCACTTGTTGCACAACGGAGGAAATTATTTACGAATTGCGCAATGTTTCTATCAGCTGTGACGTCTATTCACATGAGGGATCTATTCAGATTTCTGTGGCTTTTACAAAAACTAGTTTTGTAAATTTACATTTTTTCCCCTCACAGTGTAAGATGTACTGATAATTAAGATCGCATATGGCATGTTCTCGAAGCTTGACGAATATGGATGAGTTTGCATTCTACCCGAACCCAATATTTCTGCTTACAGCCAACCTAAAACCTGGTTCAAACCTGATACATTTCAATCTGTACTCGAAATGAAAGAAAATTAATCCATATTTTAATATAGTTATGGATAAATAGTCTATAATTTTTGAAGACAGATTGAAGGATGAATCGTATTTCAACCGATTAGGAAATTCTCTCCCTATGTTACATACTCCAGTCATGATGTTCCGGGCCTAGTGTAGGAGTATTTGGCCACGATGCTCGGTCCTCAGGGGCGCATGAGTGGGATGTTAGAGTTAGACACATAGTCTCACATTAAACAATATTAGCTGAAATGCTCCGAAGGAATTCCACTTGGACCTGTATTTTCTTGGGCTGTAAATTGAGCCAGTTTCTGGTGCCAATTGTACTTTACCAAGGGGTAGGAAAGTCTCCTATGTCCTTTTTATTTGATAACAACTGGGCGTCCAACGCAACGGCTTGTACTGATGGTTTCACCATCATTCATCCACTTTGTACAAGTACTAACAACGATATATCCCAGTACTAACAACGATATATCCCAAACAATCCATGAGATGTGTTGTTTCGAAGTTACTCGGTCTGAATCTTCAGGCGATTGAATTCAGATCTCTATGAAGTAGCTTAGATCACAGCAGCCTTTACCCTCACAAGCAGGTATAAGCGCAAAAATGATTCCTTAGACTCCCTTGCAGCATTTAAATACCATTCCCACCGGATTATGTGCCTTCCTCACCATCCAGGCGAGTTTATTGCAAAATTTATGGTGGTCATAATATTTTGGCTCTTAATGTAGACAGAATACCTATTGGTAATGTACATGTTTGTCAACAAATTAGCTTGTTGCGTAACAACTCAACTTGCTGCAGGCAAAAATTCGACTTAAATTATTTGAAATTATGCTTATGCCTTTTATTTTCATGCAGTTATAACATATTGTATCATACAGCACGATAGTGTTGTATAGTAGAGCTCAGCCGCATCTCTAATGTTAAAGTCCAAATTTTGCCTCTTAATAACTTCGGAACTAATCATCGGATCGCGATGAAATTGAAAAGGGGAAGTGTCCTATTTTAGATCTCAAAGTTTAAAAAATTCATCCAGATCCACCGATTAGTTTCGGAAATCCAGAACCCCCATTTTGTCACTTTTTGCTCATGAAATAAGAAAAAAAGACAAACAACTCAATTATAACCCGAACCAGGAAACATCCAGCGATGAGTAATAGCTTGTTCGAAAGCTTTTAATTTAGGGATGTGCCTTTCGAAGGTCCGGTATATTATATGAAGGAAATAACATGATATAAATAATTAACTTTATAAGAACTGTTATTTTCTGCCTACAACTAATTGAGAAGTACATCTTTTTTCCGTTATATTACGGTTGCGTGACGTCATATGCGCATTATCTATTTAAATTTAAATTTTACTCAATCAAAATTTTGTTTCTTGCAGCTAAGGCCTAACAGTATGCCATGTTCCTTTTCGAACCAAGCACCCTGGCAGATGGATCGTGGAAGCCCCGACGACTTCGACCAGCATTGGATCATTCTTTCCAATAGCGACTTCCTCCGCGAAACAGACCAAAATCCCGTGACGAACAACAGTAATAACAGGAGTCCCAAAAACAACAAGCAGCAGGAGTATATTCAGAACAACCCTGCATCACCGATGTCGCCTACATATCCCGAGAAAAGTGTCGATTCCAAGTCTTCCTCGTCTTACAACTTTTTAGTTGAACTTATAAATGAGGTATGGAAATTTGCTCCTAAGAAATGTCTTACCTCTGAGAAAGTTTTATTGAAATTATCGTATTTTTTTCTTGTATGCCATATGGTTTCTCCTCAACCCCCCCCCCCCAAAAAAAAAAAAAAAAAGAAAAAAAAACCTTTTAAAATCAAGGTGCATGCAATACAGGAATATTTGGAATTTGACACTATCTAGTATGGAAATTATCATTCAAATCACTAAATCTAAACTTCACGTTGAAATATATTCTTGCATCGATATTAACCCCTTGGGGTCGAGCGACACGTATACGTGCTGCAAAAAGACTTAAGAATCCTCATTTATCCCCACCAGTAAAATTTTACTGTAAAAATTTGCCTTACTATATCGGAGCTTTTTTTCGATTTAATAAGGCACAAATTTCTGTTTTTAAAAACCGGTGACAAAACATTAAAAAAATTCGTAAATGGCTCCCGTCTCGAAGGGGTTAAGGTCTGTGCTTTGTATAATGTTTTTGTTCTATGAAAGATTATTCAATTTAACAGCACAAAAAAAGCATATTCAGATATTCAGAACAGTATTTTTTCTTGTATGCCATATGGTTTCTCCCCCCCCCCCCCACACACACACAAAGAAAAAAAAAAAGGTGTATGATATACAGGAATACTTGAATATTTGTGATTTGACTCTATCTGATATGGAAACTATCATTCAAATCAACTAAATCTAAACTTCACGTAGAAATATAATCTTGCATCTATATCTAAGGCTGAGCGGTGGCTCTGTAGATTGTTTTTGTTCTATGAAAGATTATTCCATTTAATAGCATAAAAAAGCATTTTCGTCGTAGAATGATAACAATTTAGCTGTCAATAATTTCAGAAAAAACAAGGGAGTTCAAAGGATGTGTGTATGTCTAATGCAATAGCGAAATAGTTGTTTTACGAATTAGTTGTACCCCCCCCCCCCCGCATTGGAGACTGTCCAATATTATTCTCATAAAATGGCAGAAATATTTTTCTAATATTGTTTATGCATAAGATATTTGAAGGATTCGTAGTAATGATGACATGAACAAGTTCATCAACATATTTATAATTTTTCGAAATTCTAGTTCATTTTCAATCTTAAGTTTTGTCACTTTCATCTTTTAATAAGACAAATAGACTTTTGTCATTTATTGCGTACTTGTAGTTTATTCAAGCATACACGGTTCCAGCGCTGCAGAATTGCATTTTTATTCTTTGAATATGTGTTGTAAAAGAAAAAGGAAAAGAATCTAAGGCAGTATTAGCTTCAGGAATACTTAAAAGAGAGCCTCCAACAAGGAAGTAACCAAATGTCAGTGGTTGTAAATGATTGATATCAACACTGTAAAAACTATCCGTTAATATACACAAACTTTTCCGTAAAATTTTACGAAATAGTTTCATTTTTCCAAAAAAAACCAGAAGAATTTCCGTATTTGACATTTTGGAATCACAAATCCCATTAAATAACGGAAGTGTTCCGTTATTTTTGTCAATTTTCCAAAAACAGTAGTGTGTAGTGGTGCCATCTACCAGGAAAATAAAAATATTATACTGAGATGATGTTTTTCAAAAAATTTGCTAGAACATTTCTCTATTTCATTCTGTTTTAATAATAAAAAGCTAACGTATTTTTAAAATACTGAGAAAATAATAATAATAATAAAAATAAAATAAAACTTTATTAATTCTTTTTAAGTTTGAAATAGCTGAAAGGGAAAGTTGATTATGATTTTAAAATAATGTTTAATTTATTTATATCATATTTATATTTTTTTTAAGTGCGTTGGATATTTTGAAAAAAGTGGGGAAAAATTCTACTTTTAATTTTAATATATATATATATATATTAATTTATTCAAATTAAGAAATTCGCACATAAAATTAAAAATATATCGAAATATATTACAGAAATTATTATAATTTTGGCGATTACATAAGTTATAAAAAATCAATAACTGAAATTTATTTTTATAACCCACTGTAATTATCTTTATTGAGTTTACCTTAGATCGTCATAAAATAATTTGTTAAAATGCACGCTTTTTTTCTTTGTTTCAGTATGTTAGTATTTTTCTAAATAAATAAATAAATATCAAAAATATTACAATAGAATTTTAGAACTTTTCCAAAAAAGAAGGAAACAAAACTCTTAATAAATTCTTTCATGCATGTTATATTTTAAAGACTAATTTATATATATATATAAAGCTAAAATTAATAAGCTAAATATTCGAAATTATGGAAAGAAAATCTGTAAAACGTTTAGAATTATACATTCAATAGAAAAATATTATCTCTACAAAAATAAACCTACGTTCAAAATCTTATCTTTACTTTATGAAATGCATCCGAAATAACTAAGGATATTTGAAAGTCTGGTTTGAATAATCCTGGTGTAATGGTTTTACACTGCAAGCTACGACCGAAGAGGTCCCGAGTTCAAACCCCATAGAAGGTATGTGACATTTCTTCACTGTTGTTTAAATTAAATGTATATAATGCGTCCGTCATGTTAACGTGTCTTTGAAAAGTAAAGAATAAAAATCATAAAGATGTTAGTTGGAAAACTCTTTTAACTTTTTAAACGAAAATTTTTACATAAGAAAATATTTAAAAAAAAAAAAAAAAAAAACGGAAGTATTTTGTGAAAAAACGGAACTATTTCTGGAATTTAAGGAAATTTCTTCCGTTAAAAAACGGAAGTAGTACTGGCGTCTAGATTACCAGTACTATTTCCGTTTTTTAACGGAATTTTTTTTTACAGTGAACAGTTAAAGGCTAATCATAGACCAAGGCCATATACTAAAGTAAGTAATATAATAAATATAGTATTGTTGTTTCTATATCTAATGGCATTAATAGAACGTGAATTCAAAAGTAGCCTCTATTTATATCCCAAGTGTTGTCTGTTCTTCAAAATTTAATATTAAAGATTTATTTGTTTTGAATAAACGCTTTTAGCGTGACGCCATTCATATCTTTTTGGTTAGAAACTTACTCAAACAAACGATTGTCATGTTTAATTTTTTATTAACTATAAATTGTAGAAACAATGGCATATAAAGTATTTAAACACTTAGTTATGTTTCATCTATAAGGTATATCTACGATAAAACAAATAAAATAGAAAATAAACTACATCAACGTTTTGTTTGGAGTCAGTTTTAACCAAAATTTCATGAATGACGTCACGACTGAAAGAGTCAATACGAATCCCATAGTCCACCAAAATGTAAAAATTTATACACACGTTTAAATTACACAGAAGAGAAAGAAAATATCATAGTATATCTACCCGTGTAGGAGAGACAATTGACCCGTTGTTGGGAAAATTATTAAAATCGTTAGGAAATTATAGGAGGGGCGGCATATCAACATTTAGCATATCGAGAGTGTTCATTTTTGGTCCAGTCATAAATAGTATCTTTTGGCCACACTATGTTGCATGGACTTCTGCCTTTTCAAAACCCGAATTGTTTCACTTTTAGTTTAGTTTTGTTCATTTCGATTATATTTCGTACTAATTTTGTTTTGTTCGTTGAGCTTCGCTTCGATTAATAGCTTCGATTAATAGCTTAATAGATTAGTTAAAAGCTTCGCTTCGCTTCGTTTCGGAGCGAGACCGTTCGTGTTTGCTACTTCCAGTCGATGTTTCTCGTCTGCGGCGAGACGGGACAAATTTGTCTGTCTGTCTGTTCGATAATGCGATTTCCTTTGTTTTTTGATAGAAACAAAACAGCAATAACTATCGATTCCATAAAAAATATTCGAGAGACGTCGCGTCATACACATACGAAATGTATGACATTTCATAATGCAATAGGACTGGACCAGTTTGTTTGGCCTAAATAATTAACAGGTTAAACTTTTAATGAAGTTCGCTTTAAAGTATTTGTTGGGAAATAGTTCAAACAGTTGGAAAATAACTAACCAAAAAGCATTTCTAACCAATGGCTACCATAAGATTTCATAATTCGCCAACTCAGTCATTTTCTGATAGTTGAATACTTTCTCTAACCTATTGAGCTCTGGTGTGTAAATTTATTTAAAATTCAAAATAGCACAATGGTACCAGTATTTTGAAAAGAAAAAAAATGGTTTACTATATATACACGAAAAAAAATGCATTAAACATTTTTCAAATAAACTTGGGCGAATATTCCGGTGACATTATGATATTTCGGAATTAAAATTATGTGGTAGAAAAATCATCCATCAGAGCTCAAAGGGTTAAAATAATGTGACATAGCATAAATAGTCCAACAGCCGAAGGCACAAAACTCTAAGTCATCGAGCACAAGAAAAAATCCTTTATATTATGGAAGAGTAGCAATAGAGGAATCTAATGACCCATGTCTGCTGGAAGTGAAGTAGTGCATAAGCCAAAAATTAATACCACTAGTGGCTCACTCGTAGGTCCATCATTGGGTTTGCCGTACAATCAAAAATAGGAAAGCGCGGAAAACTAGGTGCAGGAAAACATAATACTAAGTCTACGAGTCAACCACTGATATTCATTTTTAGCACTTTCCAACAAGGTTGAAAAGTGCTTATGCATTCGCTTTGTCTGTCCGTCTGGCCGCGCTCTAACTCACGTAAATATACTCGGATTGCCATGAAATTTTAGGACGTTATTGACGTTTACCCTATCACGAACCCTATTGAAAATTAAATTTCTACCATGATTAGTTTATCTGCAGGGCGAATCAAAAGTTTTCCATTACATTACGGCCCATGGGGAAAAAATCGTTAATATACCCGGATTGCCATGAAATTTTAGGACGTTATTGACGTTTACCCTAGCACAAGCCCTATCGAAAATGAAGTTTCTACAATGATTAGTTTATCTACAGGGCGAATCAAAAGTTTCCCATTACATTACGGCCTATGGCGAAAAATCGTTAAAATATTCGGATTGCCACGAAATTTTAGGACGTTATTAACGTTTACCCTAGCACAAGCCCTATTGAAAATGAAGTTTTTACCATGATTAGTTTATCTACAGGGAAATCAAAAGTTTCCCATTAGATTACGGCCTATGGGGGAAAAATCGTTTCAAAGGAATTTTAAAGATGTTATACCCTGTCAAACATATTAAAATATGCATTCTATAAAATATAAGGTGAAAATGTAGCTATTATTCATTTACAGAGCCACACAAAAGGATTCCATTAGATAATGGTAAAAGGGGAAATTGTGTGTGACATATTTTAAACATATTAAGCTGTTTCATGTATAATAAAATTGATGAATGTCAATGATGCTTAGTATAAATTATACGAAACTGCCTTATAGTATTTACAGGGACACACAAAACATTCCAAATAGTACATTCTTTCCGAAGTACTGTATATGTACCGATGATAGCTGATGGATAGATGAAATGAATTTTGATTATTATATGCGCGTATCAGTTTCACAAAATTCATACATATTATATGGTGTGTATAAATGCTACAGTTAATATACAGGGTTATCCAAAAGAGCTCGTCAAAGTTACTGAATATGAGCATAAATTACTAAAAGCTGATTCTTAAATAAATTATACATGTTTACGCTGAACTGCATTAAATTTACTAAGAAATGTTTGCATAATATAGATAAAATGATATACAGGGCCACATAAAGAATTGGGTACATGAAGCCTATGAATGATAATTTATAAGAAAGTGATTTCAGTTTTTTTAAGAGTGTTTTAGTTTAAAATAAATTTTATCTTAAAACTGATGTGTGATAAGGATACTAGGCAAACTACAAGGTTGAACAAAGTATTCAAGTATGTTTTCATCTATTAGTATATATTGCTGAAAGAGAAATTTCAAACTACTAAACATCTTTTGCTAAACTAAATTTTCCCATTATATAGTATGTATATTAGCTGACAAATCAAATACAGGACTGTTCAATAGTACTGTAATACATATTTGGCTATATTTGATTTTATATCCTTATTTACCTAAATAATGAAGTTTAGTTAAAGATTTCATGAAGCGTTGGAAAGTGCTTCATAATCTATGCTTAACGCATGATTTTTGTTGCTTGTTGGCTTATGCACCACTTCACTTCCGGCAGACATGGATCATTAGATTCTCCTATGACTACTCTTTCATAATATAGAAGATTTTTTTGTGCTCGATGACTTAGGATTTTGTGAGGTCGGCTCTAGGACTAAAACGACACGGTCAATCATCAAAAGTTCCAAAATTTTGCTTTGCAATTGAAATCATAACTCATTGTATCATGCTACTTACGGGTTTTATTTTGCTATACATGGCTATATATTCAAATAGGAGGAAATATATGGTCGATATTTGTATGGTTCTGTTTCTTGGATTGTTGATTAATTCAGGGTAGGCCTGATAAATTTTTTTTATTTAACATGAAACCAAGTAACTAGCATACAAGAATGCGGTTGAAAAAAGCAGTCAATTTAATAAATTTCTAACTGTCCATGTACAAATCAGACTTGGAAAAAGCCACGTAATTGTTGTTTTTCCAAAACTGCTTATTAACAGAGTTAAATTTGAATCGCTCACTAAGAAAGTTTTTTTTTCTTTCTCTCTCTCTGTGTTTTTTTTTTTTTTTTTTTTTTTTTTATTATTAATTTTATTAAAACATTAGTATAATTTTAGTTAGTTTTATTCTACAAAATTTCCTATTCCACTTCCAGTTGAAAAAGACACATAAAAGCCAAATAAAACACAAAAGTGACGTGAACCAAAGTTATGCCATAGAAGAGTTAAGCAACGCATTTGCTGCTGCAGAGAACAGCAGTCCAGGAATCGTGGATTCTTTTGTGAAGGAAGTTTTTCGCAGACTTGTGCCGAATTTTGGTCGCCAGCGAAGATCTCAGTCTATCATGGACAAGCTGAAAGTGTAAGTAACGAATTTGTATTTGCAATAATTTTTCAGCGTAAGGTAGAAGACAACATACCGGGTGTCCTAAAATAGACTGGTAGATTTTGAAATTCAGTAACTTGCAAATGGTGACAGCTGATAAAGAAATTCTTGCAGAAGATTTATCTACCATAACAGGAGCTTTTTTTTTACTGTGAAACCCGATTTTACTTCACAATAGCAACGTTAGATGACGCTGCAAACAATAGGCACTAAATGCAGGCTCGATTTTTTGTTTCTCTCTTCTTTCAGTGTTGATACGAAAGAAAGAGGTGAAATATATAGAGATTTTTTTAGCTGTCAATGCATTTTTCTTCTTAAGAACCCTGTCTATATATTTACTCATCAATACTCCTCTTTACTCATCAATAATGGGGGAAGAGAGAGAGCAAAAAATCAGGCCTGGATTTAGCGCCTGTTGCTTACAGCTCCATCTATTGCTGATATTTGGAACTAAAACTGGTAACCAGGAATAAAAAAAAATCTGACATAACTTGCATCTTACATAACCCTCCTACAAGAATTTATTTAATAGCTATCACCATTTGCAAGTTATTGAATTTCTAAAACAATCAATAAATCTTAGGACACATGGTACTCTGTCGATTTTGTGCTAGTTTGAATCAAATTCAGATGCTTCAGTAGCTTCAACCATAAGATGGTGAAATCTTATTGCAGCATTTGGAACTATGCTTCAACAGGAACTCCAAATATTGAAGCCCCACCAGTGGCCGAGAGGTACAGACCTCTCAACTGGTAGACGGCAGGTGCTGGGTTCGAACCCAATCGCGGCTGTCGGCCTAACCGTTCGGAGTTTTCGTGGTTTTCTTCGAATCTTGCGTAAATACGGGTTAGGTTCCCTTAGAAAGACCCCCACGAAGGGCACTCCCCCTCTGGTCCTATATCCCTAGCGCAGATAATCGGACGACAAAAATAAACCAAACCAAATGTTGAAACGAAGTATCACCATCTTATGGTTGCAGTTACTGAAACATCAAAAGTTGGTTCAAACTAACGCAAAATTTTTAATAGAGTACATTGATCAGTTAACATTATGACTTGTAACCTAATGATGTACTTGTTTATCTTTGGCATGCAATCAACGATAAATTAAGGTGTGGATGTATTAAAATGTTTCATAAATTGTCTCCTATAAATTATCTGCTACGTAATTATATGTTCAAACGCTTAGAATGAACTGTGTACTCAAAATCCTTTATACCTTTACTGTAAATAGCTTACAAAATAAAACTACAAACTGAACCTAAATTGTTCAACTGAATGAATGAGTTTCGCTGATATTTTTCTTCATTTTTAATTACACTATTGACATAGGCTCGCGAATAATAATAATAAAAAAAAAAAAACATAGCAGTTTCAGATATATGGGTGATTCTACGATAAGAGGTTCAAAAACATGGAGAATTCGGCCAAAAAGAAAAGTTTGAATTTGATCAAAAACCTTTAAATTATGATTTTTGTCCCGTTTATTTACTTTTTCATATAAGGGAAAGTCACTTTATACATATTTTATAACTTTTTCTGGTCAGTGACTCGCTCCCCTGGCAGTTATCGTGCCAGGGGAAATACGGCAGGGGAGAGACATTTTCATGTAAATTCAAACTTTTTAACTGACTGAATTAGTTTTTCGGTTATTTCTGTATTTCACTTTAAGTATTACCGTATTGTTTAATTAGGGCAGTAAATGCAATTAAATGAATATTATAAGTTTTATGACTTACCAAGGGAGATACACGATTACCGTACGAAACCGCTACAAAACACGGTCGCGTCGCAACAACTAAAAATGGCGATGCTTAAATGGTTTGAGCGTTTAGTATTGCTAACTTCAAGCCAATAGATGTCCTTAAGCAGTACTTCCAATATAGCCATCCTTGAATTTATATTTGTTTCAGCGGAACGAAATTTGACAGGGGAGAGACACAAAAAAAGCGGGACAAAAGTTAATTTTAAAAATTATTTGAAATTAACAAAATTATTTTATTTTTTATTTTATAATACGTAAGTATAATACTTAAATTCCAATTAAACATACATTAGCTAAACATCTGGCGGAAAAAATATATGTATTGTTTGAAAGTTAAATTGAAACCGGCAAGGGGACATGCCAGGGGAGGGGACTTTTTAGACTTTGTAAGAAATTTCAGAAAAATGTGTTTAAATTAGGCATTCAATCGTGCTGTTATTTAATAAAGTATATTAAGATGATGCGATTCATTGCAAAAAATAGCAACATATAGAATAAAAAATCTGTTTTAAACGGATTGCCGTACAAATTACCTCTTATCGTAGAATCACCCATATACAGAAACAAAAATCCCTACGCAGTCATGCCGTCGTTCCAAGTAGCGTATACAAGTCACGAGAAGAGACTCGCAAGTTAAAGTTAAACCAATGTGAATTTTTAATTTGTAGTACAGCACGCTACACTTTGAACAAAGTGGCATGAATAGTAGCAGAATACAAAAAATCAATAGTTTGTAGCGAGCACAGATTTTACTGTTGAAGATACTCGAAAGAAAAAAAAAATACAGTCGACTCTCATTAATTCGAAATCAGATAATTCTAATCTTCGCTTAATTAGAACTAAACATGAAGCCTCGAAATTTTCAATGGCAGAATAACGTTAAAAATTTTCATTAATTCGAACTCTTTTTTCCTTGACTTCGTTTAGTTCGAACTAACGATAATTCCGATTTTTCTTTTCTTTCTCACGGATCATTTGAATAACTTTCTTTCTTTGATTTTTGTGAGAAGTGTTCCGAAAGAGTATACACATAATATCATGCATAATATCATCCATTTTCTTAGTACCCCGTCTGTCCATCAGAGACGCTTCAAATTTTTCTTCCATTGTGCTTGTTTCTAATCTTTTAATTAGTCTATGTATTTATACATTCTAATATAATATTAAGTCATATTCTAAAGATAACAGACGAAATAAATTAAAAAAACACTATAACATTAATTCCTTTGTAATAGTACCATATTAAGCATGTTTTCATTTCATACTTTCCATAATTCGAACATTTCTTGTGGTCCCGACGAGTTCGAATTAACGAGAGCTGACTGTATGTTATTCTTCAAATCATGCGACTGTAACTTACTTCTTTATCGTAATTTACCAACCAATTTGTACGAATATCAACGACAAATTACTGTAAGTATAGTAAATAAAATGTGCAGTGGATGATAAATATATTATGTACAATGATAGCCCTTGTTATATCGATTGTTCATTTATATAGCTCTATTTTAGTATGTCTTTTTTTAAACCTGTATTTAACCTCATTTTTATGCAAATATACGTATATAATTGTTGTATTATGTGTCTCCCTTAATTTTGCTAAGAACGTTGTAACATGTGCATAAACCGAAATTTTCTTTGTGTTAAAATTTTAATGTCCTCGGTTTTATCGGATTTGATTATATACCTTTTGACGCGATATAACGAGAGATACCCTTGTTATTTAATCCATGTCCCCTGATTTCAGTGCAAATTGAAATATAGACAAAATTTTTGAAAATAACGAAATAGTTTGTAGTCGATACCTTTTCAAATAAATAATTGCATTAGTAGTTAACTGCATTTTCTATAAAGTAATTGCAGTTCCTTACAAAAGAATAACAGTTTTTCGCACACTACCCTTAACATATAGATCAGACGGACGAATACTTTCGGTCCTGGATACTGTATAAAAATGTAAGTGATCAAAAGAGTTCAATTGATCAATTTATTTGTATACAATAATATGAGGTGTTGAGAACTAGAGTGAACCAACCCGCGAATAGAAAAAATGCTATCTAGAAAGATGTTGTCTAAAATTTGTTCTCTCAGTTCTCTCAAATCAGACTCTTTTTAGACCAGTTCTACCAATGTTAAAGAAGACCGAGCTTCTTCATCGAGGATATGATTATTAAATTGGCAGTGCCAGAGTGAATCAAGCCACTTGATACTTTCTTACACTGACAACGAACTATAAATAACTGACCGAAGCACCAATCCAAAGGTTTATGGCTTTATTGCTCCGGCAGAAATTTCTCCTCCACCGTTCAACAAGAACATACCTGGACAACAGGAGGTAATTTAAACAAAGACTTGTATACAGATCCTACAAACTTCATGAAAGTATGAAAACAAATATTCAAACTTAATTATAACTTAACTAATGGCCAAACAAGATATTGCCATATTCACAAAATTAATGGTCGAAAAGAGATGCAACTGTTCGACTGAAATTAACTAAATTAAAATACCTACTAAATTAATAGGTTATAGAGCATTCCAGCATGGAATAACATCAAAGCTATAATTAAAATAAATAGAACATAAATTAATCAAAAGGAGTAGGTAACAGAGCTTTCCAGCTAGGGAGTCGCGTTAGAATTACAATGTGCAAATAACGATAGTAGAATAGCAAATTTCATAAATAGCATAGTGCTGCAAAACTGCTCGCAAACTCAGTTATAATGTCCATTACATTAGAGTCTAATGGAAACTAAATGAACGTCAAGTGTGTATCTATATATCTTTATTCAAAGCTATCAATTTTTGAATATATATAGTTAGAATATCATCAGTACTATCAACAAAGATCTTCAGTTTAGACATTAAGAAACCAGCAGAAGTTGATGCGAAATATATATAATGACTCTACCAAAACTCAACAATTGTAATCACATATAACTGGAGATCTGAAGTAGTGTGTTGAATGTATTATATGATGAGATATTTGAAGAATGTTACTCATAATCAAAATTTATATCTAATAAAAGAATATAGTTCATTAAGCCTATTGCAATTATGCACGAAATATTTAAAATATATTTTATCAAATAAAATGTTACAAAAGTTCCATTTAATCGTATGATTGCCATTGAAGTGAAAGGGATGAAGCATGATTCTGCTTTTACTAAAGAGCAACGCCGACCCTATCCGTAACCTTTGGGCTACTCATGAATCATGAGTACCCTACCACAGTCACAGCGGTCATTGTCTCGACTACCTATTTTCTTCAAATTTGTAAGGAAACATCCGTGCCCTGTTAGGCAGTAAACTTGAACTTGTTTACAAACAGACAAAATCTTCATTAACCTTGTTTAATATTTAAAATGCATTACGGCCATTAGTAGGGTCTGGCAAATCATGCTGCCACTGAAAAGCAATTTTCCCTTCAAGTACGGGAGAATTGAAGATCTCGGAAACGGTATATTAAAGATATTCACACTTCGCCCTTCAGTGTGGCGGATTTGACAATTCCAAATCTTGATATCCAAGGTACGATTGATCCTCTGTTGAACATACTCTATCAGTTGAAGAATTTCGAAATTGATAAAATTCCTTATACAATCAATAGATGGCATAACTTACAATGTTTTGAAACTTCAAACTCATTTTTAACAAATATATAGGATAGTTCACTCTGGTTCTCAACGCTTCCTATGTCATCCTATAATAAGTTTGAATTTTTTCTATCTTTTTTCTAGGGATAAACCATAAGAGTGCCAAATACATAATGATACTAAAAAGCCTCTTTCATTTGAATTTCACATATCAGTCTTGTCCTAATTATTTCTTCTTGAAAAAATTACCTTTGAACTCTGAAGATGAAGTTTCGCACAGTAAAAGTTCTTAAAGTATATTTTATTCCCTCTTCCGTACAAAGAATCCTTTGGCATTTTCTGTGATCTACTATGTATTGTCTTTACCTCATTGTAAATTCCGACTTCCTATTGTATGTTTATTTTTAATGTGATTTATTGTTGTGTTTTGTTAAAATTTAAGAAAAAGACTATATGTGCTACAAGAAAAAATACACGACTAAAATAATTCAAAAATTATGGTGCTTGAAATTTAAAACCCGTCTTCGAAGATATTAATTTGAGAATGTACCTCGATGTTATAGTAATATGATTAATGAAAATATTTTCTTTTTCTTAACAAAATTTGAAAGAAAATTTTTTGAAGTGTTGGAGAGAAATGTTAATTTTCGATTAGTATATATATATTACATAATTTTTGGATATTCATTTTTACATTGCAATGATTTTTGGTTCATTTATCAATTGTGTATTTTCCTGTAATTTATCATTAAAAATTGCAAAAACTTTTATTTTATATATATGAGGACGTGAGTTTCAAAATTCGCATTATTCAGAAAATCGATTTTTGGAAAATCGCGATAAACCTCTGACTGAGTCCACTGGTTTTCATTGTAAACTATGATTTTACATAAATATTACATATTCAATTTTAATAAAGATTTTATTAAGATTTGCCATAAAAATACGATAAAACTAATCTTTTTTTAATATTGTAATGTTCTTCCGATGCAAGTTCACCAATCGAATCGATAGATAGGAAAAATTCGATTTTTTAAGTTTTGAGCAAAGCAAGTTTTGAAACTCACGCCTTATAAATATCCCCGTATAATACGCTGAAGCTTGTGTAATCTGTAAGTTAAATTGAGTTAGGAAATACAATATAATTATTAAAAATTAGTCATTTAACATTTATTATATATTTGCAAATTCATATCGGATATTCTTTTTTAACCTTTTTATCACCAACGCGGCAGAAAAGAGGTGTCCCGTTGTGCCTTTCACAGCGGAGTGCGGCAATGTGTTCAGTGAGCAAAAACTTTTAAATATTGAGTCATTGAAAAAGTGAAAAGAGTTATGTGTCATGTAGTTTACATAAAATTGGGGTTTCGTTGAAATAATTTGATTTTTTTTAACATGATATTTACTATTTACTCTTTATAAGTGCCAAAAATTAAAACACAAGTAAGGTAGACGCAGGTTGCAAAAAAAAAAAAAAAATATCGCTGGGCATAATAGAGATATCTCAAACGTTGCGTATAAGGCTTGAGTTAACTCTTTGCTTAAAAGAAAATGTTAACTCATGCCTTACACGCAATGCCTTGGAATCCCCAGAGTTTCTCATCATTTTGCCAATATAGCCTAATGTTAGCATTGTTAACATTCTGTCTAACATAGTAATATCATATTGTTAACATTTATATCTTTATTGATAGAAGAGGTACAGTATAAAATACAAAACAATAATTGGTCGAAGATTCGAATTTGTGAGATATCTGTATTTAGGGAAAAAAAAAAAAAAAAAAAAAAAAAAAAGATGGTCTGAAATATAAAATTGCTTCATTATCAAAAACTTTCCTGTTAACTCTGATCTAATTTATTTTCAACTTTATTTTTCTCTTGTATTTTTAGCTACCAAAGAGTAGAAGTTTTGAAACTTTGTCGCTATTTTGATACTTTTATATGTACATATAAACAGTATGGTTGATAGGTTCATTGTTGTTAAAATTATAAAACTATGCTTTAAAATATTGTTGATAATTTAAAAATTTAAAGTAAATTTAATTTACCAATTCCTAAGCACAGATGCCAAAAAACTGCGCTATCGAAAAAAAAAAAAAAAAAAAAAAAAAAGCACAAACCAAATTGATAATAAAAACAACAAATGTTTAAATGTTGTGTATATTTCACTCTCCTTTCATAAACTGTATATTCAGGAAAGTCAATTATAGTCCTATTTCTGCGACGATTAGAATGTTTCAGTAAAGCTGCTATTAGACACACGGACTTTTAGGCGAGACAAACTTTTCAGCGGATTTTAACTCCAACATTTTCCCATTCAAAGGGGGACAAAGGTTTGCAACTGTCTTTGAAAAATTCGGAGGAAAAGCCGTAAAACCAGTTTCTACTCGTGCCAGGCGTTAACATTTATCGCCTACTTGTATCAATCACTTACCTCTGATTCGTTGAAACGTTCGATGTTGGATGAAAAATCTAAGTTAGGCCAGATTTTTTTGAACGTGTGGAAAAAAGTCCAGGAGACATTGCAGTTTGCTATTACACTGGAAGTTGGGAGGATATTTCCCGAAAAGTTGGAGGAAATAGAGTGTTGGCTCAAAAGTCTTACTAAATGTTGGTGAATCTGATAGCGGCTTAATACTAAAATCTTGCAGTTTTAATATATTTTGCAAAACATGCTGTTATTGAATAATTATTTTAAAACAGAAAATTATTTTACTCTATCTTAAAACATAATATTTTTTAAAATATATTTAAAATCCTTTAATTAAGTTTAAACTTTTTTTTCTTTATTTGTGTCACAATTTCGCATTCCAATAGGTAATTTTTAACCAAAAAATCTCTTTCTAAAGATTGTTATTGTTTTATACTTTACTTCGCGCCATTTGGCGTGTTTTAAGGAAAATATTTTTGCAGAACAGAGTTTCTGATGGCAACCCTTTATTGCTATCCACATTAGAGTCCTAAATCCGATCGGATAACCCAATTTACCCGAATCCGATTTATTCTCAGTTGGGTTGGGTTGGAACTACAGTCGAGTCTCTCTATAACGAAACTCCATACATCGAATTTCTCTATATAACGATTTTTTTTAGTAGGAACGGTCCCCTTTTCGCATGATTACATTAAAAACAGTCTCTATATAGCGAAATATCTATCTCCATATAACGAATTTTTTCATAAATTGGTCTTAATTTATTCAGTTTTAAAAAAGTTTCGAAATCATATGGAATCAATTTTCATCACTTATTTTTGATTTTTCGTCAGTGCTCAGTTTTTTTAAAAAATATGTATTACTTCTCTCCTTCTTCTTTAAATCCAACGAATTCATCCTACCTCCCACACATCTTTCCACATTCTTCTCAAAAGAGAATCAATTGGATTGATACACATATGTAAAAGAGGAATCAATGAGAGGCACATAAGAGAGGCCTTCAAAATGAGGAAAATATTAACTACAATTTTTCATTCCTTGCTAAAATTTTAGCTTCTTCTTCTTCTTCTTTTTTTTTTTTTTTTTTTTTTTTTTTTTGGAAGCGTAACAATTTTAAAATCAAAACAACAAAAAAAATTACAGATTTCTTCGTCTGAAATTAATGCAAGTCTTCCTTATTTGATTGTCATTAAGCTTTCAAATAAATGTCTGTTCTCTTTTTTGAAACAGTTTAAATAATTAAGAAATAAAATGTTAGGTTAATATATACTTTTAAGCATTTCAAATTCTTAATTCAAAAAATAACAGCTGTTCAAATTTTACACATTGAATACGATTTTTAACATCATTCTCTATACATCGAATTTCTCTATATAACGAATTTTTTACTAGGACGGTGGATTTCGTTATATAGAGACTCGACTGTATTTGTGGTTGTTGTTGCATGTGGGGTGACTCTAATTGCTTCTGATTCAGTTTTTATTCTTAGAAGTTGGTTTCGGGTTAATTTGTTTATTTAGAAGACGGTAATATTATATATATAGTTTGATTTTTCAGGTTTTACAGCTTACGAAAATTCTTTTGTCGGATTTTGCGCTAAACATAAACAGAATCTTTTGTTTCTAATCGACTTTCAGTTTGTATCTCGTTGTTGAAAATATCGCTGTTTTTCAGAACACAATAGACGATAGTGCGAAAGGAAGGGGGCAAAGAAAGCAGTCGCCCAGGGGCTATGATTCTAAATGTGTTCGGAATTTGAGAAAATACTCAAGATACTATATACAATAGCATATAGTGGAAAATAACTTGTTATATTTGCATAGGTTGTCAGTCAATAATCATGCTCCAAAATACGAACACTGAAATGAAAACAATAAAAAAAAAACTGCAGAATTTTTTTTTTTTTTTTTTTTTTTTTTTTTTTTTTTTTTTTTGTTATTTTCTAAATTTGTATGCATAAATTAAAACATTTGACGCTGTAATATAGGAAAAACAAATTGTAATTACATTGCGACAGTAATTCGGCGTGCAAAAGGTTAAGTTTAGTAATTATTTCTATCGTCGCAGAAATAATTCATGAAATGACATCCAGTATATAACTTTTTCCTGTACTGTAATATACGGAAAATAAGTGTCTATGCAAAAGAATAAATGGACATTAATGTATGTAATGTGAATGTGGAACGAATTTCGTGTGAAAATAAGTATATATTTACAGTCTGCTGTTTACAGAAAAATAACCAATGATAGTATAAAGCACGCATCATATTAAAACTTATTTCAATATGTTTGAACACATATTAAGGCAGGCTCCCCCCCCCCCTTCCAAAAACATAACGTATGTATATAGTAATTAATATCGCAGAGGGGTATATTATATCAAAGGTTTATAATTTAGGATAATTAACGATAGTGTACTTCTTTTAACCCTTTTTCTACCGAATTATGAATTCATGAAAATTTTACATTCTAAAGCATTTTACATAAATTGTTTAAATCAAATTAAAATATTTACATAATCATTTAATAACTTTTTGTAGGATTTTAGAAGGATTGTAGGATTTAGAAGGTTACGTAAAATGCTTTAGAATGTAAAATTTTCATGAATTCATAGTTCGGTAGATAAAGGGCCAAAGTAAATCTATAATGAAAGTTAATCAAATGGATTGGTTAATTGAGTCAGATAATCAAGAATTTATTACATTTGGATTCATTTGTTTGCTCAATAATGATATTAAAAAGATATACGGCTATATTGATGAGTTAGTTTGTACATCACATTTACAGAATTTAAAAAAAAAGAAAGAAAAGAAATTTTAAGACAAATAATAGCTAAATATCTTCAAACAAAGACTTCAAATCAAAGTACTTTTAATCAAACATAATATAAAAGTGCTATGAAATATTACATTCTGGGGATGTAATAGATCTTAATGTAAATATAGGAATCAAAGAAAAAATCGAAGAAAGGTTTAATGATAAAACCTCTTCTTTAATGCAATAGATAGTAGCACCATTTAACTTTTTTAAATCTTTGGAATTTCACTCATAAGTGGAGATAAACACGCCGATAGCAGGCTTTAAATTGAATACATGAAGTATTTAAAACAAAAATACTCTTTAAAATATGTTTGCATTTATCTTTAGTTTTCTTGTATTGTTTGAAGAAAAGAAATAAAAATTAAAAAGAAGAAATGATTCCTTACAATGCATTCCTTACAATGCATTCCAGCGTACAACAAGTAAAACGCAATTTTAAAACGTGAAAATTGATCAGAATTTATAAGCGCGTGTTATATGCCGAAATTCAAAATGAAAGATAATTATATTAATTTAGAATTGCAAACATATCTCTTTTTTTTTTTTTTTTTTTTTTTTTTTTTTTTTACGTTTCAAATTGCTGGAGCAGGTTATGCGCCCGAATTTATTACATGCCAATATATACAGTACTTTAAATGAATAATATCGTCATCAATATATGAAGTACTTACAACACAAAAATTTTATATACCATGATTGCATAATAGACAGGGAGGCGGCAGCACAGACAATCACTTCATCAAATTCTCGGATAAAAATCTAGGATTAGTTAAATCTCGATTCGCATATTAAAGCGAAATCGGTCTGCCAAATCCTATCTTGATGGAAAATACCTAAAAACTTGATTTTAGCGGTTGACTCATAAGTTCTCTTGTTCCCAATCTTCCACGTTTTCATACTTTTGGGTTGGGTGCAGCAAAGCATAATAGTAAACCTACGAGTTAACCAATAAAATAGGGTTTTTAGGTGTTTTCCACAAAGATAAAACTTGGAAACCGATTGCGTTTTAATATGCGAATCGAGATTTAACTATTTGTAGATTTTCATATGTGAACTCGATGAGACGATTGTCTGTGCTGTCGCCTCCCGGTTTATAAGTTTATTCCATCTTTCTCTTAACAACAAATAAAAAAAAGCACTAATACCACTTTATTTTCAATAAAATAATCCTCTTCAATTACAACAATATCGCTTTTTTTTTTAAGTTTTAGTGTGTTTAACTTTGTGACCAGATTGTACTTAATACACATACCACTGCATTTATGTGCATGCACAGTTTGTATTTTTTGTATCAGTAGCTTTCCAACTGTGATATGTCTAACAGTATTTTGCATTTCACTAGATGTATGTAGAAAGTTAGATGTTTGTATGTTTTAGTTTCATGTGTTGATTCTAGATATATATATATATTTTATCAAATTTTAGATATACTAAACATTATGTACTTTATAATTTTTAAAAAATGAGTTACATAATGCTAGCAATTATTTCAAAGTATTATAGCAGAACCATTTTGTGCATAAGAAGTCAAACCATATAGCAAATAAAAATTTATTTTCTATTACGAAACAAAATGGTGACTAAAAATACTTTTATTTTCTAGATATATTTTGTAAATTTAAGATTAAAATTCTTATGAATGCCTTAATTCTATTTCTATATAAATGTGTTTTATTAGGTAATGTCTTGTAACATATGCAATACTTATCATTTACAAAATGCAAAAGCTGCTAAATTGCATTTTCTGTGTGATATTTGATATCGTCAATCAATACCAAAATCTACCTCCCCCCCACCTCCAAAATAATAATAATAATAATATAATAAATAATTAAAGACAAGTCAAGAAAATCTTTAGATAGATTTCATTTTTCTAATTTATTTTGAAATTCGTTTTTGCTCTCGAACGCATCAAACTAGCAAATTGTCTTATTTAGAAAGTACAAAATGTGCCATACTTGTCGATTTTTTTATAAAGGCAGAAAATTTGCACAAATATTATTTTAATTGCATATGATTGTTCTTTTTAACCCTGTATGCCTCGATGGTACTTTAACGTACCATTAAGATAACTTGTTATAAAATTCATTTAATGTATCGATTTAGAATGAGTGGTAGATATTTTATCTTAATCCAAAAGCATTATTGGTTGCACAAAACAAAATATGTATTTTAAAGGGCGATTTCTTTTTCATCTGCATTTTTTCAGTTTCCTTTGCATTCAAAAATTGAGGGAGGGGGGGGGGGGAGTTAATAGAAAAAAAATTAGTTTTTAAATAAATGGATTTGAGTGGAGTTGTAAATATTGCACAAACCCCCTATGAATTCAAATTTAATTAATTTTAATCAACAATAACAAAGCTTTCTAAAATTTATTAAATGATTGTGTAACTCTTCTAATGTAGTTTCAAAATTTCACAAAAAATGCTTTAGAAGATTAAATATTCACGAATCCATAATTTGGGATATAAAGTGCTAAACAAACTAAAGCTGGCCGATGCTTATATTATTTCACTGAAAATGCATTTAGCAGAACGTATTGAAATTTTCTTTTTCATCCCACATCTTTGAGAGCACTGGATTTTCTTCTTGTAATTTTTTTTAAGACGTTTTATTACTCTACTGAACTGCAAAGATTTCTTTTAAAAGATAAAAATATAGAGACAGACTTATTGCATAGCATTTCAAATGAAAAAACTGATTTATATATTTAAAATATAAGAAAGAAGATGTTTTGAAGACTTGCAATTAGCTTCATTTGTTCTGTGTTTTTCCTACTGTTTATGCATTCCTTTCATTTCATTTTTATTTATTTATTTATGCATTTCTGGCGACAAAATTGTTGTCATACTCAAATATACAGGGTTGATTCAAAATAGAGGTTATGACGATTATTATTTAAACAGTAAATGATAGAAGCATGTTTTCAGTTCTAAAACGTATTTAATCATACATAGTTTCTTCTACATTTGTATATTCTATATCAAATATAGGATGCCCCAAAAGTCATTGGCACATTTTAAAATCAAATAATTGTCGTACAGGAGTGCAGTTTGGATTAAAATGCTTACCAGGGTGATTTTTTTTTATTAATTAAAATCGAAGCGAATTAATATGATTAGTTCCAAACTTTGATCATAAATGACACCACTTAACCATACGTTTAGTTTCAAACACGCTTTTTCTGATTTTTAAACTAGTTTTGATGCTGTGACACACAAATGACGAAAAAGAAGTCCCAGCAGAAAAATTAATTACTTAGGTTGGTACTTCAAAATCAACCAAACCTACGATAAGTAGGTTTGGTTGAAGTTTGGAATTAATTTTTCATTCGCCTGAAGAAAAAAATTTTTTATCATGAGAAGCATTTTATTACAAACCGCACTCCTATACGACAATCACTCGATTTTATATTGAATTTTAAAGTGTGTCGGGGACTTTTGGGACACTTTGCATATCTTCTTCTTCTATCTTCTATGTTTCATTTCCATAGGTGCCAATCTTTCGAGTGCTATTTTTAAAGTCAAAGAATAATTTTCAAACCACAAATTTCACTTGAAATAATTATCACATAGAAGCAAGATATATTATGTAAAATAAAATTTCTGAGTTTATTTAATTAGAAAAAAAGGGGGAAATAAAATAGGTTGATAGTTATAGTTATGTACTTGTTTTATAAAAGCTGTGTGTGTATTAAAATAACAGATGTATTCATTAATTTTAGACGGCTGTTTTTTCCTATAACTTGTATCTAAAACACGAAAACAATGCTGAACAGCGTCCAAGAACATTTACAACGAATAATTTTGTCTGATCAAAACTTTTAGGTGGGGCTTGTTGTGCTTAAGCCACTTGGTAAGTATCCCTATCAGGCTGAAACCGAAACTGACTGAAATTGATCAAGTTATGATACTTAATAGATAGAATATTAAGAATTTTTTGGTGGTTCATGGCATTATAAGTCAAAAGGCATATTTTCAGATATGCCAGAAAACGCCAAAATTTCATAAATTTTAAACTGTCATAACATAACAAAGTTTTGTCACAAATTGTGTTCTTTGTTTATGTCATTTGTTAAATAGAAGAAAACAGTTCTGATGTAAATATGTTATAGGAAAAGGGGAGTGAATAAACAATTAAACTTTGTATTTTAATATAAGTCCCTATAAAACAAACACAACATTTAAAAGCTATATCCAATTTGATTATGTTAACATTTTGTTATTCAAAGAATGTTTCTATCATATAAAGTAACATGAGATAATCGAAACATCTATTTTGAATCATCCAGCATATCCTGAAGGTTTAGATTTTGAAATTTCTAATACAAAACTGCAACTAAGAAAGCACTAAATGTAAATATCTAATTTAGAGTAAAAACACATGCCTCATACCTATTACATTCATAAATATTTTTCTTTGATTATACAATATTTATATGAGCTTATATCTATTTTGTGAAAATCTGTAATTATTTTTGTTATTGTGATAGTTTTCGGAAAAATTTATCAAAGAGTTTTTTCATAAATGTGTGTTCTCTTGTAATCTTCATCTATATTTTCTATTTATATTGAGAGAAAAAAGTAAAATTAAAAGAAGTTGCAATAAATGTAATAGAATCTTTAGCGTTCAATATCTGTAATACTGTCATGCTTGTCAAATATATGTACTTTTCAATACATGTGAAAAAGAAAATGTACAAGTAGATGTAATTGTACTATGGGGTTGTCCATCAATTACGTTAAGATATTAGAAAGTGAGATTGATAAAAGAGCGATACAGTGTGACAGGGAGAAAAAGGTAGGTTGAAATCGAGGCTAATGAAAAAGACAGGCTACCGCGGTCTATGCGACGTATCTTTTTTTTTTTACAGACCGCTGAAATCACATGATGCTCGAATGCACCAATGAAAGCGTGCGAAAAGAGCATCACGTCACTCTGGCGATCTGTAAAAAGAAAAAAAAAAACACTTGGGATGCACTGCGGTAACCTGCCTTTTTCGTTAGCCTCAGTTGATATGTTGTGACATCCCATTAAAAATACGAGAATAATTAGATAGGCATTGTTGCAAAAATAAAGTTCATAAATGAAAATAATTCCAAGTATTATTAACATTTTTTTTTCTGAACTCAAAAATCAAGGCTATTCTGAAATCCGAAAGAGCTACTTTGACGCATTTCTGAATTCATTTTTGCCCTAAAAACTCATAAAATTGTCACATATTATTATACAGAAATTTTTTAATCGAATAACGCTTATCATATTTTTTGGTAAAAATGGATAATCTTAAGCTACACAATAAGAAATTAAAAAGTTCTTTGTTTACTTACAAGGTAATAAACAATAGCACAGATACTAAAAGTTTAAAATATACATTAAATTTCAGAGTACATCCACTATCATCCAGCCTGCATCCACTATCGTTGTCATGATATATTTTCATTAAATGCCGTTTCATTCATTCAAGTAGGTCCTTTGAAATGGGACTGTCGAGGTTAGCAGGGGGTTTTAGGAGTTAGCAGAAATTGTAGTAATGATCAAATTAAATACAAAAGAGTTATTAGAAAAATGCCATCCCTTAGAAATAACATTAGCTCGCGAGTGTCTCTGCGGGAAGGGAAAGGACCCTTAAACAGTGAACCAAGAATTTTGAATCGTACAAGTTGGCCGATTGATAGACAGTTAATCCCTTTTTAAACTATCTTACAACCAATTGTATACAGAAAATCACCAAGGAAATGTGACAAACAATAAAAGTATGTTTCCAATTTCAAACCGAGAAGTTCAGTTTTAGAATCCAGCCGATGCTATTGTGTCAGAAATTTATAAAAGTGTCTTTATTTATTTTGTTTTTTACTTTTTAGACATGTGCAGCAATCTTCAGAAAATTGATTGCAATCAGCCCAGATTTATTTACCTTTCAATTGAAAGTTTGAAGCAAAAAAGTATTTAATATCTTACCAATTTTATAGTTTTTTTTTTCCCCTACTTAATATATAAAACTTTAAAAAAAAAAAAAAAAAAAAAAAAAAAAAAAGTCAGTTTTTTGAAAAGAATAAGTGCAGTCAACTCTAAAATCTGCACACTTAGATTCCAATTATTTTGTGGATTATACACTTTTTTGGATTTTATATCATTCCTTTGTTTCCATTTAATTTTTAAGGTATGACGATAAATTAGGAACTATAATGGAAATGACAAACAAAATGTAACAGTAGTTTAATATATGCATTAGGTAAATTAATTTAAAGAAAAATTAAATTACATAAAATACAAATTTCTGATTATTCATTCTTTTAAACATTGACACAACACAATAGTATTAATTTTTAGTTTGCCAATAATTTCCTTTTGTAGTCTATGAACTCATTGCATTTTGCTCAGAGATAAAATGTTACTCAAGAAAATTTAAATATTTATTTTCAGAAAATTGATGTTAAAAAAATACCAAATTTAACTTTATAAGCTTAATTGTTACTGATAATTTTCATTGCTTGCATTTCAACGTGTAGCGCAGATAACACACGTTTTCAGATGTCACAAAGTTGACTGCATTTGCAATTATAGTTTGAAATCGACACTTGCAATGTGATATCACAACAGAGGAAGGGATATCATTCAAGTACAACAACCTGTAATATAGGAAATGTGGTTAAACGGAAAACAAAATCATTAAGTTTGTGTGACATAATTATTGGACAACCCCTTAAAAGCTAAAGGCCTTTTTTTATAATATATGCTAGCTTTTCGAACTTGTATACTCTATAGCTCTGGAATAACTTAGTATGAATAACAATACATATTTTGCCTCTATAAATAGGTTTATTCTACATGTTTAATGCTTGATGAAATATCATGTTCTGTATTTTAAATGTTTCACTACTTTCCATTTTGCAATAAAAATATTTTGTTGGATCAAAAATAAAAGAATAGTCAAGGAATGGATATATTCTACCTGTAAATAAGAAAGTCTGAATAAATAATGAAACTTTTTTTTTCTTATTGAATGACTGCTGAGTGATGAAGTAAAAGCTATAAATGATAATTCCAGGCTCATTTTTTGAACACTGAACCAAGAACATTTTATGTCATCAAAGCTTGAGCTGATACCAAAAGCAGGCCCTGATTACGACTATTTGGGGCCTGGACAAAGATAAATTAAGGGGTCCCTTTCGAATCATTACACACTGCAACGTTATTCAAAGAGAATTTATGGCCATTCATTGCTTATAACCTTATAAATAATTATTAATTATTTTATTGTTTAAATTCATTAAATATCATTTACACGCATTCTAAAAATGAATAAACAAGCAATTTGCAGTTACATTAAAAGTATTGCTCTCGTTTTATTGCACACCAAATAACCAAAAGTTTTTTTTTTTTTTTTTTTTTTTTTTTTACAGACTTTCTACTGTATTTCTGCTATTAAATTTGACTGATCCTTTATTACATACATAAGTAGTATACATATATATATTTTTTTCCAAAGTATGCCTAGTAAGGAGACCTTCCTAGTTAATAGTCTCTTCATTCAACCTTTTCACCATCATAAACTGATAAAATACATTCATTAAGATACAGGTTTCATTGTAATAGAGTGCTTTTGCTTTCCAAATCATTTCAGAAAATGAATGCATCCTCATAAAAAATATCTGCAACCGAAATAAAAAAAAAAGTAAAAAACGACCAGCATACAGATCGATCTCAGCTATCCATTGCAAAAAAACATTTAAAAATATTAAAATGCAACCAAGATATTTTTATAAATTTCTTTCATAGGATTAGTATTAGTGAATGGGTCTTATCATTTGAATGAAGTATCCTCTTAAGGATTATGTTTACATACCTACTCAAGATTTTTACACCATATTTGAAAAATCTTTTTTTAGCATTTAAAAAATAATAGTAACAGAGAAAACATCAGCATTCAAAACATTTCCTTTTTTTTTTTTTTTTTTTTTTTTGGAGGTAATGGAGTAATTCCAGGTTTTGCAATATTTTTCTATCATTAAATGCGGTGAAAAAGTGCATTATAAAACTGTTGTAAAATTGTGTAAAACCCGATATTATTATAAAAGTTTTAGTTTGTAAAGAATAGGGAAAAAATTGCAGACCACAAATATAATAAAAAAACAAATCTTATTTACAAGAAAGAAACTTTAATCAAAACACTGTACACATCACAAATTAAAAACTCAAAAAACAGAGCTACAGACTGGCATTTAGAAAATAATCTCATTTGAATTGAATTCTTTTCACGGGTTTTCAACAATCAAAACAACAGTGGGTGATCGGTTAACAAACTTAAGAATTTACTTCATTTAAATGCAAAGACCTTTTTGCTAATACTAATCCTACAAAAGAAATTTATAAAGATACCTCGGTTACATTTTAATATTTTTAAATGATTTTTGCACTGTATATCTGAGATCGATCTGTATGTAGGCCATTTTTTACTTTTTTTATTTTTTACAATGACGCTTTCATTTTTGGAACATTCATTTTTCCATTTTCCCATTTCACATTCATTTTTCAACTTTTCATTTTTCCAGGTTGGAAAGCAAAAGCCCACTCCTAAAAAATATCTGCAACCAAATTGAAAAAGTTAAAAAAAGCCATCATTCAGATCAACCTCAGCTATCCAGGGCAAAAAATTTATTTTAAAATGTTGAAATACAAGCGAGATATCTTAAATTTCTTGCATAGGATTAGCATTATCGAACAGACTTTTTATTCGACTAAAGTAGCCCCTTATCCATTCCAACATAATTTGCTAACTGAATTGTTTGTTAACTAATAACAGATTTTGTATTGATTTGTATGTATAGTCAATTAATACATTCTTAAAAGCTAAATAATTTATAAAGAATAAGATAAATCTTCCATTTAAAACAGGGTTAATATAGGTATTTATTTAATATCAACAAATCATTTTGATGGCTTTGTCCAAATTTTTAAAAAAATGACATTGCTCTCTGCAAAATCTTTTAGGATTACATTCATTGAGTACAGCACTAAATCATATAAACTTGACGCTTTGTTCTTTCAAAAAATCCTTATTTTTTTAAAGGATCATGTTTACTGTAGTTTCCAATAAAGCTAAAGTAGAACCTAGAGCCTGATTTATGAACTAAATTAAAATTAAAATAATTAATTTGCAATAAAAAAATTACTATTTATAAAAGTCATTTGGAAGCATCAAACTAACTTTTAGCAAAAAAATTAAGCTAATTTAGAAGTATAAAAAGGGACACAAAATATATATATTAATGTTTCTGATCTGTTCATTTTAATTTGGAGGCCCTGAAATGTAGGGTCCAAACTTCTAATAGTCCATGCATTAATTAGATTATACATATAAAACTTAAAATCTTCTCTAAATCAACAATCGTTATAATTAAAGCAGCTTGAGAAATCTGAAACACGACATAACCTCTCGTTGGCTTTGTTTTATGAAGCATTTGCTCATTATACGAAAATAAAAATCTCTTACGAAAGTATTAACCAATCACCCACTGTATATATATATGTATGATGATATGATAAAACTTGAAACAAAATAAAGAAATATTTTGGGTCATATTATGTACAAACTATAACCATAACAAATTTAACACAAAGATTAAAACATCTTTGACCAACCCCTCATTAAGATACAAATTAACTTGGATAAAAGTTGCTGTACATTAAAACACAAATGGTCTAGCACAAGAGTTTCCAATTAATAGTGTATGATGGCTATTTGTACAACCAGCAAAGATCTTTCAACAATTTGTCTTGTAAGCTTTTTCTCTAAGAAATGATAAGTGTTTAATTCTATGAAAAACAATATTTGCATTTCAATGATATTGGAACAAAGATAGGATAATATAGTAATGACAACCAATATTTTAAAATAAGAGTTAGAGTTTTTTTTAACTGTAAAAAAAGTAAATGCTTTTTCTTTTTTCATTTACAAAACTATGATACAGCAACGAACTAAAATACATTTTGTTATCGAAAAACATTCCTTATCTTAAAAACTATAAAAGCTTTTAAGAGACTACTTTAACCATGTGAAAAGACCCGCTCACTTATGCTATTCCTATGGCTGAAATTCATAAAGATATCTCAGTAGCCTTCAGTTTTGTTTATATTAAATAGCTGAAATTGATCTGCACAAAGACCAATTTTTACTTTTTTTATTTTGGCTGCAGATTTTTATGAGGATGCTTTCACTTTCGAAATCAGTTCCTAAAATGAAGATGTCCCATTAAAAATATCTGTAAACAAAATTAAAAAAAGAAAAAAAGCACCTTTGTATTAATCTCAGCTATCCAATGCAAAATATTTAATTATTGAAATACAACCAAGATATCTTTATAAATTTCTTCCATAGGAATAGCATCAGTAAACAGGTTTTTTTTCGTTTCACTGAAGTAGCCTCTTAAAAATGCATTTAAAATAATGTACTATTCTATTAATGCAAGTCTTATTTTATGGATTATCACAAATAATGCAGCACAAAGATTTTAGAACAGATACACCTGTAGTGAACTAGTAAACTTGTTTTTATGTAGAATATAAATACTAAAATATTCTAAACTAAGAATTTTTTGCCAGATCATCCCATACAAGACTTTTTTATATATATATATAAATAATAGAAATATTTTTTTAAAACATAAAAAGCAATACAGATATGCAAAAAATAAGAAAAATTAAAAACCAAAATATAAATTTTTGCAATTTTTTTCAAAATGAAAAAGTTTATTATCTTTATTATCAGCCTGTACCATCCTATTTAAAACAATTTTTGAACACACAATTGTCATCAATGACTTGGGAAAGGGGTGAGGAATCCGGGAGAATTGACAGAACAATTTTAGTTTCTTTTTCCCTAAAATTACTATTTAATACAATTATTTATGTCATTTGAAATGACATGCTTTAATTTTTTTTTTTCATGATTATAGAAAAGGAAAAGGAAATTTTTTCTTGAAATGGGCCATAGCGTTTCTTTAGCACTCCCTTCCTCCCCTTTTTATCATGTAAGCAACTATGATTTATACCTGTGAGCACATATTAATTAGAAACTCCTGGTATGATGTGTATATATATATATATATACATACAAAATACATAATTCAAAAACTACCAAAAAAGAAAAACATTTACATAAAGCATTTTAAAATGCAATGATCAATTCCTCCCCCCCCCCCTCGGGAATAAACAAAATATAATTCTAAATATATGTACTGCTATATCCTTTAAAAAAACACAGGTCACTGTTTATTATTACTTTCTATGTTTTGCCTAAGAAAATTATTTTAACAGTTAATAACCAAAGTAAGAATGGAAAAATTAAAAAACGAAACTAAAAATAGGTAAAACAAAATATTAACTTTTTAATAAATTTTGCTTTGCCTCAAAAGAAAAATATAAATAAACAGATAGTTGCCAACTTTGTAAAGAGTTGGTTGATATACATTACAGCGAGGACAGAAAAATTATGGGAGAGAAAAAATTATTTAGTTCAAGGAAGGTATTCTACTATTGGCATTTTCTGGTTTAATATCCAGGTTAAAAATTACATAATCATAAAAATTATAAAGGAGAAATAAAATAGGCATTTTTGAAAATGAATATATGTTTACCATTTAATATTTAGCCAAAATAGGGAGCTTCCCTCATAAAAAGTGAGACTTTATATATATGAAAGGTATATGATGTGATATCTATGATATTGATATCTATAAAATATCCAAATAATAATAAAGTAACTCTCAAACTTATTTATAAAAGTTATAAAACAAATATGTGAATTAGTTTGCAAATTATACATAAAATAATGTTACATATACAGCAACAGTTTGAATATAGAAACTTTGCACATTTAAATGTAATTTAACAACTGAAAAATATACAATATTTAATAGAAAAATCATGGAATCTCAAATTAAAAATGGGAGGGTGTGGGATGGGAATGCAAAGAGGTTACATGAAATACCAGCCATGCAGTTATCCAATTGTCATAAACACTTAGATAATTCTAAATTTTGCAAACAGAAAAAAAAAAAAAAATCTTTACAATCTATAATAATAAAAAAACAATCTTTGGTGTAAAAGGCAGCATCTGTTAAACTGTTAGACACTTAAATGTCTCACAGACTGACCAACTGAACACAGACAAAATTGCAGACAAGTGTAAAATGTGCTCTATAATATCCAGCTCGTTTTCAAGCCAACTCAGTAGAATTTCAAACATTCAAAAAATTACAAGAAAAGGCATGCTTGACTACTTACATGGAAAATTTGAACATAATTTTTCAACAAATAAACTGAATTGCTTCAAGTAAAATCATAAGATGATGTGCAATATTTCATCATGATTAAATCATAAAATACACAATAGGAAATTTAAAAGCTCACTCTTATACTCAAAAGGCAATGAAAATAATATAGATGTTAAAAGTTAAAAATGTACATTTTATTTAAAAATTTCTTAGTACTTTCAACCTAGATTTCCTGCAGTCATCATCAGTAAATATTTTTATAATTAAATAAGCTATTATTTGCTGCAGAATATTTTCTAGTTTGGATTATAACTTAGTTGTTGTCCTTTTAACTTGTTTCATGAAGAAAAAAGTAACAAAACAAGGCTTCTAGATCTCCATAACTAATCAGTGGATCTGAGTGAAATTTGGTAATCTTTGAGGTCTAGAGTAGGAAACTTCGTCTTTTCAGTTTCATCACGATCCGATGATTGGATCTAAAATTATTAAGAGGCAAACTTTGGACTTTAACATTAGAGATGTGTGAGTTCTATCAGCAGTTCAGACAATTCACAGCACTATCATGCTGTATGACATACAATAGATTATTAATAAATATATTTCCACATTTGATGTCACATTTGCCAGTCATCAAATTTCTATGCAATAGGCATTTCATTTTTACTATGACATCGTTTTCACCCACTGATCCCCTTTGAGAGGAACTTCAATCTTAATATCAGCAGAATGGTTAAAAAAAAATACTAAAATGCAACAACTTTATGTGTAAAAATGAGTTATTTTAAATTGTGACATCATTTTTTGCTCAAAAGTTTTAAAAGTCATTATTAATTGTGATACGAAGATAGTATTTGTAATGAAACGATAATTTTCATTGTGCTTCTTTTTCCCTTCAACAGTGGAAGTAATCCTGACTCCCATCAATGAGAAGAAATTTCATAAAACAACTTTTAAAATTAAATATAAAAATGAAATTATTTTAAAAAGTAGCAATTACAGGCATATCTATAAATAAAGTGCTTTCGTAAAAAAAAAAAAAAAAAAAAAAAAAAAAAAAAAAAGGATTATCAAAATTGGTTTAATAGAAGTCTCAGGCTAGAAGACTGAAAAAAACAGCCAGGTCTATTAAATATATAGAAATGATTTATAAAAATTATTATAATTTGAAATGGTGTAACATATTTATATGAATGAACAGCAATTATAAAAATATTCTTTGATCATGGTTGCAGAAAAATACAGGTCGAAAGTACTAAAAAGTTTTTAAATAAAGTGTATATTTTTAACTTGTAACATCTATTTTATTATTTTCGTCACCCTTTTAGTAAATTAGTGAACTTTAAAATTTTATATTGCATATTTTATGAAATATTTCATTTAATAATTTACGCTTGCATAATACATCATTTTTAGATTCAACATTCAATTTTAAATAATGCAGTTCAGGTACAAGAGAGTGCCAATTTCTTCAAGTGATGAGAAAGACATAGAATGTACAAGACAGAATATATTTTAAGCCAATCGTGTGTTATCAATTTGTGGAACTCAATACTTACAAAATAGTTTTTTGTGTTTACATTTTCATAATACAGGAAGGTGAAAACAGAAATTAATCTTTCTAAACATTATAATATAATATAGATAAATTACACTGTACAAAAACAAGATTGACATGTTCGCTGCCAAAGCTGAGATAGTGCATCTGTTCCAGATGCCAATGTCATATTTGAAATTATACTTTAAAATTAAAGTGCTTTAAAGTTCCAATATAATGCTTTAATTTATTGTTTTAAAACTTATACCTAATTTTATTTCCATATGCCTATTGAAATTTCAACATAATGTAAAAGAAATAACTTTTATTCATAGTATTCTCCAAAATATATTGTAAACAGATACATTTTTCTGTTATAAACATTTAGTTATTGCATCTAGGTTTTAGGAAATAAATCATCCATTTCAGTACGCTAAATGTATTATTTAGTCTCTTTTTGTGCCAAACACCTAAACAACGCATGCATTTTCTACAGCAATACTCGTAATCGGCAATTTAGATAAGTATATTAATAATGAGTTACATCATAACTGACAAGGAAACCCAGTTAATGAACTACGAGTATTCTCATAGTTGGCAGCGAACATGTTAAAAAAACTTTTATAAACTATGGACTAAAATTTCTACAGTTTTCACTGCTATAAATTTACAGTAAAAATTCTCTAATCCAGCCTCCTAAGCCAGAACACTGGCTTCCAAAAAAATACAGTTTTTCTTGTGTAATCAGTCCTCATATTTATAATAATTTGATGGAACTTCAGAATGGGAAATGAAACAGGAAATTTTGAAAGAGACCTAGTGTTAACCCCTTGGGGACGAGCGACACGTATACGTGCCGCAAATAGGCTTAAGATTCCGTGTTTATCGCCACCAGTAAAATTATACTGTAAATTTTGCCTTATTTAATCGAAGCATTTTCTCGATTTAATAAGTCGCAAATTTTTTTTTTTTTTAAACCGGTGACAAAACGTTAAAAAATTCATAAAACGCTTCCGTCGCGAAGAGGTTAATCTTGACCTGAAGTAATAGATGAAAATATTGAAGTCATTGAAAGCGAAACTGTTGACAATGAACTAGAAGATGTTTTAGATCAATCATACTCTACTCGTGGCCCGGTGACCTTTTATATGGGGCTCGAGGGCACACAACTGAATCCATATTTATTAGTTAACTCATATTTATATAATTAACAGAAATGTGCTTAAAAAAGTATTTAATATCTTCAGCATTGTTTGATATATTTGCATGAAAAGATGAAATATATCCTTTCCATATAAATAATTTAAAATTATGTTAAAAGTTGTTTCCTTGGTAAAAAGTTCTTTTTGGTTTCTTTCTTATAGGTCTTTTTGTCCCATAGTAATATTCATTTCTTTATCTTTCACATTAATCAAAAATCCCCTCACATTAAGTGTGTACTATATATTTCCTACATTTATTATTATTTTTTTTTTCATTGAGTAAAAAATTGATGTATTGGAGAAAATTTTCTTTAAAAAAATAAAACTTGGGAATTCTACATTGTTACATCGTTGTGTTTTATATTTCATATAAAGCTGATAATGGTCATAAAGTTAAAAATTTGTCACAAAAAAGCTACCAAAAACAATATACACTGTTATTACCAATCAGCAAACTTAACGGCTATTTCTACAGATTTGCAACAGAAATGTAGTATGAAGTTTATTATTTGGAAATGAGTGATTTTAAACTTTTTGGTAATATTTCATCGGTAACAAACATTCAATCCTAGTGATAAATTTAAATGTTGTTTTTTATCCCTTTAAAAGTGTGTTGCAGCCCGCCTAATGTTGGAAACAATATGTTTGCTGCCCACAAGAAAAAAAAATGGTTGAATATGGCTGTTTTAGATTTTTGCCTTTAGAGAATCACATATTGCTATCAACCCATGACTTCCTAAAAAAGGAAGACTACTACAAAACAGATATTAGAGATCTGTTTAAGATGGCTTCTATGAGATTTTTCTTGCACTTGTATTGCAGTGCATACTTTATATTTTACATCATTGAGCATTTTTTAAAAATTCCATTCAAGCTATTTAAAAAATAAAAAACATGCTTTACTGTCATTCATTTAATTCTTTCTTCTGCACATTTTCTCAACATAAATCCTGTAATCCAGAAAATTTCATAATCTGACCTGCATCAAACCCTGAACATGCCGGATTAGAAAATGTTTACAGAAGGATTCTAAGAAAGAATATTTGTGCACTTTTTGCACTACAACATAAAAACTGACACAGTGTGTGAATACTTAAAAAGCAATCAACCAATTTTCTAAAAAGAAACTTTCAAACTTTCATTAACCCTTTCAGGCCTGGTGTACTATTAATAGTACTTGTCTTTTAATGGAGTAATATTTTGTTTTACAATATATTTTTGTTACTATTTACATGTAGTAATGTAAGTGCATACATTTACTATATAACTTCCTTTATGTTTAGGCATTTAGAAATAATAATTATTTGCTTCATTCTCTTAGCACTATTTGCAATTCTTTTATTTTAAATATTTATTTTAAATTTAAAGAGTGAAATATAAGTGACTTTCCTGAAAGCGTCATGTATAATAAAGCACAAAAAGTATTAGAAAGTTGTAATATCAGTTACATTTTCTTGTAATATATTTTCTAAACGTCTCCAAAACTTTTTCTTAGCTGTTTGTCATACCAATATGAGTTGAATAGTACACTAAACAATAATATCCGTTATGTTTCAGTTTCTTAAACTCCAATTAATCTACTTGGGTAGCTAGTGTTAATGTCATTAATATAATTTTTTTTATTTTTTTTTTATTGAGACCCAAAAGGGTTAAATTGACACTCAAAAACTTTCAATAACTTTTGAAAAACTTTCAAAAAAGCTTTCTTTAAATCTACACTATCACTAAAAATATAACAAAAGTTTTAATTACATATGGCACATTAAGAAAATTGAAAACAGGATAAGAAAAAAAAAGCACATTTTGTAAAACTAAATTTAAAGAGTCATGGAATTTTTCACTGCATAAGTAAAGTCAAAAGAATATTTTTCAAAACAGAAAAATAATCATACAAACATTTACTTTACATGAATATCACAAATAAAATACTAACAAAGTAAGTCTTTATGCATACCAATAACAAAAATACTTATTTCACAAATCACAACAACTACAAAGTGAGTAGTAACGACAATGGTGAGTGAAAAATAGAAATATATACAGTCATGAGAATGAATATCTATATACTTAACAATAACTACCGCTTTTACATACAGAACCATAAACCATAAACTAAAATTTAACCCGTGCAGTACTAAGAGTCAATTTCACCCATCTATTCACTTTTTTTTTTCTTTCACTTATAATATGCATACTAAATTGTTATCGATTAAAGATCTCTTTCATAATTTTGTCTACTTAGTAAGTTTGGCAAAGTTAGACTTTTTTGTTTATTTGTAGACATTGCAAATGGGGTTACTTTTACTCCACCTGAAGCATTCAATGGATAAATGACAACGTTAAATCATTTATTGCATTTCAAGAGAATAAAGGAGAAATCTTCGCATGATTTTTTAAATGGAGCAGAATTATTATGCAAGTGTAGGTACCAGGCACCTCCCTCACTATATTATTTCTTTGTTCTTGTGTACACCTGTTCTAAATTTTGCTATTCCATGAAATGAATCTTTGCTTTGTATAAACATTGTAGTTCCCTATAGGCTCAAAATGGGAAGGGGGGGCTAAAAATTACTTATGGGGGTCACTGCTTTTTAAAATCCAATAGCTGTATCACACAGGAAACAATAACGAATACAGTAGACTCCCTCAAATCTGCAAACCAGAAATTCACAACTCTCTAAAATCCGCACATATTTTATGGATGTAAACAATGAAACTTTCAGTTTGGATATTGGGACAAAATTTGATTTTTTTAAAGTTTTGTATCAATTCCATATATTTTTTAATTTGTAATTTTCTTAATAAAACTCTATTCATGTTTTTTTCCATGAAGGAAGAATAAATTATTTTGAAAAAAATTCAAGTTATTGCTGATATCACTGGTAATCAGAATCTTCCTACCAAATATATTTATGCATTAATCAAGATATTTTGGTTATTAAGCCTGACTAAACTTGAAAAAAAAAATCTTTAATTTATGATTTTGATGTGAATTAATAATGTGCTTTTATAAGGGAAGTTTTGTTGAATAATTTTGGAAAAATACATTTATTCTTTAGAATGAATATTTAATCATACACTATTGATTATTAACTTGACCTTTGCTATTAGTACTTTTAATCCTTTTAAAAACTATCTAAATTTTTATTATTTTACTTTATTACTTATTTTAATATTTTATTATATTGTAAGCATTCATTATAGTCCTGATTGCACTATTAATTGCACTCAAATTACTGTTTGAAAAATGTAAACAAAGCAACAACCAGAAATCCACAAAATTCTAAAATCCGCACAACCTCTGGCCCCAAGCTGTGCGGATTTGAGGGAGTCTACTGTATTTCAGCAAACATGTTACAAAACATGCTCATTCAGAATATTATTATATTCACAGTAAATGAATTGTTGTGTGTTTGGTAAACAGGTTTTTCAAACTTTTTGTGGGGTTGTTTAATTTTTTGCTCCACCCTTATTGGTCAGTTGATCAACGCTGAATGAGTAGCCAATTTTTTCCGCACTATGCAGGATATGTTCGGTGAGCAAGAATAGTGAACAGAATTCTTCCCCTTCATCAAGATAATGCAATTTTTGTTGACTGTAAGGTTTTGTTGGAGAAAATGTTCAGCAAAAGATTTTCATGTGATATGGTTATTAGGCATTCAAGTAATATTTTAATTTTAGTACTGCAAGAGTTGAATAGGTAACATAAAAATATTACATTCCCATAAAAACATTTCCAAGAATCCTAAATGTGCAACATGCAAATTACATATCAATTAAAACCATACCAAGCACCTAAATAACGAAACCCACATAAATTTCAATGAAAGAAAAAATTAAAAAAAAAACTGCTTCATAGCATACAATACATGTATATGTATTGTATGCAATATTATAGTTCTTTTAAAAATAATCAAAAAAACAAGTTAACATATATATATATACACACACATATATCTACAAAATTTTAACTATATTTCAAACTGCAATAAGAAACAAATTTATTTTAAATTAAAAATTCAACAATTTATGCATAGTATAGCAAACTCTTTGTACTTAAAGGAATAAAAAACAGAAAATATAAAATTTTAACAAAATTGTAACATCCAGATTCAGATAATAAAATTAGATAGATAATAAAATTATGACTTTTTTTAAACTAAAGTGATTCTCTGGGGATATGCAAAAATTTAATTATGCACCCACAATACACTTCAAAAACAAGTAATCTTCCTGTTAAAATGTTTATAGTTTAAAAAAAAAGAGATTTGAAGGTGATAAACCATATGATAACTATAAATAAAAATTTTAATTATCAATATTCCAACTATACAGATTTAACAATCACACTTAAAATAATAATTTTAATCAGAATGACTGAGTAAGTACTTCTTAATTGCTTAAACTAGTCATAGGAAGAAACAAGAAAGATAATATTAAGTCACTGAGAATGTTATTTACCTCACTTGAATTTTAATATATAGATATTTTTTTCCTTGTTTTTTGGCAAAAGATAGCTGAGGTCTATCTCTAATTGAGGTAATTTTTACTTTTCCATTTTGATTTGCGATTTATTGTTATTGTTGTTATTATTATTTTCACTTTCGAAACTGGTTGGAATCCGTTCTAGAACTGAAATTATCCTAAAAAACTAAACCGGGCTAGATTTTAACCTTTTATCGATTTTGATAAGTTTTTTTTTCTTTTTTTTTTTTTTAATTAGGATATTTTCAAAACTAGCTCCAAAAGTAATTTTAAAAAAAATCTGAAACCGAAATTGAGAAAGTAAAAAATAACCCAGTTAGAGATAGACCTGCTAACCTCTGTAAAAGTATCATTCAAAAATATAAAATCTAAGCAAGAAATTTCAAAATAACTTCCCCATAGGATTAACATTAGCCTTTCAGTCATTTTATGTGAATAATGTAGGATCATAATGATAACAGTTAGCAGTGTTACGAGAATAAAAAACATCTAAAAACATTAAATATTATTGCAATCATTTTTCTAAAAAAACAATATCCTGCCATGAGCAAATCAAAAAAGAAGATTAAATAAAAACATTAACAAATAAAACTGTACAAAATATAACATGTTTAAATCAAAGTTTTACAAAGACTCACATCTGCTACTTAACATCTACGTAACAGGGTGACTAACACCTAACAGAAACAATTCTTTTTTTAAAGGCACTTGAATAATATTCAAAAGGAAAGCAAAGATTAAAATCTTAAATTTACAAAAGTTTATTGCATAGAATCATGATTTGTTTCATTGATAAATTCAAAATAAATTGATTTTGAATAAAAGGTTTTTTAACATCATTTAAACTTAAAGGGACTTTACACTCACTTGATAACACCTGTCCAGTAATGTTAAAACTAAAACATTATTATTAACAGATTGTTTTTGAATTTGTTGTTTAAATATCGATATTTTTAAACACTTTTGACGTGACAACGTCTTGTAAATTGGTTTGCCGGGAGACACTTCAAGAAACTGCGTTACGTTACGTTACGCTCCGCTCACGATACGCGCTCACTTTTCTCTTAACTTTTTCCGGTCACTTGTGGGACCATTTTCTGAACGTGAATGTGAATTCGCTGCAAGGAAGGGGCGGTGCTTAATAGGAATTTTAGATAGTATCAAACTAAGACGAAATACGTTATGTATTAGTTATTAGTATAAAGTACAAAGAAAATAAGTGTAGTTTATTTCGTAATTCGGTGGTATATTATGGAAAACTAATGATATGTGATTAGTGAAAGCCATTTTACTTTAGTTATATTCTGCTCATTGAAAAATTCTTTAATATGCTGTTTACAAAATTCAACATTTGACATCAATAAACATGAAGTAAAATGTGTTTAACAAACACAGTGTATTGCAAGTTATTGTATGTATATTTGTATATAAATACGTATGTATGTGTAAAGGTAAAAATAAAATTTTGTTAATATGAAATTCAGTGCGAGATTCTTTGTATAAATTAATGTTTTAAATATAATTCTTTGTATAAATAAATGTTTTAAATTGTTACTATTATTTCATCCTTCTTCCTACTATACGAATGAATATTCACATTAAAATTATTTTACAACTCAAAGTCGTTGTCACGTAAAACTTTCGCTCGTATACCGACTTTACAGGCAACCAATTTTTTTTTTTTGTATAGGATAGGTTGATCTCTAAAATGGCTATTTTTTACTATTTTTTTTATTTCAGTTGCAGATTTTTTAATAGAAATACTTTCTCTTATACAACCGGTTTTGAAAGTAAAAAAGTACCTTTAGGAAAAAAAAACCCAACCAAAATCCAAGTATAAAAAATGCCACAATTATAGATGGACTTGAGCTATCCTATACAAGAAAGCTTTAAAATATTCAAATTTAAATGAAAAATTCAAAAATAACCACACCTTTAATGATGGGTATCCGGTGTTTTCAAGTAATGAAAAGTTTTCTTAAAGAGTTATTAAAATGATGCAAATTTAAAAATCACAAAATGGTTATATTAGAAACATCTTTTCTTCAGTTTGATTTATAAGTTTTTATTGATATAAAATTAAAGATAAAAAATTAAAAAAGAAAAAAACAATCCCAGGTATACTAATTTATGCTGAAATTAATTAACAGCAAAATTCAGTTTATATAATAAAAAATTAAACAGTTTAGAAACCACAAATATTTTGAAAAAAAAAGTTTTTAAATTTTTTTAACATTGCAACAAAGTTAAAAAAGTAATAAGATAGATTTCAAACAGAGAAAAGATAATTTTTGTAACTGTTTAACTTTTTCAAAAATGAAACATTAAAACATATTGCAGTTATATCTCATTGATAGAATAATAAACTGTATCATGATTACTAATAAAAAACAGGATTACAAACATATTTATCCTATGTGAAATAATAGGATAATTTTGTTTGAATACTAGTATGATAATTTGAGAATAATTTTTAAATTTAAACGTCTCATAATATACATTTTTAACAATAGTAAAAAAGACTAATAACAGTTAAACAAAATCAATAATTCAGAAAGAATTCAAGTTACAAGACATAAAACATTATTTATATATTAGATTAATTTTTAACACCATTGCTCAATTAATAAATGTAATATAACAACTTATGGTTATTTATATATTTTTGATCAAGGTTCAGCAGAATTTACTTTTAAAAGTTTTATATTTGATACATGATTTTTAGGACAATGATATTTCTATCATATTTAATGCATGATTTTAATTGATAAATAATTCTGTAATGTAATAAACAACAAATTAGATTTTTTTTTCATTACTATTTAAAATTAAATAGATTTTTTGTACTTTTAAGAACATAATCACCCAATATAGTTCTTCGTCTAAAGTGTATCATCATGATAGGCCAACAAAGATTATGCTACATCATAATATTCTTAACATACAGAAAATATTTTTAAATGTTTTAAACTCTTAATGTCATATTAATATTTTAGAACACTATTATGTAAATTTGTAACATTATGGATTTGATGTTAAAAGTACCCTTACTGTACCATAGTGAAAAAGAGTTTGCAAGTTTATGAGGTTTTGAAAATAATTTTTTTATGGATATTTTCCCAATTATTTCTTTTTCTTTCTTTCTTTTCTGGTGATATTTTTTCTTTTAAAGTTTTAATTTACACCTCTGAACATTTATCAATAAAACTGTTGATTTTATAATTATTGTTAGCCTATAATATTTGGAAAAAAAAAAAAAAAAAAAAAAAAAAAAAACAATTACTTTTGTAAATATTTCACAAAAATGTTGATAAAAGCGAATAAAATAAGTAGTTAAATAACTATTTTAAATTTTGTATTAATTGATGTGCCTCAAGTTACAAGGAAAATTTATGAGTTTAAAATTTACTGATTCACAGTTTGGAACATAAAGAGCAAAAGTATTTCATGCAGTCAGCAAAAAATATTCCTAAAAAAGTGCTAAATGCAACTGATTCATCTATTTCACTTGGCACTTTAGTGCAGTTTAATGCCAAAATAAATACGAGAAACTAAAATTTACAAACTATGATGTTCAAAATAAAATCTACACACTATCTAAACTCATGTGTTTAAATATGATTAACATATCTTAAAATCAAACATTAAGATACATTAAGAACTTATATACATAAATATACAGAAGTTCTTTGTGCAATTAATATTAATAGCTGGAGTAAGTCAAAATTTTATAGTTTATTATAATCAATCATTAAAATGATAAAAAGAAATTGCACTTAATCAATAATAATAGATAAAGCAAATTATCTACTTAAAGAAAGAAAAGTCAATAAAATCAAACCACTATCACCAATCAGAGGGGTGGTCAACGTCAATATATGCTTTAAATCATATTCATGTTTAAATTTAAAATAAGAAGAGATGGAGACAATACCTCCTATAAAACAGAAATTTGCTTAACTATACATGGAAGAATCATACAGTTGCATATAAAAGTTGCCTTCTAATAGTTATGCACTATGCATATCAAAATGGCTGCTTAAAATAGTTTTTTAAGCTTTAAGCCAGTCTTTTTCAACCTTACGGTTGGATAATTGTTTACATTTTATCAAGTGTCTATGTATATATAAGAGGGGGAAAGTCTTTATCCACTGATTACAAACAGATTATATAAGGTCAGCAACATTCATGGGCATTTCTTCAATTTGAGTGTTGTAAAACTGCTCTATATCTCGCATGGTTCTCTTATCATCCTCTGTAACAAAGTTAATAGCTACACCTTTACGACCAAATCGGCCTCCTCTTCCAATTCTAAGAAAAGAGTAAACATTAAATCACTTTAAATAAAGCATCAATGTTGGAAGTTAAAGCTCTACATTTTAAAATAAAATGTAAACAAAAATAAAGTACTATTCACAAGTGGGAAAAAAAGAAAATGGAAATAAAAATATATATATATAATTTTTATTTTATTTCATTAAATTAAAATATAAAGCTATAAAAATCAACTCATTGATTTGATAGCAAATTGTATAATATTCAACTACCATGATTTTCAAAACAAACTACCTTAATGTTACATTAATATAGATGTATGTTAAATAGATATTTTAATGCAAAACTCAATAAAAAACATTATTTGTCCATCTCTTATCATTCATACATGCATTAATCATGGTAAATAAAATAAGAAATAAACAATTTATATTCCAAACAAACATTGAAAAAGATTACAAAGAGTTGACTGTAATAAGATTCTTTAACATTCAGAAAATATGCACTGTGCAACCTCTGTCTGAGTTAATTGGGACTGTTAGTATCTCGGATGTTGGAAATCTCGGTTAATAGAAACTGAATATAAAAGCTCACCATGCTCACAAACTTAACATATTTCAAAAAAATACTTTTATAATAATAAAAATATATAAAAGTATGTTTCATAATTCAACAAATTTAAAAAGGAAATCCTCCATATTGTTGCCAGTCGCATGGTTTGGGGGTGCAATTGTCTGATAACACTTTGCACCTGGTGATCAATGGGACACACGGGCACTGGAAACAAAATCAGGCTTTGTTATTGGCTTGGTTAACAAAAACCTTGGTTAATTGAGATTTTACTGCATATAAATCATACTTAACATAATAATACATAGGAAAACAACTACAATAGATACCTCATAGGTATTTTCAATTTATTAATTGAAATATTTATGACTCAAATAGATGAATTTTTATGTTGTCATTAAAAATTCTAACTAGTGTGCCACTTCCCTATGATACAGACATTTAGATGAACCATATCAAGACAGAGATTGATAATTTTTTTCAGCCATACTCTGAGTTTCAAAATATGAAAAAGATTGAATTTTATCATAAGACAGAAAACTTTTATCTATACAATGATAATAAAGGATTGCAATTTTTCTTGTGCAATTTTTAACCCATTTATTCCCAGCATCTCATTTTAGGAACATTTCAAAATTTGATAAATTTGTATAATTTCTTTTTTACAACATGAAAATTGCACCAAAAATAATTAGCTGTAAATATCTTTATTGGTACCCAAAGATGGCAGCATAAAATTAATATTTATTTACTTAAAGCTTTTTTTTTTTTTTTTTTTTTTTTTTGAGTTTACAGACTTTTCATTTTTTAAGAAGACAAAATGTAAAATGTTTATTTGGGTTTTTTATACCAAGGATCCAAATAAATAAGTCATAATCTAACTTGGTAGACTAGTTTGAAGTATGTATTTCTTTTTTAATTGTAAAATTATATGTTCATGCCCATTTTTCATGTATTTTTATGATGTACAAAATATAGGGCACTAGGCATGAATGGGTATATATTTTTACTATCATTTAAGGGACAGTGGTTTATGTAAAATCTTTATCAAATGATTATGAAACAAATGGTTTTCAAGCCTCAAATATCATTATTCTTAGTTTACTATTACTAATACTTATAATGTTATTAGTCTCTATAAAGAAATATATTGCTTTAGTAATTCATAAAAATACTAATTATAGTATATAATACACAATTTATAAACTTAATTTATATACATTTCGATAAAACATAATTATGCTTATTATACTATAAAAAATGTCATGCATATTCCCATATTTAGTATGTTTACATTTTATTAAATAAATACAAAATTAGCTTTTTCTAAATATTTTCAGATTATTTTGCAACATTTTAAAGTGATTTTAATGACAAATTTGAGAAAACAAAAATTCAAGCACAAATAGGTTAATGTCAAAGCATGGGGAAGTTGCCAGTAATCTGTTAGATTGGGAGGCAGCAGTGCAGACAATCACCTTATCGAAATCACGGATGAAAATCTGAGATTAGTTAAATTTCGATTTGCATATTTAAAAGCAATCAGTCTGCCAAGTCATATCTTGGTGGAAAAACCTTTAAAAATCTGATTTTACCGGTTGACTCATAAGGTTTATCATTGTGCTTTCCTGCACCTAAAAGCATAAAAACATGGAGGACTGGGAGCAGTAAAGTGTTTATCACTTGGTGAACTTTTTTCCTTTTTTTACATTGCCTTTTCAATTCAATTCTCAAGGTTTTAGTGACTTGCTTTTTCTACTATACACAACAATCTCATAAATCTTGAAGAATCATTAGAAAAATCTGGAGTACACTCAAAACATCATTTCCTTAATTAAAAGTGCGAAAAAAATGCAACAACTTAAAGACACACTCTTTTTAATTTCTTTTAACAACGAGAAAACTTTGGATTTGTAAAAATTATTTATTTTTGCTTTTTGATGGATTTATAAATTTTAAAAGGTCCTGAATATGATTTGATTATGTCTGTCTGCCTATGAAACAAATTTTACATTTTAAAAAGTCCTGAATAAGATTTGGCTGTTTTTATAAAATGTCTGTTTGTGAAAGAAATTTTGTAGGCACTCAGAAACTACTGTACAATATTTAACTTCAGATTCTTTAAAGATTGGCATAAATGGGTGCTAATTAGATTTGTATATACATCAGACAACACGAGTTGAAGCTATACTGCATTTTTCATGATTTCCAAAATAACTATGTATCAAGAAATAATAGACGGAATTTTATCAAATTTCATATTATGTTAAACTTTTCATAAACTATGATAAGGTTTGGGTGCATATCACTCAACAGGAGACACTTCTATGTTATTTTCTTTATGATTTCTGTCATGACTGTATCAAAAAAACTAATACATGGAATTTCAAACTTTGTATTTGGTTAGATCTTGACATAAATAAATGCAGACTCAAATTTCATTTTGATAAATCAATAGGTGGCACTTATATCAAGTGCTTGGGATGCAAGATTTCTAATCCAGTCCACAATCAAATGATGAAATTTTGTAAGTGTGATTTTCTTTTCTTTTTAATTATTACTCATTTTAAACTTAATTCAATTATACTCCATGTCTATTTGCTATGTGATTATGTTATTTAAATTAATGCATTGGAATGATATGGAAAAAAGTAAAGCTGAGTTGGACCAATTTTTGAATAAAAGAGTCCGAGTCTCTAAAAAACAAGCCAACTCTGACACCAGACTTTTTTGTTAGACATTTTAAAGCAAAATTAAACTAATTATATGTAATTTTAAATCTATAAAATGAACTAGTGTTATTATTTATGAACTATATCAAGCTACTCTAGTTAAATGTGACCAATTTACTGCAGTGTACAAAACAGATACACAAATCAGGGTTGGTAAAAAACCGTTTTTTTTTTTTTTTTTTAACACAAAAGCCATGGTTTTTTGGTTTAAACCAGGTTTTTTTTGGTTTAAACCGGGTTTTTTTTAATGTTTTCCTGTTACATATACATGCAAATTTATGAACAAAAGTAAACATTTTTGAATATATAAGTAATAATTTGATTTAAAGGTAATTCTAATCAATATAATTATTTAATATACAATCAATTATGTAGAAAATTGAAATTCTTTTAAATCTAAACATTTTTAGAAAAAGCTGTGCCTTATATTTCATAAATAAAATGTGCTACATAATGAAACATTGATACCCTGAAAATCTTAATGAACAATCTTTTGATTACTAGCACTATAAATAAATATGATATAGATTCATATATAAAACTTCATATATATTATTTTCAAATAGTTATTCAAAATAATTAATTTGAAATACTTGTTATATGTGATGTCTGATTTTTTTTGTTAGAAGACTGCATGAGTTAATTATCTTTTATTGAAAAATAAAGCTTTTTATAAAGAATTTTTGGAAGGATTTGAATTTAGCAGTTGTCTTTACACACTTCAAACATTGTGTTTTCTAAAACTACCAGTTAAAAGATGACAGTTAAATAAACAAAAATATCTATTTAACAGCTTTTTAGACTATTGAAAAACATTGATGTTAAAATATACAGTAGCTTTATAAATGCTGTCATCTACCAAATAATTTAAACAGCCATTAAACTGCATGCTCTATTATAACACTTAGTATTTTTAAACATCTAAACTAAAAATTGCATTTTTTAGGCATTTTTATGAGACTTTTTTTCTATTACGTCTCAAGCAAACCTTTTCTTCCCCCGTCCCCCTCCCCCCTTTCTGCCGATTTTCTTAACTGATCTAAGTAATGGGTTTGGTTATGCAAGAGAAGATTTAAATATATCTTTTGCATATTTTAGTTAAATGTAAACAGGTGCTTTACTAGTGCCTAATTTTTTAATGTCTTCTTATTCAACTTCATATCTTGAGTTTTTTTTTTTTTATTCTTAAAAAATAATCCCTCCAAATAAGAAAAATTTCTTTTAGAGCTTGACTGAAATTTTAAAGATCATTTATGCCATTATCTGTACATCTGCGTTTCCCAAAGGAAAATATTTTTTAAATCTAAATATTGCATATTTTTCATCTATTTTATTTTTGCTAAATTTACATGATTTAAGTGTTTTCTGTAGAGTTTCAGATATGTTCATCAGTGCATGAAATATGCATTTTACATGTATACTAACATGACCTTGAATAGACTTATTATGTCTTATGGTGACTATTAAGATAAGACTTAGAAATTACTTTCATCCAATAATTTGAAACACTTAAATTACAAAAATGAGAAAATATTATATTAGATTTGTTCTAAAAAACCAATTGGTTTGAACTGTGCCAACCTAGCTGGCAAAAGAATAAAATTATAATGCAAAAAAACCCAATCCCAATGTAAGAATGCAAGAAAAAAAAAAGGCTTTTTAAAATCACTAATCACAGAGCAAATAAAACGCTCATTGCCAATTATTCAATAGCATACATAACAAAAAGAATTTCTGAAATGATGAAATCCTTAGTAAATCTTAACTAATCAAGCAATTTAAATAATAAAAGTGCATTTTTAACTCGAGTATGCCCTTCTGGCTATATATATATATGTTTTACAAATAATGGCTATGTATATATATACATATAGGCCTTAAAAAAGAAAAAGAAAGAAAGAAAACTGATTAGTTTTTTCTAACCAGCTAATTTTAGAAAAAATAGTTATTCTGCCATATAGATTTACAGCTTACAAGAAAAGTTGAGTTGATTAAATTTTTTTGTCCTTTTAGAAACTTATTAATTCATCATTTTTCTACAGCTTTGCTTGTAGCTTCTTCATAATTTGGATTTTGCATTTTTCAATAATGTGTAAAATAAAACATTTAGGTAAAAGAATAAAAAAAAAACAGGTGAAAAAAACCCAGCATGGTTTAAAAAAAAAAAAAAAAAAAACCAATTGGTTTAAACCATGGTTTAAACCATGGTTTTAACCACGGTTTAAACCAAACAACCCTGACACAAATAGATGCAGAATACTACCAATGTGCATAAAATATCCATCCTTTATTTATTTTTGTGAACAAGAGACAAAATAACATGTAATACTTATTTTTTGAATTGGTAGTACCCAAAATAATGATAAAATAGTGAAATTTCATTATCTTTTACGAGTTGAATTTTGGGTATTTGGGGTCTGCAGAACCCAAAATAAAGCCAAAATTGTAAAATTCATTCAAAAAATGTAATTTTAATTTTTTAATTAAAATTTAATATACCAAATTATTTCCTAAAAAAATAAATAAAATTTTCATCTTTATTTATGATTTTTTCCATAGAAATTTTCAGAGTCTGTAGGACACAGCAAAATAAACCACTAAATTGTAACAATTGGCTTTTTCTTCTCAGTCGGCAAATCCAAAATAGTACAGTTTCCAATTTGTGCTTTTTAAACTTCGATAGTTGGCTTTTCTGAGTTTGCAGGCATGAAATTGTAAAATTAATAAAGCAAAAAATTTTAAGTTTTAAAAAGAGAATAAAGTTCTCAAGTAGTGAGATTTTAGCTTTATTTTTTTATATTTTATCATTATTCTTAATTAACAGACCACACTAGTATATTAGGCAGTCTGAGTCTGATATTTTTCCAATCATTTTTGCAGCCCTGGGAACAACATACTAGTTTTGTACATATCAGAGCTTTCTAAATGTATTTGACTATATATCACAGACAAGGAGAACGTTTCAAATTGACATGGATTTTTTTTTCTTCTTACAAAGCAATGAATGAGTTTTTCATGGATAAAGTTTCAAGCAAAAGAAGTTAAACATAATTAAAGCTGAAATTTACCTGTGAATATAGTTTTCTCTATTCGTTGGCAGATCATAGTTTATAACTAAAGATACTTGCTGGACATCAATGCCTCTTGCCAATAAATCTGTTGTAATAAGGACACGGCTGGAACCAGACCTGAACTCGCGCATAATAATATCTCTTTCTTTTTGATCCATGTCACCATGCTAGTAAAAATAAAATTATCAAAAATGATTGTCACAGAAAATAGAGAAAACAAGTAAAAATTAAAACAAAAATAAAATTCGCCCCCCCCCCCCTCCCAAAAAAACAAGGGATTGGGTTACATTTATATACAAGAAGGCTTCCTCTCCCCTTCTCTAGCTAAGCCCACCAACTCCTGTTCAGATTTTTCAGCCTCTAAAAACATAGTAATGTGGCCTTTGAAAAATATATTACCAGGTTAAGGATGTTTTTGGTAAGTTACATTATAACTGATTCTACTACTGACGAGAAATCATGCCAATTTCATTGTTATAAACAGAAAACTTTGCACACCTTCATCTCACTACACTAACCAATAATGATATAACAATTCATATTTCTCTTTTCTTTGCTACAATAGAAGTAACTAGATTACTAGCATTTAAAAAAACCATTAAAAACAGCAAAAATTAAAAATAACCACAGAAATTGAAATATCTTGAAAAATTCACTACTTCTGGCTCATCTAAAAATGAAAACATTCAGTTTACAAGTTTCATTACAAATATAACATACACCTACTAATAAGAAAAGAAAAAAAAAATAGTAATTCCAAATTCAGTAAGACCAAGATGACCTATCAAGCCAAGACCTTTAAATAAATAGTAGGAAGTTCAGTTTCTTTAGATGCTGAAATAAAAACAGTAAATATGGCACTCAATGCCAAAATTGTAAAAAAAATAAATTTTATTGGCTCTAAAATCATGACATCATTGAGAGTTACAAACAAACCACTGTTATGCTGTTCCTGGCTATTACTGTGCTTTTCACACACAGTAACATTTCCACACAAAAGAAAACATACCTTGAAACCAGCTGTTTGTTTGAAATCATCATACTGTATGTGTCACATTTTAGAAGGCTATGTCAAAATGGAAATGTAGTTTTCTTTCAAAAATTCTTTCAAAATGAAATATAGTTTTCTTTCAAAAATGACATTCTCATCATCAAAACCACCTATCTCGTCTGAGATTAAGAAATAATTTAATTACTTTAAAATTTCTCAGCTTCACTGAATATAAATTACAGAACAGTAAATGACTATTTTCAGTAATGCCTTATTCAACACATATCAAAAGATTTTTATATAAATAGTGGAGGTTCAATCTATTTAGAGGCAGAAATAAAAGTCAGTATATCATAATTAGAGTGCATAATTAGAAAGCTTTGTTAGGCCCTTGTTCATTGTATTTTAATAAGTATTCAACAATTTGAAATTTGTTTTAAGAAAAACAAAAATTGCCAGACAATGTTAATCTTTCTAGATTAATAAATTCTCTAGATCAGTCAACACTCGAGTTCATTCAACTGAGAACACATTCAAGAAAAAAAAGATATACTGGTATTTAATAATAAGAACATGAGTAAAAATATTAATCAGAGAAACTGAAAAAGAGTTCTTTTGAAGACTTATTCATTTCCTCACTTTTAGGTTCACTTCCCTTTTTAGAAGCTACCAAGATAAAATGATTAGTGGTGCAGACATATGTGGCAGCAGGGGTTGATCCAAGCAAACTTTGGGACCTATTTAGAGTACCTTCATAAAAAATCTCTGAACAGAGTCACAAAATTCTTTTATGAAACACTTTTTCACAAAATTACATTCCATAAAAAACATACTCTTCAATTATTATTTTTAATTTGCCAGGTTTTAAAATTTGTAATTTATAAACAAAAAATGTTCACCAAAAAGGAAAACTTTAGCAGAAGGATTTAATGAATTCATCGTTAATAAATGCTTGATGTGAATTTGAATAATAATTTGTATTTCAGCATTCCTTTCAAAATTTTTCCCAAACATACAATAAATTTCCCGAAAATAACTTATTTTTCACAAAATGAATACCAAAGGAAAAAAAAAAGATTTGACTGTAGACTAGACAAGCACAATACAAAAGCCATTTGTAAAAAAACAAGTACTTATTTTTAACTAAAATATATATACAAAATTATAAAGCTAAATTTAGCAAATTATACTCACAAGAGCAGATACAGTAAAATCCCGATTGTGCATCTTTTCCATAAGCCAATCTACTTTCCGTCTTGTATTGCAAAATATAACAGCTTGTGTAATGGTCAATGTTTCATATAAATCACAAAGTGTGTCTAACTTCCAGTCCTGAGAATACAGAATAATAATTCAAAAGTTTTATATATATATATATATATGAGGACCCCAGAAGCCAAGGGATACAAGTGACAAAATTTAGATTTCGAGTAAATTGAGTTCAAAGTTAAGCATCAATTGTAATTGAAGGAATTGAGATATGAATCTTTTGCTTATTTCTTAAGGATCTTTGAACTCTTGTTTCAATGACTATTTAGAAAAAAGTGGAAAACAATTTTTCTTTCTATTTATAACTGAGCAATATTTATCATCATTCGGCACTTGTACCCCTTGGCTTCCAAGCAGTAATGAAAAATGCTTGAAAGCTAACAGGTACAAGTTCCGAATGAGCACAAGAAATGGAAAATTATAAAATAAAAAATTGTATTTATGAAAAAAAATTAAGAACAATGTCGATACAAATAAATGAAAGGACAAAATTTTGTTTTAATATAAATTCTAAAAATGGAAAAATTATGAAATAAAAGATGAATTTACGAAAAAAAAAATTATGAACAATGTTGATATAAATGAATGAAGGGAAACATTTTTGTTCTAACATAAGTTTAAAATTTTTTTTTATAAATTTTTAAACATTGAGATTTTATATTTTTTAACACTTTCCAAGAATGTTGAAAAGGAAATATGTTTTTAGTTTGTCAGTCCGTGCCTTAACTCTCGTAAATATATTCGGATTGCCCTGACATTTTTGGGAATTATTCATGTTTAGCTCAACATGAACCTATTGCAAATGAAGTTTCTACACGATAAGTTTATTTACAGGGGCAATCAAAAGTTTTCCGTTAAATTACGGGTTATGGGAAAAATTGCTTCAAATGAATTTTAAAGATGTTACAACCTGTCAAACATTAAAATTTATATGTATTTACGAATTGCATTAAAATAAACATTCTGTAAAATATGAGGTGAAAAGAATAGATATTTTTTATTTTATTTACACGGTTACACAAAAGATTTACATTACCTAATGATAAATAGGGAATTTTTTACAACATATTAATTATATTACAATTTTCATGTATAATAAAATGTATATATATTGCTGAGACTTAATATAAATTATTTCGCACATAATACGAAGCACTCAGTACTTACAGGGACACAAAAAATATTTCAAATAGTATATTCTATCCAAAGTACTGTATATTATCGATGATGATTGATGAATGGACGAAATACCTTTTTAATTATGATTTGCGCTTTTAAGTTTTACTAAATTTATATACATTAATATATATGCTATAGTTCATATAAATGCTACAGTTCTTATACAGGGCTATACGAAAGATTTTATAAAGGTTACTGCATATGAGCGTAATTTACTTAAAGATTGCTTTTAAATAAGTCATATATTTCTATGCTGAACTGCATTCAGTTTAATAACAAATACTTGTAAAATATAGGTAAAGTGATATACAGTGTCATACACAAAATTTTATACATAGTCATCTATGGTTGATAATTTCGGAAAATGTGATTTCAGTAGTCTTAAGAGTGTTTTAGTTTGAGCTAAATTTTAGCTAAATACTGGCGTATAATAAAGGTTCAAAGTTAACTACAGGATAAACAAAAGTATACAAGTGAGTTTCCATCTATTTGTAAAAACTGCTGAAATAGAAATTTCAAACTGCTATGCGTTTTCTTGCTAAACTAAATTTCCCCATTATGCAGTACATATCAACTGACAGATAAAACATAGGGCTGTTCAAAATTATTAGAATACATATTTGGCTATGGACAGTAACACTATTACCCTAAATAGCAAAGATTTTTAAAAATTTCAGTGTGTTGGAAAGTGTTTCATAATCTACACTTAAAGCATGATTTTTTTCTAAGTTAAAATGCATTTATTTAATGTATAAAAAAGCAAATGGCCTTGTATGTCATTGGTCACGCTTCTGCTGTAGACGTTAACGGATACAATTGCACTTGTACCCTTTGGCCTCCACGGGTTTCACAGTTTTGGGAAAGAGGTTAAGTAACTGACCCCTAAAACGTAGTATATAATTAAAAAATCACTCATAACTTCTTACCTACAAATAAATAGACTTATTTTCAGATAGTCTGTGCACTTAACTCATTTTTTTCAATTTTGTCACTTATACCCCTTGGCTTCCGGGCTCCTCATATATACTATTAAATATTCAAATTTGTACACATTTTTTACAAATATTCCCTTTAAAATAATAAATAAAAAGCTGATGATAAAAACTATAGACTTAAATTAATCTTTAGAAATAATAACAAATTCTTTGGGGGGGGGGGAGGGGGGAAACAGATTCAAGAATTTAAAACATTTTTATGTCAAAATGTTATTTTATATATAACAGATTTATAAAAATAATCACAAATCTTTTTCAGTACATGAAACACTTGACATATGATTATTTTAGTTTAAAAATTATAAATAATATAATCTTAAACCAAAATCTAAAATGGTGTCAATTAGCAATGGTAGAAATAGTGTTATTTCCCTTTTAAATAAATGTAAATTCTACACTGCTGCACAAAAAAATTCATTTTATGATGTTAAACTAATCAATAATGTTGTCACTGATAATCCTGGACTTTAATTGATGTAAAACAAAATATTGATTCAAAGCTAACATTGGCACTGAACACATCTATTTAATTTTCTGTGGAATTTTAAAATTCAAGTCTATGTACATTGTATCTGCTGTATGCACAGCAATCATAAGTTAAATCGATAAACTGATCATGATTTCCCGTGAAAAAGCTGCAATTTAAAATTTGATTAAACACACAAAATCTGATAATGTATTAAGTGCCAGAAAAAGGGATATAAGTGATTGGCTAAGTATTGACGAAAATGCAGCAACAATGGACAATTTAACGGAGTGAGATCCAGATGCTGTGCTAAACAGTACTGCAAATAATTCTAGTAGCAGCTCAGAAGACAAGAGAAATAACCAGCAGAAGAAAAAGTTTCACTAGAAAAATGCATAAATTTGACTAGAGAATTAATATACGCTTTAAAAAAAAACAAGACTGTATTTCTGAAAAAGACATTCTTCATTTGTATACAATAGTTAAATAAATAAACATAACTTGTTAATAAACATCTTAAAAAACTGAAACAAATAAAATTGATATTGATGTTTCCAAAATTAAAAGAAAAGAAATAATTCCCCTCTTTATTAAATTTCTTTTTCTGTAACATAGAAAGTATCAATTAAAGTGAGTTTTTTTTAAGTTTAATTCTCACATTTTCTTACATAATCACTATTAAAAATGACTTAAATTATGGCTAAAGGTGCCATTAAGAATACAGTACTACTTTTGATATTCCTTCAACAATATGGCATAGTCTTGGTCCTGATGATGCTGGATTTTTGAAGTTATATTGCATTAGCTTTTTCAAGTATCTAATATTCCAATTAGTTTGAAAATAAGTTTTTTTTAATTGTGTTTTTTATAAATAAGAATATTTTTTTGGAATTTAAGCAATTGTATTTGACAGATGAAAAGGAAACCTAAAGGTTAATATTTAAAATTCAAATTCATCAAATCACAGTTTAATGCTTATGTATTCTTTTGATGAAACAATACTTTTAGAATTTTACAACACATGCATTAAGATAGATGAATTTTGCCACTTATGATTTCTAGACTCAACATAAACACTAATTTTGCTAAGTAAAAACATTAAATAACAAAACATATTTTTCTCTGCTAAGGAAAATATTAAAGTTTTTTTTTTTTTTTTAATAATTCATATTTTACATTTGATATTATTCATAATTCATATTTTACATTTTTATAAACTGAAACTAATATGATATCAAGATCACTGTTATCTGTCTATCATACTAAACCACATGAAACTTTTAGATACATGGAAAAATACTTATAAATACTGAGTGAAGGGTTATTCGTGTTATACTGAAAATAATGCCACATCTTACATAAACAGCTATCTTATAACAAAAGATTTTTACCTCTCTTTCTACAGATATGTAAAACTGCTTTATTCCTTCCAATGTCAGTTCTTCTTTTTTCACTAAAATACGAACAGGGTCACGCATAAATTTCTTTGTTACTTCCAACACATCAAGTGGCATTGTCGCAGATAACAAAATTACCTATAAAAGAGTTATATTTATAGAAATAAAAAGCAGATGTATATACATAATTTTATGCATAATTTATTAAGTACATAACTTATTTTGCTAGACACTAAATTTAACTTAAAAAAGAAAAAAAATGTTAGAGAATTAAAAAACTTGTAAAATTTTTTTATCTATATACATTATGCTAACATATGAGGCACAAAAATCACGATTATTTGTTAATTGTTTAATGGCAACATCCAAATGATACACATCTTATGGGTTACTGTGCAAAAGTCTTTTGGTAAGATCTAGGCTGTAGTAAATTAGTTTTATTTACGTTTTGTTCCTTCGCTGCAATTACAAAGAGTCAAAATATTTTTTTTGTTGTTGTTCTTTTTCCTTAAAAAAAAAAAAAAAAAAAAAAAAAAAAAAAAAAAAAAAAAAGTCATGAATTATAAACTTTTTGGTTTCAAATTAAAGTTATGTATTACAAATAAAATGAGTGAAAGGATTATACTATTATATTTTAAATAATTAATGAAATGCGAAAAAATGCCACAGGTACAATATTTAGCAATTCATTATCTATGCCAGGCTCGCATAAAAATATTGAGTTCTTGATTTATCAACACAGATGTCATATGCACCACATTGGTGTGTTATTTTTCTGACTCCAATTTGACAAAAACTTTGTTTTCAAATACCAGTTACATACATATTTTTTAACTATTTTCTATTATTTTAATAAGGAAATAATTTTTTAAAAGTTTAGTTAATAATTACAGAATAAAACAATTTATATCATTTTAAAAAAGAAAATGAAAGCAAACAAACAGTTTATTAATAAGTAAATAACAAGTCAGGTTACCATGTGAGGCACATATAATTGCCCTTTTGTTGCAATCGCGCCAGTGTGGTGCATATAGGACATCGGTGTCTATTTCTCTCACAGAATCTTCTAATTTGGCAAAAAATTGAGCAATTAAAATAAATTATAAATAAAAGCAATATGATTTAATGTTTAGTATACATTCAGGGGAGACCAAAGTGGTTGCCAAGGGCAGCTAGTTATTTTATAATTCTTTATGTTTATTTAGTAATATGTCAAAGCATACTAGAAAATGCTAAACTGAAATTAATATAAACCAATTTTATTTCTGATAGAATGTCTTTTGGCTATAACAAAATTTGGTACTTTTCCATTATAGGAACTTTGGCCATTTAACTTAGCGCTACTCACATTTCAGAAAGTGAAATTTGTTGCCAGATATAAACAGCTATGAAAGTAAATCAAATGAAGTTTTATGCTTGTTTACATATGAATTTATAAATGCATAAAAATATAAGTTGTATATACATCCTTTCAAATTTTAATTGCTTAAAAGGTGTATAGTCAACACAATGAAAAAATGTTTAAGCCAGGACTTAAACCCGGGCCATTAGTATAGCGCACTGATGTTCTACCATCTGAATTACTTGGAACGATACTCAGCTTGGCATTTCTCACAATCATATGTTGACAAGGCTACAACTGCAGTACAAGTAGATTTGTTGTATATACATATTACTTTTTAGGGTTTCGTTCATCTGATGAAATCCTATTAGTCTCTGTCTGCCATAGAGTCTTTACACAAAGTTCAAAATTGAGATATAGCTATAATGCTCCTCACATAGTAACAACATCTAATGTTAAGCAATTAAAAACAGATCAGCCTAGTTAGTCATAATAAAAAAAATTTCTAATATATTATGTTTAGAACAATTTCATACCATAGATGCTAAAATATAGCTATTATGTGCATCATAAAAAGCATGACACTGAAATGCTACTTATTAGATGAGATACACCAAAATTTAATGAGCACTAGTTTATGTCTAATTAAATAGAAAATTCTTGGAGTTACTACCTCTACAAAATCAATTATAGACAAAAAAGATCTATAAGTCTTAAAATAATCAAACTGAATTAAGGTCAGGATGATGCAATATTTAAGAATCCCACTTGAAACAATCTCAATTTTCGAACAACTCATTAAAAATTTCAGTTGGATTGAAATATCTCTTATTTTTTTTCCCCTTACCGTTAAGCCCTGTAAGAAATTATTAAACATGTAAATCCATCAAAAAGCAAAAGACAAAAATTTATAAGAATCCAATGATTTTAAATCTGTAATGTTGTCTTTATGAACAAAGGAAAAAGTAAAAAAATTATGTTCAAAATTTTATAACTCATAAAAAACAACAATTAATGCATACATACAAAAAATTACAATTCATAAAAAAATATGAAAATTTAGCTAAGAATTTAGAGCCTTTAAACTTTTAGAAGATACTAACATACATTTTGAAAATTTTATTTTCACAATACAAGTCCTTATTTTAAAATTGCAATAAAAGAGTTTAAACATAAATTATTAATCATGTAAAATGCTTATATATGTAATATAAACAAACCTGAATATTTGTATTTAGGGTTCTAAATACATCATATATTTGATCTTTGAATCCTCTTGATAACATTTCATCAGCTTCGTCCAATACAAAAATTTTAATATGATCAGTTCCTAAGAAGATAAGAAAATTTTAAGCAATTATATAAACAATTTTAATTTAACAACCACACTACTACATATTACAACAACTACACTTTCTATCCCCACTCTTAAATATTTAATTCCTCACAGTTTCAACAAAATACATATACACATTATACATACATATTATCCTTCTATAGTAAAAAAAAACTAGCCTTAAAAGGAATGACTCCTGGAATGATGCTGATGTGGTAGATTTCTGGAACTAACGAATCCGGGTTGTCCACTCCTTCCATGAGTCGAATAGACCAATCAGGAAAGGGCTCCGTCTATGCATCGCCGTATGGGTTACCATAAAGAGAGGAAAGGTTACCATCGCCAACAATCGCCAATTTGGCAATATATCGCCAAATTTGGCGACCAAAATTAGTTGTCAAAAGTGATGCCAACTAGGCGATAACTGTAATATTTCGCCAAAATTTTAATTTCTTTACAACACCAGTCGTTTGATACATCATTTGAGAGGTTTGCAACTGCTTATTCATATAATGGATGTCTTGTGGGTTATCCCCCATTCTGCTCCCCAGGGGGGACACATTTTTAATTTCTTTACAACACCAGTCGTGTTACACAAGATTTGAAAGGTCCGCAACTGCTTATTCATATTATGGATGTGTTGTGTCACCCCCCACTCTGCCCCCCAGGGGGGCACATTTTTAATTTCTTTACAACACCAATTGTGTGACACATCATTTGAGAGGTCTGCAACTGCTTATTCATATTATGGATATCTTGTGAGTAACCCCCCCTCTGCCCTCAGAGGGGCGCATTTTGTAATTTTTTTACAACACCAATTGTGTGACATCATTTGAAAGGTCTGCAACTGTTTATTCATTTTATGGATGTCTTGTGTGTCACCCCCACTCTGCCCCCCAGGGGGGCACATTTTAAATTTCTTTACAACACCAGTCGTGTGACATATCATATGAGAGGTCTGCAGCTGCTTATTCATATTATGGATGTCTTTTGTGTCGCCTCCCACCCTTCCCCCCAAAGGGGCACATTTTTAATTTCTTTACAACACCAGTCGTGTGATACATCATTTGAAAGGTCTGCAACTGCTTATTCATACCATGGGGTAATGGCGAGCGCAGCAAGCAGGGGTAGCCAATAATTTGGAATCGCGAAGCGATTACGCGGGGGGTTGGCGAGCATAGCAAGCAGGGGCGGGACCCCCCTAGTATATATATATATATTATAAAGCAGAAGTTCTGAAACTTCCAAACGAGTGTTTTCAAAAACTACCTGATGGATTTTTTTGCCAACTGTATCATTCGATAGGAAATATTTTTCCGAAGGTTTATGATTCAAATTTACAGGGATAACTCTGATTTTTCATAGTAAATTTCGTATTTTTCGGTTATTTTTGACAAAAGGGTTGCCAGTAGCTGTTTTTGGCGAAAATTATAATTGCTAAAAGAATTAAAATGGCTATATCTATTAGAAATATTACAAATATCTTGCAAATAATAGCAGAAAATAACTACTGACAATATTAATAATAATAAAGAAAGACCACTTAAATGAGGCGTAATATTATAAAAATATATTTATCTTGAAAATGAAAAAAATATTTGTAATGCTTAAAAAATAAATTAACGTGAAATATAACAATTGGTTCAACTTTTGGCAACTTAACCCTGGTGTTAGAATAAAAACATGAATTTCAGAAATTGATTAAATGAATTTTGAATGATAGTTATTTCCCTTTTTATTATTTTCTTTCTCTTTTTTATCGAATTTCCGTATAATATAACTTACAGCAGAAAAAAGCAGATCTGATTGTAAAAGACACTGTAAGTTGTGAGTTATTCATTTCTATACCATTATCATCTTGCTTTTGTCGCCAAAGAATGTGTTTTTAAGCCGAAAATGCACTACTGACTTAATGCCTGACTTAGGTTCTTAATGGTCGCAATAATGTTTTTTTTTTTTTTTTAAGTGAAGATAATTTTTAGAGTACATTTTAATATTCAATCGTAAATTATATAGATATGAGTATAACTCTTATTTCTTTTTGCAAATGTTTTCATTGTTAATTTAATTTTTCTTGCGCCATTTCGTCAATTTCACTTACAGGAAAATTTCAGTTTTAAAATTTAAAAACTGAAGAATGAAAGATTACCCCATAGATTAAAAATCTAGCCCCAAATTCCAAGATTAAATGTCAATAATGGATGATCGTAAATGTCACATTCATTTGACATTAAGCATAACATAAATACTAATTATGTCATCAAGTGATTCTTAATTCGACATTTTATTTCTACTTTTATATATGTTCTTCTAATTTGTTTTTCGTTATTTAAATGAAAATTTATGCTAATCTATATAATCTGGCTAATAGTTTGGCGATTTGTATAATTTGGTGAAATTGGTCAACGGTATAACCAAGTAGTACTGAAGGAAAAATTTTGCAATTCAAAGTAAATTTATGCAATTATGCGTTATTACTATAGATAAATTCAACATTTTGAAATGAAAAATTCCCGCTGAATAAAATTTACAAGTCTTTTTTAATTGACCATTTCCTCTTCAATATTTCTTCAATCAAACTTTCGCTATTCTCTTTCGTGCAAGCTAACAAAAATGTATTTTAAATATTTTATTAGATAAAACGTAAATAACATTTTTCTATTTTTTAAAAATTATTTTTAAAATCTAATTCTACCATTATGTGTCTTACAGGACAAAATAGCAGAATTACTTTTAAAAATGGTTTTATCTGTTAATTGTATGTTATTTGTTTATTTGGGTGTTTGAATTTACTTTTGTCATCAAACAATGCGATTTTATACCAAGAAGGCATAAGCCGGAGCGATGTTCACAATTACTAAATTCTCTCACTCTCTTTTAAATGTGTGAGAGCAATTTTGGGATATTTTTTTTTTGTTTAATTGTAAATATATAAATAGCAGTTATAGCAAAAAAAATGCGTATAATGTTTAAATTTTAGTATAAATGTCTTCCTCATCCAAACTGTAAATAATTTAATTGCAACTTTTTAAAATTTTGGCGCAGATGTCATATATGCACCACATTTGCACGATTGCAACAAAATGGCGATTTTATGCCACACATGGTAAACCGACTATGGTTGTTTATTTATTAATGAACTATTTATTAACTTTCATTTTGTTTTTTAAAATAATATAAATCATTTTGTTCTATAGCTATTAATTAAACTTTTTTATTTATTTATTTTTTTCAAATAATACAAAATAATTAAAAAATATTTATGAAATTGGTAATTAAAAACCAAGTTCTCCAAATTGGCGCCAGAAAAAAAATTGCGGTAATGTGGTGCATGCATGACATCTGTGTCAAAGTTTTTTCTTATACATAAGTAGCGAAAATGCAGTATAAATACCGATTCAAGTTTTTTCCAAATGGAAATTTTGTCACGGATTTGGTCATATACTCATCGAGGTATCTCTTCTGGCACCAAAATGGCATTATTTGCCTCATATGGTAACCCAGCTATAGTTGTTTATCTGATGATAAGTTGTTTATTTACTTTCATTTTTTTCTTTTTTGAAATGATATTTGTTGTTTTGTTCTACAGTTACTTTTTATTTATTGTTAATTGCTGTTTAAAATGATAGAAAATAATAAAATATACATGAATTTCTTAGGTATTCTAAAACGAGGATTTTGCCATATTGTAGCTGCAAGATAATCGTGCTAAACCTATTGTGTATATGATGTCTGTGTAGGAATCTTTTGTGAAATATGAAAAGTGTAAATTGGCTACTACTTGATTATCACGTCAACCAATTTTGCCAAATCGTTCGCCAACTTATACAAATTTACATAATTTTATCTTAAATAACTAAAGAGAAAATGCTTAAATATGAAAGAGTAAATAATTTTGTTTTCATTTTTCAGGAGGAAATTTTGAAATAATAAAGTAATTGTTGTAGTGAGAATTTTAATGCGTACTTTTTTTATCGTTGGCAACTTGCTGTAATGAAAAATGTTTATTTTTTTTTCCTGCTATTGTTTTGTAAGAGCTGGTTTTGTGAAAGCCATGTTAAGATGGTATTCAAATTTTTGAACCCTTCCCAATTACCACTCCCTTGGGCCGATTTTGCTCATTTGCAATTCCCACTGAGATATTAACCATCTCAATGTACTTGACGAGTTTGGAGATGATTCTTGCATAATTGTGTCTTTTATCGTGCAGACAAAATTTAATACATATATAAACTTATTAGGTGGGAGTAGCTTTGGGTTCCTGGCTTCACATAATGGAAAGTTGTGAAGAAATTTTCAGAAGTTGTACCATGGTAATGACTGTAATAATTAATATTTCTTCAGATAAGGGAAAATTTTAAATCCTGTTGCCATAATGGTCTCATTTCGCTTCCAAATGTGCACTGTTAGTAATAAACTAAAATAGTTACTTCTAAATAGCTGGTTGTTGCGCAACGTTCAAGATAATTTAATATCACAATGGTGTCTAAATCAGTTTCAGCAATGAACAAGGTGCTGCTGGAGGTCCAAATTATTTAAAATACAAATTTAAATTCACCAGTTCGTTTCATCCACGGTTGATTTTGAAATATTGACCAGTGCAGCGGACATAGCCTGCTAGTATATATATATATATAATCCCTCTGATAATTTTTGCAAATGGATAAAATTGTAATGTTTTCTCTGCATTTTGTTTTAGATGCTCAAAAAATAGACTCTCAACATTATCTGAAAACTTAGTTACAAGTATGAATGCAATCCTTGAGTGTGTTAATTATTCTAAAATGTCTTGAAAATTCAATAAATCTATAGAATTATATTATCTTAAATATTGCTTCTATTGCAGTGAAACCTGTAGCTTAATAAACGGAATATTCTGTGCCAAACATTTAGAGGGATAAAATGTATCAATTTCAAAATGAATATTTTTTACTGAATAAGTTCTATGCTTCTAAGATTCAATAAAAATGAAAAGCAAAACAAGAAACATTTAAATAAAATATGATTTTTAAAGTTATAACTTGTTTTAAAATTAAAAATACTTGCATTGTTAAAATAATAATATAAAAATAATTGTATTAATTGTCAATTGATTATTTTTTAAATTCAAAAATATACACACCCATAAAGACAAAAATGTGTTTCCAATATAAGTTCAATTTTTCTAGCATTTAAGCCTCAATAAAAATGCTTTTAAACTTTTTAAGAAAATAAAAAAAAAGAGGGGGAGGGGGAGAGGAATTATGTGCAATATAGCTGAAATTAAAAAAATAATAAATAAAAAGAAGACAATATCAAGTGTTTTATTATCTTTGATAATAAAATAGGTGGATCAAAGTTTTGTAAAAAATGCTTTTAATAAGTTTTGCAACAAACTTTGGCCTTCCATCAAAAAACTACACTTTTGTTATCACAATAGCTTGCTAAAACTGGCACTGACATGAAAATTGGACTGAAAATCTGTATTGAACTTCCTATTTTTATGGAACGGATAGTGAAGTCAGAAGAGAACTGAGCAAACTTAAAAGAAATGATGACATTACTTTTCTTAAGACAGACAAGACAGGAAAAATAGTAATGATACCAAGAAAAGATTGTGCAAAGAAAATGCTGGAAACAACTGAGGAAATGAAAGTAATAAAATTAAAGAAAGTCCTGTGCCCAATACTTATTGAGAAAATGGAAGCCATAATAAAAGATCCAAAATGGCCTAAGCATGCAACTTTTAACTTCAATGCTGCCTCAATAAAACTATAGTTATTTGGGAGATTAAAGGATCATAAGAACCCTTACAAAATGAGATCAATAGTAAATAAAAAAGAAAGGGTTACATATGAATTGGAGAAGACAATGAAATATGTACACAACAGAATTCTATTGGCATCGGAAAATGTGTTAGCATCAAAAAGTTCAGAGAAATAAGTATCAATAAAAATGAAATACTTATAAGCTTCAATGTGATAGAACTGTATCCCTTGGAGGATAAAATAGAAATAGCAAACACAAAAAAATTTGGTAAAAACAAAGCAGACTTGTTTATTAGATCAAATAATTTAGTAATATATGAGAGTTATTTCTCATTTAATGGAAAGTTTTAAAAGCTGATCAATGACCTAACTATAAGATCGCCTAGATCAGGCATTTTGGCCAAATTTAAGCTAAGAGATTTAGAGGCAAAAATACTGAACAATCAAAGTGGAAAAATTAAGACTTTGTCAAGATACATTAACAACATCTTTGTGAAAATAAAAGGAGGAGAGAGCTCGCACAAAATTCTAGAGGAAATGAATGAGTTAGACAACAATATTAAGTTTACACTGGAAATGGAGGAGGTCCTGAATTTTCTTGATGTGAAAATAAGAAAAAGTGATGCAATTAGTATAATGATGTACAGAAAATCCACTAATGCCTACCATATTAATCCAAAATGCAAAACACTGAAAAGTTACAAATAGATTGCCCTAAGAGCCTATGTCAGTCGAGCTATTGACATTTGCTCCAATAAGGAATTTACCGGGCAAGTCTTCATCAACCTTCAACCCGCTGTTCAACTCGCAGTTGAGAAACCTTTGGTTAGCAAATCTAACCGTCGGTTAATATTTGAAATTCATCGTTAACTTCAGAACCGAGATCAGTCAACCTCGGGTTAGTAAACTTCAGGTTGAAATAAACATACCTGATTGGCCAAACGAATCACATGACGTATGTATCCCGTTCATGAGTTCTGTACTCACGTATCACCAATTTTTAATTACGAAGCAAAAACAAGTTTTTAAATGCATACGTGTACTTAATTTTTAGATTAGATAAATTTCAAATTACCGTTGAGATTTTGTGGTTTTATTCGTTCCCAAAATTAGATTCAAAGATTAGAAACACCGATACAGTTATAAGATTTTTATTTTTACAAGATTTTGCGTTACAGTAAAATTCTTTCATAAAAGTTACTTGATGAAAAAAAATTACATTTTTTCTTTAATCATTAAATTTAATAAACGATTTTCTGACCAGGCTAGCAATAGTAATTTGAATAAAAGAAAAAAAAACGAGCTAGTTTATTTATTTATTTTTCAACGAATATTAAAATATTGAAAATACATCTATTTTCTCAAATATTCATTCTAATGTTTTTCTAACGTAAATGTAATGTTTTAATTAATTTAACTAAAGTAATTGATGCGTAAATTTTTAAATGAGAAAATTTTCAAGATAAATCTTCTGAAAAATGCTTCTAAACAAAAGTAATTATTTAAAACAAGTAAGAAAATTAATTATTATAGTGCATTATAGTTCACGGCTTATTATTTTGCGATCACAAAATTCTTGCTTTTACGACTGCATGCTTTAAACAAATATAAAAAAGCTGAAACTGAAATGTAGGGAAAAAACTGCTTTTCTTTTTTATTATTAAAAAAAAAAAAAAATGTAAATTATGTAACCAAAATGTTTCATATGAGAACTTTGTTTCTATTGGCATTCAATAGATGGCGCTACCTGATATCAAAATTGTTAGGCAAACTGAAGCCTACGAAGCCTGGAGACTCATCACAAATGAATATAATTTTTCGTTTACAAAGGTAAAATGTTGGAAAAACCCTCAAAAATTTAAAGTAACACATTCTTTCATAACATCTTTTATAATTAACATTTCGTTTACTCAATAAATTACAAACAGCTCTCTTGGAAAAAAATCCACCAATGTTCAATTCAAAACAGCCGCCATCTTTGCTTTGACTGCACATGCGCGGTCGAATAACCTCTCTTCCATATTAAGGTTGAGTTACTCAACTTTTGTTTTGGTATCTTCTCCGAATTCGGCAGGTTGAGTTAACGGTAAATTAGGATTCACATTCAACTGAGAGTTAAGCGCTGAACTGGCGGTTCAGGTTGATGGAGACTTACCGGGTAAGAGAAGAGATTAGGAGAATAAAAACCATAGCTATAACAGCCGATTTCAAAACCTGTATGTTAGACAAAATGTACAGAAAAAAAATTACAAAGATAAAGAGAATAGATATAAAGAAGGGAAAGGTAACAACAGTTTTGGCAAGGCTCAATGCGAGAAGATGGAAATCGACTTTCAGAATACCAAAAAGCTAGTGAGACTATGAGAAATTTAACCATGCCCGAATGTGAGAAGCCGTGGAAATATTCAGCAAGCATAAGGCGATCAACTGCATTGAACATGTGCTGGTGGAGCAAGATTGGTGCAAAATGATAAAGAGCAGATATACATATATGAAGAAGACAAAAATTGATCTGAAGTGAAGCCTAATGGAAAACTACAAGAAGTCTGGCTCAGTGTGAAATTGAAAATGGTCCAAATGGTAAGAGAGGACCCACATATATATATTTTTTTTATCATCTTTTTGGTAGATTAAACTTTCAAAGGGTTTTAAAGTTGTAATTTTAATTAAGTATAAATATATAAAGAGAAATTTCTGAATGTATTTACTAAGTATTACTTCTACATCTTTCATTTAATCCTTTTAAGATTAAATTGATACAGGATGTTTACTATAAATGAATCATAGTAAAAAAAAATATATATTGAAATGTTTAAGGAAAGTTTTTTTGATTAAAATTGAAATTTCAAACAAGGCTTTATCCTGATACTATAATAACCATATGAAGCAGAATACGTAAAAAGCATCACCTGCATCTATTTCACCATTAATGCACCAGTAATAATATTTGTTATACTCTATAAAAACATTTTAAAAAAATTCTTGAGTTAATAAGCTATAAAATGATACAGCTCACCTTTAAAGACTCAAAAAGTTGAATTTTTAATATTTGTATTAACACCTTGCATTTGTTAGAATACATCATTTGCAAGCTAATATTAAACTGGTGGAAAAGTTTACTACAATCTTTCATTTGCACTTCAATATTTTAAACTATTTCTGTTTTACATAATATATCCGAGTTCTGGAACTTTTGTTTCAGTTCATAAAAAAATATAAATATGGATGGTATAGATTTGACAAGGTTATATAAAGGAAACAATACCTTGATCATCAGTAATTCTGAAGTCAAACGTACCCTTTGATTGAAATCATGCCAAAAATTGAAAAAGAAAACGTTCATATTAACTTTTAACCCCAGATATTCTATGCAAAATAAATCATTTAATAATATTGAAATGCAAACTTTAAATTTGTAGAGAACACTTTTATTAGTTTAAAATTAGCTTGTAACTATAATATACTGACATACTTTTTAAACCTTTCAAGGAAAAAGTACTTATAACATAATGTACTGAAATGATTAAATAACACCATAATTTACAATTTTTTTTTCTTTTTTGCATATATTAAATAAAAGAAAAATTTTCACTCAAAATTATGATGCAATTGTGGCATTTGTTGATTAAAATTAGTGGTTTAAAAATGAACTATTAAATGATGACTAATGAACTATGAAAGGAATATTGGGTTTTGGAATTTTTTGTTTTAATGCCCTATTATTATTATTATAATAATAATTATTATTATTATTATTATTATTATTATTATTATTATTATTATTTTAATATAACACAGTGAATGAATGTATTTCTAAAATTTTAGACACACTTATCTTAGAATACAAAGTTTAATATTTTACAAATGTAACTATCATATTGAATGCATAGAAGTTTTTTGAAGTCATACATTACATTTCCCTGTAGACTGAGTGTGAAATCTTCTACATAATAAAGTACTCAATATTAAAATTTCTAAATAATATGAAGTATTTAAATATTTCTAGAATAAAAATATTTTTTAATACAGCATTTTTTTTTTCTAAAATATCACAAAGATTTCTATACATTTTTTACATACAATAATTTCATTCATGATCATGGGTTTTATAGTTATTCTACATGGAATAACAATTTTAATTCTGCAATATAAGCATTTACAATTTTTGAATTGATGGATAACTCATGTAAAGGCTTTCATTCCTTGATTAATATTTTTGAAACAGAAAAGTACAAAAACAAATTAGATAGCAAAATACTCAGAGCTGAAGTGGCTTTCAGTTAATATAAAAATTGAAAACTGCATGCACATGCAGTTGTGCATACTGCATGCACATGCAGTTGTGCATACTGCATGCACAACTGCACGCAGTATGCACTGCAGTATGCATCGCAGTATGCATGCAGTATGCACTGTGCATACTGCATGCACTGTGCATGTGTATGCACAATAAAAGCTTTACATCAAGCAACCTGGATGTTTTTTTATGTCTTTATGTTTGGGTGAGCGTTTATTTTCTTTTTCAGCATATTTCTTTTTTTAGGCAAAGTTTAGGAATCATTTTTATGATTTAATAATTATTAATTTACTTTTATTTAATTAGTGTTGCCTATTATTTATTATACTTTCACGGCCATTTGGGGATAGTATATCCATAACTTTGTGAATCTTTCTTATAAAAATTTACATAAATAGCTTCACTTACATTTAATGATTCTATTTATGTTCACAACTTATGGCTACAAGTAGAAATATTCTAATATTATTACAAATAGAACTACAATAAATTTCACATATAACAAGTTCCGGCATATTACGAGCACCCAAAATTTCAAATTATATTTTTCTATTTTCAGGTATATTTGACTATTATTTCAAAACCATTTCTTTTCAAAGACACTTCATGTAATATGAATATACAATAAAAAATATTGAGTAAAATAATAAAAAAATACAGTAGTAGAATGGGAATTATTTCTTCAACTTTTCACCACTTTTTTAGAAAAAAGCTTGTCTTATGCGATAACATATATTCTGCAGGTAAACAAGGTGAATATTATTATTTGAAATTTCTGCTATTAAAACTTAGGAAGCGTGGGAGTCCTGCACATAATTTTTATCTCTGGAACCAAAACATATGATAATAATTATTGCACTCATATCTTAATTTATGATATTTCATCTTATATCCAGCATAAAGTGGGCACCTATTAAAATTTGATAAATTTTCTTGCAGGGATCAGTTTAAGGTTTCCCCCCCCCCCCCCCCCAGGGTCTTCCTTTCATGAATTATTATTTTTGTGAAAAAAATTTCACAAAACTCATTTGTATTCACTCAATATTTCAAATCAATTAATATAATCAAATTAATTATAAATAATTCATTCACTCAATTTTACAAACATGAATAATATTCACTCAATCTTATTTATATTTGTATAAACTCATAATTTCACAAAATTCATTTGTCCTTAGCAACTTTTTTTTTTTTTTTTTTTTTTTTAAATATATATAATATGAATTTTCTTCTGTCAAAGGATGCCCATGCTTCATATTTTGAAAAACATACAGAAAGAAATGCATAAGAAGATGAAACAATAAAAGTTTAAAATACAGCAAAATTAAAACAAGAGTCACCAGATTAGGAAGTGCAAGGAATCACCGAAAATACAATTACCATATCTACTATTGCTATGACATCCAAATGAGGATAGAATGGAAAAATAGAGGAAAGTCAGCTAGTGATAAATGAAAGATGCCCAGATGAATGGTACAATAAACAAAAAAAAAAGCTAGATTTTTGCAGAACTTTACAATAACCATAGAGGTGAGATTTATGCGCTTGTACTTTTTTTTAAATTTATTTTTGTAAGAGTCTTTTTCTTAAATTTATTTTTGTGAAGATTCCATTTTGCTGTCATCAAATTTTGTGAAGAGTCTATTAACACACAAATTCTCTCTGTCACCCCTGCCTGAACAGACCTCTGTCATGTATCAAAAGTATAAATTATATAATATAATATATGGCATTTAAAAATATTAAAATGCAAACAAGAAATTTGTACAAAATGCTTCCATGAATTTAATATTCACTTGCAAATGTGAGATACTGATAAATACAGTTGAGTCTCTAAAAAACGAAATCCATCGTTCCTGTAAAAAATTCGTTATATAGAGAAATTTGATGTATGAAGAATTATGTTAAAAATCTTATTTAATGTGTAAATTTTGAACAAATATTATTTTTGATCTTTTTAATTAAGAATTTGAAATGTTTAAAAGTAAATATTAACCTAACATTTTATTTCTTAATTATTTATGTTGTTTCAAAAAAGAGAACAGACATTTATTTGAAAGCTTAATGAAAATCAAATGAGGAAGACTTGCATTAATTTCAGACGAAGAAATCTGTAATTTTTTGTTGTTTTGATTTTAAAATTGTTACGCTCTCAAAAAAATGCTCAAATTTTAGCAAGGAATGAAAAATTGTAGTTAACATTTTCCTCCATTTGAAGGCCTCTCTTATGTGCCTTTCATTGATTCCTCGCTTATATGTGTAACAATCCAATTGATTCTGTTTTGAGAAGGATGTTGAAAGGTGTGTGGGAGGTGGGATGAACTCGTTGGATTGAAAGAACAAGGAGAGAAGTAATATTTTTAAAAAAAACTCAGCACTGAATGATACATTAAAAATAAGTGATGGAAAATTGATTCCATATGATTTCGAAGCTTTTTTAAAACTGAATAAATTAAGACCAATTTATGAAAAAATTCATTATATGGAGAGATATTTTGTTATATAGAGACTGTTTTTAATGTAATCATGCGAAAAGGGGACCGTTCCTATTAAAAATTCATTATATAGAGAAATTCGATGTATGGAATTTCGTTATAGAGAGACTCTACTGTAAGTTTAAAAGGCGAACTGTTCTCCTTAAGAGAAACAGGGAAAACTGATCATTCAAAATTAATCATAAAACATTATTAAAAATAATTAGAAAATTTACATAAAAATATTTCTCTTACTAAGAGCTTTTCGACTAATCATATCGTACACTCTTCCAGGAGTACCCACTACAACATGGACTCCCATTTCTAGTTTCCGAACATCTTCACGGACATTTGTCCCTCCAATGCACGCATGACACTGGGCATTCATGTAATCACCCAAAGCAATCACAACTTTTTGAATCTGAAATTCAAACAGATGATAGTATAGTGTCATCATAAAAAAAAGTGTTTACAAATAACTCTTCAGGAAAGAAAGGTAAAGTACTACAAAAAATTTAACTAACATTAAAGAACATTCCCAAACAAAATAAAAAGCAAACAAAGTTTTAAAAAAAGCAAATCATTATTAAAATTTTATTTTTCTTTTTAGAACAGTGGTTCCAAAACTGAGAACAGGCCCTGTTATGAACAGTGTTACATCAAAATCCATAGTAAAAATGAAATAAAAATATGATAAGGGTTAACAGATGATATACAGGGTGATTAAAAAAACATGGAAAAATTGGGTATATGACAGGGATAAAAAATCACATAGCAACATAGGACCGCAAACCACTTATTGAGTCACAAATACAGGGTGTTTCATCCTAACTCAATTTGGGTTGACAGTAATAAATTTCAGAAAACTGAAGTATATTATAATAAAACACTTGGCAGACATTCTCACCTTTGTTTTAAATGTGATACCAAAAAAAGTGGTAGAAGTTTGCATTATGCATACCAGCTATATGCACTTGGCACCTCACATTTTGAACTGTGATAAACAGTTTATGCTGTATCATCGATTGCTTGAGCAATGTGTTTTTCCATCCTTTCATAATGTTATCACATTTCACACAAAATAAGGTACATATCGTTGCATTTTCATTGCAATATTTTTATTTTCCTCGAAATTATTACTTTCACACCAGGTGTAGCTAGAATGAAACACCCTGTATTTGCGACTCAATAAGTAGTTTGTGACTCTATGTTCCTATGTGATTTTTTATCCTTGTTGTATGCTTGGTTTGTCATATCATTTTGTCCATTTTTTTTTAATCATCCTGCATTAAAAACCAATTGCAATCTGCATGAGAACACACAGATCTACTTCCTTATAAATTTTACAATATTTAAAAACCTTAAGAGCTATACTGTTTCAGTTCATGCATTGATAAAGAAAAAACTTGCTGTTAGGGTTAACAAAATATCAAGTTTACTTATTCTTTTTCTTGAAGGAGTTGGAAGGGGGGAGGGGGGGCATCAGCAAGAATGACCTTATATAGGGTTATAGAAATGCATTAAATGTGTCCATGAATTAAAAACATGATTCAAGATAAATGTATGCAAGAGGCAGTAGCTCTATTATCCCTTTACCTCAAATATGTTTATGGAGATTATCTGAACTTCAAAAAGTCTTACTGTTTCATAATTGTAACAAAGCCCAAAAGTATACTTCATTCACGTATAAATAAAATTCTTGGTAATGCAATTAGAACTTTGTCATGTTCATGTCATAGGCCAGATATAGAACCATGTGATATTTGTTTTGACATGCAACAGGACCATTTCATACAATCGCCTGTAGCACAGCTTTTTATACATTACTGCTATTTTAACAATGCTATTATATACTGAAATTAAAACAACTATGCAACTAAATGCTAATGTGAAAATCTAGGGATTTTAATTACTTTTGATGCACAGTTTATATTTTAACAACATATAATTAAATAGATATAGGTATTTATAAAATGTCACAGGCAGAACATTTTGTTCATTTTTCATGGAATGGTTCAATAGATCTTACAAGGGACCCTCTTTTAGTATTGCTCACACCTAGCATTGAGACTTGGTTTTTCCAATAAACTAACAAGTGTTTTCAATAATAATTGCGATAATTTGTTAACAACTTCAATTCAATCATTTTTGCATAAATACATTATATAATTATTAAAACCAATTCTTGTGTAAATGAAACAGCGAATAGGTTGCCAGAAAATATGAATGAAAGTTTTCTGCTCTTTCCCAGACCATTTTCTCTATCTTGCCATTGCTACTATGCTAAAAAGTATCTGAAATCTCATAAAACAAAGTTTAAATTTATTATTTAAAACTCAAATTGGTATCAAGGACAAGTAAAAAAATTTAAATTTTTCAAAGTTAAAGATGATTTTATAGTGTATTCAGGATCAATCTAAACTAGAAAAAGTAATCTTTTTTAGAGATTAAAAAACATATTCCCAATTTAAAGAGCTTTAATATAATTAAAAACAATTTTGTCCTGTCAAAATTACAACCTTGTTTACATGTAAAATAAAATAAAGGGCATGCCAGGCACATATCCTTTAAGGAGGGTGCCAGGCATAAATGTTTAAGAACCAGTACTATAACTTTGAAATGCTTAAGACCCTTCTTTTTTATAATTATAAGAGTCAATAATAAAATAACAAAAATATGATAATTTATTCACTAGAGAATCCTTCAACAGGAAAAGTAAAAATTTTATGGTTTGGCTTGTTTGTTTCTTATTTAAAAAAAAAAAAAAATAACCTAAACATCCACATATGTCAGCAAAGCCATGAAAAGGTTAATCACTTTGGATGCTCTACTATATTTTCCAAAGACAAAAAAATAATAACTAAAGCAATGAAAACATGAAATGTATTACCTGCTGGGCTAATTCTCTTGTAGGGGCTAAAATTAAAGCTTGACATTCTCTAAGACCAGTGTCTATCTTCTGTAAAATAGCAATGGAGAATGTTGCTGTTTTTCCAGTACCTGACTGTGCTTGTGCAATTACGTCAAGACCTGAAACAAGTTATACAAAAGAGAAAGTTATACACACGAGAAGTTGTACAAAATTCAAAGTTGCTAGTAAATACAAAATTTAGAGATGCTTCAAAGGATAAAGTATCTTTAATACATGTTAAAAATCAATTTTCTGTTAACCTTTAACATTTTTAGGTAGCTTTCATTACAAAAAGTAAAAAGCTACCTATTTATAGCCGTCTGGAGGAAAGCACCTCCAGAAAATTTTAGTATATTTTCATCGATCATAACAGCCAGACCCCAACACCACCCTCCATCAAGGATGTAGTGGATTGTATACACCAGATACCTTCTGGATTTTTGATAGAAACACCCATACCCTCTGCTTCTAAAGAAAGCTATAGTATAAACACTCTAGGACAGGGCTGTCCAACGCGGCGCCCGCGGACGCCATGGCGCCCTTTGACATTTTTCTTGGCGCCCTTTTGAAGATTTACTGTTATTAAACATTTTTAACTTAAAATTCAAATATAAAGAATGCTTCCTTTAAAATCATTAACATTTTCCCAGAATTATATTTTTATTATATTTTTAAACCTGTGTTTGGCATGCTGTTGGCTTGCCGTTGTATATTAAAAACCAGAAGCATACTTTGAAAATTTAATAGTGCAGGTTTTTGCAATTTTTAGTTATTGTTTATATAGTGTAATTATGATAGTTAAATTTCTTAATAGTTGGAAAAAAACTCTTTTTAATATTCAAAAAGTAAGAGAAAAATAAGCGTTTTTACTTGCTCCCCTCCCCTTTGAAGATACATGTGCATGAAAGCTCATATTTTTTCTTTTTACTGTTGTCACACTACCCACTGGCCGTTTTATAGGAAGGACAAAAGAGCTTAATTTTTCTTCCTTTTCTTTTGAAATTTTAGAAGTGTTTTTTCTTTATTTTTTTTTCTATAATTTTGCTTAGAAAAAATAATAAATAGTGTAGAATGATTTCCATCTATGAAAGCACTTCAGACTATCTCTCTGAAACCATCCATATGGTTTGGTCATTATAATGCTTGTCTGTTTTTGTATGACATAAAACTGATCCACGCCTTCTAAATAAATCAGACGTATTTTCATATACTAAAAGAAACCTAGCAATATCTCTGATTTTCATAGATATTTATTTGTCATTATTGCTGTTGTAGATACGATTAAAGTTTCTGACACCTTATCCTACAAACATTTATGATATAGACTTCACACTAAAAAAAAATGTATAATTTGAAATTTAATCGTGTAATTCCAGAACTGTAGGGGTCTTTTGTTTACCTCTGTACGATTCGTGTGCATTATGTTTAGACGTGCATGTGTAACTAATACTATGCGACAATATTGCCACATGTTTTCATTCACGTAAATAATGGCGCCATTCATTGAATGCCAAGAGCTAAGATGCGCCCCTGGTTATTGAAAGGTTGGACAGGCCTGCTCTAGGATATACCGTCTGCCTTGAGCACTAGCGTATATCTTCTGTTATTTTTACGACTACACCCCTGCCCTCCATCCAAATGTTAACTTATATTTCAGATTTTTTGTCATATGATAACTCTTGCATTTATTAACCAATTTAGATGAGATTAATTGTATGCATAGAACATATTTAATTTCTCAACCGAGTTCATAGGCCAGCTTCATCTGCCATCTTGTTTCAAAATGGTGGCTATTTGATTTTTTTTTTAATTAAAAAAGTTTAAAAATGGTACAAATAAATTAAAACTGAAAAATATTTTTTCTTAAAAGTTTGACCTTAATACAAAGATTCCTATGCATATTTTGTTTTGGCATTTTCTTAAAAAATAGCTGAGATATAGCAGTTTGAATTTTTAAGGTGCCTGACATTTTCAAACAATCTAATATTCGTCATTCTGAAACTCTCTTATTTATAAATTGATCTGAATGAAATCTATTGTATGTATAGTACATACCAATTTCTCAACCAAATATGTTGACCAGCTTCATTTGCCATCTTGTTTCAAATTGCTGGCTATTAGCACCATGCATTGCCGTGCAATTCTTAAATATTATTAATATCCCTTAGATTTAAATTCTTGCCAATGTTGGCAACATTTGACATATTGCTAAATCTGGCAACCAAATATAAATACCACAATTTCCTGCGTATAATCCGCGGATCAAACAATTATTTTTAGAGACAAATTTTTTTTAAAAAGAAATGTAAATTATCAGATTGCCATAAATATTTGTCTTCAATCACTAAATAATATGTCTGGTTCCATAAAGAATTGTTTGATCTGCAGATTATACGCCAGAAATTATGCTAACCATAAATGATGCCTGCTTGGCTAAAGATTACTAATTTGGCACAATTTTCATTCAAATTCAGTATTGAGGAATATTCCTTTTTTGGGTTTGTCGCAATTTAGCTTCTTAAAATTTGAGTAAAATTAAAACCAAGAAATATGAAAGTTACCTTTTCCTCCCGGCACTGGCCAAAAAAATTTAAAATTCCAATTTGAATATTGTACAAACAATTGCACTAAAAGTTCATTTTCACTCAAAGTTATAAACTTCCTTTAAAACAAAGGTATACCACTGAGTCACTCTTATTTCAAAGTAATAATTCAGGAGCCAAAGATGTCAAAAATCCTGTGATAGTTTTTTTCTTTTTTTTTTTTTTTCCTTGTAAATTGATAGTAAAAAGTCATACCAAAAAAAATGAGCTACATATGACTAGATTCAACAAGCCAAAAATATGTTTAATGTTTAAATTAATTATGTTAAAAAATTATGATTTATTGTTATGGTCAAAAGCAGACAGTTGTCCAGCATCAAACAGAAAATAAAGAAGCCACCAGCAAAAAATCAAAGCGAAATAGTTATGAAATTTTTGCCTCCTTAAAATAGGCAATACAGACTTTTCCAGTAGATTAAATTTCGCCATACTTTCTAAAAGACCACAAAATTTTCTATAAAATGCTCTAAGAATTATCAATATCTGTGATAATTAATAAAACATTATAACTTTTTAATATTAAACATTTTTGACTTGTCAAACCTTGCACATTTTGTTCGTATGACTTTTTACTATATTATTTGTCATTTAGATATTTGTCAATCTAATTAGTCACAAGAAAAATAGAAAAAAAATTGCCAATCAGCAAAAAGATATACAGTCAAACCTCGTTAACATGAACACGCTTAATGTGAATTACTTTTAACATAAATTGTTTTCAGTCCCCTATAAAAACGAATATAAAGATTTGATACTGATAACATGAATTACTGTTAACATGAACAACATTTTCATTCCCTTTGAGGTTCATGCTAACGCTGTTCAACTGTATAATGACATTTGCTATTGGTCCCAAGTAAAAAAAAATTTAACTGAGAAAAATCAGGAAATTTTTTTGATCAGTCGTGGGAAAAATACACTATTTTTTCCAATATGTCATAAGAAAAAGTTGGAATATTTGTCAATCAGTCATTGGTAAAAAAAAAACACGAAATTTGTGGATCTGTTGAATGAAAAAAAACTATGATTTTCATCAATCAGTCAAAGAAAATGTCACACAATTTACCTTCTGGTACCAGTCTAAAAACAAGAAATGCATCAGCGAACTGTAGAAAGACAAATTCTCTAATCAGTCGCAGAAAAAAAATTGAGAAAATCAACGATTGGTTTCGAGGAAAAAAAAAAAAAACACGAAATTTGCCAATTGACAAAGGTAAAAATCTGAAATATTGTGAAAACTAACAATTGATTGGTGGAAAAAACCATGAAATTCATCAGCTGATTGGGGTAAAATCTCAAATCTGCTAATAGTTTCTTTCGTATGTGCTAGTTTTTTACAAAATGTCTTTTGCATTTCTACAAAAGATGTAATTGCACCAGGGTTGGGTTTTTGCTGGCAGAAAGTGGTTTCTGCCGTGCCAGTGGCAGAAAGTGGTTATAACCGGCAGAAACTGGCAACAACTGGCATAAAGACATTTTGTGATATAATCTCAGATTTTTTTTAAGTAATATTAAATTTATTAAGTTCATCCTTAAATAATTAGTACTTAAATAATTCAGAATAAATATATGCACACAAATAAAATATTGTGGATAGTTTGAATTAAAAAAAAATTGAGTAATGTAACAGATTTTTTTTTTTTTTTTTTTTTTTTTTTGTTACATATGCATATGTAGTTTATCTTTAAACAATTATTTGATACAACTCAATATTTTATACTCAACAAATTAAGAAATAATCTGGGGGCAGAAAGATTAGCAAAATTAGCCCTATGTTATGGAATGCTTCGTGAAAAAAAATACTATTAGTATATTTGAGTGGTAATTTGTTTCTTCAATATTGTAAAATAATTGTACAAGATATTTCATTAAATTTTCTTTGTCTATGTTATTTTTTGTGCTTCAATTATTTACTTATATATTTTCAAAAGGAATTGCATTATGTAATTTGTTTAAAAATAATCTGAAAAGTAATTTGTTATTAAATCAGAATTTTTTATAAATTTATTTTTAAAAGAAATAGAAATTCAACTGTAAACAATAATATTAATAATTAAACTTGTACAGTATCGGGTTATTGTTGTGAAAGTTTCTGTTTTTCAAGTGAATGAAAATTAGTGTTTTAAATAAGCAAGGTATGTATTTATATGATCATTTTTAAATGTTTTGATACTTTGAATAACATTCATAATCTTATGTTTTAATTTTTAGCTCAATGGTTTGCATATCGAATGTAAGTGTGAATTATGAATTATTGCTGAGTAAAGGTCTTATTTAGTACTGTTTCTTAGTTTCTGCCAGTTTTTGCCACTTACTGGCAGAAACCAGTTTCTGCCATGCAGGTTTTAACCGGTTTCTACCACTGGTTTTAACCACCCCGGCAGAAACTTGCCAACCCTGAATTGCACACCTTCATGTAAACAAAATCATCCCGTCTGTATTTTTTATTCCTGCAGTACATTTTTGAACAACTGAAATTTGTTGCAGAACATTGTGAAGTATTCTGCTTTGGGACATATGTTGAATGAAATTTTCCTCAATTTTATTTTGCAACAATTTGACTAAATTTTCGTGATTTTTTGCACTATGTTTTTGATGAATTTCACAGCATTTTGTGCAATCCTTCAACGAAATTCAAGATTTTAGTTTGTGTTTGACCAAATCTGTATTTCTTTTCATGATTTTTGATAAAATTAGCGATATTTTTCACAATTATTTAAAAAAATTAGCAATTTTTTAAGCAACCATTCAGAAATTTTTACAAAATTTGCAATTTTTTTCTGAGATTCATTCATAAATTGATTTTGCGGCATTCAAGAAAAAAAAAATTAGACTTTTATGCAAATTATAATAAAAAGTGGAATAATTACATGTGAAAAACATTAAGACAAAATCATGCAGCGCATTTTTTTATTGTGCAGAATATTTATTTCTATTTTCTGTGTGGTTCGTTCAGTTTTGCACATTGTGCAATTCTGCATGTTTCCTACTCCTCAAAGCAAATTTTCTGTTGTCCTTCGCAAATGAATTCTTAAACTGGTAACCCTGTAGCAAAACCTAATAAAAAGGGAGTTGAAAGGGACTATAAAAGAGTTCCATTTTAGATAGACCTCTGTCAGAGCAAGTATAATTATATAATTATTTTCTCCCCAAAATTAGATTCTTTTCCCTTTCTAGAAAGAATTCCATTATAGTATAGGGGTCAGAGCATATAGGACAAATGTTATTTTTCTTACCAGTATCCTTTATCAATAATCTACATCGTACATCCCTACTGCATATCTTTTCAAAATGTCTCTAAGATTATTGATAAAAGATACTGGTAAGAACAATAAAATTTGTCCAATATGCTCCAACCCCTGGTTTTAGACATGCTTTGTTTTCACATGTTTTACTGTAATGCATGTAAAATCATTGTCATACTATAGGGTGGATGGTTAAAGTCTTTGAGAATACATGTAAAAATAGAACCTATCTATAATAGAATCCTATCTAAAAAGAAACATCTTCATATTCAATGCATTAAAATGTTATTTGCTAAGACAAAAACCTGTTTAATACAACATAATTCATTGGTTCTTAAATTTCTGTATTTAGAGTTTTTACAATTTGTAATCATGATTCAGTAAAAAATTTTTGTTCAGGGACGGGGGAGATATTAAGACCCTGAATCCTACTCTTAGCTATATCACTTCCGACAAAAAACTTTGCCCTCTTCCACAAGAAAGTATTTAAATGGCCCTCCTGATCACATTGTTGAATTATTGTTTCACATTTCGCTCTAATTTTTTTTTCTTTCTTCCAGACTTTAGACTATGAATGCAAAAAGGCAAATCATTTCTACCCTTGTCGAGAACTTATGTTGATTTCTCATGGAATTGGAGGAACATGCAACAGAAAGAAAATCTCCCATTAATAAAAGACGATTTGCTAAACTAATTCAACTAACACTGCATTCATTTTCTCTTTTGTAGATTTCGATTTTTTTCTAAATAATTGTACTTGGATCTGTACAAGCGGGGAGGGAGGGATGCACAGGCATCCAGGGCACCCCCTTTGCTTATGCACATGAGATGTGCAGCAATCACATTCCACAAAGTGTTACTAAATTGTTTATCATCACTAACATATAATTTCCAATAATCACTATCTACAAATAAAAATTAAACATCACCTTTAATGCAAGGGATAATTGCTCTTTGTTGAATTGCAGAGGGTTTTTCAAAACCATAAGCATAAATACCACGTAAAAGCTCTTCACGTAGATTCATGTCATCAAAATTGTCCACAACATATTCCCAATTGCTCTGAAAAAAATAAAATCACCATGAGAATTAATACTAATAATATTGAAATTATTATTAATAAATATGCATGAATGAAAAGGAAATAAAATCAATCCCTAATTACAAAGTTTTTACACATCTATAATCCATATGATAGAGAAATTATACAAAAGAACCAATGATGTAAAATGAAAATAGTATTTTAAATCTATAGTTTAAGAAAATTACATGAAAATATGATTATAATTACTGAAATTTGAAATTTTTAATACAAGAAGTAACTTGTAGTAAACTTCAGCAACATATATCAATTTCATAAAATTCAAAATAGTTTAATAATAAAAACGCATACAAACAACGTTTATCCCTATACCAATGGAATACTTTTGTGTAGCCCTATAAACTTATAACAAACATTCTTTGCACCACAGATTGTAAAGAATGTATATTTTAGTACATACTTGATAGATGCATATCAATTTTATTATGTTCGAAAGAGTTGTGAAACATTAAAATGCACTTGAAACTATTTTTTTTTCCCCATTGGCCGTCATGTAATGACACATTTTTTATTGCCGCTGTAATGAAACTATGCATTTGTTTTCATAAAATTTGAAATGATTCAACAAAATTATGCAACAATTATATATTTTAAATTTCAAATGATTCAGTTAAGTAGGAGGCACAATATTGAAAATGGCACAAAAACCGCTATTGCAGTGCCCCCTTCTGACAGAACATTTCAAAATTGAAGAAGAATCTGCTTACCAAAGCAAAAACAGTAAAAAAAAATTGGTACAATTCTATGCATATCTTCATAAGCTTTTTGATTCTAAAATGGCAACATATGGACAAACACACAGACAGATAATTCCAAAAAATCTTTTTTTTTTTTTTTTTTTTTGGGGGGAGGGGGGGGGGGGGAGTCTTTGACCTCTACAATGTAAATCCATCAGAAACCAGTTGAAGATAATTTCGATTAAATAATAATATTGATTAATTTCGATCTTCCATTAAAGATAGAAGAAAGTAAAAATCAAAATGCAGTCGAAGTTCTATAATCTGCACATGCTGTGGCCAAAGGTTGTGCGGTTTATGGAATATTGTGGATTATAGAGTATTATGTATATTATACGTCATTTTATTATTCCTAGACAGCATTTTAACCCTTTAATCAGTACAATATGAAAAGATAAATATGAAATCTAATAATTAATTTAATATGCTATCTGAAAAAATGTCTTTTTAAAGTTAGTTTAAAAAATTTATAGATAAGTGTATTTAAATAAAAATAATTACTATGTATGTTTTGTACTGCAATAATCTGTTTTTTACTGTTAATAAAATAAAAGAGTTATATTAACAAAAAATAAATGTTTTATTATGATATGTTTTTCAATTCTTTTATTATTTGTTTTAAAAATCACTTTTGGAGCACAAATTTTTATATTTTCTTAACTGTTTATTTCATTGTTTACATTCGTAAAGTAACGGGAATTATAGAAAATTGTGGATTATGGGAGCGCAGAATATAGATCTTTGTATATACAATATTTTGAAAATTAATGTCTCATATTCGATATATAAAAATATGGAAAAAATATCAAACTTTATGATGATTTGAAGATGTATATCTATTGTTATAAATCAATGAACAATGCACATTCCTATATATGTGCATATGTGTTGATTATCTAGAAAAAACAAAAATTCAATATCTTGATGCAAGAAATTAAAAAGGAAATAAATTAATATTTTTATCAAATCTTTTCGCTGCAGATCTCATTTAAAATGGATAACTTTTGGAAAATTAAACATTAAATTATTCAAATGAAACAAGAAAATGTACATAAGACAATATATGAGAAGTATCAGACAATATATTGGATCTTATTGATATACCATTTGAAATGATACATCAAAAGGATTGAAATCTCAATATTGCTACCTCAATCTTAAAGAAATATCAATATATAAAGATAGGGTACTTGTAGGTTATCCAAAATCGGTTTCGCCAAATTATACAAATTGCCAAACTAATAGCCAAATTATACATGTTGACATAATTTTTATTTTAAATAACGAAAAAACAAATAATTAGTAGAATATTAATAAAAATATTAATAAAAAGTCGAAATAAAAATCACTTAATGACATTTTAAACATGTGAATCGCATTTAATGTCATTGAATGTGACATTCACAATCATCCATTATTGGAATTTAATCTTATAGTTTGGCAATAATTTTTTGGTCGACGGGATAACCTAGAAGTATCAAAGATAGTACAGTCCATTGCCCAGCCCTAGCAGATGGATCGACAGGCCAATGATTATAGGTGCTGGCTCAAACTTTATATTTTAACTCAATGATGCATCCAGATATGGTGTGAGAAATTCTCCTGTGAGAAGCTCAGCCCACCTGAAATATTCCAGGGGAAGTCATAGCTCCCCCAGATCCTACATCTTTGTGTATAAATAAGCTTGGATAAGCACTGGTTGAATTTAGATAAAATTTGTTTTGTCAAGTTGCTGCTGCAGATTGATACAAAATATTTATCCTAATATGAGGTTTATAGTTAAAAGCAATACAGGCAGTGTTTATCTTGCCAAAACTCAGTTCTGGTATGATTTTAGCAAATATTTAAATAATACTTGGAGTTCCACCGAACTCATAAATATTGTGCTCTGGAAGAACAGCACTGTGCTTTGTAACTGATGCGAAGAAATCCTAGATAAGATTTTTTTTAAAGAATTAAATTCTCTACTATTTTCATATTTATTAATATTTTTTTGTTCATTTATTAAGTTACATATAAATGAATATAGTTCTAGTCAAAATATATAAAAAATTTCCTTTTGCTGAAAATGAAATTTATTTCAATCTTGCAAATAAAGTACGAAATATAAAGGTGTAAAGTACGTTTTGTTATTAATGAAGAGTATGAGAGCTCCGGCACCTTTTGTTAGAAATAAAGGTACTACTTGATTATACCATCAACAAAAAAACTATCACCAAACTGTAAGATTAAATGTCAATAATGGATTATTGTAAAATGTTATATTCACTTGACATTAAACATGATACACAAGCTTGGAATGCCATCAAGTGATTTTTATTTTGACTTTTAATTTGTATTTTTACTACTGTTTTACTAACTTATTGATCCTTTTCTTATTTAAAATAAAAATTATGTGTGTAATTTGGCGACATTGGTTGATGGGATAATCAAATAGCAGTAGCACCCAAATGAAACTCTGAATACAAGCTATGTACTACTACCGTATTTTCGGGTGTATGCGCCACACTCACCGTAAGCGCCACACCTCTGAAAATGCATTAAAATAAAACAAAAATTCATCAGAAGTGCCGCACTTACGAAAATACATCAAAATGTTAAATATTGCGTTATATTCAGTGTTTTTTCGCGTTTTTTTAAACATTTGTAATATAAATCCAATTTTAAATTTAGTATATTTTGTATATTTTTTATGATAAAATTAAATTTGAATTCGTGCAGCCTTTTTTTTGTGATTTTTTAATACGTTTTTTATAGTTTATAACGAGGTTTGCAGGGTTTTATCGCAATATTTGACGAATTTGCAGAGTTTTTTCGTGATACTTGAAAAAAATTTGCGTTTTTTATAGGGATATATCATGATGAATTGAATGGATCATGAATATTTGAATGAATAATGAATTTTGATACTTGAAGCAATACTTGAAAAAATTTGTAAAAATGTAAATTCTGTCGAAAAAGTGCAGAAAAAAGGAGAAATTTGTAAAAAAAAAGCACAAAAAGAAGGAAATCTATATAAAAAAAAATCTCGAATAAACACACATTTCATCAAAGATTCATGATCCTTTCTTTTTATGATTCATTCCATTCTCATTCGCCTTTGAGAATGGTGTGAATCATGATGAAATGAATGAATCATGAATCTTTGATGAAATGTTCGTTATTTCGAGAATTTTTAATAGATTTCATGCTTTTTTTTTCAAATTTCTCCTTTTTTCTGTGTTTTTTCGCCTGAATTTACGTATTTCTCGTTTTTTTACCTTTTATTTATAGATACAACATATTTGTGTTTTTTCTAACAGTTTTTTTGACAATTCTTTTTGGAAAAAACCACAATCTTTTGACATAATTTGTGTTTTTTAGAGTTTTTATTGACATATTTCCCGTTTTTTCTGCAATATTTTGTCAAAATGTGGGTGTTTTAGCGATACTTCAGGGAAATTCATGATTTTTTTGCGATCCTTTCAACAAATTTGCAGGGTTTTTTTTCGTGATTCTTTGGCGAAATTAGCATATTTTTTTCAGCGATTTTTTTATATAGTGGGAATTAGCATTTGATTGGGAAGGGCGGATTAACAGAATTTTACGATAATAAAATTATAGTTTTTCAAGTGATCCTTTCATGAAATACACATTTTTTTCTTTTTACATATTCACGCTTTTTCAGCGAACCTTTGATGAAAGTCATGTTCTTTTCTCCTGATCCTTTGATAAAATTTTTGCTTTTTCTGCGAATGATTGACAGAAATTAGGCTATCATTTGTCGAAATTCGTGATATTTTTTATGCTTCGCATTTTCTTCCTGATGATTGACTTTTCACGATTTTCAGAAAAATTCCGATCAGAATCACCTCTGTAATGAATATCGCAGCAAGGAAAAAAAAAATATATCGTATCCGCCGCCCCGGAAGACATGGGTGCAAGTTTGAATTTTTGCCAGGACTGAAAATAATTTGAATCACCCCCCCCCCTTTTTTTTTAAAAATTTTTAATTCATGTTTTTTTCCATCAACCTTTGAAAAAATTCGCTTTTTCCCGCAATCTTTTGACAGAAATCGCGTCTATTTAGCGATTCTTTGACAAAAATCGCGTCTCTATCGCGATCCTATGACCAAAAAAACTCGTTTTTTGCGATCCTTTGACAAAAATTCGTGACTTTCCGCGATCCTTTTACAAAAATTCGCGACTTTTTCACGATCTTTTGATAAAAATTCACCTTTTTCGCGATCCTTTGACAAAAGTTCACAACTTTTTCGCGATCTTTAGACAAAAATTCGCGTCTTTTCCACGATCTTTTGAGAAAACTCGCGTCTTTTCTTTGCTCTTTTGACAAAAAATCACGTTTTCTCCGCAATTCCGACAAAAATAACGTTTTTTCCGCTATAATTTCACGAAAATCGCGTATTTTTCGCGATTCTTTGAAAGAGACTGCGCGATCCTTCGACAGGAATCGCGTTTATTTTGCTATTCTTTGACGAGAAACGCGTCTTTTTGCGATTTTTTGACAGAAATAGTGATTTTTTCTGCGATCTTTTGACAAAAATCCCGTATTATCAGCAATCTTTTTAAAAAAATTGTGCCTTTTTTCGCGATCTGTTGACGAAAAACGTCTTTTCCTCGATCTTTTGACAAAAATCGCGTTTTTTCCGCGATTCCTCGACAGAGACAGCATCATTTTCGCGATTCTAGGACGGAAATGACGTTTTTCTTGAGATACGTCGACAAGAATCGCTTTATTTCGCATTTTTTCTTAAGAAAAACGCGTCCTTTTGCGATCTTTTAAACGAAATAGCGCTGTTTTCTGTGATTTGTTTGAATTAAATAATTTTTTTCCCGTGATCATTTGACGAAAATCACTTTTATTCATAATCTTTTGACGAAAAATCGTCTTTTTCCGCGATCTTTTGGCAAAAAACGCGTCATTTTCGCAAACATTTTTCGTCGTCGGAGATTTTTCCGTCCCGCTTCCGTCCTCGGGAGCTTTTAAAAGACGGAATTCCGTCTGTGGACGGAAAACTTGCACCCATGCCGGAAGAAGCACCGCAGTAAGCATAATTTTAACTTTTAAACTCGTATGCGCCGCGGCACTTATGCCCAAAAATACGGTAACATTCTTTTGATCTCAAGGCAACATATAAAAAAACATTTAATTATTTGAGTTTATAAACTCAAAATCAAATTTAAAAAGGGATCTTATTATTATTTTTATTATTATTTTTAAATACAATAAATTCAGAATCAATCGGAACTGAGAAATTTTCTGTTGCAAGAAACATTCTTCTTTAAATAAAGCTTACTGTATTGAAAATTACATTAAAAAACTTTAACATTAAACAGACTTCTATCTTAGACTGAATTTACTGTACTTTGTCTGAAATGCATGCAAAACTAGTGAATGCTAGGAAAATTTCCATGGGATTTCTAAGTGTGAAAAAAGATATAGTTTGAGTCTGACAGTAGAAGTTGAAATTATCCTGAAGAAAGAAAGATGTTAATTTTTAAAACAAGAATAATAAACTAATAAAACCAAAGAAAGTAAGTTGAAACTGGGGTGAATCGATAAGAACTAAAAGATCTTAAAACACCATGAAATTCTAAATGTGCTAGACTTGCTGCTGCTTTCATAGTAAAGGCCTATCTTTGTGATTGATGAAGAAAAACGCTGATCTTTCAAAAAGCTTAGCGCATTTAAATTCTTTTAATGTTTTAAAATATTTTTAATTCTGAGAAAAAAAAAATCTGAAAAATGTTTACCTCAATAATGCCTTCTGGTTCCATACCAGGTGGACCATCATATTCTCGTTCAGGGCCTCGACCCATCGTCTGTGGTTGTTCATCACCTGGACCATTTCTAAAATGAAATTTGAAGCAATAAATAAAGTATGCACCGAATAATGATTTTGACCAAATGCTAAATATTCAGCATATAAATAAAATAAATATCTGCAGAACAAATAGGATATATTAAACTGAATGTCAAATATTACCAAATGCAAACCAAATAGTAACTCTTTGGCTGAGTATCAAGTATTCAGCTGGCCTATATCAAAGTTATCAAAAGGTAAGATTTTAAAACAATTTTATACAATATTTAATACAAATACTTCCATTTTGATAAAGAAGAACTTTTTACATGTAAATTGCAATTTCCAGCATTTTTTGCCATGATGTACAGTAGACTTCCTCAAATCCACAAAGCTTGGGACCAGAGGTTGTGCGGACTTTAGAATTTTGCGGATTTCTGGTCATTGCTTTGTTTACATTTTTTAAGCAATAATTTGAATGCAATTAATAATGCAATTGCAATTATAATGAATGCTAACAATAAAGTAAAATTTTAGTAAAGTAATAAACTAAAATAATAAAAATTAAGATAATTTTTTAAATATTAAAAGCAAAGGTCAAATAAATAACCAGTAATGTTTAGTTAAATATTCATTATAAAGATCAGATGCATTTTTCCTAAATTATACAGTGAAACTTGCCACATAAAAGTACATTACTAATTTGCATCAAAATTATAAAATAAGGAAGTTTGGTACTACTAGATTATCCCATCAACAAAAAATAATTATCGCCAAACTAGAAGATTAAATGCCAATAATGGATGATCTTAAATGTCACATTCAATGACATTAAATATGATTCACGTGTTTAAAATGTCATTCAGTGATTTTTATTTCGATTTTTTATTGGTATTTTTATTAATATTCTACTAATTATTATTTTTTTTTTTTTTTTTTTTTTTTTGTTATTTAAAATAAAATTTATGGCAATATGTATAATTTGGCGATTTGTACAATTTGACAAAATTGGTCGACGGAATAACAGAGTAGTACCAGAAGTTTTATTTCAGGTTTAGCCAGAATTAATGATCAAAAGAACTATTACGTCACATTCAATGATATTAAATGTGATACATGCGTTTAAAACATCATTAAATGATTTTTATTTCAACTTTATTTGTATTATTATTAATTTCTATTAATTATTTATTTTTTTGTTATTTAAAATAAAAATTATAGTAGTAGGTATAATTTGGCTATTAGGTTGGTGATTTGTATAATTTGGTGAAATTGGTTGACGGGATAACCAAGTAGTACTGAATTAAAATACAGTAGACTCCCTTAAATCTGCACAGCTTGTGACCAGAGGTTTTGCAGATTTCTGGTTGTCATTGCTTTGTTTACATTTTTTAAAAAGTAATTTGAATGCAATTAATAATGAAATCAAAAGTATAATGAATGCTTACAATTTGCTAAAATATTAAAAAAGTAATAAACTAAAATAATAAAAATTTAGATAGTTTTTAAAATGATAAAAATACTAAAAGTAAAGGTCAAATTACTAATCAATAATGTACTAAATATTCATTATAAAGATGAAATGTATTTTCCTAAATTTTTCAATAAAATTTGCTTCATAAAGGTACATTACTAATTCACATCAAGTAATCACATAAAATAATGAAGCTTTATTTCATATTTAGACAGATTTAATTACTAAAAAAACTTGATTAATACATAAATATATATTTGGTGAGATTGTGATTATCAATGATATCAGCAATATCTTAATTTTTTCAAAAATAAATTATTCTTTCTTCATTAAAAAAAAACATGAATTCAATAACTTTAACAAAAATTACAAATAAAAAAATAAATGGAATTGATATAAAACTAAAAAAGTCAAATTTTGCACCTACATCTGAACTGAATGATTGTTTACATCCGTAAAATATGTGCGGATTTTAGGAGTGCAGATTTGAGGGAGTCTACTGTATATCGAAAATACTGATATTTAGTCAGTGATATATTATGACATTAAAATTCTGATATCGCCCAGCCATACCAAACAATGAGCTGGATTTAAGGGAACTTATTACTCAACTTCGAAATTCTCCATAATCTATTGTTAAGTCTATGGACATTTGATGCATTCGTCTATTTAAAATATCTCCTCGGGAAATAAATATTTGTAACTTTTTTTTTTTTTTGTTAACTAGTAAGATGTCTATTTTTCTTAGTTATCAAGGTACCTCTAAACAGTGGCGTAGCTAAGGGGGGGCAAGGGAGGCGTCCGCCCCGGGCGCCGAGGCCTAGGGGCGCCAAATTGAGAGAAATTGTTATATATCTATATTGGGGTGGGGGCGCAAAATTTCTTGCTAGCCCCGGGTGCCAAAAAACATAGCTACGCTACTGCCTCTAAAATCTATGCTGAATTTAATAGTTTGTGCGTTAAAAGCTGACGAACTGTGAGTAAAATTTAAACCCTTCATATAAAATTAAAGGTACTACTTGATTATTCTATCAACCAAAAAACCATCACCAAACTATAAGAATAAATGCTAATAATGATTGATTGTAAATGTTGCATTCATTTTAGACAAACACATAAACAGTGTTTGTTATATCATCAAGTGATTTTTAATTCGATGTTTCATTTGTATTATTAATTTTTTACTAATTCATTTGTCCTTTCTTAAAAGTGCCCCTGTAGCATGATCAGTAGTGGCAATTACACCACACTGATGGGCTGGGTTCAAATCCAGGATAAGACATGGATGGTGTGTTTGTGCCTTTGTAGTGTATTAAATATGTAATAGATAATAAAATAGTTCTGCATTGTTGTTGTCTCAGTGTAATGGATCATTTGAGGTGAAAGCCATTGCTGCTATAGGCTTCAAAGAAAAACCAAATGAAAATCTTCCGTTATTCTTTTTAAATAAAAATTATGTTGATTTGTATAACTTGGCGATTTATACAATTTGGCAAAATTGGTCAATGGGAGAACCTAGCAGTACCAAATTAAGTTTATATACTTTAAAAAATTTTGTACACTCAGAAAAACGCAGACATCTTTTAAGAAGTGTATACGAAAAATAGAAGTTAAAAATATTAATTTCCAAAGGAGATATTTTAAGTAACACAAATGCATCAAACACTCATAAGCTTTAGAGTTGTGAGAGAAATTCTGAAGCTATGTGACCAGCCCCCTTAAGATGCAATACTAGTCACAGAAAAAGATCCAAATGATAATATTAAGTCTATGGGCTTGTTCTTTTCAGATATCTCGTTAAAATTTTATTATTTTTACATTTTTTTTTTTTTTTTTTTTTTGCATAGGATAGTTGAGGACGATCTAAAACAGGGCTAGTTTTTACTTTTTTGATTTTGGTTATCTATTTTTCAGGGATGCCGCGGATGCGCTATAGCGCGTAAAATACACAAAAAATCGGCGACAGGACGCAAAAAAATGGAGCTTACCCGTCCCACGGGACGCGTAATTTTCATCAAAAATTCGCAAAAAAGGCAAATTTCATTAAAAAATCTCAAAAAAACGAATAATTTCCGGCAAATTTCGTCAAAAATTTTGCGAAAAAAATGACTAATTTTGTTACAAAATCCCAAAAAAAGGCAGATTTTCTCAAAAAATCGCGAAAAAACGACATATTTCGTCCAAAAATCGTGATAAAACGGCAAATTTTGTCTAAAGATTCGCGAAAAACGGCAATTTTCATGAAAAAATAGTGATAAAATGGCACACTAAAGATTGTAAAAAATCGGCACATTTCATCAAACGATCGCGAAAAAACGGCACATTTCATCAAAAAATCGCAAAAAAGACAAATTTCATTAAAAAAATCGCGAAATAACGAATAATTTTCGGCGAATTTCGTCAAAAGATTCGCAAAAAATAACTAATTTTATTACAAAATCTATAACAAAAAGCAGATTTCCTCAAAAAAATCGCGAAAAAACGACAAATTTCATCCAAAAATCGTGATAAAACAACAAATTTTGTCAAAAAATTCTCGAAAACAGCAATTTACATCAAAAAATCGTGATAAATAGCACATTTTGTCAAAAGATCGTGAAAAAACGGCTTATTTCGTTAAAAGATCGCGAAAAAACGGCAAATTTCATCAAAATATCGCGAAAAAAACGGCAATTTTCGTCAAAAAAATCGCGAAAAAACGGCAAATTTCGTGAAAAAAAAGCTTTAAAATGTAATTTTCGTGAAAAAAATAGCTTTAAAATGCAATTTTCGTCAAAGGGGTACGAAAAAAAAGTTAATGACAGGATAGATTTTTTCTTTTCCAAAAACTAACTTCCCTGCTTCCAAAGTTTTTTTTTTTTTTGCTGCTCCAAAAACAGATTTTCCTGCTTCACAATCTGTTTTTGATTGTTCTGATTATTTTGAAAAGTATAGAAAAAATGTATTTTTCAATAAATCAGTTTTACCCCTTTTTAATAGAAATATGAACAATAGTGATACTTGTTATCTTCTAAACTCAAATAAGTATTATTTTATAATTTGTATCTTGCGCATTTATTTTTTAAAAAAAAGTAAAGTAAATATCTCTTAATAGTTTTAAAAAATAATATTGGCTTTAATTATTTATACATTAATTAAAACAATAATTATTGCATTTAACTTTTCTTTTGCAAATGAACAAGTTCAATTTTTGCGTCTAAAAATATGACTTATTTGTGGGGACCCGCTTTTTTGAAAAAGGGACCCAGAATTTTAGAAGTCCTGGGTCCCCGGGACCCAGGATTTTTCAAGTCCAGCGGCATCACTGATTTTTTATATTATGATAGTTTCAATTTCAGAACTGGTTTTGAAGGTTAAAGTATTTTTTTTTTTAAATCTGAAACCAAAATTTAAAATATCCGGCTGTAAATCATCCTTAGCTATCCTATGCAAAAAAAAAAAAAAAAAAAAAAAAAAAAATCAAGTCAAAATATTAAAATTTGAGCAAGATATTTGAAAAGAATGCCCCCATAGACTTTACATTATCATTTAGGTCTTTTTCAGTGACTAGTGAGGGACCTTAAGTCAGAGTTCAGGCCTCAGTTTGAACCAGTTTGGTGCCCAATATGCAGTACTGGACAATAACACATAATTAAAGGTTTACAGGGAAAAAGGGGTGTAGGTATTCAAACTAATACTACTTAGGTTTGCTGTTTCTCTCTCTGCTGCCTTGTTTGAAGAAAGAAAGAAAAGTTGAAAGAACTTGTAAAAAGGAGGGCGCGACTGAGTTTTAACCCCCTTCTTGGCGTGCTTCCAAAATATCGCCACATTGGCGCGCTTTTGCGTTTGTTCTCTCGGAGCTGGATTTAAGTCCAGGAGACACTACGCAAAAGACATACCTTCTTTTAAAAACAAAACCAGCCTTTTTTTTAACTAAAAAAAGAAATCAATAATAGATTTTCTAAAGAAATATACTAAGCTTTGAAGTCAAATAATGTTTTTCTTTTATATATAATATGAAACTAAATAACATTAAGATTCAAAACATCTAAAGTACTAAAGAAAGGCCTAAAACACTTACTTTTAAATACAAAGCATGGTCTCTGCATTCAAAAAACAATAGAAATGTAGAAAATACTTCCTTTTAAATACAAAACAAAGGCTTCTAATTAAAAAAAATATCTCATATATTTCCCCCAAAAAATTTACTCACTCGATGTTATACTCTTCGAAATCCAACGGCATCTAATGAGACAAGATATTTAATTAATTTCAAGGTGCGAGACTTCACATTTTTAAATGTTTCTCCTCTCTCGTCTAATAAGAAAACTAGAAAAGAAAGAACGAACGGAGCATGCGCAAGCCGAGGAGCAGAATCTCTCCGAATCTCCAAGGGTTGCCAAGAAGAGCAGCACCTAAACGGAAAAGAAAGCAAGGCATGGCGCAGTCATCGCACGTCAAAAAACGCTGCCAAGTGGGTTAAAACTCAGTTTACCCAAAGTGAGTTATAAAAGTTAAAAATGAGGTAGTGCATGCAGTCGTTACAAAAAAAATGAAAAGGATCATTTAGATTATTTTGTTATATTTTTATAAAATTTTCAGGGGTGAGGAAATTTGTATTTTTATTTACCACTGAGGAGTGAATTTCAAGATAGTCTTCGAAAACTGCAAACAATAGAGTAGCTATATTTTGCAACTTTTGAAATTAATGGATGTAAACATGGTATTAAGTTCTATTCTATACTAAGCTTTCCTCTCTTGCATATATTTCTTAATTTTATAAGGAAAAAAAACAAAGATTCATTGTAGTAAAAGTAATCAATTATTTTTGCCATTGCTTAAATTCTGTCATAACAAATTTCAACTGTGCATTGCATTTTGCTGGCTGGTAAGATTTTCTAGAAATTCTCCACACCTGTAAGTTTTACAATAGAATTTATTAGCAATATTTAAAACATACCAATGTCAGTATTTTTCTCCAACTATTTTATAAATTTAAGAAATATAAACTAAGGGAAGGAATTATGTGTTTTACTCTAACTTAAGTAAAATTCAGTTCATTTAATTTATATTTAAAAAAAAAAAAACACAAACTATTCGTAAATATATCTGTAATAAAACAACGTTATTGCAACAATTTAAAACAATGATAAAATATTCTGCAGCTTCTCACTGAATAAGCATAAAATATTTACATGACGCACAAACAATTTTAAAATACAGTGACGCATGTTTAAAGGCAGGAGAAAATCTACGCTCCATACGTATAATCTAAACTATGATAAAAAGGCATTTAAATTTTAAGATACAAACAAATGCATTATTAAAAATAAATAATATGAAACAAAAGATTAAAATACAGTTTTCATGATGATGTTAAGAAAATTTCGGACGGATATTTAAAAGTGTACCTTGAATCGTCGTAAGAAAGAGACATTTTCTTTTAATTTAGATATCTTGACAGACAAAATTTTCACACGCAGTTTCGTTGTTAAATCAAAAGTTTAAAGAAGCTCACAGCACTATACAAATGCTTTTTGCCCAAAATTTCTATGAATAGAAATGCAATACAAACACATAAAATGCTATAATCAGAAATATTATTGAGTTCTGATATCGTCGCTATACGAAGAAAATACAATGTAAGGTTATATTTTGTTTGGATAACATAGAATCATGGATGTATAGTGAAAGCTATCAAAATACTATAAATATTGGATCTTTAAAGAGCGCTTAAGCAATACAGCGCCACCTATACTGAGGCAGGTAGTTACGAACGCCAGCGCCACTAGAAGAGAAAACAGTGTTTAGGATGTTTCCTTTTCCTTCTGCCTTTTTTGCAGCCGAATTTATTGAATACTGCCTGTAAGGCCACAATCGAAAACCAAGGCACGCCCACTGAGGTCGACAATACGGAAAGCGTACTTCCTATTCTGATACATTCAATCTAGCGGTATGCCTATGAATACAATGCCAAAGATTTTCCGACGAAAATCTTTGGCAAATCATAGATTTCCTCCCATAGGATAATATGGGGGTAGATATTTTCAAATATTTTTTTTTTTTAAATTAAGATGAAATTGCTACAATTTTCACTTATTTATATTCTTTTATTAAAAATCTATTGATTTTACTTAAATTTATGGCAAATTTTCAATTTGATATTAGTTAAAAAGGTAATTTTAGTTTAATTCAACAAAAAATAAAGAAACATTTGTTGATTATTGTTCATAAAAATATCAAAAACACATAGAAATAAACAAAAATAATAAAAAGTTTGCGAAAAAGCTTCAAAAACTGTTTGTAATAGTAAAAAAAAAATAGAGGACTCATTACTTGCGCGCATTGAAAAGTGTGATGCGGTCCCGGTAGAAAGTGGTTTGGCCATGATCGGCGAGTAGGCCCTGCATATTATATATGGAGCTCAGTGGGACGCCACACATCAGATAAACATGGTGCAAAAATCATGAGACAGAAGAAAAAATCGGCCGTTCAAACTGTTTTTTTTTGGGGGGGGGGGATCAATTGTCATATGCATTTTTGTGGCACGTCTCCCTGGTGTGTGGCATGCCTTAAAATACATGAACCGGTAAACTGTCAGTATAACTGAGGATTTTTTTATCGCAGCTGTTGTACATCGTATGTCAGATTATTGACATTTCGTACATTAAAATGCATGGGTGGTTAGCTGTGTTGCTGTAATGCCTAGAAGTATATGCTGTACTCCACTACCTTACCTCGGAGCCCTCCTGGTTTCAGGGCCGTGCTTAGGACTTTGGCGGCCCTGGGCGAAATATATTTTGGCGGCCCTTTTTTTCTGAAATTTTTTAAGCGGATATAAAATGTTATAAACTGTACAAAATGTATCACAAGAGTGAAATTAGTATGAACTTTTTAACACAAAAAATTGTAAAAAACAAGATAAAAATTATTACAAAAATTATCAAATTTCCCTTGCACATCATTATTTATAATAATCATTTTAGTTTACTATTTTTTGGCTAGTCATGATAAATTACAGTTCATTTTAATCTATAGGTTTTAGCCTCATAAATCGCATGTAATCTTTACCTACATTATAAAGAGGTAAAATTTGTTTATATGTAAGGGACTAATCTCTGTAACTACAGAACGGATTTCAAAAGTAACGGTACCAAAATGATGGTGTTCTTCCCTGTTCAAACATATGCTATATGCTATATCTTATGTCGAAGCCACAAACCCAGAGGGTACAGGTGCAAAAAATGTTCTAAAAATGCAATTTTTGTATTATTGAAAAGCATTTTTAAGTCGTTCAAAATAACGTTTTTTAAACAATCTTTGGAAATAACGGACCAATTAAAAAATAATGATGTCAAGATGATGGTGACAGTCCTTGGTTCCAACATTGGCTATATTTTATGTTGGCGTCATTACCCCATAGGAGACAAAAAACGTTCTAAAGATGCAACTTTTGTATTACTGAAGGACCTAGAAACATAAAATTTGGTTTGTTAGTTATTTATAAGATACTAGCGGCCCACCCTCGCTTTGCTTCGGTAGAGCAAGTCGCCCAGTCCTGTGCCACTACTGACAACGCAAATTGTTACTTCCACTTCATCCCATTAAATTCAACTACTAAAAACATTACCATCCTTTTAGGTAGTCGGATAAAAAGTAGCCTAAATTTTAATCTAAGGTCTCAGATACCTCCATACAGAATTTCATAAAAATCGATTCATCCGTTCTTGAGTTATAAATGGTGTAACTAACACGACTTTGTTTTATGTATATGGATTATAATCAATAGTATTTGCAGCGACCCGATGTAAGGATTTTTTAAGGTCATTTTTCTACACCTTGGGTTATATTATTAGCATTTTAGTAATGATCCCTAATTTTTTTGAAAATATAATATAGCCTATGTTCACCGGAAATAGTGTAACTTTCCAATGGTGAAAGAATTTTTCAAATCCATCAAGTAGTTTCGGAGCCTATTCACTTCAAATAAACAAACAGTCAAATCTTTTCTCTCTATAATATTAGTATAGATAATCAATAGTATTGGCAGCGCACGCGATGTAAGGATTTTTTAAGGTAATTTTTCCACACCTTGGGTTACATTAACATTTTAGTAATGATCCCTAATTTTTTAAAAATATATATATTATAGTCAATGTTTACCAGAAATAGTGTAGCTTTCCAATGGTGGAAGAATTTTTCAAATCCGTTAAGTAGTTTCGGAGCCTATTCAATTCAATTCAAACAAACAATCAAATCTTTCCTCTTTATAATATTAGTATAGATAAATAATCTCTAAAAGCATTTTTTCTTTTAAATACGGAATTAAAAAGGGGTGAAAATGTGAGAGAAGTGTTCTAAATTGCAATTTTTAATCCTCCTTGGAAGTACAGACCGATTAAAAAAATAATGATGTCAAATGATGGTAATAGTCCTTGCTCCAACATAGGCTATATCGTATGTAGGTATCACTACACTGTTAAAAATTTGAAACTTTTGCTGCTTCGTCACTCCACTGTTTTTATAAAATATATCTATTTTGCCCAATGAGAATGCTTCATAAATAGTGAAGTAATCGTTTTTTATAAAAGTGGTGGAGTGACGATGCAGTAAATGTTTCAAATTTTTAAAAGTGTACCCAAAACGGGTGCAGGAGCAAAAAACATTCTAAAAAATGTGACTTTTGTGCTAGGGTAAGTGTACCAGTAGTGGACCGCGTACCAATAGTGGGCCACCAGTTTTCAAAGTTGAAAAACAAGTTTTCTAGTCACCCCTGTCAGATAACAAACTAATTGCTCGAACCCTTATCTGTTATCAGGCCAAGAGACAACTTCAGTATTCTCATAGTTTTTGAGCTGGATGGTGTTTTTACAGACTATACGAAAAAAACTAAAGAGAAGCTAAAATTATTTTACGTAATTATCAAAACTTCTAAATATGATTTTAATATTGTGTATATTTAAGTGTAGAAATGTAAAAAAAAAAAAATTATAATTTCTGTGCAGTACGCATTAAACTCAAGAATGGTGAGGCCCACTTCTAGGGGGCCCCTACTGGAGCATCAGAAATTTACTTGGTCCACTACTGGAGCATAGAGGAAGGTAACATTTTTTATTTTCCATTTTTTGCTAGAGAATATATTTTAAAAATTTGAATGTTTATTCTGCTACATAAAGATAGAAAGGTAAGGACTAGGCTAAATGATAAAAAGTTAAGGACTAGGCTAAAAAATATATATATATATATTTTTTTTTTTCACTAATACTTTAATAATAATTAGATAAATGTCCTTAAGTGGCCTACTACTGGTGCATTTACCTTACTGACGGACCTAGAAACATAAATTTTGGGTTGTTAATCACTTATAATATCTAAATGATTTCCAAGAACAGTTTCTAAAAAATATGAAATTTAAAGAAGGCAAAAATGCGGAAGATGCGGTATAAAAACTTTCTAAATCGAGATTTTAAAGCAATCTCGGGAAATAACGAACCGATTTAAAAAATAATGATACCAAAATGATGGTGACAGTCTTTTCTCTAACAAAGGCTATATCTTATGTCGATGTCGCTACCCCATGCAGGGTGCAAAGGGTGCAGGAGCAAAAAAAAAAAAAGATCTAAAAATTCGATTTGTGTGTTATTTAAGTGCCTAGAAACATGAAATTTAAAATGATAGTTACCTATAAGATATAAATTGTCTCAAAAACATTTCCTAAAAAATTCGAAATTTAAAAGATTTGAAAATGAGCGAAAAGCGTCCTAAAAACGTTCTAAATGACGATTTGTAAACATCTCAACAAGTATCAAACCGAATCTAAAAGTAAATTGTTGGTGATAGAACCTGTTAAAACTTAACAAACATAAGCTATATTTTATGATTGGGAATCTATCAACAGAGGGTTTCTGTAGCAAAAGATTTCCGAAATGTCTATTTTTCTAAATTGTAAAAAGGTCAAATAAATAAAATGTAATAAATTAAATTAAAAACTATAAACCAGAGGTTATATTAGGTTTGGTTTATGTCGATCTCAGTGGAGTGAAAAAGATTAAAGACTTGATACTTGAATCTTAATCTTGTGCTAATTTTACCATTTTCTAAAGGAACAGTAAAAATGCTTTATACAGAAAATATCTCAGAAAATTTCTTTTAATTATAATAACGATAAACAGCGCCTAAATAGTATTAACATTGAACAAAGATTACTGAAATAATCATAATAGCTAAAAATATATGAATTGATATGTACTATGAATTCTAACATTTTTATTTTGCTCATTTTCATTTTTTGAATTTATATACTAATTTAATGAATTAAAAAGTAACTCATTTTCTGCACCGTAAGTAGTCATGTCAGAAAACTGTGTCGTCACTTGCCACGACACAAATTAAATCAATGTTCTCAACAAAATCGCTCAGACATTCCCTTTGAGGGAAGTCCTAGTTAAAAATATATTTACAAGTTAATATTAAAATAAAAAGAAAACATTAAACCAAATAATACGTGTGAAACGCATTTAATGACGAACATTACGGCATATCTAAAACGTTATATTTAAAATGATTTTAAAAAAGTCTCTTTTTTAATACATTCCAACAAAAGTTAAAAAATGCTTATGATTTCGGTTTGCCTGTCCGTGCTCTAACTTCCGTAAATAACTTGGATTCACCTGAAAATTTTCGACGTTATTGACATTTACCCTAGTACGAGCCTTATTTTAAATGAAGGTTCTAGCATGATTAGTTTATTTACAGGAACAGTTAAAGGTTTACCGTTACGTTACGGCCTATGGGGAAAAATCGTTTCAAATGAATTTTAAAGATGTTACACCTAGTCAAATATATTACAAATTCTACGCATTTACGACGTGCACTAAAATATGCTTTCTGTAAAATATGTGGTGAAAAAATAGCTATTGTTCATTTACAAGGCCACGCAAAAGAATTCCATTACATAGTGGTAAAGAGTGAAATTGTGTGCGACATATTTTAATTATATTAAATTATTTCATACATAATAAAATTTACATATGTCACTAAGACTTAACATAACTTATACGGTATAATCAAGAAGTGCGCAGCATTTACAAGAACACGCAAAATATTTCCAAATGTTTATTCTTTCCGAAGTACTGTATATGTATACCGATGATGGCTGATGGATGGATAAAATACATTTTAATTATATGTGCTTTTAAGTTTCTCTAAATCTATGCATATTATGGGGAGTGTATAAATGCTATTGTTGATATACAGGGCTATACAAAAGAGATCGCAAACGTTACTGAATATGAACATAAATTACTTAAAAATAAGTTTTAAATAAGTTGTGCATTTTTATGCTGAACTGTATCCGGTTTACTAAGAAAGAGTTGTAGAATATGGATAAAATGATATACAAGGCCAAGCAAAGAATTGAATACGACGCCTACGAATGATAATTTCTGAGAATGGGATTTCAGGAATTTTACGAAGGTTTTAGTTTAAAATAAATTTTAGCAAAATATTGGCATGAATAAAGGTACTAGGTAAACTACAGGGCTAAACAAAAGTATTCAAGTTTGTTTCCATCTATTAGTATAAAGTTCTGAAAGAGAAATTTCAAGCTGCTAGGCATTTTCTTGCTAAATTAATTTTTCCCATTATATAATAAATATATTACCGACAGATCAAAAACAGGGCTGTTCAAAAGTATTGGAATACATATTTGGCTATGGACAGTAACCTTATCTCTTTAAATAACGAAGTTTAGTTAAAAATTTCAGGAAGTGTTTGAAAGTGTTTTATAATCTATGCTTAACGCATGATTTTCCGTACTTGTTATTTATTGTTGCCGGTTTTTTTTTTTTTTTTTTTTTTTTTTTTTTTTTTTTTTTTTAAGAGCAAATAATATTTTTACCTTTAATTAAAAATATATCTAGAAGTTGACTTTAACCCCCTGACTGCCCGGCAAAAGAGTAAAATTGTAATGTTTTCTCTGTGATTTATTAAAAATATTATTAAATTTTTTCCAATCTGATACAAAATATGTTATTATGTATAGGATCCTAACTTAATTTTTCATAATTGGGTTTTATTTGTAGAATTATATTAATTTAAATATTGCTTATGCTGCAGTGAAACCTGCAGGTTAGTGTGCGAAAAATCAGCCAGCGGCAGTCAGGAGGTTAAAACAGGAAAAAAACATTAAAGTCGGAAGGTTTCAAAATTTTTGTAGGTGATTAAATCTAGTCTATTGGGATGGTCTGAAAATTTTTTATTAAAACACGGACGTTTAGTTTCTTTTAGTGAAGAAAAGATATAGTCTCTGTGATTACTAGTACATTAGAAAGGGTTAAAATTCTTTTTTTTTTAAACCAAAATCAATTATTACGTGTGAAACGCATTAAATGGCGATCATTATGGCATAATTAAAACAATACTTTTAGAACGTTGCTTTTAACCCTTTGCGGCGCACGGCAAATTAATTCCTTAAGTTTTGAAATTAATGGCTGACACCAGAATTTGAAAACAACTTTATTTGTAAATAAGAAAACGCTGTATTTCACGGATTCAATAAACCGTAATTTTTTTAAACAAAATTCCGGTGCGAATGTGGCGTTTGGGAATTAAAATTAAGTGGTATATCTACGAAACCACTGCGCCGCAAAGGGTTAAAATGATTTCTTATACCTTCTAAAAAAATCTTTTCTTCTAGAAGTAATTATAAAGGCTCAATAGACAACAATAATTTTCACATAGCTATTTTGAACAGGCTAATTTTTAAATGAGTGATAGATCTTACATAATCAATCATGAAAACAGCCGCCAGGTATCGCGACATCAATGGATGTGTCAGAAAAATCCCCCTCTAACTGAAAAATCTCCCAGTAAATAGTCGACAGGAAATGAATGGAAATCCGATTACAGAAAATCGCTGCTGCTCGAGATAATATAATTCAATCTTTGATAATCAGGCCCTTTGTTTTAAAATAATGCAAATTAGCGTGTTTTTAGAGCCTACTATATCAGGACGGCAGTTGCGAGCATAATCTGATAGAGGACATAATTCTACAGTTGATTTACCCCATATTAATGCAAAATGCAGAAGAACATTGACCAGAGAAAGAAACCCATAAGTCGTGTAATTTTATCTTTACTTCAGAAATGGTTCTCATTGTCTCCATCTTATTATGTCTCCATAATTCTAGGAGGTGCGAGTCTCCTACACCCCACATTCAAGCTTCAGTCGGGAAATTTAGCACTGATAAATTGGCAATTAAACTGGGAAAATCTTAAAAATTGTTTGTAAAACATTTACAGTTAGCGAGTCGAAAAAACTTAAATCTGGAAAAACGATGCATTCGGCCTATTCTTTATCAAGTGAAGAAAGTAACATTTCTATTCAGTACAAAATTCCAAGTTCTTTAGATTAGTAAGTAGTTCTCACTATTCCTTATGTAGTCCTTATATATTAATAAAACAAAATTTAACTCTGTCTGCGTGCCTGTATGTCTGTCTATATGCGATGGCTAGCAGAAATAAGCATGTACGAGGATGAAATGAAGATTCTTCATAAAAACTGGTAAAATGTAAAAACAACATCAATTTTTTTGCGGCCCCCAAATTTGGCGGCCCTGGGCAAATGTCCGGCTCGCCCCCCCTTAAGCACGGCCCTGCCTGGTTTATAGGCACGAATACCCCCTCCCCGTGCAATGAGGACTCCTACCAGAAAGACAAAGGTACCTCTAGACACTCCAGGAGAACGAGGAAAATGCCACCACAGGCGTCCGAAGTGACAACTGATTTGATCGTGCGGCCCAAATCTCTGCAGTGGAGGATCCTGGAAGCGGATCATCTGGTCGATTACTTGCCAGGGTGAACGGCTGCGAGAAGCAGACAGCTCCTTGCTGGTCCGAAAGGAGTGAAGGGAGCACGCCCAGCACTGGCCAAGTCTCTCTCGACAGTAACTCCGAGAATTGCTGCACACCGTTCCCGCGAGTCCTGTCGACACTAGAGAGTCCCTACGTCATGCTCTACTACTCAGGCTCCGTTTCAATCAACTGGTGCTCGATGCCTATCATTTTAGTTACCCGTTTCCCAGAATCGTGCAGGTTACGCAGAACCAAAATCCCCGTGATCCGCCACTGGGATCGGACTGAAATGAAAGATGAAAAATGGAGAAAGAAAGGAAATGGAGATGAAAATCTAGGATTAGTTAAATCTCGATTTACATATTAAAACGAAACCAGTCTGTCAAGTCCTATCTTAGTAGAAACCACTTAAAAACATAATTTTAGCGGTTGACGCGTAGGTTTACCATTGTGCTTTTCTACAACCAATCCTCGATGTTTTCATTCTTTTGGGTGCAGGAAGGCACAGTGGTAAACCTACGAGTCAACCGCTAAAATCGAATTTTTAGGTGATGTCCACCAAGATAGGACTTGGCAGACCGATTGCGTTTTTAATATGCGAATCGAGATTTAACTAATCCTAGATTTTCATGTGTGAACTCGATGATGTGATTGTCTGTGCTGCCGCTTCCCAGTCTATAAGGAAAGGGCATGTTTACAAACAAACACTTCTGTCAACCAATCTACCACTACATTTTTGTCATAGCGATCATTGTAGGAATCATCTTTACGACGTAGCCCAATCATAGCAAGCAGACAACCACAATAAAATTTGTAGACCAATCAGAATTCCTGAATTCATATGTAGAGTCGGTTCTATAACGAAGCACGGGCGAAAACAGTTTGCCCACACTAATAAGAGCCCACAGTGACGTCACCTGCCCTTTCCTTATTACAGAGACCTCTCGTTTAGAATACGAAGTTATTACAGTTTGACGTGTTATCGGAGTTTTTCGTCATTTCTTGACTCGACACAGGAGCATTATTGGCCGCCACTTCCGTGCTTTTATCAGATCAATTTTTATTACATAACACATCTCCTTAATTTTAGTGGCTTGAGTTATTTAAAAAGAACCTTTTCAAAAAAAAGATACGAATTTATTTTATTTTTATCTGATAAAACGAACAATATTAATGAACAAATATATAAATTATTTATCTTTATTTCTTAATTCTTCTCAGGAGTGATTTAAGAACTCTATAAGAGGCAGTCGGAAAATAAGTTTCCCCTGTCGACTGTAGTCAGAGTTGTGTATGAAAGTAAAAAAAAACAGAATGAGACATTAAAAATAAGACATATCTTTATTTTTTCACATAATTACCAAACACGTTGAGACATTTGTCATATCGCTTGATAAGCTTCAAAAAACTCTCTAGAAAACTATTGCTTTGCGTACGGAAGAGTTTAAGGTCTACGCAGATAGCACTAACTTCTTGCGCTATCTTTGATCTTTCGTTTCGGCGCTTTGATCTAAAAGTGCACTTTCAGTGCACTGAATCCGAACTTCAAGAGAGAAATCGATCGCGAAGTCAGTTGACAGCTTTACGACTGTAGATGTGGGGAGATAAAAGTTCCCCTTCCTTTGTAAATTTGGGAGGGTCAGCCCCTCAAAAATCATTTAAAGAGATTTTACCCTTGTTTCGTTCGGTCAACAAAGATTGATTGATTGCTCTTTTAGTGTAATAAAAACTAGTGCTGTTCGCTCTGAGCCTTAAGGGCTTGTCTGTATGCAAGACCCTGGTGTTTTTCTGGAGTGCTTTTTGCAACTTATCAACCGGTATGAAACAGGGGCGTGCGAAGAGAAAACTGCGCCCGGGGCAAACTCTCAATGTGGCGTCTTCCCCCGAATTTTTTCTTGTGGCAGGCTAAAAATGACGTTAGTAGTATAAATTTGGCGCCCCCTGAATTTCTGCACTCGGGGCGACCCGCCCCCCTCCCCTTTCGCACGGCGCTGGTAAGAATAATGTCTCAACGTGCTTAGGTACTTATGTTGATAAATAAAGTTGTGTCGTTTCTTTCACGTCTCATTACATTGTTTGACTTTCATACACACACCTCTGCTCACAAATGCTAGCAGAAACCTATTATCAGAATCCCGCTCTTAACTCTTTGAGGGGCAAGCAATTTCGTTCATGTAATGCTGAATAGCATTGCATTACTTGATTCCTTATGGTCGTTTGCTACTTGCACGTTTGACAAAGGATAAATTTAAATCATATAATTAATTTTTTAAATTTTAACGGCTTGAATGATTTAAAAAGAACGTTTTCCGAAAAAAGATAGGAATTTATTTTATTTTTATCTGATAAAACTACCAACATTAATGAACAAATATACAGTGTGTATCTAAACTACTGGGCAAAACTTTAAGGGGTGAGAGTACACATTCCGACAAATAATATTAAATGAAAAACAAAGGGTCGCAAACGTCTACCGAAGGAGATAGGCGCCATCAAAGTTTAGGGTCCAAAATTTGAAATGATTATAAAAAACGGAAAAATTGGTCGCTTCGTTTGCGGTTTTCACGAAAACTATTCTTCATGTCAGTATTCTCTTGCAAATAAATTATAAAGATAAATTTCAAAAAATGCCGATAGAGGGCGCTTTAGACTTCGGAGTAACGAACAACAATTTTTTACCGTTATTTTTTGCATCTCATTAAATTTTTTTAGAAGTTTAGACATAAACTTAAATTTTGAGCTCAAAATCTGTGGTTAAGAAGCGCAAACTGAACTGTGTTCAATGGGAGTGGGTAGATTCAAATTTCAAATGATTATAAAAAATAGAAAAATTGGTCAATTGATTTGCGGTTTTCACAAAAATTATTCTTTATGTCAGTATTGTCTTGAAAATAAATTATAAACATAAATTTCAAAAAATGTCGATAGAGGGCGCTTTAGACTTTACAGTAATCAACAGCAATTTTTAACAGTTATTTTTTGTATCTAATTAAATGCTTGCAAAAGCTTAGACATAAATTTTGAGCTCAAATTCTGAATCGTTGGGAGGAATTAAGAAGCGCAAACTGAACTGTGTTCAGGAGTTGAAATGTTACCCTGCCCACCCACGTACAACTATTTTTTACCGTTATTTTTTGCATCTCATTAAATTTTTTTAGAAGCTTTGACATAAACTTAAATTTTGAGCTGAAAATCTGAATCGTTGAGAGTGGTTAAGTAGCGCAAACTGAAATGTGTTCAATGGGGGTGGGAAGGTTCAAATTTCAAATCATTATACAAAACAGAAAAATTGGTCGATTTGTTTGCGGTTTTCTCTAAAACTATTCTTTATGTCAGTATTTCTTTTAAAATAATTTTTAAAGATAAATTTCAAAAAATTCCGTTAGAGGGCGTCTTAAACTTTACAGTAATCAACAGCAATTTTTAACAGTTATTTTTTGTATCTAATTAAATGCTTGCAAAAGCTTAGACATAAATTTTCAGCTCAAATTCTGAATCGTTGGGAGGAATTAAGAAGCGCAAACTGAACTGTGTTCAGGAGTTGAAATGTTACCCTGCCCACCCATCGAACACAGTTCAATTTTTCGCTACTTAGTTACTCAAAACGATTCAGATTTTGAGCTCAAAATTTAAGTCTAAGCTTTTAAAACATTTATTTAGATAAAAAAAAAAATAACAGTTAAAAATATTTGTTGGTTACTCTAAAGTTTAAAGCGCCCTCAAACGGAATTTTTGAAATTTATCTTTAAAATGATTTTTCAAGGAAATACTGATATAAAGAATGGTTTTAGAGAAAATCGCAAGCGAATCGACCAATTTTTCCGTTTTTTATAATCATTGGAAATTTGAACCTCCCTACCCCTAT